>OY723385.1:20384428-21042082 GCA_963210295.1 Ophion ellenae | reverse complement strand
TCTCTCTCTCTCTCTCTCTCTCTCTCTCTCTCTCTCTCTCTCTCTCTCTCTCTCTCTCTCTCTCTCTCTCTCTCTCTCTCTCTCTCTCTCTCGTCTCTCTCTCTCTCTCTCTCTCTCTCTCTCTCTCTCTCTCCTCTCTCTCTCTCTCTCTCTCTCTCTCTCGTCACTACCGTACGTACCCCGTCGTTCGACTCAGCAAGACTAACTCGACTTCCGCTCAGCCGCGTGCTCGTGGCCACCGCTACATCAGGCGCGCCCTCTCGATCGGCGCTAACGCCACCTACGCGAACGCCATATTGCGCGCGCCTTTTCAAAACCTTACAGGATGCTTTAACACTCGGCCATCCTATCGGGAGCTCGTCCTCGAGGCTCCGCTACCTTGTACAAAAAACAACAAACATAGCTATTATAAATACGACTAGTTAATGGTCAGGCACAGTCTTTTTCTTTATTACAATTTCTTTCACTCTGACAGTACATAGTCTTTCAGTCTTTGGGGTGGTCGCTTCGCGCGACTCGGGCGTCGCGTGCTATTTTCGCCTTCTTCGGGTTCTCACTTTCCAGGGAGTGTTCCCCTGGCGTTCGCTCTTCCTCGTCGACTTCCTCTTCCAGTTGTGAATTATGCAGGCTGACAGATGACGCGTCGTCCTCAGAGTCGGCTTCCATCGGGTCCCAGCTTTTTAGCTGAGTAATATGCGCTGTGGTTGAGTAGCGCTTCCCTACTCCCTCGTCTTCGAGGCTCGCCACTCGAATACAGGGGCCCTCGATACTTGGGGTGAAGCTTGATCGATTCCCCAGTTCCCATCGGTACGGTCTTCATGTAAACAACGGTTCCTGGATTATAGGTGGTTCCAGACACTCTGCCTCGGTCGTATCGGCGCTTCATTTTGGCCTGCGACTCCACGATTCGTTGACGAACCCCCTCTTGTAGGTGCTCGGGTCTGATGTAGTTCTCTTGATTCCCGATTTCAATGATTCTTTTCAGCTCAACCTCATTACGCTCGGCACGTACCCGTACAGGGGTTCGAAAGGACTTCGCCCCATCGTCGCGTTCTTCATTTCATTGAGATCCGCTTGGATCTTTGGCAGCTGACGATCCCAAAATCTTCCGTCATCCTCAGCCAGACTGCAGCGGATCGCAGGTACCAGAGTCGCGTTCAACCTCTCGACTTAGCCGTTCGCTTGAGGATGTCTCGGCGACGTGAGGATATGACGGATTCCCTGACGCTCGCAGAAGTCCTCGAATCCTTTTAGCCGTGAAGCACGTTCCCCGGTCTGTAATCAGTCGGGCTGGCGCACCGTACTCACGCACAAAGTCCTCCATATGCCGTATCACATTTTTCGCACGCGTATCCCTCACTGCCCTGAGATATGCAAATTTAGTGAGATTATCGACCACTGCAAGCACGTATTTGTTTCCCCGCGAACTTGAAACAAACGGGCCCACATGATCCGCATGCACTACTGCGAAGCGGCGGTTCCCTGGAGAATCGGGTGCAATTCACCCTCTTGTCGCCCCGGCTTCGACTTTGAGACAATACACTTCACGCACGCGCGCGCGTGCCGCTCAACATATGCCTGCACGCCCGGAAAATAATAATGTTCTAAAATTGCTATGAGCCGTACGTTCCGCGCCCGGGTGACTCTTGACGTCATGAAACCTGATAACTATAGCTTTTCGCATCGCCCGGGGTACTACATACAGAAATTTATCTACTTTTCTTTTGTACAAAATACCTTGGTGAAGTTCACAGTCCTGTACACACCCCTGTTCATAACGGGATCGCGCACACGTGTCCTTTCGCAAAATCTCCTTCTTAACTCGCAAATCGCATGTCCGCACTCTGATGGAGAAGCACCTCGTCGCGCTCGGTTTGGATCTGCATTACTCCGCTCCCCATTTCCGGATCCGGAAATCCCACTGGCGCCCGACTAAGCGCGTCTACATGTGCCATGCGGATCCCCGGCCAGTGAACGATGCTGTAGTTATATTCGCTCAATAAATCGTGCCACCTCACGTTCTGCGGGTTCGCCGTTTTCTGCGTACTAAGGAAACATAATGCCTGGCAATCTGTAACGATGGTAAATTGGATGTTTGGCAAGGAAAAATGAACTCTTTCGGTCAGCGCGTTCAATTTCCGAAAATCGACACATAAACGGGATTCCCCCGACTTCTTTTTTACTAGAAGGACTGGACTCGCACGAGGCGATTGAGTATCCGTCACTATGCCCGCTTCTCGCCAACCCTGGACAATTTCGCGAATTTCTTCTCGCGCTCGAGGTGTAGCACGGTACGGTTTGTATTGCACCGGAGGGGCACCGTCTTTTGTCCTTATGTCCATCTCTACATTTCGCGCACACCCCAAGTCGTGCAATCCCGTACTCACACAGTCGCGATAATTTTGGAGCACTTTGCAAACTTCCTGACGCGTCTTGGGTGTCTGTTCCTCCCCGACGACAATCTCCCCCGACGGATTTTAGGTAACTCGATGGATCCCCTGTCGACCCATAATACTGGCGAGACGGCGCCCCGAATCGTTGGACGTCCTTCCTTCCGGGTTTGCTCCATCCGACTATGGTTGACTATCGAAACAGCGTACTCAGCCTCGCCATTTGACACGTTGACAAACGAGATCGACTCTGGTGGAATTACGACCGTTGCCAAAGTTCCCCAGCGTCTCTGCCGGTTCCATCGCTTCCGTTGGCAACTGCGAGTCTCGATAAATGGTTAACTTGTCGGTCTTTCGCCATGCCAGGCCAGGTGCATCCGTAAAATTTCGACCGACAAGTATGTCGAACGCTTGGGGTTTGTCCGGAACTACGTTTAGGGTCACCGCCGACACTTAAGGTCCGTCGATCTCGACATCTGCAACCACTCGTCCCAAACTGCGGACAATAAATTCCGGCGGCCCGAATGGTTTGAGGTCTCGATGCCCTTGCCGTATCTCGAAGCCTTCCTGGAGCGGTCGGGAGAATTTTAATTCTATAAAAATGGCGTCGTATCGATGAGATCGTGACTTACAGCGCTCACAGCGGGAAATCGTGGAATTTAAATTTGACTAAGAGCTTTCTTATTTCACCGCGCAGCGCTGTAAGCGCTTCAAACGCTGCGAGCGCTATGAGCTGCGAGCCTCCTTCTCATCAGTACGACGCCATTTTGGCGAACATCATGTCTCTCAGAAATTTAATATATTTGTTAGGTGACGTCGCAGAAAAAATTGATGGTAACAAATTACCAACAAACAAACAAGTACTGCAATTATTATTTTATTATACGCGAAACACGGGCAAGACAGCCAAGGAAAGTTGTGATTTAGTAATAAACGAACTGCTTAAATTTTAGAATGGCGCTGGCATTCCTACCCAATCTAGCCTACGCAGAATTCTGAAATGAAAATAAGCTCTATGAAGAATATCGAGTTGTCCAAAAAAATAGAAGATCATCTTCGAATTCGCAAGAAAAAGTTTTCTCTGAAAAGTTAAACTGTTTATGCGATATCGCTCATGGAAAAATTTTCAAAATGGTTAACACCGAAACAGCACATTTTTTGTTGGATTGTAACGTCGCGAGAGAAAGCGCTATCGATTTCTTTTTCCGCTCCTATTTTATTGAACTCCGACGAAAACGCGGGCTTACCCGAGTCCACATGGAAATCGTGGAAAACTATGAAAATGTATTGGTTTTCGTACTTTTCACGATAACGGCATTCTCATTTTTCGACGGGTCCTTATATTTTCTTTAGAATTAGGCGTACCACAACCGAAGCGAAATATATCGATAAAAAGCGAGCGTCGCGCATAATTTCGCACGCGAGAGCACAGTCGGTCTTGACCATATCTACACGCAACCCTCCAGCGCAGTTTATGATAAAATCCTTAGCCATAAGAACGAACAACACACGAAGACTCAACGATACAGAATTCTAACGACGGTTCAAGAGCGGAAAATATCTAAATCCTTATTCCAAAAAAATATACATTCTCCAAAAGAAAATCCTTCATGCCTAAAAGTTGACCCGGCAATAAAACTACGTTGGTATTTCCCACGCGCTCTCACACCTGGGTCAACAATGCTTATCTTGAGGCAAGCGCGGCGACGCGACCAAAGCCCTTTTTCCTCTCTATATTTTTCCAACGCTCCAGATAACGAGACGCGGACTAGTTTCCGAAAATCGAGATGGAGATTACACACATCATCTACACCCAATCATAGTCTCCAAAAATATTTCCCTTTCTAACTCGACCAATCATATGCACTAGTACATTTGCTACATCCCTTCCACTAATCAAAAAATTAACGCATGCCGAAAGTGCACTTTTCGAGAATCGTCTTCTCCCACTATCCCAGCATTCAAAATATCCTACAAGCTAGGATAAAAAAATCTTAAGGCGGTCCTCTAATTTCTCGGCTGTTTTTTTACGGCTTTTTCAATAATTTTTTACGGGCAAAGCTTCGAAATAATCAATCTCATAGTTTTTGCATAATCTTTATTAACATTTAAATAAGCTTTACAATTTTTTTGAAGTCAAAATATATAATAGAATAAAAGTTATAGTGGCCAACAGGAAGACATCAAGTAGAAGAGGTGCTTGACCGTGACCAAGATGGCGGCTGTTCTGCTTATGTGAAATCAAAAAACCAAACGGCATTTCAATCTTCACATTTAAGACTAGCGATTGAACTAGAGTAAATTCTAAATTACAAAAATTGACTTTTTTATACACTTTTGAAAATTACATTCTATTTTTTACTCATTTTTTCTTAAGTTTTTCGCTCGTACAAAAAAAACTATCGAACCAATCATGATAATCCTAGTTCAATCACTGGCTTATAACATATTAAAGATGCTGTATAAATTTGAACACGACCGGTGCAGGAGATTCTGAAATATCGTGGTCACCGTTTCGAAAAATGGTGTTTCGAGAAAAACGCGTTTGAAAGTTCGCGCATGTGATTTATACTAAAAATTTCATCTCACCGTCAATCTGCTATGCCTGGATCATACAATAGGCCTTCCTCTTCTTCTTGGAAGTCACGCAGAGCTGCTCCGTCTTCCCTTTTCGCGATTCGGGCCTGTTTTACAACATCACTCGTGCGTCTTTCTGAACGGTCGATCCGAGAGCTATCACGCTGTTGAACATATCCTTTGGCTTGTGGGCCGATTTTCACTCCCATGGTTTCCAAGGTCTTCAGGATAGATTTGAATCCTTCGTTGAAGATTATGACAGCGAGAAACGTGGCGATTTCAACCACTTTTCTCTTCAACTCAGCCTCTCCGAGAAACTCAGCTCTGCGCCATTTGCACCAACTAGATTCGCCTGCAGGACAACTTTAATTCTGTGGATTGCTGTCTGTGGAAATCTTGTAAAAGAATGTTGCCCAAATTTCCTTTCTCATTTCCTCGATAGAATCTGGATGTCTCCGAATAGCTAATCCATAATACGTTGTCATCTCACCAATTAATTTATCAGTGAGTTTTCCTACACCTTTCCCACCAATGCCTTTATTAGATTTTTTTGCATTTCGGAGCCGAGTCCCCATCCTCTTTTCAACGTGTCCAACACACTCTTTTTTTACAACAACAACATCTTCTCTATATGCTTCTGCCTTCAAAATACCGTTGAATGTCTTGCTGTCACCATCTCCTATGTATGTCGTATATCGAACTTGATGTTTATCTACTGAACGAGAAAACATTTTCACAACTGCATCTATTTCCATCTTCCCAGAACTTCCAGTATGATTTCGAGTACAATTTTCTTCATGATCAGCAAGCCATCCTGCATATCCAACTGGATCACTTTTTTTTTATTTTTCCACAAATTGCATCCAGCACAAAAACTACTCATTACACACGCATCAACCACTATACCAGTGTACTTGGTAATTAAAGTTGAAACTCCGAATAAAGATGAAAATCCTCTTTTTTTCCATGTGTCATCTCCAGATACGATGAATTCATTTTCTGCTTTTCCTTGTTCTTGAAGGATTTCCTTTTCTTGATTAACCGCAATCGACAACACTGTATCAAAAACGGCCGAAGAAGCTGAGTGAATATTTTCTAATATGGAATAGTACGCGTTCAAAGCAAAACCTTGTCCCATATCCATCAGTCCACAGAAAATTCTATAGCCTTCATAACCGACTCCCAACAAACGAATCACGAAAACTAAGCGACGATTTATGTCGTAGGCTTTACCGATTTTTGGGCATGAATCTATTTCTTTTTCTTTCTCACACTTGCACGCCATAGAAATGTTAAAGCCCAATCCTCGTATATCACGTTGATGGAAAGTCACCGTACTTTTGCACTCTTTACAAATAACGGCCGAAGAAATGCTTGAAAATACAATCACAAAATTCAAAATACAATACGAAACAGTCTGTTCAACGTTCACTTCGAAATTTTTATTTTGACGAAGTCTCTTCGCTGACGCCGATGTAAATGACTTGTCTTGTTCAAAAGTGTGTCGGTCGCCTGCGAATTTTCGCCCTTTAGGTCGATCGTAACGAGCCGGGGCTTCTCTACTTCCTTTCTTCAACATTTTGAAAATTATTTTAAAAAAATCAGCTACGTGCGACTCGCAAGAGAAAATATAGTACGCTTTGCAACTGCCACAGCAAAACTGAACTAACCGACGCTTCACGGCGTCTTAGTCAATATTCGAAAGCGTCTGTCAACGGTCTCGGCTCCCCTTTACTCGGCCCAATTCACAAAAGGTTCAGGTAGCAGTCAGATTTAGGGATATCAATACAATGGTCAGCGCCGCTCGGCTTTCGGAGCAGCCCGGCGCGCGCTCCGTATACCTGCTCCGTTCCAGGGCCGTAACTTGTGAACCACTTCGAATATCGAAAAATCCTTTGGCACACATTTTCTACACATGTTGTAGGTGTGAATTATGAAAAAAAATCGATTTTTTCGTCCCGAGAAACTAGAGGACCGCCTTAAAGTCAGTGGTCAATGACCACTCGCTCAGATCTAGTCTCCCAACAGGGTTTCATCGTCACTCGTTGAGTAAAACTCTCCCTGCAGTTTCCATCGCGTATGAACAAAGATCTCCCAACAACGCTCACCCGAACAATTACAAAAAAACTGTCTCCAAAAAGCGAACGCGAACATTAACTTCAAAATTATACTTTATAATCACGCGAACTACAAGAATTTCATTAAGTGTCTACGTTGAACGGGTATACCGTATTATTTTGAGTGAATATCCAATTAATACGAAGACGCGGCTCGGGATAAATACCCATGTGTTAAAAATGTATGTCGACGTGTAACACAACATTGTTACCAAGCGTGCGCAACCGAGGGGTCCGACCTACCTGCGAAGGCCCGAACCCGACGGCTGTAAACTGATTAGCATATCCACGACGCATCGACAAATGTAAGCGAAATATTTTACGTATATTTTTTTGTATTATTAATTTAATCGAATTAACCAAATTGATTAATTATAATAAACCCCGATTTGTCAATCATTTGCGTAAATCAATTTATTTATTACTCGAGTCACTGCGTCATACCCACCTTTGCATGCACCTTTGCATGCACCCTTTTACACCCTCATCCCGAGCTAATGCGCTAGGCGTAGGCTAAAAAAGGAACCGCGATAGATATATGCCCTCGTCCCCTCAGGACGTAACATATCATTTTTGGAAGCTCGTCCAGGATCGTAAAAGGGGTACGACTTTTGCAAATTGCCTTAATGGATAAGGAACCACATGCAAGTCGTTAGATTTGCATATCACTGAGGATTTACCGGAGTAAGAAACAAACGAACCAGGTCAATCCCTTAAAACAGGTTACGCTTTGAGAGAATCAAACGCTAATTTATTACCTGGTCTCGAAGCTCCTGAAAGATCGATCAAAAAATTAGCATTGCCACCTAAGGGAATACCAGATCACTCGAACAATATGGCGCTAGGAACAAACCAATTAATTTCTCTAAAAGATGCTATTAGCTTTGTCCCAGAATTCGATGGAAAAAATGTCCCATTTTTAGAATTTGTGGCCGGGTGCGAAGTTGCAAAAGATATGCTTCCGCCCGAAGCCGAAAAATACCTAGCGAAATTAATAAGAAATAAATTGAAAGCTCTAGACAGAGAAAGTATACATGGAATTACATTCGAGATAGTAAAAGAACTCGTGGATTTTCTAAAAAAAACTATACGCGCCAAATAAATCCGAGATTTAGCTTTTTGGAGAACTCAGTAATATCTATCAAGCGGGCGGCGATAGCGTTATGGAATTCGCGACGAAAATTAGGAAAAAGGCAAGAGAAATATTAGAAGCAAGAAAATTAGTCAACACTGGGGAAGAGGACCAATTATTTAGGAGGCAAATGGATTAATATTTTCTCACAAATTTTAAACGCGGATTAAAAGAGGAGATCGAACACCGACTCCCACCGTACGTAGACATGCCCACCGCCATCGATAACGCGCTTAGAATCGAACGCGAACTCAAGGCTCGAAGGGAATTGGAATCGCGTCCCACCAGATCAGAAGGGATCGTTCAGACTAGACCCGTGAGGATATGCAATATTTGCAACAAAGATAATCACGCGACCGAAGCTTGCCGATTCGCGACGGTCACTTGCCAAATTTGTAAAATCCAGGGCCACAGCGCCAAGGAATGTCGAAAATCTGCTATCGATCAGGGGTCTGTCAGGTGCCAAATTTGTAAAAAAAAAATAGGGCACACCACGGATAAATGTTTTCACAATCAAAAATCCTACACAATTACGTGCCAATTGTGTAGAAAACCAGGGCACACGGCCAGCAAGTGTACATCGCATAAAGAGCCACAAAATTTCTCGAGTGATCGTCCTCGCCCCTCATATGTTCCTCAGTGCCAATACTGCCACAATCATGGGCACACTGCGGACAGGTGGTTTAGAATTCCGAAAAATTTGCCGCAAAACGATACTGCAAAAAGATAGGACACACATTAGAAAATTGCCGCACACTTGAATATAATAAATCGCAAAATATGTCGGCAAACGGAAGGAATACCCCTCGGACGGGCGCGCCGAGCGGTACCCCAATCCCCATGCGTCCAGCAAATTTGGCCACGGAAGAGGCTCAATCCGACGATACCCGACCCACGCAGTAAACGCAGAAAACTTCAATAAGCTACCCTCGGTGTGTATCGAAGCACTACCGGAAAAGGGTCGTACGATAATGCTATTAGACACTGGAGCCATTCCCAATCTCATAAAGAAAGAATACACAAGAAATATGGTCGGTATCGATGAATCAGACATTACAACATTAAAAGGTATATCAGAGCTACCAGTGTACGCGTTCGGGAGCGTAATAATTCAAGTATTCGGGTTTAATGCCCTATTTCATATAATTCCAGATTCGATACCGCTTCCCTATCCTGAATTATTAGGGTCGAATTTCTTTTTTGAAACTAAAGCGAAAATTAATTATAAAACAGAACGTTTTGAATTCGGAACAAGATCTTGGCCATTTGAAAAAGCAGGCGAACCCGACGAGGTGGTAGAAATCCCCGCGCGTTCGGAAACTTCCTTTCACGTAAAAGTGGAGGATAGCACGATCAAGGAGGGTTATCTCTCGCCTTTAAAAATCCGCGAAGGTGTATATGCCGGCGACTACCTGGTAACAAACATCCGCGGGAAGGCTCATTTGAAGGTTTACAATGCCACGAATGATGCCATGCGACTGATCGTGCCAGTCGTAAAACTGCAAGAATTCGACACGATCGAAGACTTAGCAGACAATAAACCAATCAAGATTGCATGACAATTTTAACTCCAGTTCGATCCCTCGTGACTCTTCTATTTCAAGCGACGATTGCAAGACAATCGTGTATATTCAGGGTCCAAAAGAGGCCAATTAAAAAGTATCGACGAAAAATGTCGAATTAAAAACCTGGCATCGCCCCAAAGAGAACGATGACCAAGGAAAATTTAGAAAAATTTACGGTAGCGAGGAAAGAACTGGAACGGAGATCAACGAATCAAATAAAGATAATATTAAAATATCGGGCCAAGAATCAAAATCTAATAAAATTGGAAAATCAATAGTAAAAATAAAAGAAAAGCCAATGAGCGAAAAAAATTCAAAATCGAAAATGAATCAAAATTCAAATCTGAGAGAAATGAAAATCGTAAATTGTATTTTTATGACTGACCCAAGATCGCGTAATATAAAAAATCTCTCAGAGCGCACGGAGACAATAAGAGGGCTCCTGCGACTCGATCATCTAGCCAAAGATGAGCTAGACCATGTAGAAAAAATTATCGAAAAATACCCAGATAGGTTTCACATAAAAGGCGAACCTCTGGAGTCTACATCTGAGCTGCGGCATAAGATCCCCACGGTCGATGACCTCCCGAGCAATACAAAACGATACAGGTTTCCTCAGGCTCTTAAGGGCGAATTTCAGCGTCAGGTAGATGAGCTACTGAACTCGAGGATTATCAACCATTCGCAATCCCCAGACAACAGTCCTGTTTGGATAGTACCAAAGAAACCCGACTCCAATGGCAATAAGCTTTGGAGAATGGTAATTGATTTTCAGGCCCTTAACGAAAAGACTAAATTTCTCCGTATTCGATCTAGCGTCCGGATTCCATCAGATAGAAATGAATCCCGAAGATAGGCCGAAAACTGCTTTCTCTACTTCGAATGGGCACTATGAATTTTCGAGAATGCCTTTTGGGCTGAAAAATGCCCCGGCGACTTTCCAGCACTTGATGGATATCGTGTTGAGTGGACTCCAAGGAGTATTCCTCTTCGTTTATCTCGACGACATCGTCATTTACGCCAACGATTTAGAGGAGCACGGCAAGAAAATCGAGGAACTGATGGAAAAGTTGCGTAAGGCCAATCTACCGTTGCAACCGGACAAACGTGAATTTCTCAAGCCAGAAGTTAATTACCTAGGGCATATAATCGGTAAGGACGGTTTAAGACCAGATCCCAATAAATTGTCAGCGGCAAGGGAATTCCCAGTTCCCAAAACTGTTAAAAATATTCGGCAATTTTTAGGCCTAACAGGTTACTACCATAGGTTCATTAAAGATTTTTCGAAGATCGCAAAACCATTAACACGACTCTTGGAAGATAAGGTCGATTTCGAATGGACGGGAGAAACACAAAAAGCCTTCGATATACTCAAAAATAAGCTCTGTGAAGCTCCCATCTTGCAATATCCAGACTTTGAAAAAGCGTTCATAACAACAACAGATGCTTCCGGCTACGCCTTAGGCGGAGTCTTATCACAAGGTGAAATCGGGAAAGATAAACCGATCGCTTATACATCGTGCGTACTACGCAGGGCAGCCCTTCGGTACGACACATATGAAAAAGAGGCAATGGCAATTATTCACAGCGTCAAAGCTTTCAGGCCGTATATTTACGGTAGGAAATTCACGCTCATGACTGATCATAAACCTCTGGTCTGGTTGAAAAGTGCCAAAGACGCGATCGCACACGTTCTAAAATGGCGACTGAAACTTTCAGAGTACGATTACGACGTCGTGTACAAGCCAGGGACATTAAATTCAAACGCCGATGCTTCATCGCGTAACGAAAAAGCATCGCGTATCGCATACATTATCGCGTATCGAAAAACTCGAGGATGTCAAAGCCGTACCTCATTGCGAAAAAAAAACGACGAGAATTTAGATGAGGTAGCACAGGACATACTCCGCGAATTAGCAGAGAACAGTGTTAGCAAAAACGAAGACCCTATAAGTTTTACAACTCGAGTAGAAATTCATGAAACCCAAAAAATAGAAGAAATATATGTCGTCACTCGCTTGCAAGCGAAGAACAACGTATCTCAGGTAGCCAAGAAAACAAAACAACAGGTAAAAGAAAAACTCGGTGACGATGTATCGGAAATGGTTGATGTACCTGCCTCCAAGGGGACAGATGTGCGCTCCAAGTCCCGACGCCCTGCGCATCGAAACCGTAGGGCCATAAACTACAGGGAGCGTAGCAGCGAGGAAACAGAAGCCGAGATAACGAGGCCCGCGCGTGTTAGACGACCCCGAAAGGGCACTGACCCCGAATCAGCTGAGAGGCCCAACCTGCGCAAAGCACCTTAAATTCCTAATCCCAAAAGTTCCACTGACCTAGAGTCCGACTCCACCAACGCAGTTGACTCATTATCCCCTAAAGATGAAGGACTTCTGATCCAGGAAGACAAAACCTCGGAATTTAAAATCACGAATTGCATAACAAGCAAAGAATTGTTCCAAACTTCCCCTCTGGAAGGATTTAACAGAAGGTCATGCCTACAGTAAAAAGGTTGGAAAAAAATATCACATTGCCCTAGTCATCAAAGGCGAATATTCTAGATCATTATCCTTCGTATTAGAAAATGTTAAAGAAAGCGTAAGGGAATTAAAAGATCTTTGCGAAAATCTCAAGCTCCAATCGCGAAGTATTTGCCACAGTAACCACGTCGAGCATCTAATATGGGCCGACGTCCTCAACATAATTAAAGGAACGTCAAAATCCAGTCAAACCAAGGTGATAATCTGCTTAGGAACCTTACGCTACGTGCCAATCGAAGAACGAGATTCCATTTTTTATGAGATGCACAAGTCCCCAATAGGAGGACACAAAGGCATGTCCAAGACATATAACAGAATTAAAAGAGAGTATTTTTGGGAAGATTTGAAATCGGATATCCAGAGAAGAATCCAGCAATGAGTAGATTGTCAATTAAAGAAACTGGTTAGAGTCAAAACAAAACAGCCAATGATTATAACGGATTCTCCAGGTACGGTTTTCGAAAAAATATCAATGGACATAGTAGGTCCAATGCGACGTACGTTCAATCAGAACGAATACATTCTGACTATCTAAGGACAGCCTTTCAAAATTTTGTGTCGCGATCCCATTGCCAAATGCACAGGCAACGACGGTCACCGATGCATTTATTAAAAAATTTATATGTGTCTTTGGAGCACCCAAAGCACTCCTTACAGGTCAAGGCAGTAATTTTTTAAGTGGCCTCATGAAACGAATCGCTAAACGATCTCGAATCAAGCGATGTCGAACAACAGCATTTCATCCCCAGTCTAACGGATCCCTTGAGAGATCTCATCACGTACTGGCTGAATTTTCGAAGCAATACACAGATAAAGATAACGAATGGGATCAATGGCTAGAATTAGCGACCCTCTCATATAATACCAGCGTTCATGAGAGTACAAAGTATACTCCATATGAAGTAGTTTTTGGCAAACTAGCGAGAGCTGCATCAAGCGAACCACTTAGAGAATCCGATCAGTTACCCACTTATCACGGGTATTTAATCGAATTAATCACGAGGATCAATGGAATCAGGAATCTCGCCTATGGAAATAAAGTTTCTTCAAAACATCGCTCAAAAAATACTATGATAAAAATGCCAATCTTAAAAGTTTTAAAGTAGGAGACTTTGTATACCTCCAAAAAGGTCCCAAACCAGGTAAACTGGGAAACCATTATTCCGGTCCACACAAGATCCTGGAGAAATTGAATAAGGGCAATGTGAAAATCCAATGTTACAACAAAGCACGCATCGTTCACGAGAACAGATTACGGTATTCGCACATTAACGTCGAAACAAAGCCGAAAAGAAAAACCAAGTCGGCCAGAGTCGACGAATCCAATTTTACCCCTCATTAAACAACTAATGATAATAATTACCCTGTTTTTCAGGTGGCCGTTATCAACCTATTCAGTATCAACAATATCACCTTTGTACTTGCATCCAGAGGAAAAGATTAAATTTTTAGGTCCAGTATCTCAGTACAGGACACCGGAAACTCCTTATATTCAAACCACGCCGAAATAACTGTTTCACAATTAGAGAGAGATTTCCTGTCGCGAACCTAGATATAATCACTTATGTCAATTCAAATTTATATACGTAGTTATTATATTATATTAGAAAATCATTACATTAATATATGCATACGCAACATTGTAGCAAAGAGCGCCAAATATTCCAAAATCACTGAGATTAGTGGTATAAGCCTCGGACGAATTGTATACAATTCAATGAAGAAGTCGATTTATATAGTGGTACTTGCTAGCGAAATAGTACGCGTTATTCAATAGATAACAATAGAAGTACATCTGATCAGGTTAAAAGAATATTACGATCAACCTGTCACTCGTGGGAACAAAAATTATCTCCTTATTCCTCGAACTTATATATTACCAAAAGAAGAATTACTCGAATTACTCGAACAACCTGTAATTCCTTACTTCCTCCATATTACCTTTACAGAGACATCTGGTACAAGTTCATGGCTGCTCCAGTCGAAGCCATACTACCTGCAAGCATGAAGCCAACGACGAAGTCTACTTGCCGATACACGAACCCAGAATCACCCTGTGGGATCTATTCCACTTCCATCACCACTCGGTCAGATCTAGTCTCTCAACAGTGTTCCATCATCACTCGCTGAGTAAAACTCTCCGTTCAGTTTCCATCGCGTACGAACAAAAATCTCCCAACAACGCTCACCGGAACAATTACAAAAAAACTGTCTCCAGAAAGCGAACGCGAACATTAACTTAAAAATTATACTCTATAATCACGCGAACTACAAGAATTTCATTAAGTATCTTCGTTGAACGTGTATACCGTATTATTTTGCGTAAATGTCCAATGAATTCGAAGACGTAGCTCGCGATAAATACCCATGTGTTACAAATTTGTGTCGACGTGTAACACAACATTGTTACCAAGCGTGCGCAATCGAGGGGTCCGACCTACCTGCGGAGGCCCGAACCCGACGGCTGTTAACAGATTAGTATATCCACGAACGCATCGACAAATGTAAGCGAAATATTTTGTTAAAGGCGAAAAAAGATAAAATTAAATATTCGCGCGAGCGACGAGACTGACGCCGCGACAGAGGGCGAGGCTGTGGGGTGCCACGTGGCATTAGCGCTGTGTGCGCCAGCGTCGGTTGGTGTGCGTGCCGGTGTGGACCCAGAAGCCGTTCCCTCAGTCTCTCTCCTGATAAGACCGTCGTCGAGAAAAGACGCGAGTGTGAATGCGAGCGAATCGACGAGACGCGCAAAAAGATGGCCGCTGTGTGAGCCAGACGCGAACGTACGAACGTGCGGACTGTGTGAACGCTCCGATAGCGTGCGAAGTTTTGTACCTTTATTTAATTACCATTATAGGTCAACGTAGCTTTAAAATAGAGTTTCGCCTTAAGCGCTTTGCATTTACATTTAAACAAAAACGGAGCACGACGAGTATATTCTTTTCTCCCTCCCCCGCACCGTCAAGACCACGCGTGAGCCCGCGTGCATAACGGAGAAGAACAAAAAAAAAGGTAAACGAACAGTGCGAGTAGTAAGCAAAAAAAAAGAAAGGAGACTAAGAATTTTATGTATATTTTTTTAAATTATTAATTTAATCGAATTAATCAAATTGGTTAATTATAATAAACCCCGAATTGTCAATCATTTGCGTAAATCAATTCATTTATTAATCAAGTCACTGCGCGATACCCACCTTTGCGTGCACCTTTCCCTTTTACACCCTCATCACGAGCTAGTGCGCTAGGCGTAGGCTAAAAAGAGGGAACCGCGATAGATATATGCCCACGTCCCTTCAGGACGTGACAGGATAAACGATTTCAAAGAAAATGGCATTTAAATTTTGCCACAACGAAAAACTCTTCTGAATCTATAATAATCTAGTCGATATGATATTAACTTTCTGATTATATATTTCAGGAGAACCTGTTTTTCCACATAACGATTCTAACCAAACAATGAACGAAGAAAGCACGGTAAAACATGCTGCTTTGAATTCAGAAGATGATCGTCCGCAGTATAAAAAATCAGGTATTGTTGATGCTCTATTCTATGTACGATTAATTTGAGAAATTATTTTTCTTACAAAAAACAATATAACAAGTCAATAATAATACATATATTTTTATTCTAGATATTTTACCACTATCTCCTTTGGATAGTTTATCTGAACGAATGGCGAGTGGATTATCTTTTTCTGACCCAAGTTCAGGATCCATGATTGAAGCGCACGGCCGAAATTACGAACAGAAAAGTATGAGAGGAAATATTAACATCATGACCGATACTGTTGTTGCAGTTCCAGACAGCTGTAAAATTCCGTACAGAAATTCTATTCGCATTATATCTGCAGCGGCAGAGGCTTTGAGGTTCGATACGAAAAATTTAATTTTAAATAAGACTTCTTTTAATGAGCATCGAAGAAAAATTCGAAGAGACAAAGCAGGAAAAATCAAAAAATTATTCGGCGAAAAAGAAGTGAAAGGTGCAACAATACATTGGTACGGTAAACTCATACCCGACAGTTTTACATGTAAATTAACAGACCGACTACCAATAGTAATCAGTCGCGATGATGAAGAAAAAATTTTAAGCGTCCCTTCATTGACGGATGGCAAAGGGATAACTCAAGCACGAGAAATTTCCAGAACTTTAAATGAGTGGGGCTTACACGATTCTATCAAAGCTGTATGCTGTAATACAACAAATTCCAATTTTGGTTTTAGGCAAGGGGCAGCTGTAATTTTGGAGCAAATGATGGAAATCGATTTGTTATATTTACCTTGCAGGCACCACATCTAAGAATTAATGTTATCCTGTGTTTTCCAGGAAAAATCACCCAGTACATCGGGACCAAACGTACAAATTTTCAAAAAATATCAAGCTCAATGGCACATGCTCGATCAAACGAAATGGAAAAATGGTATCGAAGGCAATCAAATCAATAATAATTTGCTTACAAAAATTGGTGAGACAGATACTATCATAGAAGAACTTTTGAAGACCATTTTGCCACGCGCTGATTATAAAGAGCTGCTCCAGCTGAGTCGAAATTTTCTTGAAACGGCAAATCGCGACAGTATAAAATTTTATAACCCAGGAGCATTACATCATCCCCGCTGGATGGCTAAAGCAATTTATTCTTTGAAAATTTATATTTTTCGAGAAGTTTTTGGATTGTCAGCCGAAGAACCAAAAAATCTTTTAGCCGTTTGTTTATTTGTCGTTTTTGTTTATGTCAAGTTTTGGTACACTGCACCACTTACGATAGCTGCTCCAAACCAGGAATTACAATTTTTGAAAACCGTCTAAGAAGGAGAACTAGGGGGGTTCTGGCCAAAGTGCCGCGAGGGGGGTTCGGGGACGGGGGAGTCTGGGCGGGGGGAAGGGGAGGGGTTTGATCATGTGGTGGGGGAAGTGTATGGCGCAAAGTATGCGGCGAAGGGGAGGGGGTGAGGAGTCTATAGCAAGGAGAGGGAGGTGTCTGGCTGTCTCCCGAAGGTCTAGGGACCCGTTTGGGGAATTGGGGGAGGGAGATTTGGGGCTCGCGGAGAGAGGTCGGCGCGTGACGTCATGCGGGGAAGAGAATGCCCAAAATCATGGGTCAATGCCCAAAAGCACAAGAGGATAACAGATGTAGGTGCGGGCCAAGGGGGTGGGGCACCGGAAGCCAGGGGACATCGTAGACGATGCGTCGTTTTTCTAAGGGGGCGTTATTGACACAGGTGAATCGTTTTTCTAGACAATGGCAAGAAAATGTGTCTCTAACATGTGGATATGCATGTGAAAGCCAGCGTCTATGATACATTCTAGGCAACTTAATGCAATTTTACTGCTAGATGTCAAATGAGACTTTACAGATAAACTTTTTATGCAGCTATAGTAACGGAGGCCCCTATAAAATTACATTGCATTCGGTCTTGTATTCATTCCGAAAGATAACGTCGAGATGTTTGCATGTGCGACTATGTATGCAGTGCACCCAGCCAAGAACCCGTGGGACTTGACGAAGAATGAGCTCGAACACATTCCAAAGACCTTGCTCATAAAATATTGGAGTCGACACATTGGTATACCGTGGGATCGTTTGCCGGAACATCATCGAAACGACAGTGAAATATTATCATATCTTCCATACATGAAGCATTACAATACACCTGAGATGTTGGATCATATTGATGGCACCCCACCTCCGCAACGGAATTGTGGAAAGTGTTGTAAGGGAGACAATACTATCCGTGAGAAAAAATAAACGTTCCTCGACACATTTGAAGTTGTTCCGTCGATGAAAAATGGATTTCTCATTGTCAGCAAAACGGCGGAATTCTTTCCAACGAAGAAGCTGTATCAAGGTTCCATCGTGTTATCCAATCTCCGACATGAGGGCTGCCCACACCAAATTAGCAAAGCGTTACGTAGTGGACATCATGGACGAGTTCGCCGTCTTTTTACCAGCACGGCTCATGAAGGCCTTCAATCACGGTCCAGAGATGTTCGAGAATATATTGGAAATGGCTCACAATGACGAACTATACATGAACTATTATGGCGGACAATACAGCAGCATCGCGTTCAATAAACAGTGAGCACACCATTGTGCTGGTCGGAAATGATGAGTTCAACGGCATCACCATCATCGGTCGCTAACATCGTTGAGTTTTCAACATGCTCTCAACAATGTACAAAGGATAGCTTTCATCGAATATAAAAAATGTTCCACGTAGCTGTTGGATGTAAGAATAAATACAATCGAAAAAGATATACAGGGTGTCCCATTTTAGTCGTACACATGAATTTTCTCGAAAAATATTGCTCGGACGAAATATTGTGTGGAACAAAACATCTAGGGATTGAAGGGGGACGTTTGAAAAAAATGTATTTGAGGAGCCAAAATTCAAAATGGCGGCGTTACAAAGGCTGACATGTTTTTTTCAAACGGAAATATAACTTTTTTTATTGCCAAAAAATTTGTCAGCTGAAAACTAAAAAATTTTGTTGAAAATTTTTTTTGATAAAGTTCATAGTTTTCAAGTGAGAACATCATTTTCAATTATTTCAGATGTATCCAGGATTTGTGTGTGTGTGTTTTTCTACCCATCGTGATCAAAGTTCGTCAAGGATTTAAAGAAACACGTTTTTGGGCCTGAAAATGGCACAAACGCTATTAAAATAAAAAAAAAAACTATTTTTCATCGATTTTTCTCCAAAATTTTCTCATGAAATATCGTCCAAATTTGAAAAAAAAAAACAAAACGAAAAAAAACCAAAATTTTCAACAAAAAAATTTGATTCTTATTTTATTCAAGTGGTCATACATTCGAAAATACAACATTGAGCGGCTTGCCGTGAGACATTTAGTCTAATTGTCCCTACCATCGGCATTTGCGTTAGCCAAAGCGTAGGACGTTGCATGGCTGAGTCTGTTGCAGACCATTCGCGTTACCCAGAATACACCACGTGGAGGTTGTCTGTCTAGCATTCCTGGCCCTGAGAAGGGCCGTTATGTGTGTGTGTGTGTGGGGGGGGGCGTGTATGTGTGTGCTTGTGTGTGTGTGTGTATGTGTGTGTGCATGTGCGTGCGTATGGAACACTCACAAGGATTAGGTCTCTGCGGTTCGTAACTACCGCAGTATTTTTTTTACTCCAAACCCTCCTTGTAAGTGTACTCTGATCCCTTTCTATAAATGTTCAAATATCTCACCATTCATGTTTAAACATGCCTGAACTCTTCTCGCGAAACCGTCCACTGTGCGCAGAAGAACATCTCTCGGGATTGCACGGCAGGCAGCTCTTATCCGCTCCTTCATATTCTCCCGTGTTGTTGGAGCTTGACGGTAGACGGCATCTTTTAAGTACCCCCACAAAAAAAAATCAGGAGATGTAAGATCCGGTGACCTTGGAGGCCAATTTATAGGACCGTCGCGACCAATCCACTGTTGACTGAATGTTGCATTTAGATGATTTCGAACAACACGAGCCCAGTGAGCGGGTGCACCATCTTGCTGGAACCACATCTGTTGACGTGTTTCCAAATCCATATCTTCTAGCAAAAGGGGCAGTTTATTTTCCAAAAAATCGAGGTAACGGACAGTGTTCACACTTCCTTCGAAGAAATGGGGTCCTACTATTTGCCCGTCAACAACACCACACCAAACGTTTAAACTCCATCGATGCTGGTGATCGATCTGTCTCAACCAATGTGGGTTCTGATCGGACCAGTATCGGAAGTTCCAACGGTTCACTTGACCGCGGCTGTTAAATGTGGATTCGTCGGTGAACATAACGTACCGAAAAAAGTTTCTAGATCGCTCGGTTTGTCTCAACGCCCACCGACAAAACGCCACCCTTCGCAACGGATCAGGATTAGGAGTGTCTTGGTGGAATTGTATCCGGTACGGGTGAAGTTTAGCATCTCTTAATACTCGGTGCACTGTGGATCTGGCAAACCCCAATCGTTCCGAGATCGCTCGAACACTCAAATGAGGATCAATTGCTATCATGGCTAAAATAGCCATGTTTCGAGCCTCATGAGTAGTAGAACTAGGGGGGTTCTGGATAAAGTGTGGGTGAGGGGGGTGCGGGGACGGGGGAGTCCGGGACGAGGGTAGGGGAGGGGTTTGATCATGTGGTGGGGGAAGTGTGTGGCGCGGAGTATGCGGCGAAGGGGAGGGGGTGAGGAGCCTATAGCAAGGGGAGGGAGGTGTCTGGCTGTCACGCGAAGGTCTAGGGCCCGTTTGGGGAATTGGGGGAGGGGGATTTGCAGCTCGCGGAGAGAGGTGCGGAGAGTGACGTCACGCGGGGAAGAGGATGCCCAAAACCATGGGTCAATGCCCAAAAGCACGAGAGGATAACAGTTGTAGGTACGGGCCAAGGGGGCACCGGCAGCCAGGGGACATCGTACACGATGCGTCGCTTTTCTAAGGGGCGTTATTGATACAGGTGAATCGTTTCCAGATAATGGAGGACAATTTCTCTCAAGCATGTGGATATGCATGTGAAAGCCAGCGTCTATGCTACACTCTCGGCAACGTAAGGCAATTGTAATGCTAGTTGTCAAATGAGACTTTACAGATAAACTTTTTATGCAGCTGTAGTAACAAAAGCTAGCTCTTATGAAATTTAATTGCATCCGGTCTTGTATTTATTCCAAAAGATAACATCAGAATGTTTGCATGTGTGAGTGTGCATGCAGTGCACCCGCACAGAACCCAATGTGGCGGGTTGCGGAGGTGTGCGAGGAGTCTAGCGAGTAAGCCGTGTGGGTAGAGGATGCCCGAAACCACGGGGCCCATAGAGGAGTGGATAGCAGTTGTAGGCGCGGGGACACACGGTAGGAGGGACGTTGGTAGCTATGGAGACATCGTAGACGATGCGTCATTTCTCTGAGTCGGAAAAGGCGGCCTTATTGATACAGGTGAAACGTTTTTCCAGACAAAGGTGAGAAATTTGCCTTAAACATGCGGATATACATATGAACGCGTATAGGAGACTCGTTTGAAAAATGAATGCATTAGAAGTAGGTATTCCAGCACAAATTTTGGATAAAGGGCCCAGATCTTCCGCGCTCATGCACCCAATTGAATTCATTGTGTTCCCATGCTTCCATACTAGTCTTGTAACATTGTAATATAAAAACTATGGTGAGGTGGCATACTTCTAAGATAGAGGAGAAAGACAGAAAATAAATTTTCCGAATGAAAACGACTTCCAGCACCCAAAGCCGCACACTTTTAATCGAGCAGCCACTTCGCTCGCATCATTTCTTGACGCCTTCGTTTAACGCGCGTGCAAATGGCTGAGAACGTTCCGCAATTAGAACAAAATCTGCGCGATCAAGCTGCACTAATAAATTCGGTGGATGAGTACATAGTGTGGGAGCAACAATGTGATCAATGTGTAGAGTCGTTGGAAACGCAAAGTCGAATTAAGCGACCGCGATTATCGCTTGGAAAGCAGCAATCATTGGTAGCACAAATTGCTCGTTTAGAAGGTTTAAAAAATGTTCTACGCAAACGATTTTTACATGTGGGCGCGGGACACAGTGATCGCGGTTTGATTTGGCGCGAGATTGATACAGCGTTCGAAAATCGTATCCTGACTGGCTGCGTCATCAATAACGACCATATTGAACCTCGTCAGTTTCTCGAAGACGCATGTAATATAATGCTTTCACACGTGCAAAACATTATCAACAAACACATCAGTGTAAAAGTGAATACAGTTTTCAATGGTGAATTTAAGGCAGGTGACAAACGTGCAAATAAAAGTATCAACACGAAAAACTTTGAACTTTTTACCACATCCAATTTACGTGAGTGGTATACACAACGAGTTGCCGAGCCTATCTTAGCATCCCTCGAAGATTTTCAAAAACGTGAGATAGCGGATGGACATTGTCGCGGATACTGAATTTAACTTTAAATATTAACAAATACAATCCAATGCGTGTCGGATGTCAAACTGTTTTGTCGCAGGAAATAATCATGAAGAAAGCGGTGGTAAATATAAAGTCGAAGGATAACGCGTGTTTTGCGTGGTCAGTGGTAGCTGCTCTTCATCCAGCGAAAACAAATGTGAACATGATATCTTCGTATCCTCATTACTCAACTGTACTGCAGCTTCAAGGCATTGTTTTTCCAATGACTCTAAACCAAATAAAGAAATTTGAATCACAAAATAAAGTTTCAATCAACGTATATACATTCGAAAAGAAAAACATCGTCCCGATTCGAGTATGCAGCCAAAAGCTGGATAAACACATCAATTTGCTGTACGTGGAGGATTCCTTGGACCACAACGTGGGACACTTTGTCTGGATAAGAAATTTATCCAGGCTTGTGAGCGGGCAGCTGAACAAAAAAAAGTGAAAAAACAAATCTGCGATCGGTGAGTAAAAACCCCACTCGAAAATATACCTATGACTAATTATGTACTTGATAATATAAAAGTGATTTCGCCGTTTTGTTACAGGTGTTTGCACTACTTTTACACGGAGAACAAATTACGAACACATGAGGTGGATTGTGGAAAATTGAATGATTGCGCCATTCGATTACCAGATGCAATGGACAAATGGCTGAAATTCAAAAACTTTCAACGAAAAGAGCGACTTCCATTCGTGATTTACGCCGATCTCGAGTGCGTTCTGGCAAAGGTTGCCGACAAAAATATATACCAGCATCATGAAGTGTTTAGCATTGCCTACTATGTACATTGTTCGTATGACAATTCATTATCAGGATACCACTCACGTCGCAGTGCTGACTGCGTTTCATGGTTCGTTGAGAACCTTAAAAATTTAGCTCTGCGCATCAACGATATTTTATCGGATAATGTTCCCATGATACCTCTAACACCAGATGAATGGGCAGAATATCGAAGCGTCACTCAGTGTCATATATGCGAGAAACCATTTGTCGAAGACGACATACGTGTTCGCGATCATTGTCATCTGACTGGACGTTATAGAGGCCCCGCTCACTCTAATTGCAATTTGAATTATAAGCAGTCGTTTTTCATTCCTGTAGTTTTTCATAATTTGTCTGGTTATGACGCACATTTCATCATCAAGGAGGTAGCCACAGCGTTCGAAGGAAAAACCGACGTGCTTCCCATAACGAAGGAGAAATACATTTCTTTCACAAAAACAGTTCAAACGGCAGACAAGTCACAACATCAGATTCAATTACGTTTCATCGATTCATACAAATTCCTCAATGCAAGTTTGGATAAACTGGCATCATTTTTGACAACGGACAAACTCAAAATTTTGCGGTCACAATTTCATGACATACCGGCAGATAATTTTATGCTATTAACTCGGAAGGGTGTCTTTCCTTATGAATATATTGATAGCGTAAATAGATTGGATGACTGCCACCTACCACCACGAGATGCATTCTACAGCAATTTGACCGGTGAGACTGTAAGTGAGAACGAATACGGTCATGCTGTGGATGTATGGGATCGATTTTCCATTCAAACGTTAGGTGAATATAGCGACTTATACCTGAAGACCGATGTTTTGTTACTGGCCGACGTTTTTGAGAAATTTCGTAATACCTGCATCGAAAGTTATAGGCTCGACCCCGCGTATTACTACACTCTCCCCGGATACACCTGGGATGCAATGTTGAAGCAAACAAAAATTAACTTCGAATTGCTTACCGACGTTGACATGGTACTATTTGTTGAACGGGGCATACGAGGTGGTCTCAGTCAGTGCTCAAATAGGTACGCGCGTGCCAATAACAAATACATGGAATCGTACGATCCATCGAAGTCTCCATCATACTTGATGTATTTCGATGTAAATAATTTGTATGGATGGGCAATGTGTCAACCATTGCCCTATGCTGATTTCCAATGGATTGATGACTTATCAACATTCGATTTATCATCGATCTTGCCAGATTCACCCAAAGGCTACATTCTTGAGGTTGACTTAGAGTACCCGGAATGTCTACACGATGCCCACACGGATTTGCCGTTTTGTTCAACACATGGTAAACCACCGGGTAAGCAACACGAAAAACTGCTTGCAACCGTGCACAACAAGGAACGGTATGTTATTCATTATGGCAATCTGCAGCAGAGTGTACGCCATGGTCTCAAAATCAACAAAATTCACAGGATACTTCAATTTTCGCAATCACCCTGGCTACGAACATATATTGAGCTTAATACGCAGTTTCGAACCCAAGCAAAGAATGAATTCGAAAAAAATCTTTATAAATTGATGAATAATGCAGTGTTTGGGAAAACTATGGAAAATGTGCGCAATCATGTAGACGTTAAGCTTTTGACACGATGGGAGGGCAGGTACGGTGCAGAGGCAATGATTGCGAAACCAAATTTTCATAGCCGGAGCGTTTTTTTCAGAAAACCTTATTGCTGTCGAATTACGCAAACTGGAGGTGAAATTCAATAAGCCGATATATGTGGGTATGTGCATACTCGACATATCGAAGACATGTTTATATGACTTTCATCATGAGTATATGGTACCGCTGTATAAAGACAAATGTACGGTGTTGTACACCGATACGGACAGCCTCATATACAACATTGAGTGTGAGGATGTGTATGATGATATAAAGCGCAACATTCATCGTTTCGATACTAGCGACTATCCCGCGGATAATGGGTATGGTATACCGCTTGTCAACAAAAAAGTCCCTGGACTAATGAAAGACGAAAATAATGGTCGGATAATGACGGAATTCGTCGGGCTTAGAGCAAAAATGTATGCGGTGCGAGTCGATGGCAAAGACGATACAAAGAAAGTAAAAGGTGTTAAGAGTAACATCGTTGCAAGAACGATCTCGTTCGAGGATTACACGAAATGCTTAAACGAACAGATCGAAATGACTCGCCAACAATCGTGCATTAGATCGAAGTTACATGAAGTGTACACCATGAACGAGACAAAAATTGCTCTAAGCCCGCACGATGACAAACGGTATATCATACCCGGAACCACGAAAACGTTACCGTGGGGGCATTTTAGGATACAGTCGTAGCATGTATTTTGTAATGTTTTATGAATAATCGACTCTATAAATAATTGTGTTGTAAATAATAAATTGTTTTATCAATTTTTCAACTGAAAAATAAAGAAAAACACCATTATAATTTGCTATGTCACATTTTTCACTACACTTTCCCGACACACGCTTGTGAGAAAGACATGTTTGAAAGAGCCAGCAGGAGAAAGCTTGCTGAGTGGGAAAAGACATGCTACGCTGAAGAGAATGGTCAACCCTTTGGAAGACAAAGGCCTCATCATCTGAAATGAGTAGAGAGAGAGGAGAATCATCAAATATAAACCATTCTTTATTGTTTGCTACAAATCAGATTTGCTTATCCAACTATTGTGGGTACTATCGAAGCCCAACCATTTTACAAACATTCGATTACCACGCTTCTTCAATACTTTTTCAATGAGATAAATATCAGGATGTTGAACTTTCAGTAGCTCCTGATCGTAGAAACCACCTGCAATGGGTTCATCGTCATAGTCCTTGAGATGAAATGTTACAGGTTTCGTGTTTTTCACTCTATATATGGTAAATATTTCCGTTGTCCAGTTCGGTGTGTAACCCTTTTCGAAAACACTCTTGAATTTACTGATTCTTACTTTATCGCCAATTTTGAATTTTGATGTCGATGACTTTTTCAATGGAGTCTTATGATAAACATGTTGTAGTAGCTGTTTCTCATTTTCAGCGTTGACATTTCTCGGTTTCATCTTAATCGTGCGGTGCACGGAATCATTATACTCGGCTACTAATTTATCAACTATATCGATCCACATATAATTACCACGAATACTAAATTGTACCCACATCTTATTTTTTAATGTACGATTAAAACGCTCGCAAATGGAAGCTTTTAAATTGCTATATGTTGAATACATGTGGATATTGTACTTTTTCATTAGGGTTTTAAAGTCACGATTATAAAATCCTTTTCCTTGACCCACGTGTAATTTCTGCGGTATGCGTCCCTTTACGAGTATCGACTTCAGTGCGGTTGCTGCATCTTTACCATTCTTACTCCGCATCGGTACGGCCCAGGCGAATTTTGAGAAAGTATCGATGACGGTTAGGAGAAATTTATGTTTGGAGTTATGATGTGCGTACGACGACATATCGACGAGATCAGCTTGCCAGGTCTCATCCAAACCACGGATGTCCACATGCCGACGCGGATAGTTTCGGCGAGCAGGTTTGTGCAGCTCCCGCACGAGAGCGTTCTTTTTCTCATTCATTTTCCAGTCTTTTTAGTCGTGCATCCAGTTCAGCAATGATGTGTGAATTGCGAATCACCAAGTCTTGTAGAGTTTTGAGATCTGCATCGAGCGTCCTCGCAATATCTCTCATCGTAGCTTCTAATCCATTGACCAACAACAGGTTACTCTCATTTATTTCTTTACGTATGTTCTTAATGATTGTTCGAGATCTTTTATGTAAAGCACTTAGATTGATAGCATCGTCTTGTTCTTCCGGATTGGCGATATTACACAATCGTTTTTGCCCCAAGTCATAATGACCATCTGCGGTAGTTCTAAACCCAATCCCCGGTCTGCCTGGAGGACCTTGCTTATTGAGGACGATATTCTTTTTGAGTTGGCGTCCGAACACATCGACACTCATGTTGATAATGCGTGAAATTTCAAATGTTGGGTTAATAAATAATTTTTGCTTCACGTAATTCCTCAACAATCGATACAATTTCATTTGAATGTGACGAATTTCCCGCTGCTTGTGATGCTAGAAGTAAGCGAAGACGATCCACTAGCTCATTGGGACTATCTCAATAAATGTAATCCAATTGGGTATTTTTTCTCGCCACCTTATACTTTGGCATACCCTTTCCCATGTGCTTGTGATGATCAACTATATTTGCGATATAAGTATCGAATTTGTGACCAACACTATGTCGTATAGCCTCACCAGGCTTGTAATATTTTTTGTGGGCATTCGTGGAGATAATGATTTTTTCATAGTTTTTCAAGTCATCCGGTGTCAGAGCTTCGACGTTGGGAACTTTTTGAAACAATAGCTCTGCTAATCCAACAGTTTTCGGATAAGTTGAATCTCGCACACGAATATTTTGAGAATCGAAGAATATAGGAGAATCACCAATCATTAATTTGTTGTTCGCGAGGTTCCGTACACCATATGAGACATCCAAGCTTGTCTTTCTAGTTGTACGCAATAACAGAAGATATTCACTGATTAAATCATCAACATTTTGGGTTGGTGAGTCATCATCATCGTCATATACCAGCTTAAAAGAGTCTTGTGTTTCACTCTTGAAAGAATCTTGTGTTTCATTCTTGAATTGGGGCTCGACACCATTCATCAAATATTCCACATCATTATCCATTACTTTTTCATCTTTAACTTCCATCTTTACCACCTCGTTGTTTTTGTTTGACACTAATTGTTCCAATGGTCTCACTATAGGTTTAAAGACCTTTTGCATTCTCTGCTCATCGATGTCTCTTCCGATCTTGAGTATTCGATGCTTTCGTCTGATTGCATCGCTCGCCTTGGAGATTTCACGCAATACATCTTTTTCCCTCAACAGCTGTTCGCTCTTCATGTTGTCGCTATCGGTGTGTACATGATACTGTCTTTTCGCAATCAATGACGGGTCATTTATCAAGCGTCAGGAAATAATCAAAACCTTGCCTATATCGACCCTCGTTAATATTGGAATCCTTATCGATTGTGAAGAATGCATACTTGTCGGAATTCCAACATTTCGTGCACATGTTTTTAAAGCATGTATAAGACATATCCGTATTAACATGATCATTGTACACGTGCTTGAGATTCATATCATCCTGCTTGAAAAGCACCACAAAATTCGCATTATCTCTCACGAGATGTTTGGGGATACGAGTGTACGTCTGACCAAGATAGAAACTGTCAACAATCTCATGTCTTCCCATGGAAAAGAAGGCTCTCACATTATCCTGTTTTTCACACGCTATATCATCAAAAATGAATATAGAGTTGGGTTGTGCGTCACTTGGTGCTATAACTTGCTCATGCTCATTGAATGGATAATACTCAACGCCACTCACAGGTTCGAGTAATCGTTCGAGCAACTTATATTTTGGCTGTTTCAGAGACTTGGAATACAGATAAATATTCTCAAATCTCAAACCATTTGGGTGTATTATGAGAGTGAGCAGTGCATTCGTTTTCCCACAATTCGATGGACCACAAAAAACGGCGCGTATGCTATCCGGCAATATATTTCCATGACGTTTTTGCCTCTTCATTCTTCCATCGTCGACAAATTTATCAACATTTATTACGGGAAGCTCGCCTCCGAAAGATTGTTTCTTGGACGCCATCTCACACACGACTAATGGAAAATCAATATAAAAAGGCATTTTATAGGGATTGTCCATTAGTCGAGTATTATCCTTAGTCATGATCGTTCATGGCAAGAGCGGTAAAGGTTTTGTCAACCAACTAATCAACAAAGTCCCTGTTGAACTACATTTGCCTGGGTACCAGTATTGTGGGCCGGGTACAAAGCTGGCTAAGCGCCTTGCTCGTGGTGATCAGGGAATTAATCCGTTAGACACGGCTTGCAAACAACACGACATTGCATATTCAAAAAATCCAGATAACCTTGAAGCGAGACATTCAGCAGATAAAGTATTGGCCGAACAAGCTTGGCACCGCGTTACCGCTAAAGACGCTAGCATCGGCGAGAAAGCAAGTGCTTGGAGTGTGTCAAATATTATGCAGACAAAGAGAAAATTTGGCATGGGGATGAAGGGAGCACGTAAGGGCGGCGTTTGTTTGAAAAAAATTATTCGTGCTGCGAAGAAAACGATGATTCAAAGTAATGATCCGCATACGGTTATTAAATCGGTTCTAAAGGGTGCTCGTGTAGCGGTAAAGACTGAAGGTGGTAAAGTGCGCGCACCGCGGGTTCTACCTATACCTCATAAAATTGGTGGTTTATTGCCGTTTCTGATACCTATATTTGCGGGTCTCAGCGCTGCTGGGGCTTTGTCGGGTGGTGCGGCTGGTATAGCCAAAGCTGTAAATGCTGCTCAAGCAGCTAAACGTGAATTGAATGAAAGTAAACGACATGATCGAACAATGGAAGCGATTGCTTTAGGTAGAGGGTTACATCTGAAACCGTATACGCAAGGATTGGGTCTTCATATCAAGCCAAAAAACGTCAAGTAACGCTACCACACCGACCGTTGACCGACATCGACCTACTCAAATATGCAAGAGTCGTGAAGGTTCCACATTTCCGTGGCGTGTACATGCGGGATACATTACCAATGAGCGGGCCACTCAAATATGAATCAGCGATTGTGAACTTGGATGAAAATGTTGGCCCTGGCACACACTGGGTTGCCTACAAAAAGACTGGATGGAAAGTCATGTACTTTGATAGTTTCGGCGATCTTCCACCACCATCTGAACTCATGAGATATTTTGGTGTAGGTAGCGTGAACTATAATTATAAGAGATATCAAGAATATGATACGATTGAATGCGGACATCTATGTCTCAAGTTTCTTTGTCAACAATTACGATACAAAGACAAATACATGCTATATATACGTGGTGTATAAGGCTGAGAGTTTAGTTGTCAAAGTACCAGCGTCATGGAAGATAGTTTAACATTGACCATATCTGGATCGTCATCCATACTCGAGGCGCAATACTTTCCCCCTATAGAACTCTCACCAAACAAAAATTATACTCTCGGTCTCGTGGAACTACTAACATTCAACTCTATTCCCAATATAGACATTAACCACAACAAACTTTACGTGGGCGATGAGGTGTTGACAATACCTACGGGTAGCTATGAAATAGAGGATATTGATACATTTGCGCAAGCCGAGCTGTCACGAAAAAACATCAAAATCAACATCAAACCTAATAATAATACTTTGCGCAGTGAAATCGAGTGTGATCATGGTGTAAATTTTGAGCCTGAAGATTCGATCGGACATCTACTGGGCTTCACAGCACGTAAATTGGAAGCGAATAAAAGGCACGAATCTGATCTTCCAGTAGCCATTCTCAAAGTGAACGCCCTACGGGTTGAGTGCAATATAACCGCTGGTGCCTATATTAACGGACAAAAAGTGCCCACCATTCATGAATTTTTCCCATCGGTCCCTCCAGGATATAAAATCATTGAGGTTCCATCACATGTTATTTATCTACCAATCACAAGCCGAACGATAGACACAATACAACTTCGAATAGTGGATCAGGACGGTGACTTGGTGAATTTCCGCGGTGAAGTACTCACAATACGGCTGCATATAAAATCATAATGGGTATAGTCTTTAATAGAGTCACTAATAACACTAAACAACCATGGGTAAAAACAATCAGTCGTCGGCCTGCACCCAATGTGCTCACACCTCAAAACGTGCTACTCTTGAAGAATTTGGGTCTGAAAGTGCGTGGGGACAGCGTGTAAAACATTATCTATTTTATGCTTTGTGCATCTGCTGCGTGCAATGGAAGAAGAAATCGTAAACATTCAGGAGCCCGTAGTCTTCGACGAATCCATAATACATTGTGAAATTCACTCTCATCAACCATATGCATCTTCGACCTTTAATAACAGCGATGAAATACGTATTGCCATTCAAAATCAAGATCTATCCATCCTGCCAAGCAAAAGTTCCTTGCACATCTGTGGAAAATTATCTAAGCGTGATGGGATGCCAACCTCTGCCACAAGTCTCGTCAACAATGCCATCTGCCATTTGTTTGAAGAAGTGCGATATGAGTTGAATGCCATAGAAATCGATCGTAATAAGAATGTCGGTATTACGAGTGTAATTAAAGGATATTCGTCTCTTAGTCCAGCTAAGAGCTCTATACTCGAGAACACGGGATGGCTCGATGTTGAAGAGACGAAGCAGATTGTTGATGTATCGGGAAATTTTGATGTGTGTATACCACTGAGCATGCTGCTTGGATTTGCCGAAGATTATCGGAAAATTGTGGTAAATGCCAAGCATGAGCTAATTCTTACGAGATCGAAGACTGATGATAATGCCATCATGCAAACAGCTCCCGAAGACTACAAACTCATATTGCATAAAATCGAATGGCTTGTACCGTATGTAACAGTCTCAGATCAACGAAAAATTCAGCTATTGAAATTTCTCGCCAAAGATGCGCCAATTTCCATGAGTTTTCGAACGTGGGAACTGTATGAATATCCACTACTCCCCGTCACCTCTAAGCATGTGTGGTCTGTCAAGACTTCCAATCAGTTGGAGAAACCACGATATGTCATTCTCGCGCTGCAGACGGGGCGAAAAAATATGAAAGAGAGGAATGCGAGCCACTTTGATCATTGCAACATCAGCGATGTCAAGCTATACCTAAACTCCCAATGCTATCCATATGGAAATCTAAACCTAAATATCAATCAAAATCAGTATGCTTTACTCTACGAGATGTATACAAACTTTCAATTCACCTATCACAACAAAGAAGCTGAACCATGGCTAAATAAGACGGAATTCTTAGAAAAAGCCCCCCTCGCCATCATTGACTGCTCAAAGCAAAATGATTCTCTTAAGGCCGGCCCCGTGGATGTGCGTCTCGAATTTGAATTGAAAACGAATATTCCGCCGAAAACTGCTGCATTCTGTTTAATCCTCCATGATCGTATTGTCGAATACAATCCGATTAGTGGTGCGGTTAAAAAATTGGTATAAATCTTGTCAACTGTCTGCGGACTCTTCAGTCAATATGGAGCTCGTCGTCGATGTGCAGGGGTTCAAGAGACCCATCAACGATTTTGTCTTGAAGGAGATTTCCATCGTCAGACTCCACGACAAGAAGGCTGAACCGCTGACGTTTTTCTTCAACGCACCATCTTCATGGGACTCGTTACCAGACAAATACAAAAAGAAAAATAAATGGTAGGAACGCAATTTTCATGGATTACGATGGGATCACGGTGATATACCATACGAGGCAGCTAGAACGATAATTCGAACCATCTTGCAAGGAGCTCCTACCATCTACGTGAAGGGATTCGAAAAATGCTCATGGATTTCAAGAATCACGGATCCTGCAACCAAAATTGTTGACTTGAAGACCCTGGACTGTCCCTCGCTGCAGAAATTGTCAAACATCTCCGACTTTGAATGTCCCCATCATTTCTTCAATATGAAATACAATTGCGCCAATGCGAATGTAAAATCGCTGAAAATCTGGCTGAGTGTATATGAAGCGCTGCGAAAGCGGAGGATTTAAAAAAACATTTTTAAATAAAAAAAACATTTTGATATATATCTTTTTCGATTGTATTTATTCTTACATCCAACAGCAACGTGGAACATTTTTATATTCAATGAAAGCTATCCTTTATACATTGTTGTGAGCATGTTGAAAACTCAACGATATTAGCGACCGATGATCCCATTGAACTCATCATTTCCCACCAGCGGAATGGGGTGCTCACTGTTTATTGAACGCGATGCTGCTGTATTGTCCGCCATAATAGTTCATGTATAGTTCGTCATTGCGAGCCATTTCCAATATATTCTCGAACATCTTTGGACCGTGACTGAAGGCCTTCATGAGCCGTGCTGGTAAGAAGACGGCGAACTCGTCCATGATGTCCACTACGTAACGCTTTGCTAATTTGCTATGGGCAGCCCTCATGTCGGAGATTGGATAACACGATGGAACCTTGAGACAGCTTCTTGGCTGGGAAGAATTCCGCCGTTTTGCTGACAATGAGAAATTCATTTTTTCATCGACGAAACAACTTCAAATGTTTCGAGGAACGTTTATTTTTTCTCACGAATAGTATTGTCTCCCTCACAACACTTTTCACAATTCCGTTGCGGTGGTGGGGGGTCATCAATATGATCCAACATCTCAGGTGTACTGTAATGATTCATGCATGGAAGATATGATAATATTTCACTGTCGTTTCGATGATGTTCCGGCAAACGATCCCACAGCATACCAATGTGTCGACTCCAATATGTTATGAGCAAGGTCTTTGGAACGTGTTCGAGCTCATTCTTCGTCAAGTCCCACGGGTTCTTGGCTGGGTGCACTGCATACATACTCGCACATGCAAACATCTCGACGTTATCTTTCGGAATGAATACAAGACCGAATGCAATGTAATTTTATAAGGGCCTCCATTACTATAACTGCATAAAAAGTTTATCGGTAAAGTCCCATTTGACATCTAGCAGTAAAATTGCATTAAGTTGCCGAGAGTGTATCATAGACGCTGGCTTTCACATGCATATCCACATGTTTGAGAGAAATTTTCCTCCATTGTCTGGAAACGATTCACCTGTATCAATAACACCACCTTAGAAAGTTGTCGCATCGTCTACAACGTCCCCTGGCTGCCGGTGCCCCCTTGGCCCGTACCTACAACTGTTATCCTCTCGTGCTTTTGGGCATTGACCCATGGTTTTGGGCATCCTCTTCCCTCGCGTGACGTCACTTGCCAACCTCTCCGCACCCCTCTCCGCAAGCCGCAAATCCCCCTCCCCCAAATCCCCAAACGGGCCGTAGACCTTCGCGCGACAGCCAGACACCTCCCTCCCCTTGCTATAGGCTCCTCACCCCCTCCCCTTCACCGCATACTCCGCGCCACACACTTCCCCCACCACATGATCAAACCCCTCCCCTACCCTCGTCCCGGACTCCCCCGTCCCCGCACCCCCCTCACCCACACTTTATCCAGAACCCCCCTAGTTCTACTCTCATGCAAGTCACCAAAATCGTTGACGTTTTGGTAACGTCGACGGTGGCGGATCATCCTACCTGCCCTGGCTCGCCGTTCGATGGTTCGGATTGTCTGCCGTGATGGGTGACGACGATGAGGATATTCGCGTCGATACAAATTTTCGGCGCGTAAGTAATTGCCCTGACATCTCCCTAAAATGAGGAGCATATCAACAATTTCGTTGGGTCTGAAATCCGCCATTGTTGCTCAATCTCAGAATTTTTCTCTGATTTAAGAAGGGTTGAATTTCAAAAAATGTTGATTTTCCTTCTACGTAATGTCTCAAAAGTTCAAAAGTGCGTAAGAGAACTCCGCAAAGTCAGACTATGTCAGTAGTACCAATCAAGTTTTCTTCAATTTCGCTTACCTTTCAGATCTTGATATTAAAAAACGTAATCGCGAGAAGAGTTCGAGCATGTTTAAACATGAATGGAGGGATATTTGAACATCTCTAGAGAGAGGGATCACAATACACTTACAAGGAGGGTTTGGAGTAAAAAAATACTACGGTAGTTACAAACCGCAGAGACCTAATCCTTGTGAGTGTTCCACACGCACGCACATGCACACACACACACACACACGCGCGCGCGCGCGCACACGCACACACACACATACACACACACACACACACACACACACACATACGCGCACGCGCGCCCACACACACACACACACACACACACACACACACACACACACACACACACACAAATCCTGGATACATCTGAAATAATTGAAAATGATGTTCTCACTTGAAAGCTATGAACTTTAACAAAAAATTTTTTCAACAAAAGTTTTTAGTTTTCGGCTGACAATTTTTTTGGCAATGAAATAAAGTTATGTTTCCGTTTGAAAAAAACATGTCAACCTTTGTATCGCCGCCATTTTGAATTTTGGCTCCTCAAATAAATTTTTTTCAAACGTCCCCCTTCAATCCCTAGAAGTTTTGTTCCACACGATGTTTTTTATTTGAAAATGTTTTTTTATTTAAAAATGGTTTTTATTTAAAAATGTTTTTTGTTTAAAAATGTTTTTTTATTTAGAAATGTTTTTTATTTTAAAATCCTCCGCACACGCAGCGCTTCGTATACACTCATCCAGCTTTTCAGCGATTTTACATTCGTATTGGCGCAATTGTATTTCATATTGATGAGATGATGGGGACATTCAAATGACTGGCCTGCAATCATGCATACGATCGAAGTTGCATGAATGGTACACCATCAACGAGACAAAAATTGCTCTAAGTCCGCACGATGACAAACGGCATATCATACCCGGAACCACGAAAACGCTACCATGAGGGCCTTATAGAAAACAATCGTAGTATGTATTCTCGTAAATCGTAAATAATCTTGTAAAATAATTGTAGAAAGTTCTGTAAATAATCAGTTCTGTAAATATCGGGGTTTGTAATAAGCCGTGTCGGTCTGTTATGTGTAGTATATTGGTTTATAGATTTTTCAACTGAGAAACTGAATAAGAGCTCATTGTAGATTGGTGAATCACCTAATTTTTCCCACACCCTTCTGTGTCAATAACGCCCCCCCCCCCCCCCCCCCCCCCCCCCCCCCGAGAGAGAGAGAGAGAGAGAGAGAGAGAGAGAGAGAGAGAGAGAGAGAGAGAGAGAGAGAGAGAGAGAGAGAGAGAGAGAGAGAGAGAGAGAGAGAGACAGAGAGACAGAGACAGAGACAGAGACAGAGACAGAGACAGAGACAGAGACAGAGACAGAGACAGAGACAGAGACAGAGACAGAGAGAGAGAGAGAGAGAGAGAGAGAGAGAGAGATAGGGGCGGGAGGGAGAGAGAGGGCGGGCGACGGAGGGATGGTGAGGGAGGGAGGGAGACGGAGGGAGGGAGAGAGAGAGAGAGAGAGAGAGAGAGAGAGAGAGAGAGAGAGAGAGAGAGAGAGAGAGAGAGAGAGAGAGAGAGAGACAGACAGAGAGAGAGAGACAGAGAGAGAGACAGAGAGAGATAGAGAGAGACAGAGAAAGAGAGAGAAGGAGAGAGAGAGGGTTTAAAGGATGAGAAGCAAAAGAGAAAGCTACCTAAGCTGGAAAACACTTGCTGCGGTGAAGAGAACAGTGGACGCTTTGTGAGAGAAAGACATTGTCATCTGATAGGAGCAGATAAAAAGAGAGCGAAAGAAGAGTCATCAATTTTAAAACATTTACATTGTTCGCTACAAATCACATTTGTAGCGTATATATGGTAAATATTTCAGCTGTCTATTTCTGTGTGTAATCCTTTCAGAAAAAAACTCCTAAACTTACTGATTCTCAACTCACTTTATCGCAAAGATTTACTTTCATGATGATGCTTTTTTTAATGGACTCTTGTCAAAAGCACGTTGTAGCAGCTACTTCTCATTTTCAACGTTGACGCTCCTCGATTTCACCTGAGTTATAGTATAGTGTACATAATCATTATACACGCCTACTATATTATAAAGAATATCGATCCATGTATAATCAGTACGTAGCCTAAATTGCATCCACACCTTATTTCTGAATGCACGATTGAGATGCTCGCAAATTAATGCTTTTAAATTGGTATACGTTGAAAATATGTGAATATTGACCCACCTGAACGAAACAGTGACCACGGATCTTTTTCCCATGCATTATTCAACGGTATTGAATCTATCGAATATTGGATTCCCAATAACTATAGGTCAAATTTAAAAAAAAATGCTGCTTCAAAACAATTTATCCATTAATGTGTGTACCACCGAAGAAGACATTGCTCCGATACGCGTGGCTCAGCATAAGAAGAAGAAAAGCATATCAATTTGCTATACATACAAGATACCGAAGATAACAATGTATGACATATTACATGGATAAAGAACCTGTCAAGCCTCGTGAGCGCAGAACAGAGGCAACCACTAAAAAATATATATATGCCATCGGTGTGTGGAGTTAACATAATTACTATATCGTTATATGCGCTAGACGAATTAAACAATAATCCATTATTTCGCTGGTGTCTGCATTACTTTATAAAAGAATAAACTGCAACCACATGAGATCGATCGTGGAGCACTAAAGCGCTGCCCCATCCGACTAACAAATGATACCAATAAGTGGCACCAAATCATCAACTCCAATCGGAAAGTACGACATCCATTCATTGAAAATGCCTATTTGGAGTGTTTTTGACAAATGATAGGGAGAAGATGAGAGTGTGCAAAGACTGATGAGAAGAACGTAGCAGAGGATATGTATCAATAGCATGAAGTATTTAGTATTGACCACCACATGTGCATATAACGAATCGCTATCATAGTATCAATCACATCACTGCGCTGATTCCATATCATGGTTTGTGGTAGAACTGGAAAAACTAGTGCTGTGCATAAAATACATTTTCGACGAAAATTAATGCTCATCATGAGTTAATTCCAATACGTTCACGCTATGGCAATAATTGTGCATTCAGTCATCATCAACCAATAGAGGTAGAAGTTGAATTACTCAAGATTACTCAAGATTATGGCATATGCCCCACATAATATTAGATGAGATCAATAAATTATCATTACTTTGAACATTGGAAAGTGGGCGATACTTGAATATGAGTTTTCACTCTTGGGATCTTTACTAATGTCCACCGCTTCAAAGCACAACGAAGCATTCATGGACCGTAAAAGCCGCCTCCCAACTAGAGAAACCAATATATATAATTGGTGCGGCACAGACTGGTAAAAAAGATAATATATGGCAAAGGACATTATATATTATTCACCAACTGCAAACTCACAAGTGCTAAATTTTATCTCAATTCAGCATTCTTTTCTCAGGAGGACTCGCATTTGGACTTCAAAAAGATTCGACATTCTGTTCAATATGTACTCTCGATTTCGTAAATACCATCACGACTGCAATAGTGATCGTTCTTTACTAACCATCGCCAAGTCTTAATGCAACGGCCCTCTCGCGGATAATGATTGATCGCATCAGAACGAGCCTGTAAAAAATGCTGCCATAGATGTGTGAATAGAGTTTAAATGCAAAGAAGATTCACCACCGAATACGATTGCTTATTGTTTTAATCTTACACGATCGCGTTGTCGGATATTGTTCATTGACCGATATTATGGGTAAAATTGTATAGATCAGCAAAATTCCGAGAGATACGAAGCATCATGATTGATTCGCAATGGTCTAAAGTGGGCCTATGGAAACGTTCCATATAGCGTGACTGAAGGTTTAATAACAGCTGCAGTTGAAGGTTCAACAAAAGACGACATGTGTCCAATCGTACATGTTAAGGGTTATGAAAAACGAAAATGGCTAGCTGTTATACTAAATATGAAAAATGAGCTATTTATTGAGTCGTTGAATATAGACTTTGACGATATGGATGTCTCAAGTAAAGTAGGTGGAAGTTCTACTCTACGATGTGAAAAGCATAAAAACAATTGTGCCCTAAAATATGTATTTAAAATCTTTAATTGGTGGTTGAACCCTAAAGATTCGTGCAAATAAAAGAAATGTAACATTATGTACTTTTTATTCTCCTCACCCCGTACTTAGTTATGTTAGCATCATCTGATATCGGATTGTGCACCTGAATAAAATATTATTTTCGAATGTGAAACTCATTTTTGTATGGGATTTGATTGAAAATGAAGTAATATAATCGCTTAATGATGATCGAATACATTCATCGGTATACGTTCGATAGATGTTCGTGAGCCGTTTGTTTGAAGTTTGCGAGGCATTTGAAAGTTTTCGACAGTCGTTCGAGAGACGTTCCAGAGACTTCCGAAGACATTCATAAGATGTTCGAAGACATTCAAGAGACGTTCGAAAACATTCATAAGACGTTGAAGACATGCATGAGAGGTTCAAAAAGTTTAAAAGATTTTTACATCGTTCATGAGACGTTCGAAGGTGTTCGTGAGACGTTTAAAAGACTTTCGAAAACTTTCATAAGACGTTTGAAGACATTCATGAGAGGTTCGAAGACGTTTGAGAGACTTTTGACGACATTCATAATACGTTTGAAGACATTCATGGGGGGTTCGAAGACGCTTAGGAGAGACTTTCAAAGACATTCACGAGGGGTTTGTCCGAAGACGTTCATAAGACGTTTGACAACAGTCAAGAGACGTTCGAAAACATTCATAAGGTGTTTGAAGACATGCATGAGGGGTTCGAAGAGTTTCAAGAGACTTTCTACGACGCTCATGAGACGTTTAAAGATGTTCGTGAGACATTCAAGAGACTTTCAAATACGTTTATAAAACGTTTGAAAACATTCGTGAGAGGTGCGAAGACCTTCAGAGGCTTTCGAAGACATTCAAGAGATCTTTGACGATATTCATAATACGTTTGGAGACATCGATGACTGGTTCGATGACGTTTTAGAGACTTTCAAAACATTCTCGAGGGAATTGAAGACATTCAAGAAACTTTCGAATATGTTTAAGAGACTTTCGACGACATTCATAATACGTTTGAATACATTCATGAGGGGTTCGAAGACGTTTGAGAGACTTTCGACGGCATTCATAATACGTTTGAAGACATTCATGAAGGGTTCGAAGACGCTTAAGAGACTTTCAAAGGCATTCACGAGAGGTGCGAAGACATTCAGGAGATCTTTGACAATATTCATATTACGTTTGAAGACATCAACCAGAGGTTCGATGACGTTTTAAAGACTTCCAAAGACATTCACGAGGGGTTTGGAGACGTTCAAGAAACTTTCGAATATGTTCAAGAGACTTTCAACGACATTCATAATACGATCTGCGGCGACATCCATAAACCGAAGACTTTCACGGCGTTTGAGTTTCGCTGGAATTGTTTGGGTTTGTTTAGGATTTTAACAGTTTTGTGAAATGTGTTTGAGTTTGTTTGGGTGCGCACCTCAAACACATTTGTTTGGGTGCGCAAACTCAAACACATTTCACCAAAACTGGGTGGGTTCAGGTAAGCACCCAAACAAACTCAAACACATTTCACAAAACTGTGAAAATCCTAAACAAACCCAAACAATTCCAGCGAAACTCAAACGCCGTGAAAGTCTTCGGTTTATGGATGTCGCCGCAGATCGTATTATGAATTTCGTTGAAAGTCTCTTGAACATATTCGAAAGTTTCTTGAACGTCTTCAAACCCCTCGTGAATGTCTTTGAAAGTCTCTAAAACGTCATCGAACCCCTCGTCGATGTCTTCAAACGTAATATGAATATTGTCAAAGATCTCTTGAATGTCTTCGAAAGTCTCTGAACGTCTTCGCACCTCTCGTGAATGCCTTTGAAAGTCTCTTAAGCGTCTTCGAACCCTTCATGAATATCTTCAAACGTATTATGAATGCCGTCGAAAGTCTCTGAAACGTCTTCGAACCCCTCATGAATGTATTTAAACGTATTATGAATGTCGTCGAAAGTCTCTTGAACATATTCGAAAGTTTCTTGAACGTCTTCAAACCTCTCGCGAATGTTTTTCAAGTCTCTAAAACGTCATCGAACCACTCATCGATGTCTCCAAACGTATTATGAATATCGTCAAAGATCTCTTGAATGTCTTCGAAAGCCTCTGACGGTCTTCGCACCTCTCATGAATGTCTTCAAACGTCTTGTAAACGTATTCGAAAGTCTCTTGAATGTCTCACGAACATCTTTAAACGTCTCATGAGCGTCGTAGAAAGTCTCGTGAAACTCTTCGAACCCCTCATGCATGTCTTCAAACACCTTATGAATGTTTTCGAACGTCTCTTGACTGTTGTCAAACGTCTTATGAATGTCTGCGGACAAACCCCTCGTGAATGTCTTTCCAAGTCTCTCTTAAGCGTCTTCGAACCCCCCATGAATGTCTTCAAACATATTATGAATGTCGTCAAAAGTCTCTTAACCGTCTTCGAACCTCTCATGAATGTCTTCAAACGTCTTATGAACGTTTTCTAAAGTCTTTAGAACGTCTCACGAACACCTTCGAACGTCTCATGAACGTTGTAGAAATCTTTTGAACTCTTTGAACCCCTCATGCATGTCTTCATCGTGTTATGAATGTTTTCGAACGTCTCTTGAATGTCTTCGGACATTTTATGACTGTCTTCGGAAGTCTCTGGAACGTCTCACGAACGACTGTCGAAAACTTTCAAATGCCTCGCAAACTTCAAACAAACGGCTCACGAACATCTATCGAACGTATACCGATGAATGTATTCGATCATCATTAAGCGATTATATTACTTTATTTTCAATCAAATCCCATACAAAAATGAGTTTCACATTCGAAAATAATATTTTATTCAGGTGCACAATCCGATATCAGATGATGCTGACATAACTAAGTACGGGGTGAGGAGAATAAAAAGTACATAATGTTACATTTCTTTTATTTGCACGAATCTTTATGATTCAACCACCAATTAAAGATTTTAAATACATTTTTTAGAGCACAATTGTTTGTATGCTTTTCACATCGTAGAGTAGAACTTCCATCTACTTTACTTGAGACATCCATATCGTCAAAGTCTACAATCAACGACTCAATAAATAGCTCATTTTTCATATTTAGTATAGCAGCTAGCCATTTTCGTTTTTCATAACCCTTAACATATACGATTGGACACATGTCGTGTTCCATTGAACCTTCAACTGCAGCTGTTATTAAACCTTCAGTTACGCTATATGGAACGTTTCCATCGGCCCACTTTAGACCATTGCGAATCAATCATGATGCTTCGTATCTCTCGGAATTTTGCTTATCTATACAATTTTACCCATAATATCGGTCAATGAACAATATCCGACAACGCTATCGTGTACGATTAAAACAATAAGCAATCGTATTCGGTGGTGAATCTTCTTTGCATTTAAACTCTTTTTACACATCTATGGCAGCATTTTTTACAGGCTCGTTCTGATGCGATTAATCATTATCCGCGAGAGGGCCGTTGCATTAAGACTTGGCGATGGTTGGTAAAGAACGACCACTATTGCAGTCGTAATGGTATTTACGAAATCGAGAGTACATATTGAACAAAATGTCGAAACTTTTTGAAGTCCAAAAGCGAGTCCTCCTGAGAAAAGAATGCTGAATTGAGATAAAGTTTAACACTTGTGAGTTTGCAGTTGGTGAATAATATATAATGTCCTTCGCCATATATTATCTTTTTTACCAGTCTGTGCCGCACCAATTATATATATTGGTTTCTCTAGTTGGGAGGCGGCTTTTACGGTCCATGAATGCTTCGTTGTGCTTTGAAGCGGTGGACATTCGTAAAGATCCCAAGAGTGAAAACTCATATTCAAGTATCGCCCACTTTCCAATGGTCAAAGTAATGATAATTTATTGATCTCATCTAATATTATGTGGGACATACGCCATTGTATCTTGAGTAATTCAACTTCTACCTCTATTGGTTGATGATGACTGAATGCACAATTATTGCCATAGCGTGAACGTATTGGAATTAACTCATGATGAGCATTAATTTTCGTAGAAAATGTATTTTATGCACAGCACTAGTTTTTCCAGTTCTACCACAAACCATGATATGGAATCAGCGCAGTGATGTGATTGATACTATGATAGCGATTCGTTATATGCACATGTGGTGATCAATACTAAATACTTCATGCTATTGATACATATCCTCTGCTACGTTCTTCTCATCAGTCTTTGCACACTCTCATCTTCTCCCTATCATTAGTCAAAAACACTCCAAATAGGCATTTTCAATGAATGGATGTCGTGATTTCCGACTGGAGTTGATGATTTGGTGCCACTTATTGGTATTATTTGTTAGTCGGATGGGGCAGTGCTTTAGTGCTCCACGATCGATCTCATGTGATTGCAGTTTATCCTTTGATCTAAAGTAATGCAGACACCAGCGAAATAATGGATTATTGTTTAATTCGTCTAGCGCATATAACGATATAGTAATTATGTTAACTTCACACACCGATGGCATATATATATTTTTTAGTGGTTGCCTCTGTTCTGCGCTCACGAGGCTTGACAGGTTCTTTATCTATGTAATATGTCATACATTGTTATCTTCGGTATCTTGTATGCTTAGCAAATTGATATGCTTTTCTCCTTCTTATGTTGAGCCACGCGTATCGGAGCAATGTCTCCTTCGGTGGTACACACATTAATGGATAAATTGTTTTGAAGCAGCATTTTTTTTTAAATTTGACCTATAGTTATCGGGAATCCAATATTCGATAGATTCAATACCGTTAAATAATGCATGTAAAAAAGATCCGTGGTCACTGTTTCGTTCAGCTGGGTCAATATTCACATATCTTCAACGTGTACCAATTTAAAAGCATTAATTTGCGAGCATCTCAATCGTGCATTCAGAAATAAGGTGTGAATGCAATTTAGGCTACGTACTGATTATACATGGATCGATATTCTTTATAATATAGTAGGCGGGTATAATGATTATGTACACTATACCATAACTCAGGTGAAATCGAGGAGCGTCAACGTTGAAAATGAGAAGTAGCTGCTACAACGTGCTTTTGACAAGAGTCCATTAAAAAAAGCATCATCATGAAAGTAAAATTTTGCGATAAAGTGAGTTGAGAATCAGTAAATTTAGGAGTTTTTGCTGAAGGGATTACACACAGAAATAGACAGCTGAAATATTTACCATATATCGAGAGAAAAACACGAAGTGCGTAGCATTTCACCTGACAGACCATAACGATGAAGCCATTGCAGGTGATTTGTCCGATCAGGAGCTACTTACAGTTCAATATCCCGATATTTATCTCATTGAAAAAGTATTGCAGCAGCGTGGTAATCGAATGATAGTAATGCGGCTGGGTTTCGATAACACTCACAATAGCTGGATAAGCAAATCTGATTTGTAGCGAACAATGTAAATATTTTAAAATTGATGACTCTTCTCTCGCTCTCTTTTTTTCTGCTCCTGCCAGATGACAATGGTTGGTTCTTCTCTCACAAAGCGTCCACCGTTCTCTTCACCGCAGCAAGTGTTTTCCAGCTTAGGTAGCTTTCTCTTTTGCTTCTCATCCTTTAAACCCTCTCTCTCTCTCTCTCTCTCTCTCTCTCTCTCTCTCTCTCTCTCTCTCTCTCTCTCTCTCTCTCTACCTCTCACACAGAAGAGTGCTAGAAGGGTGTGGGAAAAATTAGGTGATTCACTACAATGAACTCTTCTTCAGTTTCTCAGTTGAAAAATCTATAAACCAATATACTACACATAACAGACCGACACGGTTTATTACAAACCCCGATATTTACAGAACTGATTATTTACAGAACTTTCTACAATTATTTTACAAGATTATTTACGATTTACGACAATATATACTACGATTGTATCCTATAAGGCCCCCATGGTAGCGTTTTCGTGGTGCCGGCTATGATATGCCGTTTGTCATCGTGCGGACTTAGAGCAATTTTTGTCTCGTTGATGGTGTGCCATTCATGCAACTTCGATCGTATGCATGATTGCAGGCCAGTCCTTTGAATGTCCCCATCATTTCATCAATATGAAATACAATTGCGCCAATGCGAATGTAAAATAGCTGAAAAGCTGGTTGAGTGTATACGAAGCGCTGCGTGAGCGGTGGATTTAAAAATAAAAAACATTTTTGCATAAAAAATCATTTTGATGTATATCTTTTTCGATTGTATTTATTCTTACATCCAACAGCTACGTGGAACATTTTTTATATTCGATGAAAGCTATCCTATATACATTGTTGAGAGCATATTGAAATCTCAACGATGTTAGCGACCGATGATGGTGATGCCGTTGAACTCATCATTTCCGACCAGCACAATGGTGTGCTCACTGTTTATTGAACGCGATGCTGCTGTATTGTCAGCCATAATAGTTCATGTACAGTTCGTCATTGCGAGCCATTTCCAATATATTCTCGAACATCTTTGGACCGTGATTGAAGGCCTTCATGAGCCGTGCTGGTAAAAAGACGGCGAACTCGTCCATGATGTCCACTACGTAACGCTTTGCTAATTTGGTGTGGGCAGCCCTCATGTCGGAGATTGGATAACACGATGGAACCTTGAGACAGCTTCGTTGGGAAGAATTCCGCCGTTTTGCTGACAATAAGAAATCCATTTTTCATCGACGAAACAACTTCAAATGTGTCGAGGAACGTTTATTTTTTCTCACGAATAGTATTGTCTCCCTCACAACACTTTACACAATTCCGATGCGGAGGTGAGGTGCCATCAATATGATCCAACATCTCAGGTGTATTGTAATGCTTCATGCATGGAAGATATGATAATATTTCACTGTCGTTTCGATGATGTTCCGGCAAACGATCCCACGGCATACCAATGTGTCGACTCCAATATTTTATGAGCAAGGTCTTTGGAACGTGTTCGAGCTCATTCTTTGTCAAGTCCCACGGGTTCTTGGCTGGGTGCACTGCATACATACTCGCACATGCAAACATCTTGACGTTATCTTTCGGAATGAATACAAGACCGAATGCAATGCAATTTTATAAGGGCCTCCGTTACTATAGCTCCATACAAAGTTTATCTGTAAAGTCTCATTTGACATCTAGCAGTAAAATTGCATGAAGTTGCCGAGATTGTATCATAGACGCTGGCTTTTACATGCATATCCACATGTTAGAGACACAATTTCTTGCCATCGTCTAGAAAAACGATTCACCTGTGTCAATAACGCCCCCTTAGAAAAACGACGCATCGTCTACGTTGTCCCTTGGCTTCCGATGCCTCCCCTTGGCCCGCACCTACAACTGTTATCCTCTCGTGCTTTTGGGCATTGACCCATGATTTTAGGCATCCTCTTCCCCGCGTGACGTCACTCGCCGACCTCTCTCCGTGAGCCGCAAATCTCCCTCCCCCAATTCCCCAAAAGGGTCCCTAGACCTTTGCGAGACAGGCAGACACCTCCCTCCTCTTGTTATAGACTCCTCACCCCCTCCCCTCCACCGCATACTCCGCGCCACACACTTCCCCCACCACATGATCAAACCCCTCCCCTTAACCCCGTTCAATTGACAAAAGCTTATCCGAGATTGGTCTCCGAAAAATTAAAAATCACTTATGGTATTCAAGTCCCGAGGCGGTGGCTCTTTCATTTTTTTATAAAAAAATACCATTGGAAATCAAAAAGGGGATGGTAAATGCATTAAACATGGAGCCAAACTATGATTTTGATCCCCCGAAACGGTTCGTCATTGGCTCTCAAACAAAAATAAAAGATCTACAAACACGAGAGTTGGATTATCTTGTAAACAAAGACTCGCTAACATCTTTTGATCGATTCCATATAAATAAAAGTTGTTTAGAGAAAAATGTCCAAACATGGAAAACTAATGATGCATTTTCAAAAGGCTCAGAAATTGTGAAAAATCTCCGGGTAGTCTAAAGCCACTAAAAATTGCTTATGTAAAAGCTTAAAAAGTTGCGTAGCATACTGTGCTACGCAACTTAAAGAACCGTAAAAAATGTATTATTCGGATCAGATATGATCGGAGAAGATTTGGAAAAAGAATCATTGTATATAAATAAATTAAAATTTAAAAAATGTTAATTTTACTTGAATGAAAATATAAAACTAATTTTAAAAACGTGTTATTTCTCCCTCACTATTCCAGTTATAAAATTTGTTAAGATTATATAAGATTACGATTCATTAGGTACTTATGATTTGCCGAAAATAAAAAATAATAAAATGTTGTAGGTTTTCAAAGCTTGTGCGAATTATCATTATATTACTTTTCGCTAATTAAAAAAATTGTCCTTTTGAAGGAACCTTATTTGAAGCTGAATCAATGATTGTTTTATTTTTAATAATTTTTGGTGGAAGAAAAAAAATACAATGCAAAAAACGCAAAATTCCCATGTATTTTAAATGGGGAAAAAACCATCTAAATTGCAAGGTCAAATCACTTCCAAAACGGATTTTTTTTTTAATTCATTTTGGTTGACCTACAAAGGATCTAGGGGCGGGGGGGGGGGGGGTTAAAACACGCCAACTTGGGAAATAACGGACACCCTAGTGTGTATATATGTACGGCGAGAGCCACTTGAGGCTCTATATAGATATACGGAGTGAGACACGGATTTCTGACCATCTACGCGAATTGAGGATCGAAGTTATATATATAAAGAACTCGAAAGAAAACTTGGAATAAGGTTGTTTGTACGTAGATCGGAATTCAAACGTGATCAAGAACGTGATTCGCAATTGGCCGACGGATGGTTGAGCTCTGAATTCGATGGAGGTTGTCGGGAGACTGATTCAGGAAGGAAGACTTTCTTGATATCAAAATTAGGGGGTTTCAATAGTGGGAGAAGGCACCTCAGGAAGAGCATGGGCTTGGTCATCTAGTTCTTCGAGGATTGGTTCATTGGTCGTGAATAATTTGCGTGATTGGTTGCGGTATAGTGTGCGAATAGTTTACAGGTTCGCTAAGCACGCGTGTGGCCTTATTCCAGAGCATCAGTTCTAGGTATTACGCGTATAAAAAGAGGGGGATCCTCGTCCCGTATTTCGGCGAAAAAGTACATGGTATAGTGATCGATATTTGAGATGTTAGCATGCGCATGGTTTGTGTTCTGTGAATTTATGGCTATGGTGACTTCTCATATCGAGAAGTTTGTATATCGGACTACGCTGCGAGACCGGATGTCTTATTTTTTAGTCGGAGTTATGAATTCGTCGGAGCCGTCTAGTCTATGTTATGTTTAAATTTTCGAGTGTTAAGTATTTCGCTCCACACCTTCGAAATTTATTAAATTCTGACACAAGACGGTATCGACTGAATTGAAAAAGAAGAAAAATCATGCGTTCTGGGATTTGTCGCAAGATGTGACACCATATCGTGACATTTATTAGCATCGATTGTACTTGTACTGTACCTCTACTGTACAGGTTGTACAATCAGCGCACAGTTCAATGAACGGTTAAATTGTGCGTACTGGTTAAACTGTGCAAAAAACCGGACGTCTATTCCCAGCCTAACACGTCCACTCGCTATCACATCTGCACTCCGACTCCCGTTTTCGCCAATCGGCTACGCACGCGGGAGCACCTCGCGCACGCGTACGCCAGGCTGTTGCCGCCTGGACACCAGCATCCGCGCCATTGATCATTGCTCTTTGGAGGTCGGGCTTTTCGAACGCTCCCCTTAAGGGGTGAAATGCCGTCAGAATTTTCAGAAAATCGATTTTTTAAACATTTTCTTGAAATGTGATGTTTCGAAAATATTCCCTGAAAATTTCAAGTCAATCCGATAAATAGTTTCCGGAATATCCCACAATTAGTGAAGGGGCGTCAGGTCCCCACGGCAGGTAGCTGCTGACAAACGCGCGAACGATAATACCCGAGAAGGCCGAATACTTCGAAGACAACAACAAATTGATATTTGGAAGCTTTCACATCGGCAGAAGCCCTATTGTATGGGCCAGGAGTTGATGACTCGATGTAAGTAATTTTTTAATTAGTATTCTTATACATAAATCTAGTGTAAAATTAGAAAACTCTTTCAGAAATGTTCAAAAATGTATTACTCAAAAACTATGAACTTTAGCAAAATTTTATAAAAAAAACTTCCGTTAAAATTGCCCAAAATGTTTTTAAAAAATAATTCATCCCGAAAAACTTTAATTTTTCGAAAAATTGTTTTAACAATTAACTATAAACAATTGAATGCTCGACTTTTGGGAAAAAATTGTGATATTCGGATTCAGCGGATCAAAACACATATAAAAAGTTTAGCTTCATCCATCGACCTCAACATTTTACGAACATATAATACCATATCCACATCGAAAAACTTTAAACGCGTTTTTCTCGAAACTATGTTTTTCAAGACGGTGACCACTATAATTCAAAAACCACTCGATGGATTTTGGTGAAATTTGGTGTGCTTATTTATAGCATTAAAAACTAGTCCTTAATCGAAGGATTTTCATTTTTGTAGAAAATTTATATTTTTTAAAAACAATAAACGAGTGATTTTTTGGTCGAAAATCGAAAGTTACCTGTCGGAAGTCGCCATTTTGTTAATTTTTGAGAAAATAAAGCTTCGATCAAGTACTAGATTTATTATTAAACTAATGATTTTTTTGTTTTTTTTTTCAGATGAACCAGTATAATTGTATCATGGTCACCGCAAAGCACTACATGCCGAAGGGGGTCCAAAAAAGATGGCGCTATTTTTTTAAATAATCAATTTTTTTTTTTTGAAAATTTGTACAAGTCAAGTTGAAATATAACATAAAAAGTCTGTGTAACCACTTTTGTAAAACAAACTTGATTACTATAAAAATGCTTGTTTTTCACGTGTCTGGTTGCATCTCACCCCTTAACGCCGCTAACAATTAGTATTCAACATTTTTTGATGAAGTGGTCCAAGCGTCACGTGTTCTCAACCGAACTTTGAGAATCCGTTTGTTGTTGAAAAGCACTGTCACATCCGGAAGGGATTAGAGCATAATATTTTGGTTTTCCTCTTTGTTGCCTACGCCTAGCGCGATAGCACGGGATGAGGGTAAAAAGGGGTAATGTGTGGAAAATAATAGAATTAAGGATTTGACGCGATATTTCGGTATTGAGGAATAATTTGACAGAATTGGTGTACGATTGACGCTATGTTATTTAGCGTCAATCGTACACCAATTCTGTCAAACCAATGTAAGCTAACCTGCACATCGTAGGTTAGCTTACATTGGTTGTGTTTGACGCTCGTTCGCTCGCGTGGACCTTTGTTGTCGCTCGCGTTACAATGCCTTTGCTCTTGGCCTGGTGCGCTCGCTGGTACAATTGCTGGTAAGACGCTCGCAGGATTTTACGCTGGTCGTGTGTATACTCGACGTGTTAACTACGACGGGCACTAGGCGTAGATAGAAATATGAACGGCGCGCACGGTCGATGAAATGAGATTGATATTCACGGACCGATGATAGAAATTATACAAGTGTAAAATAAAACTTTTGTGACTCGAAAAATGGAGACTGTTCGTAGAAAAGTTAATTGGAGATATTCGTAGGCTTCTGAATTGACTTGATATAAGGAGTGATTCGGTTGACGGAAATATTGGTTGACGGAAGACTGAGATTGAGACTCTATAGAAGAACTTGATTTGATGGTGGTTGACGGGAGACTGGGATTGAGACTTAATAGAAGAACTTGATTTGATGGTAGTTGACGGGAGACTGACTACAGGAAAGAAGTCTTTCTTGATATGAAAATTAGGAGGGGTTCAATAGTGGGAGACTGAACCTTAGGGAGGGTGCGGTTTTGGTCATCTAGTTCTGCAGGGATTGGACCATTGGTCGTGAAGATATCGGTTGATTAGCGTGATTGGTCGGGGAATGGTTTCGCGAATACTTTACAGATTCGTTAGTCACGTGCGTGGCCTTATTCCAGGGCAGAGTGGTTCGAAATTCATATCGGGCGTTAGTTTTGGCTCGATACAAATGTATCGAGCAACTAGAACTCAATCGATACTTCGGTACCAAAGTAGCGATCTCCATTTATGGCTCGATACTTTTGTAACGAATAACGAAAATTTTCTCGATACTTTTGTAACGAGTAACAAAAATTTTCTCGATACTCGATACTTTTGTAACGAGTAACGAAAATGTTCTCGATACTCAATACTTTTGTAACGAGTAACGAAAATTTTCTCGATACTCGATACTTTTGTAACGAGTAACGAAAATGTTCTCGATACTCAATACTTTTGTAACGAGTAACAAAAATTTTCTCGATACTCGATACTTTTGTAACGAGTAACGAAAATGTTCTCGATACTCGATACTTTTGTAACGAGTAACGAAAATGTTCTCTATACTCGATACTTTTGTAACGAGTAACGAAAATGTTCTCGATACTCGATACTTTTGTAACGTATAACGAAAATTTTTTCGATACTCGATACTTTTGTAACAAGTAACGATACTTTTCTCGATACTCGATACTTCTGTAACGAGTAACGAACAGTTCCTCGATACTCGATACTCGATACTTTTGTATCGAGTAACGAAAATTTTCTCGATACTCGATACTGTCTGTGACGAGTAACCCAAATTTTCTCGGTCCTCGAACATTGATGATTTGTGGCAGATGATTTGAATTTTTCTAAATCTAATTTTAATGACTTAGCATCGAGACGCTGCCGTGTATTAAGATAATTTTGGTATCACCATACATTGTTCCATATTTCTAAAAGCAAGCTCTTGGTTCGACTATATCAGTTTTTTTTAAATCAATATTACAGTTCCGATTTTTTAACAATAATTTCGGTCTTGAACTATTGTTCAGGAATCATCATTGATGATACTAGCGAATATATAGAAGGTGGCGATAACTCATTGTCAGCCAAGTATAAACGAGTCCCATTAAGGCAGAACACCACTGTGACCCCCTGTTTTTTGCCATTTTTCAAGAATTTTTTTTGTAAAAAAAAAGAGATATTCGAAAAAAAAATTTTGTTTTGTTCGTTGTTTATTGAAGATACATGAAAAAAAAATTTCAAATTTTTTACGCCCCATGGTGACGCTGGGGAAGCTCCCGCGTCAGGTACTGTTGCCTCTGCAGTGGTTCGCGGCACGCAGTAGAACTCTCTTCAAAGTCGATCTGAACAAAAAATACCGAGTGTTTTCGTTAATAATATGATATTTTGAAGAGAAGTACACAGGGATTTGAAAAAATATTGATTTTTAAAAAATAGGCACGCTTTTGAAATTAAAGGACGATTTTCGAGCAAAATTTCTCGTCGAAAATAGGCTATAACTTTTTTTATTATTGAGATATCGAAAAAATCCTATGTACTTCTTTAGATAATCTAGTTTTATTGATGCAGTCCATATTTGAAGTCGATCGGATAAAAATTGCTCGAGTTCTGCTGCGTGCCGCACTCAAAAAAGTGGTTTTGAGAAAAACGCGTTCGAAGTTTTAGGTTTGTTAATTTATGCGATAAATTGGAAAAAAAAAATGTTCACCTTTAATCAGCGATACCGGCACCATGTAGCTGGCCTTCAAGAAGCAAATCATTGTCCCTAGCATCTTTTCTCAAACTTGTAGAGGCTCTTCTTGCTTCTTTTGCAGCGTCTGTGAGCGAGCGCTCCGCCAGCTCGATCCGCACTGCATCGGTTTCAACGCAAAAATTAAAACAATTTGGGCCGATAGTTATCCCCAACGCACAGTAGGAGAAAAGCCCAAAAACCTGGCCAAAACCTCAAATGACCTTTGACGGGAATGAAAATTGGCTTACAGGGGTTTTCAAGGTCGCTGATTACGAATCTGAAAGCCAAATTATCGTAAACAAAATGGCCGATCCAATATGGCTGACATGAATGTTAAAAAGTTGCCAGATGTCGACAAAAATTGGTATTTACGGGTTTTCAAGGTCGCTGATTACGAATCCGCAAGCCAAATTATCGTAAAAAAAATGGCCGATCCAATATGGCCGACATGAACGTTAAAAAGTTACCAGATGTTGACAAAAATTGGTATATACGGGTTTTCAAGGTCGCTGATTACCAATCCGATATCTATTGTTTATAACTTGCAACAAAGAGCTTACAGCAAATTGTTATAAACAAAATGGCCGAGTATCCTGCTAAATAGATAAATTAATATATTTAAAAAAATCATCATAATAAAATAAACGTGAACAGTGTATTCTACGCAATTATTATTTTTATTTCCAAAATACATACGGAACGTTTCAAAAATAGAAAATTTTATTCTTAATCAAAATCGTAATCGGAGTCGGAGTCGGAGTCAGAATCATTATCCGAGTTTGTATCTATTACAACTCCCGGCACGGCTTCAATCTCGGCGCAAAATTCGTCTGCTGCAGCAATCACTTTAGGAGCGATCAACATCGCTACAGCTTCCGGCGACAAACTCTTCAGCTTCTTCTGTGGTAGTCTTCTGACACTTGAAATGTACGGATCAGAAGTAACTAAGAGCCGATGAAAAACATCTTCCATAGTTTTAACCCTGGAACTTTTTCGCGCAAAATCTTCTCGATATCGTTTGATGTCTTTGTTTCGAGCTTCCTGAGCATCTTCGGATAATTGGCCGATTGGTAATAGAGCATGAGTTATTATCACTGGACCATGAATTAATAGTTTGTGCACCGAAGTAGGCATGGAGTACCAAGGGTATAATGCAACGGTCTTTCTTGCCGTTTCAATAGCATACTGTTCAAATCTTTCACAGTTTATCTCGTGGCCACACGATATAACTTGTAGGATTACGTACAAGCGTTTAATAACTTCTTCGTTGACCCCCGTTATCGCAGCGGAAACCGTCGAATTTTCAAAGAATCGCCGAGCTGTGTTGCCATCATTGCTGCTGCCGTATCCAGGCTTTGGGCGATCGATATTTAGACCCAATTGCTTCTTGAATCCTTCTTGAATGGCCCTCTTGCGTTCCTGGGTAATTTTTTTTTCTTCGGCACTTCGAGCTTGCCATTTTTTAATGCCGAGTTTGTAAGACACGTGTAAGCAATACTCGAAGCACCGTATCCACGCATGCAGCGTCGACAATCCGAACTTCAAATTTGTTTCATTGATTTCCCTTTGCAATACAGTGTCGATGGCATTAAAATCTTTGCTGGTTGCTCCACACAAATAGCACCGTTGAGCAGATTTCGTCAATGATACAGCGTTGCAAACTTTACCATCTATCATGGTGAACAACAACTTGTACATTACGGAGATTTCTTTTCCATCTATTACACTTTCGAATGGACGAAGTGACTTTATTTGTTCTTCAACAATTTGGACTTCATTAAGTGTTGACTCTGTCTCTTCGCGTAGAAACAGTAGTCTAAGCGGTCTACAAAATCGTGGAGACGAGGGTCTGGGGTTCTTCCAAACAACTATTTCTTCCTTCGATTGTTGATCATAACACACGAGTTGTAATGGCACGACTGAAGTAAAGAATACATGCGCATCAGATTTGCTGTCATCACTGAACGTCTGCTTATATTCACTTTGCCCAGAACTTCCATCGCAACCCCACTTGCAAATCAAGTCCATTTTACGAACATTATCTGGAGTCAATCTTTGAATGAGTACATTTTGGACGAGTAAAATACGTTCAACTGTATGATCTAATAGTGCCTGTAGTTGGACTTCTGCACTACTCTCTGTAATCCTGATTGCATCACGTGGTGGATAACAACGCTTTTTTGCTTTCATCACTTTTTCGTAAGACGGATATAGCTTACAGTTATTTTCCTTCCCTAATCTTCTCATTCCCTGGTAAGTACTCTTGGACAATTTATATTCAATCATAGCGGAAAGTGCAGCCTCTTCGGATAAAGTAATTTCATCCGTTGCTGAGTAAGCTTTACGATACTTGGAAGCTCTTAAAGGACTCGTCATTGTTACGTCCTTAATAACTTTTGCGGCGTCGGATTGTCCTGAAGAGCGAAGGCTCATCTGAGTAGCGTATGCTAACTCGACCGAGTTGAACGATGTACGAATATCTTGGGTCTTCCTTCGTTTAGATCTTTCACTGGACATTGTAAACTCAAGGGACGGGCGGCCGCCCGTATTACCCGGGCTTGTTACTACAGTGTCTGTAGGTGCGGCAAAACATACCTGCTTGCTAAGCCATTCACCGTTATTCTTGAAAAATACACAGGATTTTCTGTGAGCTTGTTGCCACCTCGTTCTCATTTGATTGAAGAGTATCGAAAAAGTCTGTTTCGAGTCCTCAGGCACTACAACTGTACGTCCGGTGTCCTTGGAAATTTTTTCTACCATAAATTCGATCAAGGAAGCGAATTTATCGGACAAATGCTCGCTGATTATCAGAAATACTTCTTTCCTTGTCAGCACCAATTCTTTGTAACCGGATCCTGTAATAAAGACATAAAATTGTAGAAAATTGGTGTTAAAGGAAAAGATAAAATTTTCAATTAATACAAAAACTTGAACAATGTACATTATTTTACCAAATAAATAACCGCAATAATTGAAATAATTTTAAGAAAATTAGACAGAAAATATTGACATGGATTTGGTTAAAAGAAAGCTTTGCTTACTATATAATATATATATATTCAAATATTTTATTCGAATGTTATAACATTTCATTCATATTTAAGAAATTTTTATGTGGTTGATTTTAATATGTATATATATATATGCATACGTATATATCATAATTAAATCACAGAAAATTTATATATATATATATATACACATACATATATATTAAAATAATTTATTTCAAGCGTATAACAGCCGTCTTGTCCGTTATGATGCTACTTCACCCATTCTCAGGTAGAGGCGCAGCGGCTGCTCAATAGTGCCGCGTGCACGCTCGGCTACCGCACGATGCGAAAAAAATCATAACGGACAAGACGCACGTTTTCCGCAGGTAACTCTTGTAAATTTCGAAAGCTTATACATTAAACTAAAGGCCGAGACTAGGAGCTTTGCAAAATGTGACAAAATATATACCTTTTCGGACCGTTGAAAATATAAGTTTTCAAAATTATTCAATTTTATTTATGCCGAAGGCTATACTACATTTCAATCATTTATACATAAACTTTCGATTCAACCGATGTAAAAACATGTTCTACATACCTCCAGAAGTCGTATCCATGTTGCAGAATTGAAATTAAACCCGTCACTTTAAAGTTATGGGTTTTTGAAGTCAGCGTTATTTTCGTCTGTTCAGCGCGTGACACGTACACTCTTCACGAACACTCACTGCCAACTGACGCTGCGGCGCAGGTATACACTTAAAGGGCTTTCCCTTCCACAATAGAATGCAGTTACTAGTCCTCTACCTGAATGACTACTCAACTGACCCTATTTCGAAAATTTATTTTTTGGGGTTTTGGCCAGGTTTTTGGGCTTTTCTCCTACTGTGCAACGTCTCCAAAACTTTCATGAGGCTTGTCAGGCCATCATTGAATAATAATACCGCGATATCAGCTGCAATATCGACGATTTTTTTGCTCCCGGACTGACACTTGGGGGCTATTGCCCAAACTGATTTGTTGTAGCTTTCGTTGTTGTTTTGCGTGAAGCCGCCCAAACAACGCTGCAGCAAATCGTTTCTGCTCAAATTTTCGAAGACTGGCGTAATTGCCTCCAATACTTCCTCAGGAAGAGGCGGCTTATGGCGATATTCAGAAATATTACCGCTTGCGACCGCTCGCTGCCACGAACACCACGACTCGGCTCCCTCAGGGCAATCGTCATGTTGTGGCTCACTATCTGTGGATATTTTATGTTTGATAGTTGCCCAAATTCCCTTCCTCATTTCTTCAACATCATCGCTGTTCCTCCGAATAGCCAAGCCGTAATATGTACTCAACTCGTCAATCAATTTTCCGGTGAGCTTTCCTCTGCCAGACAATCCTTTTTGTTTTTTCACGATTTCGCGGAGGCGCGCCCCCATACGTTTTTGGACATGATCGATGCACTCTCTTTTTTATCTCGAAACCGTCGTATGGATCGCTATTCGATATGCCCAGAAACGTTTTAGAATCGCCGTCACCAATATAATATTTATATTTTATGCCATAGAGCTCTTCAGACCATTGAAACATTTCGACAGCTGAGTCGACTTCCATTTTTCCGGAGGAGCCGCTATGGTTCGCCTGGCACTCATCGTCGTGGATACTTTTCCATTCCCAGTACTCCGCGGTGCTTTTTTTCCCAATGCTCGCAAGCTTTGCAATATTTCGATTTCACCATAACGTCGATCACTTTTTTAGTGTACCAGCCGATTAGCGATGTTATGCCGAAAAGCGAGCTGAAACCGCGCTTACGCCACGATTCGTCGCCTGAAACGATAATTCCGTCATCCACCCCATTTTCCAACGAAATTGTCTCCTCCTCAAGTGCAGCCTTTTGTTTGCTCACTGTGCTCACAGCTTTAGTGGCAATCGAAATCGAATTTAAGATTTGATTGTAGAAAGACTGAAATATGGGGCGCGGTAGGTCCATAAATGCACAAAACTTCATCAGGCACTTCATAGGACACGAATTGATTTGCACTTTTTCACAATGGCCGCAATCGACCTCGATTTTGAATCCGAGTCCGCGCAAACTTTTTTCAGTAAACTTTATATCGCGATCACACACTTCGCACTTCACTAACGTCGATATAATGTTCAATGCATTGACGAAGTGTACTATACGATAACCGAAATCGTTAGTAACACCGACCTCTAAATCGTCCGACGATTTTAACTTTTTCGGCGACGTGCTCACATACTCTGCAGAACTATTTTCGGAGGTATAACGGTTCGGAGGTTTTCGATTCGAAATTTTCGTTCGACTCCTCGTCACATAGCTCTGTTTTGTTCCCTTTTTCCCCGCGTACACTTTCGGATTATCCATTTCGATATGCAAAGAATAATTCTGAGCATTCGATATTTATAAACGAAACGATTCGGAGCGTTTAGACACGAGTAGCATCGCTTCTATTTGCAAACTGACGCTATGACGCTATCCCTATACCTGCCTTGAAAATTTTTCAATTATATCGCCACCTATGGCTTTTTTTCGAAACTATATTTATAACAATAGCCGGTTTTTGTGAAGGGAGACAAAAGAATACCTGGAAAAGACCCGCAGGACCTGGGAAAGGCTCGGTATACCTGCCGACCCTGAGGCGCGCAGCTGCGCGGGACCCCGAGCGTCACGGAGCGCTGCACCGCTTCACAAAATATTCAATATCTCCGAAAATAATTATTTTTTCGACCTGGGTCCAACGGCATCTTAATCTTAAATGTATTTTAGATTTTTCTAGATGGTTTTCAAAAAATCAATTTTTTGGAGCCGTCACAGTGGTGTTGTCCCTTAAAGAAGTAGGTGGCGATAACTCAGCCAGGGAAATTAGTGCAGCTGGCGATAAATCAGCCAAATGAAAATGTATGTAAACAGAAAGGAATCTCTATCATTGCATAGTTTTCCATCTTAAGCATTTTCTCAAAAATGTAACAAGTTTTCATTTTTTTATTGAATTTGCTTTGAGAAGTATCCTTTGATCGAAGTGCTCGTCTGTTAGTCGATTCCATTTTGGTAAATCCATCATTGTTGCATAACTGAACAACCGTTCGACCGGGGCTGATGATGGCAACGACGTGTTATATTTTATAAATACTTTTTTATGGTAGGGTACTGATCGAGCATACTTAATTCAGTATTTTTATTCGCTAAATATTTTATAATTTCGACACTCACAGATTCATCTGCTGGTGGGCCTCCTATGTTAAGTTCCTCCTCAAAATCGAAAAACTCATCATTCGGTTGGTTGTGCACGACCACTACTGGTATCACGTAATTATTCTTTTGATGCTCTTCCAAGGCCACTTTTTGAAACATGTTCTTAGTTTTGAGACGAATGGGCTCCGGGAAGAAAGTAAGCCATCTTACTTTAAATCGTGGATGACTCATAGCTGCAGTTGCTGATTCTGCCATTTCATTATCTAAACAGAAAAATTGTTTACATCGGTCATCAAAAGATTTAATTATACCACTCACGAGTGGTCCAAACCGTGTACTAGAATCTGGATGACTCTGAAGCATCGCACTCATTTTGCGTCTCAATGATATCAGCGATGAAACGAGGTATCCATAGTAACAATACTGTTCTCCTTGTAAGAGATTGATCGTATCCGCTAATGGCTCTAGCATCCTGAGGTATTCTTCAAGATATCTGAAATCAGCATCGTTGAGTATGTTTAGAACTCCAATTTGAGTACTTACCTGAACAATTTTATCCTTTAATTCGACAATTCGATTCAGTGCATCGAATAGTGAATTCCACCGTGTAACAACAGGTCGCGGTAACGTAGCTCCTACAGATTCCCGTATTAATTCATAAGATTTTGGGGAGCGCAGGGCCTTCCATATTGGCATGCATTTTTCTAGCACTCCAAAGTGAACGGCGGAAAGATAATGCGATGACTGCATAATTTTCGGAACATCGACAGCCGCAATTAAATTCAGTTTGTGACTTGCACATCTAAGATGTTTAGGTAACACCGGTCTAATTGAATGGTCTGTGTCGTAAATTGCCTGATCTCTCTCGGTATTCATTCCGGCATTGCATTCCATGTTTGACTCGGATGTGGACAGTAAACTGTCATCTGGCATTTCCTCTACATCAGGCTCTGCATCTGATTCTGGAGAGCCGTAAAATATAATTGATTATTCCGAACTCTACAAGTCGTATGTTGCATGCGATTAAACAGGAAAGATGGTTTACCATACAGTGAACTTTGGGTTAAATTTACGCCAAAATCACGGAAAGCCTTGATGAAGTTGGAACCGTTGTCAGTAACGGTTGCCACTATTTTGCTGGCATCTAAGCCAAATGATGCGTGGATTTCAAGAAGAATGCCCATTATCCTATGTGCCGTATGAAAACCAGGGAATCGTCGACACGCGATGGCTGCAGATTTTCTCACAAGCGTCTTAGAATCAATCTATATTTCAAAAGTCAAATTGAACATTTTCAATAACTGAACTGTATAACGGAATAAAGGAACTAGGCATTTGAATTAACCATCTAGTAGTAAACTTGATTTGACAGCTCTCACCCAATGTGCTGTGACACCAATGAATCGCCGAGACTTTGAAGTCCATATGTCTATCGTTGTGCACACATAAGCAGCTTCTTGTTCCAAATTATCACGGATTTCTTGCATTCGTTCCTTGTACGAATTTTGTATTCGTTTGTAGAGACTATTTCTCGACATATGCTTTAAAGTGCGGTCTCGTTTTTTTATGTGCAAATCTAAACGATCAAAACATATTCAGTTATAAGGCAATTGCTTCCGCGCCTACTCGTTTCGAAATTTATCCATGAAATGCCGATCGTAGACATAGTAAGGACTGCTTATAATTATTAATTTACGTACGGGAACTAGCGCGCGTCGATATATTTTTATAAGTTCAACGAAAAATTTTCCGTATTAAACTCACCATCGAACATTTTTCTAAAACAGGACATCTCTACTGTACCTAAGGGTGCCATGCTCTCAAGAACGTAGTTTGTCACGTTTGTTTCGAACTGCATCTGTGAAAATGTGCACGTAATTCTTTCTGATTCGCGTTCTCGAACCCGCGGTTCATTTTTCTTCCTTCCATATTCCAGGAACTATATTCTATCAGGGCGCGCCGTTTTATTTGGTTCAACAAATGTTGCAGTTTACGTGGCAAAAGATTTGCACAAATATGCAAAAATTTTGTTAATACATTGAAAAGTTTGTTGAACCGAATAAAACGGCACAGTCGAATTCGTCCAACAAATTTGCTTTTGTGTCAACAAAGCATTTTTACCAGTGTATATAGGATCAAAAACTTCATTTTATAACGAACCTTTATGTGCGTTGAAAAATTCGATGGCGATTTAAATGATCCTCGTATCACTTTGACATTGGTGCAAAGCTGACAAATACCAGAAATCGTACCGCGGTAAGATGATTTCTCAAAACCCACTTTGAAATATTTTCCGTCAGAAAAAGCATGTTTCTGACATTCTTCAATCAGCAGCTCCATTTCGTCGCGATCCTCGATCGTTTGAGGCGTGGGATCCAACGTCGCAGTAGTCGAGACATCTTCCATCGTAGTACAGTTGGAAGTATTGGAATCCTCATCGATTATGATCGCATCGGCTTCCACACTGCCGTCAACAGCTGTACGAACTATGTCAATCAAATTTATTTTTAACACCGTTGCGTAATGACAAATTACTTCCGTAAAATAAAAGTTGCAGATCTTACTTGAAGCCATGCTCGAGCTTCGGCACTGTTCTTCCTGTTTACAATTTGGAGGCGTAATTTGGGTGATATTGACAATGAAAGTGTAGCTGAGATACCTGCATATATATATATTAGACTGTTTCAAAATAAATCGATATTTTTTTTTAGCGTTACATAATCTTAAACTATACTTGGACATAAAAAAATAATCTACGCGAAAGGGGGACCTCGCCGGTCCTTCAAGATTTAGAGGTGCCTCATCGGACTTTTGTCTTTTTTATTTCGTTAATACGTAAATAACGAATTTGCATGAATGGAACATATATTTTTCTTGTTCTAAAATGATGAATATATTCTAAATTTACGTACAAATACTGAATATACTATAAATATACTAGAATGCATAATGGATCTTTTATTTCGCAAAATTGAGTCAAACATTAAGTGAATTATCTGTCACGAGAATCGATTCGAATCAAAGGCATACTTGGACGGGAATAAAACAAACGATTTCAAATTTTGAAGATCAACTCGATCAACCATCATCCCCCACACCAAGGAAGAGAGTGATCACTGATCAAATATCCGCAACTTGTGATCGAGTAGGCTTGAGTAGCCGAAATGCTATGCACGTCATAGGAGCAGTCCTCCAAAGCCTTGGACAGATAGCTCAGTATTCCAACAGCCACTTGACCATCCACAGCAAGCGTATGGAATATAGAGCAAAAATGGCTGCGCAATTGAAAAATAATCTCCACGCAGCCAATATTCTAGTCCTGCAATGGGAAGGAAAATGATTACCAAAAATCGACGGCAATGGACAAATCGATCGATTGCCTGTTGTCATTACGGGGCTTAATACTGAGCAATTGCTCGGTGCTCCTGCTCTCAATACAGGGTCAGGGATGAATGCTTCACAAGCAATCATGGAGTGTCTGAACAAATGGAATCTTATTCCTCGAGTAAAAGCTTTGTGTTTTGACCCAACTAGTTCGAATACAGGTAAAAATTGACGTAATGACCTCTTAAATTGATTTCAATTTAAGAGGACATAACTCAGTCATTGAGCGGCAAAAAATGATTGCAAAAACTTTTAAAAATTCTATCATTGTAAACAAATGAGAAAAAAATATAAGATATGTTTTTATGGGAGGTTTAATTATCGATTTACGATTCAAAAGACATAATTTATTAAATACAAATTTCTTATGGATTTTATCGGCTCTACTCATTTTATTCATTAAATGAGTATAATATTTTTATCATTAATTGCTCAGGACGTGAAAATGGAACACGCCATTTGTTGGTAAAAATCTGAATAAAACATTCCTGCACTTGACCTGCCGTCACCACATCGCTGAAACTATTCTTAGAAATGTGGTAGAAACATATTGGAAAGGGACATCTGGCCCAAATATAGAAATTTTTCAGCGCTTTCGAAGAGAGTGGGATAATTTTGACAAAACTCAGTACAAGACGGGAATGGATGATCAAACCGTGGCTGATATACTGTGAGAGACAAGAGAAAATATTCTCGAATTCATTTTTGAGCAATTTCAGGTAATAATAATAACAATGACTATTTATTTTCTAAACTATATTTTTATTCATAATCACAATTTAAAGTTTTGTAACTCGTGCCAATTTCATGCTCCTTTTTTTTTATAGATTTCTTATCCTCAGAATAATTATCGAGAAGTTTTAGAATTGTCATGCATCTTCTTGGATTCGAAACCATCTCAAGATATCAAGTTCAAAAAACCTGGCGCCAATCATTATGCTAGATGGCTCGCGAAGGCCGATTATTGCTTAAAAATATTTCTTTTCAGAGATAAATTTGTTTTAAAGTCGAAGAACTCTCGCGATGTTGAAAGTTTGCCTCACATATGCATTCCATCGTTAATTTCTCTGTGAAAATATGGTTTTCCGCCCCTAATGGGATTAAAGCTCCTAACCACGATTTGCAATTGATGCAAATTCTAATCAAGTTCCAAACGATTAATTCTGTTGTCTTGGCTGCAGCTGTCAAAAAAATCAAGGGGCTTCTATAGTATCTGAATGAAGAGCTGGCAGTATTGGCTTTTTTCGATTTAATGGTTCCTATAGATGTGAAACGAAAGATGTTAATAGCCTTAAGGACACGTGAGGGTACATCGAAAAATCAAAAGCGCATTTCCCTGAGTAACAGCGAGTGTCAAACACTGCCTGAAATTGACATCAGTCATTTTATCACTTAAAAGTCGAGACGCTTATTTCAACAATGTGAATTGCCCCATGATTTCCTGGATGAGCCTCTCGAACAATGGGAATCTATTGAAAGCTTTCAGACGTACTTAAGGGCTTTCTTACAAATGAAAGTAATAAATGATTCTGCTGAATGTGGAGTAGCCCTTGTCGAGGAATATAATAATTTGTTAACTAAAAATGAGGAACAAAAGCAATATTTGTTCCAAATAGTTCAAGACCATAGAAAAAAAAACCCCAATTGCAATAAGTCAAATTTTTTGTAGCCGAAAATGATGATCGTAAGAGCGTAACAACGAATGTATTAATTGAAGATTATTGACGATAATAAAAAATTCATTTGTACGCGGATTCTTGTATTTTTTTTATTTTTTTTTGCATTTATCGACGTATATATCGACCGATAATTGTTGCTGCGATAACCAAGACCCTTTTTTTATAGTATATTCAGTATTTATACATAAGTTTAGAATATATTCATCATTTAAGAACAAGAAAAATGTATGTTTCATTCGTGCAAATTCGTTAATTACGTCGATTTATTTTGAAACAGTCATATATATATATATATATATATATATATATATATATATATATATATATATATATATATATGGGTAATTTCCACCAATGCTGTGTCAAAGTTGTACCGAGTAGTCTGAATTTAGGAAAACTAAGAAGGTAATCTGAAAGGTCATATTAAAACAAGCATCCATGATTTTTTTCGAATTTTTTTATCCAATAGTTTGTGAGTAATAGCGGCTCACAGTTTTCAAATGTTGTAAAACACCAAATTTTCAAATGCCCATAACTTCTTTCCAATTATAGCTAGAAAAAATTCGAAAACGATTTTTTAGAGAAAAACATGACCTTTTTGAAAAAAAATATGCTGAAATTCTGGGTTATTTTAAAAATTACGAAAATCACGTTCAAAGTATAAAAATCGATTTTTCGGGCTTTGCCCCATTTTTCCCGGTTTTAAAAGTATTTTTTTCGAAAAGTTCAGAATTTCTTACATCGAAATAGATTTTAAACGAGATTGGATTCCGAAAACATCAGCTTCAGAAAAATTAAATAATTTTTTTCCCAATTTTTGGTATTTTATTTGATAATAAAAATTATTGTTATTATTTTTTTTATTTTATAAATGTGTAAGCGACAGATTTTTTAACCTCAAAACCAACAGTAGCTATTAAAATTAAATGATTTTTTTTTATTTGCTTACGTGACATAACATTACCTTATAAAAACTATGAATGTTTATTTACGCAATAAAAATGCCATTAAAGATTTGAGGTTGATTTAAATAAATGTCATTTATTTAAATCAACATTTTCAGAAAGGAAAACAGAGAGGCTTAAAGAATGGATGGAGGGGCAGGAGGGAAGGAGGGTAATAATTGGAGGGGATTTTAACGCGTGGGCGGGAGTGGAAGGGGGCGGAGGACGGGCGGAGAGGGAGGAGGGAAGGAGGTCGAAAGACGGGAAGGTAAACGCGGAAGGAAGAAAGCTGATAAAGGTGCTAGAGGAAACGGGGTGGGAGATTTTGAACGGGAACATAGAAGGGGATGAAGAGGGAGAATTCACATATACAGGGGGAAGGGGGGAGACGGTCATCGACTACGCATTAGGGAACAGGAAAACAAGGGAAGCGGCGGAGAGGATGTGGATAGGGGACAATGTGGAGTCGGATCACCACCCGATAGTGGTGACGATTAAAAAAGGGAAAAAGGGAAAGAAAGAGTCAGAGCAAAGGGGAAAGAACGGTAGGAAGTGGCAAATGGACGGAAAGGATGAAGGAGAGGTACAGAAGAAGACTGGAGGAAGTTGAATTTCTAGGGAGGGGACATGCAAGGGTTGGCCAAGGAGATGGAGGGGAAAATGAAGGAGGCGATGATGGTGAGCGAGGAGGATGATGGTAGGGCGAAGAGGGTGACAAGGGAAGGATGGTGGGACGAGGAATGTAGAAAGAAGAAGAGCGATATGAGGGAGGAACTAAGGAAATGGAGGAAAGGAAGAACCACGACGGATCGGTACAAGGGGAAGAAAAGGGAGTACAATACGATGTGTGAGAGGAAAAAGGAGGAAGAACGAGATAGGCGAATTAGGGAGGTAGCGGAAGCGAAGACGGAAGCGGATGTGTGGAAGATAGTGAACAGGGGAAGAAAGAGGAGGAAAAGAGTGGAGAATGGAATAAAGGCGGGAGAGTGGAAGGAATACTTCAGGGGGCTGATAGGTGGAACAGATAGACGAGGGGAAGGGGGAGCAAGAAGGGGAAGAAGAGAAGATATGGAGAAGGGTTTAAGGAAAGAGGAAATAAGGATGGCGATAGAGAAAATAAAAGAGGGAAAGGCGATGGGGGGAGACGAAATTCCGAACGAAGCGTGGAAGTGGGGAGGAGAGAAGGCGATTGACTGGGCTTGGGAGATCTGCAGGAGGGTGTGGGAAGGGGAAGGTTGGCCAGAGGGATAGAAGGAGGGAATTATAGTACCAATTATAAAAAAAAGGGACGGGCGAGAGAGTGAAAGAATGCAGGGGGGTGACCCTGATGCCGTCGCTGTACAAAGTGTACGCGACGGTGTTGGCAAAAAGGCCGGAAGAGGAGATGGAGAGAGTAGGAGCAGTGCCGCAGAACCAAACGGGATTCAGAGCAGGAACGGGCACGATAGATTATATATATATATATATATATATATATATATATATATATATATATATATATATATATATATATATATATATATATATATATATATATATATATATATATATATATATATATATATATATATATATATATATATATTATAACGGTTCGCTTGCCCAGGTAAGCATCCGTCATATTTAACACGCAATTATTACACCGATTCCGATATAATTACGTGAGATGGTCAGTGGTCGGACCAACCAGCCATCACACCGGTAGGGCAAGACGCCCGCAACGAGCATACGGGGCGAGCCCGCGACACCGCGCAAGGAGCTCCACCCATCGCGAGGGCCAGAACAACCGCTGACTCGCGGCAGTACCCGCCCCTTGTCTAACATTTCGCGAGTCTCGCCCTTCGATCACTCCCATGAGATAAGAGTGCGCCCCAAATTCATCACGACGCCTCTTCATACTTACTGTGTGCCTGATATCGAGGTGAGAAACAATCTTGAAGATCATTCCCCTTCAAAACGTCTACAGTGTGCGAATGTCTCCAAAGTCACCAGAACGGTCACCCCACTAACTGAGCGTCTCCCAGCAATGAGATCCCCTACCTAGCACGCCAGAAACGCTAGAGAAATGGAATTTCTCCTGACGTGCCTGAGGCTATTTAAGGGCGTGCACGACCACGAGAGGCACTCTTCGCAAATTACTCATCATATAACGTGGAGTCAATTCGTCATCCGAAACCTCGGATCACCGGATGAAGGTCTTGCTGCCTGAGCCTTGGTCCCATCCAAGAATAAACCCAGCTTCGTGGTAAGGTGCTCTGTTTCCTTGGGAAGCCCCAGCATTGGGCTGGAAGTCCTACCTCGGAAACAGAGACTGCGTGGTGATTGCTAGTTAGGGAATCTTACACAACACCCGATCAATTGTCCTTAGGGACATTGGTCGCTATTCCCGATATCCCACGGCAAATTACTCGAAGTGTGCAGTCCGAGAAGTGCCTGTCGCACTTTGCTGCATACGAGGGAAAATTCTTGACCAGCTTCCCTGGTCTTTCGTCCTCCTTGCCTGGCACCAAGGAGGTCAGCCGTCCCTCTCGGACGGCCCCGCTATACGCACTCGAGGGTCGCAGGATAACCCGTCCACGAGCTCGCGTATTATCGAACGCTAGCATCTCTAGCGCGTGAGCGACACGGCGTGGCACCCGTGCCCTACGTTGCATTCTGCAACAAGTGCCAACCGGAAATAACGCCATACAACCCGATCCACGTCACCCAAATAGTCAAATTAACCAGAAAACGTATTCTCGTTCCAGAAGCGAGCCCGAAACCTGCGGTACGCGTGTGCGACGTCGCTCGTGAGCTGTACGAGCGCGAGCGAGACGGAAAGTGTGTGAGAGAGAGCCCGAAACCTGCGGTACGCGTGTACGACGTCGCTCGTGAGCTGTACGAGCGCGAGCGAGACGGAGAGTGTGAGAGAGAGCGAGAGAGAGAGAGAGAGAGAGAGCCATCCCGACAACGGCTCAACGTGCGTGCATGCACCACCTATACACTCTTCCTATCCTTGTCCGTTTAACGGAGACGGCGCTTCTCGCCGCCCGTTCCAGGTCTCTGCAAACGTACTAACTAACTAACTAACATAACAAGAACCACAAAATCTAACTCATACTAATTGTTTTATTTTCTACCCAATATAACAACTACGACAATCCACAATTTCGAATGCCAATGATGACGGATTGCGATAGGCGTCTGTGAGACCCTCGGATTACTGAGGCATCTTCCAAAAACACCTTAAAAATCCTTCCCATCATTCCCGGCATATCACTGGTACATCGCCGTTCAGGAAGGCTACGGGAACCCCGCATCATCCAACGGCAAATACTTGCCCCTGAAAATTCGTTTCCCGAATGCTCGCGTAAATGCCGGTTCGAGAAACGAAAAGATAGCTTTCGTGGAATCACGAAACGTTTCAATATATATATATTAAACTATTTGATAGGGAAGCGGGTGGCGAAGAGGCAAGGAAAGCTAATAGCAGCTTTCATTGACCTGAGAGCAGCCTTTGACTCGGTAGATCGCGGAGAAATAGCGAAGGCAATGGAGGAGAGAGGTATAAGGAAAGGGTTAAGGGAGAGAGTAAAAGAAATATATAGGGAGATGAGGAGTAGGGTGAAGACAGGGGGGGAGACGGGGGAGGTGTTTTGGATGGACAAGGGGGTAAGACATGCCCTATAAGCCCGGCGGTATTTAATGTAATCACGGCAGACCTGGAAGAGGAGCTACGAAAAGGGGAATGGGGAGGAATTAAAATAGGAAGAGAAAAAATATTCTCGCTGGCATACGCGGACGATGTGGTGGTGATGGCGGAGAGGGAGGAAGACATGGAGGATATAATCAGGAAGCTGGAGAGGTAGTTTGAAAAGAAAAAGCTGGAAGTAAACGTGGGAAAGACGAAGGCGATGAGGTTTAGGAAAGGAGGGGGGAGGTTTAAAAAGAAGACGTGGAAATGGGGCGAGGAAGAGATAGAGGAAGAGTAGAGGAGCTAGGCCGGTTCTAACCACGGGATCTCAGGGGGGAGCGGGGCGGGGAAGCCGGGGTATGCATGGTGGAGGAGGGGGGGATCCTGCATGCGGCAGCCGAGTGCGGGGTTGCTGCGAAGGGAAAGGGGAGGGGTGTTAGAGAGTGGGGAGACTGGTTTTTGGTGACGATGTCTTCCAGGCGATAGCTGGACCCGCGGGCGAGAGGGGGAAGCCGCTGTCGACTCTGTGGGGGAGGGGGCATCATAGAGTCGCGGGTCCTTGAAAACCAATAAAATCTGATAATTTATTATCAACGTTTTATAAATGTAAGCGGAGCATTTTTGTCTAGACTATTCACAGAAGTTTATATATATATATATATATATATATATATATATATAAAAACAACTTAGACAAATGGGTGCATGTGTGTGTGTGTGTGGGAAACTTCCATTTATGGCTAGGAAAATTTTCGAGAGTGAGATAACGATAGTTCCCATACGAAGGGTTGCCCTTCAAAGCCCATAAAATGCTTTATTTATTGCATGCAGCTGCAGCGTTATTCCGAAACAAGTTTCAACCGGTCGAGGTTTCATTCCACAAGATTACGTCAAGATGTTCACATGTGCGAGTATGTAGGCAGTGCATCCGGCCAAGCACCCCCTGGACTTGACCAAAAACGAGCTCGAACAGGTTCCAAAGGTCTTGCTCCCAAAGTATTGGGGTAACTTTATTGGTTTACTGTGGGATCGTTTGCCGGAGCATCATCGGAACGATAGAGAAGTGAAATCGTATCTTCCATGCATGGAGCATTATAATACGCCACAGATGAAGGATCACATTGATGGTCCCCCACCCCAACGTCGGGTCTGTGAAAAGTGTTGCGAGGGGGGAAATTCTCTACGTGCGGGGTTCTTCGGACGTGTTTGAACCTGTTACACATGCCTATGATTGGATAAGTGGGGAGAAGTTTTTAAAATCTGAGTGGAGGGGTTACGAGGGAGCTTATGATTTCGTGGACCAAGCTCAGACTGCACTATTCCACCGCACCATCAACTTCTCCGAAAAGAACTTTGAAAAAGAGTGAAAATGGATCTCTCAAATATCAACAAAGTCAGCCTGATGGCGGAATTCCTCCCAACGAAGAAGCTGTCAGAACTCCACGTCCACTCGGATTATCAAATCACGGACATGAGAGCTGTACAGACGAAGTTTGGAAAACGCTACATCGTGAACGTTGCAAATGAGTTTGCCGTCTTCTTGCCAGCGCGGCTGGTAAAGGCCTTCGATCAAGATCTGAAAATGTTCGAGAGTATGCTGCAACTGGCGCGCAATGGTCAACTCTACATGAAGTACATTGGTGGAAAATACAACAGCGTCGAGTTCCATTGAGTCTGAGTATGGTGGAAAAGAACGCTCGTGAAGGCCCGGTGGAAACAACCAGTTCAACAGCACCCAGCATCATCACCATCGTAGAGTGCAAGGACGGTTTGCATCACAGTCATCATCATCGTAGAGTTTTCGACGCTTGATGCTATGTAAAAATGTACAAAAAACTTTTTCATCGAATATAATGTAAAAAAAAATTGTCGTCAAACTGTATTCGCCGTAGATATAGGAAATAAATGGAGAACGATATTTCTTCAAAATGTTTTTATTCATTTTAAAAAAATCCCTCGCTCACACAACGCTTCGTACACAGAGAGCCAGCTTTTCAACGACTTTACATTCGCTTTGGCGCAATTGTATTTTGTATTGAAGGAATGATGAGGACATTTAACGTTTGCGATTTTCGGCAACTTCTGCAGCGATGGACAGTTCAGAGTCTCCAGATCGATGACTTTTGTTGCTGAATCCGTGAATCTCGATAGCCATGAGCACTTCTCGAATCGCTTGGATTCGAGATAGATCGTAACAGCTCCTTCCAAGATTCCTCGAATTGTCGGTCTAGCTGCCTCGTATGGTATGCCGCTGTGTTCCCATCGGATTCCATGATAATTGCGTTCCAGCCACTTGTTTGTCATTTTGTACTTGGCCGGTAAAGCGTCCCCGGCGAATGGTGCATCGAAGAAGAATGTCAGCCGTTCAGCATTCTTCTCATGGGGTTTGACGATGGACATCTCCTTTAGGACAAATTCGTTGACGAGTCTCTTGAACCCTTGCACGTCGACGATAAGCTCCGTGTTGACTGAAGTGGGCGCGGATCGTTGGCATGATTTTATACCAATTTTTTAACCCCACCACTGATTGGATTGTACTCAACAATACGATCACGGAGGATCATGCAGTACGCTGAAGTTTGCGGTGAAATATTGTTTTTCAATTCAAACTCAAGGCGCACATCAACAGGACCGGACTCGAGTGAATCGTTTTGTTTTGAGCAGTCAATGACAACAAGGGGGGCTTTTTCTAAAAATTCCATCCTACTCAGCCATGGTTCAGCCTCTTTGTTGTAATAGGTCGGTTGAAAGTTTGCATGCATCTCGAAGAGAAGAGCATATTGATTTTGATCAATGTTCAAATTCAAATTTCCATATGGATAACATTGCGAGTTGAGGTATAGTTTGACGTCGCTCAGGGTACAATGATCAAAGTGGCTCGCATTGTGTTGTTTCTTATTTTTCCGTTCCGTCTGCAACGCGAGTATGACATATCGTGGCTTCTCCAGCTGATTCGAAGTTTTCACAGACCACACGTGCTTGGAGGTGGCAGGCAGCAATGGGTATTTATACAGTTCCCATGTTCGGAAACTCATGGAGATTGGTGCGTCTTTGGCGAGAAACTTTAACAGTTGAATTTTTCGCTGATCCGAGACAGTCACATACGGCACGAGCCATTCTATTTTATGCAATACGAGTTTGTAGTCTTCGGGCGCTGTTTGTACAATGGCATTGTCGTCGGTCTTTGATCTCGTAAGAATCAACTCATGCTTGGCATTTACGACAATTTTCCGATAATCTTCAGCAAATCCGAGAAGCATGCTGAGCGGAATGCACACATCAAAGTTTCCCGATACATCTACAATCTGCTTGGTCTCTTCGACATCGAGCCATCCAGTGTTCTCGAGCATAAAACTTTTGGCCGGTGAGAAAGATGAATATTCCTTAATTACACTCGTAATGCCGACATTCTTATTACGATCGATTTCTATGGCATTCAGCTCATATCGCACTTCCTCAACCAAATGACAAATGGCATTGTTGACGAGACTTGTAGCAGTGGTTGGCGTCCCATCACGCTTGGATAATTTTCCACATATGTGTAGCGAACTCTTGCTTGGCAGGATAGAGAGGTCTTGATGTTGGATGGCAATACGGATTTCATCGCTGTTATTGAAGGTTGAATATGCATATGGCTGATGAGCGTGAATCTCACAATGGATGATGGATTCATCAAAGACCACAGGCGTTTGAATGTTTACAATTTCTTCTTCCATTTCACGCTACAGATGCACAGAGCACAGACTAAATAATTTTTTACACGCTTTCGCCACGCACTTTGAGACCCAAACTCTCCAAGAGTAGCACGTTTTGAGGTGTTAGCAGTTTGGGCGCTGGCCGACGACTGATTGTTTTTATCCATGACCGTTTATTGTTATTGGAAGATCTGTTGAAAACAATGCCCATCACGACTTTATATGCAGGCGTATGGTGATTACTTCACCGCGGAAATTTACCAAATCACCGTCTTGATCCACTATGCGAAGCTGTATCGTGTCAATCGTTCGGCTCGTGATTGGCAGATAAATTACGTGGGAGGGAACTTCAATGATCTTATAGCCCGGTGGCACAGATGGAAAAAATTCGTGAATTGTGTGTACTTTTTGTCCGTTAATATAGGCGCCAGCGGTAATATTGCACTCAACGCGTAAGGCGTTCACTTTGAGAATGGCTACAGGAAGATCGGATTCGTGTCTCTTATTGGCTTCCAATTTGCGTGCGGTGAAGCCTAGAAGATGGCCAATAGAATCTTTTGGCTCAAAATTGACATCATGATCACACTCGATCTCACTGCGTAGCGTGTTATTGTTGGGTTTAATGCTGATGCTGATGTTTTTACGCGCGAGCTCTGCTTGTACAAACGTCTTAATATCCTCTATTTCATAACTGCCCGTAGGTATTGTTAACACCTCATCTCCCACGTAAAGTCTATCGTGGTCAACGTCGATATTGGGAATAGAGTTGAAGGTTAACAATTCCACGAGACCGAGGGTATAATTTTTGTGTGGCGTGAGATCGATGGGGGGAAAGTATTGCGCCTCAAGTATGGACGATGAGCCAGATATTGTCAATGTTAAACTTTCGTCCATGATGCTGGTAAATTGACAACTGAATTCTCCACGTCATTTCCCTCCTATATACAGTGTATATTTGTCTTTGTGCTGCAGCTGCCGACAAAGAAACTTGAGGCACAAATGTCCACATTCAATCGTATCATATTCCTGATATCTAGTATAATTATATTGAACGCTATCGACACGGAAATATCTCATGAGCTCGGATGGTGGTGGAAGATTGCCGAAACTATCAAAGTACATGACTTTCGATCCGGTCTTTTTGTAAGCGACCCAGTGTGATCCAGGACCGATATTTTCATCCAAATTTACAATTGCTGCTTCACATTTGAGAGGTCCGCTCGCTGGCAATGTATCGCGCATGTAAACTCCACGAGAATGTGGAATCTTCAAGATTTTTGCATATTTGAGTAGGTCGCGGTCGGTGAGGGGTTGGTGTGGTAGCGTTACTTCTAGTTTTTTGGCTTAATGTGAAGGCCCAATCCCTGCTTATATGGTTTCAGATGTAGACCCCGACCTAATGCAATTGCATCAATTGTTCGATTATGACGCTTACTTTCATCCAATTCACGCTTAGCTGCTTGAGCAGCATTTACAGCTTTAACTATACTAGCCCCCTCACCCGACAAAGCACCCGCAGCGCTAAGACCCGCAAAAATGGGCACGAGGAAGGGTAATAAACCACCAATTTTATGGGGTACAGGTAAAACGCGAGGTGTGCGCACTTCACCACTTTGCAACTTTACCGCTGCACGAGCACCCTTTAGAGCTGATTTGATAATCTTATGCGGATCATTACTTTGAATCATTGTCTTCTTTGCAGCGCCAATTATCTTTTTCAAACAAACGCCACCCTTGCGGGCCTTCATTCCCATGCCAAATTTTCTCTTTGTCTTCATAATATTTGCCACACTCCAAGCACTGGCTTTTTCACCGATACTAGCGTCTCTAGCGGTAACACCTTGACTAGCCTGATCAGCCAACACTTTAACCACCAAATGTCTCGCCTCAAGATTATCCGGATTTTTCGAATACGCAATATCGTGTTCTTTGCAAGCCGTATCCAATGGATTAATGCCCGGATCACCACGAGCAAGGCGCTTAGCCAACTTTGTGCCTGGTCCACAATACTGATATCCAGGCAAATGTAGTTCAACGGGCAGTTTGTTGATTAGGCGGTTGGCCAAACCTTTACCACTCTTCCCATGCACAATCATGTCTAAAGACAATACGCGACTGACGGATAATCCCTATAAGAAGCCTATTTATATGATTTCGCCGTTAGTCGTGTGTGAGATGACGTCCAAAAAGCAAACTATCGGAGGCGGACTTCCCATGATAAATTTCGACGAGTTTGTCGAAGACCGTGGAGGGAAAAAGAAACAAAAACGCCATGGGAATTTATTGCCGGATAGCATACGTGCACTGTTTTGCGGTCCATCGAATTGTGGGAAAACCAACGCTTTGCTCACTCTCATCACCCATCCGAATGGTTTGAGATTGGAGAATATTTACTTGTATTCCAAATCGCTTAAGCAGCCAAAGTATAAGTTGCTCGAACAATTACTCGAACCTGTGAGTGGAGTTGAATATCATCCATTCGAGGCGCATGAACAAGTGATAGCACCAAGTGATGCACGATCCAACTCTATATTCATCTTTGATGACATAGCATGCGAAAAGCAGGATAATGTTCGGGTCTTCTTTTCCATGGGACGACACGAGATTGTTGACAGTTTTCATCTTTGTTAGACGTACACTCTTTCGTATTTCCAAACATCTCAGACGTATTTCCAAACATCTCGTGAGAGATAATGCAAATTTCGTGGTGCTTTTCGAGCAGGACGATATGAATCTCAAGCACGTCTACAATGACCATGTTAATACGGATATGAGTTATACGTGCTTTAAAAACATGTGCGTGAAATGCTGGAATTCTGACAAGTATGCATTTATCACGATTGACAAGGATAGCGACATTAATGATGGTCGATATAGACACGGTTTTGATTATTTTCTCACTATTGATAAATGACTCATCGCTGGTAGTTGAAGAGACAGTATTGCGCATGCCGTGGTAGTGACAACATGAAGAGCGAACAATTGTTGCGTGAAAAGGATGTATTGCGTGAAATTGCCAAGGCGAGCGATGCAATCAGACGAAAGCATCGAATGATGAAAACTGGGAAAGATAACGATCAGCAGAGAATGCAGGATGTCTTTAAGCCTATAGTGGGGCCATTGGAGAAATTGGTGTCGTATAAAAACGGTGAGGTGGTGGCGGTGAAGGAGGAAAGTAAGGATGAAAAAGTGGGTGATAATGTTGAAGAAGAAAAAGAACATGCGTTAAATAGTGTGAAAAATCAAAACGCGGCACATGATTCCTTGAAGAGTGAAACACAAGATTCGTTTAAATTGATGTATGAGGATGACGATGACTCGCAAAATGTCGATGAGCTGATCAGCGAATATCTCCTGTTATTACAAACAAATAGAAAGCAAGCTTGGATGTTTTATACGGTGTAAGAAATCTCGCTAACAACAAATTAATGATTGGCAATTCTCCGATAATTTTCGACTCTGAACATATTCGTGTGGGAGATGCGAGTTAGGCGAAAACTGTTGGATTAACGGAGCTGTTGTTTAAAAAAGTGCATAATGTCGAAACTCTCACACCGGATGATTTGAAAAACTACGAAAAGATTGTAATCTCGACGAATGCGCACAAAAAATTGTATAAGCCTAGTGAGGCTATACGACGTAACACCAGCCACAAATTTAACACATATATCGCAAATATAGTCGATCATCATGTGGGACAGGGTATGCCAAAGTATAAGCTAGCTAGAAAAAACACCCAATTGGACTATATTTATTGGGACAATCCAAACGAGCTAGTGGATCGTCTTCGCTTACTTCTGGCATCCCAAGCAGCCGCAAATTCATCACATGCGAATGAAATTATATCGATTATTGAGGAATTGCGTGAAGCTGAAATAATTTATTTACTCGACATCGGGGAATTTACGCATTCTCATCATGAGTGTCGATGTGTATGGACGTCATTCAAGTAGGTGTGCACTCCACAGTAAGCAAGGTCCTCCAGGTCGACCCGGGATTGGCTTTAGAATTACCACAGATGGTCATTATGACTTGGGACAGAAACGATTGTGTAACATTGCAAATCCGGAAGGAGAAGATGACGCCATCACTCTAAGTGCGTTACAAAAGAAATCTCGAACTATCATCAAGAACATACGCAAAGAAATGAATGAGAGTAGTCACTTGTTGGTTAATGGACTTGAAGCTACGATACGAGACATTGCGAGGACACTCGAGGCCGATGTCAAAGCTCTACAAGATTTGGTGATTCGTAATTCAAACGTCATTGCTGAATTGGATGCACGACTGAGTGGACTGGAAAATGAACGAAAAAAGGGGCGCTCTCGTGCTGGAGCTACATAAGCCTGCTCGACGAAACTATCCGCGTCGACATGTGGACATCCGTGGCTTGGACGAAACCTGGCAAGCCGACCTCGTCGATATGTCATCATACACTCGTCAAAACTCCAACCACAAATTTCTCCTCACCGTCATCGATACCTTCTCGAAATTCGCCTGGGCCGTGCCAGTGCTGAGTAAGAATGGCAAAGATGCAGCAGCAGCAATGAAGTCGATCCTCGTTAAGGGACGCATACCGCAGAACTTACACGTTGATCGGGGAAAAGAATTCTACAATTGTGACTTTAAGGCCATCATGAAAAAGTACAATATTCACATGTATTCAACATATAGCAACTTGAAGGCATCCATTTGCGAGCGTTTCAATCGTACATTGAAGAACAAGATGTGGATGCAATTTAGTCTTCTTGGTAATTATAAGCGGATCGATATTCTTGATAATCTAATTGCCGAGTACAACGCTTCTGTACACCGCACCATTAAGATGAAGCCGAGAAATGTCAACGCGGAAAATGAGAAGCAATTGCAGTAGATTTTCAATAAGCCTCCAATGAAAAGATCGCCGAAATTCACCGTTGGTGATAAAGTGCGAATCAGCAAATTTAAGACTGTTTTCGAAAAGGGTTACACCCCAAACTGGACAACGGAAATATTTACAATCTATCGTGTGAAAAAAACTTATCACGTCACGTATTACTTGAAGGACCATAAAGATGAACCGATCGTCGGTGGTTTCTACGAACAAGAGCTTTTCAGTGTCCAGCACCCCGATATCTATCTCATTGAAGCGGTATTGAAGAAGCGCGGTAATCGAATGTTTGTAAAGTGGTTAGGTTTCGACAATAGCCACAATAGTTGGATAAGTAAATCCGATTTGTAGTCGATAATAAAGAAAATGGAAAAATATGTATGTTTTATGACTCTTGACCTGCTGGTCGTCCCCGCATCCCTCCAAGGCCTCCGACCGACTCCACAGCAGGCTTGCTTCCCCCCTTCTCGCCGTCGCCCTTTCCCGTGGAAAGTGAGGAGATGGATAGAGTGAATAAACACATGTGATTATAAAAAGTCCGCTTCTTCATTTACGAAAAAACTTAATCCATTCTTGCACAATTAAATATATACAACAAACATCATTTTAACATCGAGTGAACAAAATATATACATCATTTTCACGAGGTTTATACATCAATATTCACAAAAATATACACAATTTTACATCAAGGTTGTGGAAAAAAAATTACAAAACTTTTCACGACGGTATTCTGTAATGCCCCCATGGTAGGGTACCGGAGGTCCCAGGTATGATATACCGCTTATCATCATGAGGACTTAAAGCGATTTTAGTCTCATGAATGGTGTAGACCTTGTGCAACTTCGATCGAATACACGTTTGACTACGCATCATTTCAATGTCCTCCTTCAAGCATCGAGCATAATCGTCAAACGTGATTGCCCTAGCCACAACACTGCTCTTGACACCTTTAACTTTTTTAGTATCGTTCTTACCCTCGACACGTGTCGCATACCTTTTCGATCGAAGTCGAATGAACTCGGTCATAATTGCGCCATTGCATTCGTCTTTCATGAGACCGGGTACCTTTTTGTTGACAAGCGGCATATCATACCTATTGTCCGCTGAATCGTCGCTCGTATCAAATTTTCCAATGTCGCACTTCATGTCTGCATATACATCTTCGCTCTCAATGGCATATATGAGGCTATCTGTATCGGTATACATCACTTTACATTTATTCCGATACAATGGTACCATATACTCGTGATGAAATCCATACAAGCACGTTTTGGATATGTCGAGTATGCACATACCCACATATATCGGCTTGTTGAACTTCACCTCGAGATTGCGCAATTCTACGGTGACGAGGTTTTCGGAAGAAACGCTTCGGCTGTGGAAGTTTGGCTTCGCAATCATTCCCTCCGCGCCATACCTGCCCTCCCATTTTGTCAAAAGCTTTAAATCTACATGATTGCGCACATTCTCCATCGTTTTGCCAAACACCGCATTATTCATCAATTTGAATAAATTCTTTTCAAAATCGTTTTTGGCCAGCGTTCGAAACTGAGTATTTAACTCGATATATGAACGTAGCCATGGGGATTGTGTGAATTGTAATACCCTATGGATTTTCGTCAGGCAAAGTCCATGACGTAAACATTGTTGTAAATTTCTGTAGTGTATGATGTAGCGTTTTTTATCGCAGACAGTTGCTAGTAGCTTTTCCTGCTGCTTACCCGGTGGTTTTTCGTGTATTGGGTAAAACGGTAGGTCTTTGTGCACATCATGCAGAGATTGGGGATATTCCAAGTCGACCTCAAGGATGTAGCCTGTTGGTGAATCTAGCGCGATTGATAATGGATCAAACTTGGACACGTCGTTGACCCATCGAAAATCTGCATATGGCAAGGGTTGACACATTGCCCATCCATACAAATTATTGACGTCAAAATACATCAAGTATGATGATTCTTTCGATGGATCAAACGACTCCATGTACTTATTATTAGCGTGTGCATATCGGTTTGAGCATTGACTGAGACCACCGCGTATACCCCGCTCAACGAATAAAACCATGTCGATGTCAGTTAGTAATTCAAACTTGACATTCGAGTGTTTTAACATTGCATCACAGGTATACCCCGGCAATGTGTAGTAATACACGGGATCGAGGCCATAGCTCTCAATGCACGTATTCCGAAAGTTTTCGAAAATATCAGCTAATAACAAGACATCTGTCTTCAAGTACAAATCGCTATAGTCACCCAGCGTTCGAATGGAGAAACGTTCTCCGCATGTGCGTACTCGCTCTCCGATACTGTAGCATCTGTTATGGAACTATAAAATGCGTCACGTAGTGGTAAGGAAGTGTCGCCGAACCTGCTCACGTTGTCAATATACTCATAAGCGAAGACCCCTTTTCGTGTCAGCAAGTTGAAATTGTCCGTCGATAGAGTTGAAAATTGCATGCGTAAAATTTTGAGTTTGTCCTCGGTCAAAAATGAGGCTAATTTGTCGAGACTGGTATTGAGGAATTTGTATGAATCGATGAAGCGCAATTGGATTTTCTGTTTAGAATCGTCTGTGATTTGAATGTGCTTCATGAAGGAGATGTATTTCTCTTTTGTGATTGGAAGCACATCGGTCTTTCCTTCGAACGCTGTGGCTACTTCCTTGATGATAAAATGTGCATCGTAACCCGATAAATTGTGAAAAACTACTGGAATGAAGAATGACTGTTTGTAGTTTGAATTGCAATTAGAATGGGCAGGGCCTCTATAGCGTCCAGTCAGATGGCAATGATCGCGAACGCGTATATCGTCTTGCGCGAATGGTTTCCTGCATATATGACATTGGGTCGCTTTGCAAAAAAATTCCCCACTCGCTCGGTGTCAGATAAATCATTGGGACATTGTCGCAGAAAATTTCTTTTATGCGCATTGCTAGATTTTTCAGTTCTTCGACAAACCACGATACACAATCAGCACTGCGACGCGAGTGATACGAAGAGAGCGATTGATCGTACGAACAACACACGTAATATCCGATACTAAACACTTCATGGTGCTGATGCATATCTTTTGCTTGGGTCTTCCCATCAGTCTTTGCTAAAACACACTCCAAATCGGCATACACAATGAAGGGATGTCGCTCTTTCCGGCTAAAGTTGGTGATTTGGAGCCACTTGTTGGTGTCATTCGGTAGTCGGATCGCGCAGTCGTTTATTGCTCCACAATCGACCTCGTGCGATTGCAATTTATCCTCGGATCCGAAGTAATGCAAGCACCTGCTAAAAAAAACATTGTTTCGTTCAATCCATCTAGTACCTGCCAACGGAATATAACTTATGTTAACTTTACATACCTTTCACAGATATATTTTTTGTGCTCCTTTTTGCTCAGTTGTGCGTTTACGAGTCTCGACAAGTTCTTAATCCATGTAAAATGCCCCACCTTGTTGTCCTCGGTATCTTGCGTGTACAACAAATTGATGTGCTTTTCCTTCTTATTTTGAGTCACGCGTATTGGAACGATGTCCTTTTTGGTGGTGGTGGTGGTTGTGTACACGTTGATGGATAAACTGTTTTGCAGCTCGAATTTTTTTATTTGGTGTATGGTTACCGGGAATTGAATGTCCTCTAGATTCAGTATGCTTGAGTAATGTGGGTAAAATGACGGACGGTCACTGTGTCGTTCGGCTGGGTATAGAGCAGCGACAACTGCCCACGCGAAACATGCGTTATCGTTGGATTTGACGTTAATCACAGCTCTCTTCATTATTATTTCCCGCGGTAATGATATGGAGCACCCAGCACGCATCGGGTTATACTTATTCACATTTATCGTGAGGTTAAGTATTTTCCGCAAAGCCCAGCCACTATCTCGTTCTTGAAATTCGTCGAATAAGGTTAAAGTGGGCTCCATAACGCGTTGCTGGTACCACTCATTCAAATCGCTTGTGTTAAAGAGTTCACAGTTTCGCGTGTTGACACTTTTATTAGCATGTTTATCTCCACTCGTGAATTCACCATTGAACACTGCATTAACTTTGATACTGTTGTGTTTGCAGATAGTATTTTGCACATGTTGAAGCACTAGGTCGCGAGCATCCTTGAGAAATTGCCGTGGTTCGATGTGGTTGCGATTGATTACGGAACCGGTCAATATTCGACTATTGAAGGATGTGTCAATCTCTCGCCAGATTAGCCCATGATGACCGTGTCCTGCACCCGTGTGTATAAAATGATTACGCACAGAATTCCTCAACCCTTCCAGCCGCGCTATTTGGGCTATCAATGACTGTTGAAGTCCAATTGATAGTCGCGGGTGCTTAATCCGGCTTTGCGTTTCCAATTCTTCGATAAACTCAACGCACCGTTGTTCCCACACAGCAAAATCTTCGAATGAACTTAGGAGCGCGGCTTGGTCGTGCAAGATTTGTTCTGACTTCTCCGCGTTGCCCTCCATATTTGATGAAACGAGGCTTCCCAAAAGAGATGATGTTCACTAACTGACTGCTCGATCCAAAGTGCGAACACTTTTGAGCGCAGCAGATCATTAAAAATGGTTTTCCCCTTTAGACATTTTTCGTCTTTCCCTACCATCTCGGAAAATATCACCAACCCACGAGAATTTTCTAATATCGCATTGGATTGCCGGAAAAAATAAAAGAGCATCTCAGTCGAGATGCGTGTAGTGAAAAAAAAAATTCATGGGCTCTCCATCGGCGCTCAAGTGGTCCACGGTCGAAGCCTAAAAAAGGTCTTTATCCATAGATCTCCGAAAGTTTATAGTTTTTCAAAATAAACACCCCGTTACAATATATGCTCTGAATAGCGGAGCAATAAAAAAAATCTAATAGCTTGGAGAGTGGTGTTAACGAAGAAAAACAATCCTTAACCATGGGGCTAACTTGTCCAGACCTGCATGATCTCAAGTGTCGGCATCAAGGTTTGACGTTGCCCTCTCTGTATATATTATCATTCAGAGATGAAAAACTAAAGCCCTGTAAAATGGAAATGCATTTTTTTCCCCGGATCACTGTCTTCGTCGCATGCTGTCGTAAAATTTTATGGGTTTTGAAGTGTGGACCTATGGAATGATGAGGCTCGTTTTGCACATGCGAAGCGATAGGGTATGACGGTCCCTGGCGCTCGACGTAAGAAAAAAAAAGAGTTGTAAAATTTGAGACTTTCGGACGAGGTGGTTGAAACGTTGCAGCACACACACACACACACACACACGCGCGCGCGCGCGCGCTCGCACACATTTGTCTAAGTTGTTTTTTTTATTTTTATATATATAAACTCCTGTGAATAGTCTAGACAAAAATGCTCCGCTTACATCTATAATGTTGATAATAAATTATCAGATTTTATGGGTTTTCAAGGACCCGCGACTCTATGATGCCCCCTCCCCCACAAAGTCGACAGCGGCTTCCCCCTCTCGCCCGCGGGTCCAGCTATCGCCGGGAAGACATCGTCACCAAAAACTAGCCTCCCCACTCTCTAACGCCCCTCCTCTTTCCCTCCGCCGCAACCCCGCACTCGGCTGCCGCATGCAGGATCCCCCCCCCCCTCCACCATGCATACCCCGGCTTCCCCGCGCTCGACTCCCCCGCCCCGCTCCCCCCTGAGATCCCTGGGTTAGAACCTGCCTAGCTCCTCTACTAGGATGTGAAAGCATTTAAGTACAGGGGCACAGGTGAAAGAGAGAATAAAGAAGGCGGGGACAGTAATAAGACAGGTGTGGGGAATAGGGAAGAGGGATTTCGGGAAGAATGTGGGAAGGAGGATGTGGCTTTTTGACACGCTGGTGTGGACGGTGCTGGAGTATGGGGCGGGGATCTGGGGGCGGGCGGAGAGGGAGGCAATGGAGGCAGTGCAGGAAAGTTATATAAGATGGGTGCTGGGGTTAGACTAGAGGACACCAGGATATATGGTAAGAGAGGAAATGAAAAGGGAAAAAATAAGAACGAGAGCCGCAAGAAGAGCATGGAGATATGAGGAAAAGTTAGAGAAGGGGGGAGGAAGTGAGTGGGCGAGGAAATGCTGGGAGGAAATAAGGGAAAGGGAGAGGAGGGCAGAACCAGGAAGGTCAGCGTGGGAGAGGGGGAGGGAGGAATGCAGGAAAAAAGGGCGGCGGAGAGGAGAGGCGGAACAAGAACAAGAAAGGGAGGGGTACGGGAGAATAGAGGCGAAGGACACAGAAGAACAGAAAAGGGAGAGGTGGGAAAGAATAAGGAGATCGAGGTTTAATAGATGGTACAGAGAGGTACAACAGTGGTACCAGGGTTTTTAAAGAGAGGGTGGGGAGAGGAAAGGTACAGGAGGGTAGCGAGGTTTATGTTAGGGAACGAAATGAGAGAGGGGCGGTATTGGGAGACGGAGGAAGAGAGAAAATGTAGGATGTGTGGGGAGTGGGGTGAATCATGGGACCATGTAATAGACAGGTGCGGCGGAGGAGAAGGGGAGAAAAGGGGGATAGGAGAAAGAGTAAGAGAAATTTTGGATGAAGGAGGAGGGGGAGAGGAATGGATGAAAAGGTTGCAGGAAAGGAGGAAAGAGAGGGAGTAGGAGAATTATAAAAGAGGAGGAGAGGTAGAATTGGTATGAGAGAGGAATGGAGTGAGAGGGGTAAACGGAAGTAGGGCGGCAAGGAGAGGAGCGAGCGGAGTAGGTTTAAGTAGAATTAAGGTGAAAAAAAGAGAAGAGCGACGGCGCGACCGAAGGAGAGCGAGGGGCTGGCGGAATAGGATTAAGGATAGGTTAAGATAGAGTGTGAATAGTAGGGAATATAAGTGTAAGCGGCGGAATTGTGAAAAGGAGAAAGACGAGACGGAGGTCCAGATGTAACCCTAAGGGGACGCAATAAAGCATTACATACATACATAGATATGAATTTCATTTTCCATCATTTCCATTAAAGATTGAAGGTTGATTTAAATATTCAATGGCATTTTCATTACGTAAATAAACATTCAGAGTTTTTATAAGGTAATGTCATGTCACATAAGCAAATTTAAAAAATTATCATTCAATTTTAATTCTACTGTTGGTTTTGAGGTTATAAAATCTCTCACTTACAAATTTATAAAATAAAAATAATAATAACAATAATTTTATTGTTAAATAAAATATTGAAAAAATTGGGAAAAAAATTTATTTAATTTTTCTGAGACTCATGTTTTAGAGATCCCATCTCGTTTAAAATCTATTTCGATGTAAAATATTGAATCGCGCGCGGAATGGACTAAGGCGCACGAAGCGATTCAGTACGATCGAGCGTAGCAAGGTCGCCACTGACCAGCGGAAGAGCCGATTGCCCTACGCCGAAAAGGCAACGCAGCGCCCACCGTTAAATTTGCCTTCTGCTGTCCGAGTTATCCTTCTCTTGTTTGTTTGTTATTCTCTCTCTTCACGTTGCACGTTGCGATTCAATATATATTATTCTTTCAATCCTGTTGTCTCGATATAAATGAAGTGATCATATTATAGACCGAACCTCGTGTGCTTTTCCTCGATCCACGTAACCTCCCCAACAGGTTATGGACCCAGGTATGCGGAAACAATCGTGAAGAAAAACTGAACACGTGTGTGGCGAGTGAGCGGTCGAGACCAGCGCGTCGCGGTATCTCCCGTTGCCCCGTGAACGCCAAATATGGCGGCGTCGAATCTTGTGCGCATCGAACTTCTCACGAAAGAGAATTTCGATACCTGGCAAATCCAGATTGAAGCGATCTTGATCAAAAACGACGCGTGGGGGTTTGTGAACGGAGATAAGCCAAAGCCTGAAATTGTGCCGGGACACGCGGCGTCCGAAGTAGCAGCCAGAAGATGGAACGTCGACGATAAAAAAGGGATAGCCGACATCGTCCTGTCGATTAAGCCGTCTGAGCTAAAGCAGATCAAAGGGTGCAACACGTCGAGGGAAGTGTGGTCAAAGTTAAAATCAATCTATCAAGCCGAGCGGGCCGGCACGAAAGGCGACCTTATTGAAACAGCTCACGTTACACAAGATGGCCGACAACGACGATGTGCGCGAGCATCTCCGGAAATTTTTTGATACGGTTGATAAACTGAACGACATGGGAGTAGAGATAAATCGTGATCTACTGACAGTGATATTGCTTTATAGTCTCCCGTCGACGTTTGAAAATGTTGGGTGCGCAATTGAATCTCGCGACGAGCTACCGTATCTCGAAGCGTTGCGTGTAAAAGTTATCGAAGAATACGACGCAAGAGAAAACGAAACGCGCCATATCGGAAACAACGCGATGTTCGGTAAAAGACAATGGGTCAAACGACAAAACGCAACGCAGAAAACCGCTATCGAGCAAACGGGGGCGGGCAAGGGCCAGAATAAAACAAAACTCGAGCCATTTAAGTATAAATGTCATCGTTATAGAAAAATTGGTCACGAAGCGGCCGATTGCGGCGTGCCGAAGAGAGACGTCGACAACGCCAACGTGGCGGACGAGGCTAGTCTGTACGTAGAGACGGAATATACGCTCGCTACCGAAACCGTTGAAACGAGAATCGTGCGAAGCAACGAGAAATGGTATTTAGATAGCGGGTGTACAACACACATGGGCAACGACGACGCGAAATGCGGAAATATTCTCGAGCCCTGTGATGGAAACGTGAAACTCGCGAGTGAAATAGCATCTACGCCGACTCAAGGGAAAGGTTCGGTGTCTATAGCCACGAATGTCGACGGTCGACCGAAAAACGTGAACGTCAGTGGTGTACTGCGGGTCCCCGAGCTACGCACAAACCTACTATCCGTCGGGCGGATCGCGGACAAAGACCATATTGTCATGTTCGACAAGAAAAACGCGAAAGTCGTCGATAAAAACAGAAAAACGGTATTGATCGCCGATCGGAATAACGGTCTGTACTACGTACGTGAAGCGGACAACGAATACAGCGCGAAAGCCGATGTTACCGGCGCAGTGGACGAGGGATATCTGACGAGCGAGTGGCATCGAAGAATGGGCCATCTCAACATTCGCGGTCTCGTCAAGTGCGATCGGGAAGGTACGGTGCGAGGAATGATGCTCGAAAAAATGACCAAGACACCGTTCCCGAAGAATTCTGTGAGAGATTCGAACTTGCTGGAAATCGTCCACAGCGACGTCGTCGGGCCAATGCGCGTTGAGTCGAACGGGAAAGCGTGGTATATCGTAACATTTATTGACGATTATTCTAGATGGTATGAAATACGACTGCTCAGACGAAAGGACGAAGTTTTTGAAGCTTTTAAGGAGTACAAATCCATCGTCGAAAATCAACACGGATGCAAGATTCAGCTTCTTCAATCGGACAACGAAAGGGAGTATCTCGACGAGAATTTCGATACGTTTCTCAAGGCAAACGGTATTCGTCGAAGATTGACGGTCACCCACACTCCCGAGCAAAATGGCGTCGCCGAGAGGCGAAATCGGACGTTGATGGACATGACGAGGTGTCTCCTTATACAATCGCGGCTTCCTCTATCTTTCTGGGGCGAGGCGATAAATACCGCGAACCACGTCCGTAACCGATGTCCATCAAGAAGCCTGGAAGGAAAGACCGCCTGCGACAAATGGACCGGAAAGGTTCCGGACGTCAGCCACTTTCGGCAGTTCGGTTCTCAGGTGTTCATTATCGATCGAACACTATCGGAGGGAAAGCTCGAACCTCGTTCGAAGAAAGGCACTTTCGTCGGGTATTCTGAGGAGTCAAAGGCATACCGCATTTGGCTGTTGGACGACAAGCGTATCAACGTCGCTCGAGACGTGAAACTCATCGGAATACCGGAAGTCGCGACAAAAAACGAAGATTCAGTCGAAAACCTTAACTTCAGCGACGGAAATCCTACGGGGATTGAACTGATATTCCCTCCGGTGAACCAGCGAGACGAAGAGGACGTCCAAGGTCGAGCGGACGACGAACGCGACCAACCAGATGCAGACGAAGTTGAACGTGCCGTTCTCCCACGTCGAGGCCAAGGAAGACCCCGGTTCGAGAGGACAGGTCTCAGGGGGAGACCCAAAAAGGTGTACCAAACAGCAAACTCTGCCGAGGAAATCACGTTTCTAGCTGAAATACCGCTAGAACAAACCGTCCGTGCACTGCAAAAACAAGGCGTGTTTGACGTGTGTTCAAAGTATGTAGAAATGACACAACATAAAGTCTAAACACGCGTTGCCATGTTGATTCTACATACTTACGCATTCGGTATCACGTAATGCGTTATAATTACACACGTATTGCGTTAAAATTACATACGTGAGTGTGTAATTTTTACGCATTAAATTATTACACACCTTCGTAGCGTCCCCATCAATAACACGCTTATACGAACACACATAAAGCGTGTAGAAACAACATACAAGACGCATATTTACACACATTGGACTAAACAACACGCGTTGATAGCAACACACGAGCAAAAATAACACGGGAAAAAGCAACACAGTTTACGTGTGTTAATTGAAAGTTATGGATCCTATTTTAAAAATCACCATGGTTACGGCATCACGTCAAACTCATTAGTTGGTTTGACGTTAATTGATTGACAGGTTAATAAAACTACATTTGGTCTTCAATTAACCGATCGACCCGTTCAATTAACCCGATCAGGTTATCGCTTTTTTCGGCCCCTTGTCAGGTTATGGTGGGTCACTGAAGGACCGAGACATGTTAGAACACGTAATTTGCAATGAAAAATTCTGATAAAATACCTGAACACTCTTGAATACTTCTACTTTAAGGGTACACCATGAATATTGCAGAACAATTTAAACAAATATTTTATTTTTCGTCATAAACACACCCACCTCCCAAAAATGCAGACATTAACTAAAAATGGCTCGGGTCTCCAGCGACTCACGATAACCGAATCGAGTTAAGATCTTAGTTTACACACACACCCTTTATAATAAATATACTCAATATATATTTCTGACTGTTGATTATGAATTTACTTACTTACTTATATGGAGGATATACATTTTATTTACATGGAGGATATACACTTTATTTACATGGAGGATACATATATGTAAATAGTATTGTAAAAATGCGATTGACAACTTTTATTTTATCCGGAAAATTGATCTCGTCCGTGGTTAACTAAACTCACGTACATTGCGTCTTTCAGCTTGAAACAAAAAACAGGCTGAGGAAAAATCAAATAGCTGTAGACCCTTTTTACACGTTTTAACGTGTGTAAGAAAATAACACACGTCAATGTGTTGTTTGAACACATCTATCAGTGTTATTTTAACACGGTTATTTTTTACACACGTTAAAACGTGTAAAAAGTGTCTAGAGCCATTACACACCTAAAATGTGTAAAAACAACACACTTGTTTTTGCAGTGTGGACCGTGCGCCGACGAGTGGCGCGAAGCCATTGCTTCGGAAATGAGATCCATCATCAAGAACGACACATGGATCGTTACTGACAGGCCAAAGGATCAGAAAGTGATCGGTAGCCGAATCGTGCTGCGAAATAAATACGGGCATGACGGAACCTTGGTGCGCAGGAAGGCTCGACTCGTTGCAAGGGGGTTCGCGTAGCGTCCCGGCATAGATTTTTGCGAAACATTCGCACCTGTGGCGCGAATTGGATCGGTCAGGACGATGATGGCGCTCGCCGCGGAAAACGACATGATGGTGAAGCAATTCGACATCACCACGGCATATCTCTACGGAATCCTCGAAGAAAAGGTATTTATGGAAGTACCGAAATACGCAGCAGAGGCTCTGGAAGAAATCGCACTAACTGAACCCCGCGGTAGTGAGATCGGAAGAAAAGCTTCAAGAATGCACGATGAACTTGATGAAGGCGACAAGGTTTGCCAGCCCAAGAAAGCTTTGTACGGTCTACGCCAGGCAGGACGTTGTTGGCACGGAAGGATCGACAAGGAGTTAGCGAAATACGGAGCGAAGAAGTCCTCTGCGGATCCCTGTGTGTATTTCAAAGCAGAAGGTGAGAATCTGCTGCTGGTCTGTGTGTACGTGGACGATATTCTTGTCGCGTCACGAAACAACGAGGAAATCGTCAGTTTCCGCCGACATCTCTCGAAAGCGTTCGAAATTACGGCTCTCGGCGTAGCGAAGTATTGCCTTGGCATGGAATTCTCGCAACGCGAGAACGAGATCACAATTCGTCAGGCTGCATATGTCAAGGACGTTCTAGAACGTTTCGGTATGCAGGATTCGAAGGCTGTTTCAACTCCACTGGACCCTGTCACGAAACTTGAAGTAAGTGCGGAAGGACAGAGTTCGGAAGAAAAGAAACTTCCGTATCGTGAGCTAATCGGAGCGCTCATGTACCTAGCCGTATGTACTCGTCCGGATATCTCCTACACGGTCAGCTACCTTAGCCAGTTTAACAGCTGCTTTAGGACTGAGCACTGGGTAGCTGCGAAACGAGTCTACGCGGTACTCAAAGCATCGGACTGCGATTTCATCGTACAGGAAAACCGCTCGAAGGGTTCGTAGATGCGGACTGGGCTAATTGTCCGAACGACCGGAAGTCATATACTGGCTTCGCCTTCACTCTCGCAGGATGCCCGATCTCGTGGAAGGTTAGGAAACAGAGGACTCTGGCACTCTCGTCAACGGAGGCCGAATATATGGCCCTGTCAGAAGCTGCGAAGGAGGCCACGTACTTAAGACGTCTCCTCGTCGAACTCGGCTTCGCGAGGTTCGGAGAAGTCAAGATATTCTGTGACAACAATGGTGCTCGGAAGCTTGCTGAAAATCTAGTGTTTCATAGCAGAAGCAAGCACGTAGACGTACGTCACCACTGAGGTCCTCGAAAACGGCGAAGTCGAGATAGTGTACGCGCCTACCGCAGAGATGGCGGCAGACGTTTTAACCAAGGGAGTACCAAAGCCGAAACACGCCAAGTGTTTGAACCTCCTCGAAATGGTAGAGATCGAAGTTCCGGAATCGTTTCGTTCTGAATCGAGAGGGAGTATTGAATCGCGCGCGGAATGGACTGAGGCGCACGAAGCGATTCAGTACGATCGAGCATAGCAAGGTCGCCACTGACCAGCGGAAGAGCCAATTGCCCTGCGCCGAAAAGGCAACGCAGCACCCACCATTAAATCTGCCTTCTGCTGTCCGAGTTATCCTTCTCTTATTTGTTTGTTATTCTCTCTCTTCACGTTGCACGTTGCGATTCAATATATATAATTCTTTCAATCCTGTTATCTCGTTATAAATAAAGTGATCATATTATAGACCAAACCTCGTGTGCTTTCCCTCGATCCACGTAGCCTCCCCAACATAAAAAAATCTGAATTTTTCGAAAAACATACTTTCAAAACCGGAAAAAATAGGGCAAGGCCCGAAAAATCGATTTATATACTTTGAGCGTGATTTTCGTAATATTTAAAACAACCCAGAATTTCAGCATATTTTTTATCAAAAAGTTCGTTTTTCTTTAAAAAGTCGTTTTTGAAAAATGTTCTAGCTATAATTGGAGAGAAGTTATGGGCATTTAAAAATGTTGTGTTTTACAAAATTTGGAAATTGTGAGCCGCCATTACTCAAAATCTATTGGATAAAAAAATTCGAAAAAATGACCTTTCGGATGATCTTCTCAGTTTTGCTAAATTCAGACCACCCGGTACAACTTTGACACAGAATTGGTAGAATTACCCATATATATATATATATATATATATATATATATATATATATATATATATATATATATATATATATATTGTGACGTGGCGTCACAACCCGCTCCGCTCCGAGTTTAATTTAACTACTGTAAATTGCCTCTTCATGAGTTAATAAATTATTCAATTAAAATTAATTTTAATAAAACTTGGGCTTTCGAAAAATTTCCAGTTACTCAATAAGTGTTTGTTAATGATTCAAATGGAAATTTTATCATCAATCAACACAAAAAAATCAATAACAAAAATAAATACTTAAAATTGAGCTTTATTTAACACTTTATTAATTCTTGAGGGGCAAAATAAAATTTGTTGGATTAAACTCAATTTTGTTTATTTATTTTTATTAGTGATTCATTTTATGGTAATTTATTAATGAAATTCCGATACATAATCTATTAATAAATATTAGTTAAGTAACTGCACAATTTCAAATAGCTTAAATCTCATCAACGTTAATTTTGATTTAACAATTATGTATTGTTTAATGGCAACGTAGGCTAAAAAATACTTACATGTTGAGGCTTTCTCTCTCACTTTTCGTCACTGCTCGCACTTCCAATTTCAGCTGCACTGATTAATTAATCAATCGATTTTCCGTAATTTCTTGACGAACTACGAACATTTATTAATTTATATATTTTTCAGTCACTAAAACACGCAAGTTTTCCGTTCGCAGTGGAGAAAAATTGGCATGACATAATATTTCTTTAAAATTGAAAAAACTTCGAGACCGTGTATACACCCGTGTATAATACACCGTAATAAGGAATTAATTGGAAGAATTTCCGTAGCTGTAGGATATGGATCAACAGCGCCGATACGCGAGAACGCGTTCGATCACGTGATATTTATTTGCCTTATAACTATCGTATATCACAATAGTGTTATTAAATTGTACTGTGCGAAAGGTTATTCTCGATATCCCACATAATTAGAATTCAGCAGTCACAACGAACCGAGATCGTGCACAGTGAGTACTCTCAGCTTATCTTCGCTAATCCATTAATTCAATTTCGATAGATAATCCATTCATAATTACTTATTGCGTAAACTTTAAAATTTCAAAAGCATGATTTTTATCGAGAGTTCCATTTAATAATGTATAAATGCTTGATGGGAAAATTAAAATTAATAAACTCATCTTAATTTTAAGTATTCATGTCCGCTATTGGAATAGTTTATGTTAATTTATTAATTGAATTTCGATTCATGAATTAATCACAAATACTTTGAATTTCTGAAGAATTGGTTAATTATTAAATTAAAATTGATTTTGATAAAAATTATGCGCCTAAAATGTTTAAGGTTATGCAATAAATATATAAGTGAACAATTCATATATCGAAATTAAATTAATGGACTAACATAAAATGAATCAACAGCAAAAATAAATGCTTGAAATTAAGTTTAATTCAATAATTTTGGATTTTCCGCTCAAAACTAAATAGACTTACTAAAGATAAATTACTAAATCAAAATTGATTTTGATAAAATTTGAGCCCTTAATACTTTTCAGTAACTTAATATAAGTATTTGTAAATGACGCATATATTAGAATTTATCCCGTTAACGGCAAAAAATACATGTTTTGCACGTACCCTTTTTTCCGGATTATTAATTATAAAAATGTCAATTAAAAATACGTAAAGTATCTTTTTAAAATTTATATTTTAAATGTATGTCATGTATATATTTTGATATTATATATTTTATATATGAGGAGGATGCAATGACAACGATATATTTCGTACTAATAAAAAATGATTGATATCGGACTTTTTTACTTACATTTTTTATTTCATTTTTTACATTATGCGCAGACATTCATTTGCGTAAAGACACGCATGGCTGTGTGACTTATATTAAGAAATTATATTAAGTCCATATCAAGAAATTATACAAAAATATATTTTCATGGAATATAAAATATATGAGCTGTAAAATATAATTTTTTTACGACTTCACTGTAATTGTCCAATATATATGAAAATACAAATTTACATGCATAATTGCAATGTAGATATATAACATCATATGTGGATTGCAATTATGTATAAAAATTTGTATTTTCACATATATTTAACAATTACAATTACGTAGTGAAAACATTATATTTCACAGCTTATATATTTTTATATAATTTCACAATATAATTTAAAAAGTATAAAAGTTTATTATGTAAATCATAGTCAACAATTGTAATTAATTATAATAGTCGATTACATAACATTGTAATGAAAAAATACATTTTTCTGCAATATAATCGTATACGCGAAATAAATATAATTTTTGATAATACATTATGTTTACCTGCTTTTAAAAATATATCTTGTTCCCTGTGGGTACTTTACGTATTTTTTTACTCACATTTTCACCGTGAATATCCTGGTAGAAAAATGTACGTGCAAAACATGTTTTTTTGACGGTAAAGGCTTAATTTCGGAATTACCATAAAATAGAACTTAATTTAGAATACTGATTATTGCTGGTTACTTTTTCTAAAAAAATCACGTGCATTTGAAGAAATATTTGACTTACGAAAATAACACGAATACGAATACTTTAGAAATGGGACAATCACACGCCAGATCGGAGAAGGAAGGAGCTGAAAAAAAGGAAGGAGAGGAAAGGAGAGAGAAAGAAAAAAGAGACGAAGAAGAAAGAGAAGAGGCAAAAAAGGAAGAAGAGGAAAGAAAAGCGAAAAAAGAAGAAATGGCAACGATGAGAGCCCAGGTGTTGCAATTACAGTTGCAATTGCAACAACTGGCTGCGAACAATGGGGCGGCCAGACGCGATGAACTTCGGTCTATCGACATAATTTATATTGAGAGGCCGGCTCCGAGGTCTAGTTAGTTATTATCCCTCATTACTGTATAGTAGAAAGCGCGTAATTCTAAAAGTTTGCAATCTTTTTAAATTACTTGGCGTCGGGATCCTGTTCCGCCTCTAGATTGACTAAAAAATTATTTGGTAAACAATCTGCATGTGCATTATCGAAGTGACGTCAATTTATTGCAATTCATTTTTTATCTAGATCGTTGGAGAGTATCGGCTGGACGGAGCCGCCGCCAGTGGTATGCCCAGCGTAGAGGTTCATGGGTGCGAGGGCGAGGACGATCGAGGCCCTACGATTTTTGAAACAAAATTTGACAAAATATTGAGTGATTAAAAATTTTGTTAAGAAAAAGGTGACTTATCACTCATTTTTCGTTTGCATCCTCTCTACTCTCTTTGATTCTCACTCATCCACACACATTTGCTATCATTCTACCCCATTTTCACTTATTCTCCCTCAATCTCTGTCAATCTTCATTATTCTTTCCCATTCTACCTCATTCTCTGTCATACAATCCCATTCTCCTTTGTGCTCTCTCAATCACCCTCATTCTCTTTTATTATTTCTTATTCTCTCCCATTCTCCCTCATTCACACTTATTCACTCCCTTTTTCTCTCACTAACTCTCATTCTTTCTTATTCTTTTTCTCATTTTCTCTCATTCTCTCTTATTTTACCTTATTCTTTCTCATTCTCTCTCATCCACTCTCATTCTCTCTTATTCTCCCTCATTGTCCCTCATTCTCTCGACACTTGTGTATCGAGTGTCGAAAAAAATTTCGTTACTCGTTACAAAGGTATCGAGTATCGAGAAAATTTTCGTTACTCGTTACAAAAGTATCGAGTATCGCGAAAATTTTCGTTACTCATTACAAAAGTATCGAGTATCGAGGATACATGGAGATCGTTACTTGGGTAACGAAGTATCGCTCGAATTCTAGTTGCTCGGTACATTTGTATCGAGTAACTATGATCCTATTCGATACGAAAATAACTAGTAATTGACAACTCTGTTCCAGGGCACTGGTTCTGACTAATATGCGTATGAAGAGAAGGAGACATTTGTCCCGTGTTTCGGCGAAAAAGCGCATGGGATATAGAGTTTCATATTTGAAACCTAAGCAATCGCATGGTTTGTGTTATGTCGATTTATGGCGATGGTGACGTCTCATATCGAGAGGTTCATATACCGGACTCCGCTGCGAGACCGGATGTCTTATTTTTTAGTCAGAGTTATAAATTCGCCGGAGCCGTCTAGGCTATTTTATGATGAAATAATCTAGGGTCGAGGCTTCTCTTGGTCAATATACGGCCATAACGGCAAATGAGGATATCGGGAATAACCGAGAGAAGGCACATTCACTAGGATGTAACACCTCCCCGGTTTAAGATTAAGCGTCCCACTCAATTATTATGAATGTTCCGAAGGTTATCTCATAACGTCATCAGCCTATTCTTAAACGGTTGCGACGTCAGTAGGTACAATCTTTGGATTAGAGTCTTATGTAGACTATAGAAGAAGGAAAGAATGTATGTCTTATTATGGTACCCACACTTTTCCCCGAAATCACTTCCCCGAATGACACTTCCCCAAATGACATTTCCCCGAATCGACATTTCCCCGAACGGCACTTCGCCGAAAAACAGTTCCCCGAATCGACACTTCCTCGAAAAACAGTTCCCCGAATCAACATTTCCCCGAAAACACTTCCCCGAAATGACATTTCCCCGAATGACACTTCTCCGAAAAACAGTTCCCCGAATCAACATTTCCCCGAAAACACTTCCCCGAAATGACATTTCCCCGAATGACACTTCTCCGAAAAACAGTTCCCCGAATCGACCCTTCCCCGAAAATGAGTGAAAAAGTTATTTATTTAAAGTCAAAGTCAAATTGGGTCAAAATGGGTAAATGGGTAAATGGGTGTGAGCGCAGGGCACCTCGAATGTGCGTGTGGAATAGTGGGGTGCGTGGAACACTGATGTGGGCGCATGACACCTCGAATGTGCGTATGGAACAGTGCATTGCGTGGAACACTGGTGTGGGCGCAGGGCACCTCGGGTGTGCTTGGAATAGTGGGGTGCATGGAACCCAAACAAACTGTTTTTCGGGGAAGTATCGTTCGAGGAAATCTCGATTCGGGGAAGTGTCATTCGGGAAAGTGTTTTCGGGGAAATGTTCTGATACGGTTTTGGCACGAGGACGTTTTGGCGCGGGGACGTTTTGGCGCGAGGACGTTTTGGCGCGAGGACGTTTAGGCGTGAGGACGTTTTGGCGTGGGGATACTTTTGCGAGCCAAGCAAACCCAAACAAACCCAACAAACCCCAACAAGCCCAGAGAAACGCAAACATCCCGAACAAAACCAAACAAACACAACAAGCCCATACAAACTCCAAACAAACCCAAACAAACCCCAACAATCCCAAAAAACGCAAACAACCCAAAAAAACCCAACAAGCCTAAATAAGAAATGTTTTTCGGGGAAGTGTCGATTCGGAGAACTGTTTTTCGGGGAAGTGCTATTCGGAGAAGTGTCATTCGGGGAAATGTCGCTTCGGAGACCTGTTTTTTCGGGGAAGTGTCATTCGGGGAACTGTTTTTCGGGGAAGTGCCGTTCGGGGAAGTGTCATTTAGGGAAATATTTCCGGGGAAGTGTTTTCTGGAAAATGTCATTCGGGGTAGTGTCATTCGGGAAAATGTTTTCGGGGAAATGTACTGATACGCTTATTATTCTATATATAGATCTTTGTATGAGAATTAATTAGTATGAGTGGTGTGCGGCCGTGTTGATACTACGAGATGTTGAGGAATCGGCTTCGATTCGGCCCGTGAGATTTCCAAGGTCGTGGTTTCAGGGCGTGGATTTCAGGCCAAGGATTTCAGGAAACAAAGGCAAATTTAAACTAAACAAAGCAATACACAAAATCCACAAATCATTATTAAATATCGAAATTGACGATCTCAATTTTCGAATCAAAATACTAAACCAAAAAATAGGAAAAAAACACCGAAATAATCAACAAAACTCACAAGACTATAAAAGAAAAAAATTTCTCATTTGAAAAAATAAGATTAAACAGATTATCATTACTCACGTATGAAAAACACCAAAAAAAACTCCAAAATCTTAGATTTCAATGAACCATGAATATACATCAACACATTTTCAATCATGATGAATTTTTAAGAACAATAGACTCACAAATACATCTCAACCAAAACAATACACACAACCATAATCATCAAAACAATAATCAACCAACACATAACTACAGTTCCTCAAACTCAATTTTCACTAACAAGCAACATGACGCAAATAATAATTCCTTTACCGATCCTCTGAATAATATTAATTCAACAATTACAAAAAACAACACGAAAGAATGGCTCATAAATCTCTCGAATACTAATATTCCTTCACACATTTTCACATTCTTATCTCTTGGTGAAAAATTTTGTTTTCCTTATCTCAAACCTTCAAATATAAAAAACTATATCCATAACTCCATCTCAGAACTTGAATCCAAACTAGAATTTCTACTCGACAAACCTAGACAAAATAAAATCAGAAAAGAATTCACTAAAATCATAGACAAATTGAATATACCAACATCATTCTCCAACACCATTAAAATTATAAATCGCACTTCTTTTTTAAAAAACAATCCACAACTTTTAATTGCACGAGCAGATAAAGGAAATTCAACAGTCATTTTAAACAAATCAGATTACATTACCGAAACATACAATTTACTCGCTGACTCCTCAACTTACAAACTAATAAATAAGAACCCTATCCACATCCTACAAAAAGGCATAAACAATATTCTCTCCAGATGGAATAGTCAAAAAATCATCGATGAAACAAAATTTAAATACTTAAAAAGCAGAAAATTGCAACTTAGCTCGTCTCTATTGCCTTCCAAAAATTCACAATAAAAAACTTTCCACTTCGTCCAATAGTATCATCAATCAATAGCCCAACACATAAATTAGCAGAACTTATCCAATCAAAACTATCTAAACTAATACACACAACAAACTCACATGTCAAAGATAGCTTTTACTTAAAACAATCAGTCTCAAACATATCAATCCCACTCAACTACAAACTTGTCTCCTTAGATGCCGTATCTCTCTACACCAACATTCCATTACAACTAGTTATTCAAAGCCTTCAAAAAAGATCAAATCTATTTTCCGAAACTTTTCCACTAAACGAAATAACAAAAGCCATAGAATACATCATGTTTTCAACTTATTTTACATGGCAAAACAACATTTATCAACAAATTTCTGGATTACCAATGGGTTTACCTCTTGCTCTGATACTATCTAACATCGTTATGATTGATTTAGAAAAAAATTGCTTAGAAAAATTAAAATTCTCACTGCCACTATACAAAAGATATGTCGATGACATTATTATTGCTTTGCCAACTGACAAAATAGAATCCACAATCAATATTTTTAACTCATACAATTCAAAATTAAAATTTACATCAGAAATAGATGAAAATAATAAAATTCCTTTTCTTGATATACTCTTAATCCGCAATCAAAGTTCAATCATCACAAATTGGTACAGAAAACCTACTTGGTCTGGCAGATTTATAAACTTTTTTTCACACCACCCACTTTCCCAAAAAAAGCTATAATTTACATGTTAGTTGACAAAGCAATAAAACTATCTCATCCGTCCTTTCACCATAAAAATCTTCCCCTTTTAAGAACACAATGACAAAAAATTGCTATCCGATTTCTTTCACAGAAAAAAACAATAAAACAAAGACTTGCTACAATCAACAATCAAAATAACAAAAATAAAAACTTTGACTCCTCTAGACTAATAAATCTACCATACACAAAAAATATCCATCACCAACTAATTCGCCTTTTTAAACAATATAATATAACATTAGTCACAAACAACAAACACAACATCTTATCGATCACAGGCTCCACCAAAGACAAGATTGATAACAGCAAAAAATCTAACATAGTATACAAAATTGATTGTAATGATTGTAACTCCACATACATTGGCCAAACAAAACGATACCTTAAAAACAGAATCAATGAACACAAAAATAGCCTAAAACATACCAACACAACACACACAGCTCTAGCACAGCACGTAATAGAACAAAAACACGATTTCGAATTTGACGATGTTAAAATTTTAAACAATGAAAAATGGCTCAAAAAAAGATTGATCCTAGAAGTGATACAAATCAAAGCGCATCCCAATGCCATCAATTTTAGAACTGACATAAAAAATCATAGCTCAATATACAATTCAATAATATAATCATAATAATATTTTATCACCATAACTACACACGTCAATTTTAAAACTCGTGACTAAATTTAAAAACTCTTGACTTAACATTTTAACCTCTTAACATGACACTGGCACCCTCAAACTCTTGACACAGCACTGACAAAGGATCATTCTCCCTCTCTCCAGAAACAATACATTTGCCACTTAGTCTTTCTCGAACTCTCTTGGACGTCACTACTCGACATGTAGAGCAGAGAACATTTTTTCTAATTTTCTTCTTTGTGCTTGTGAGGATATATTTAGTTTATTTCAATAGGTAATTACCACTTTCACACAACATCTCATTAATCTCATTAATCAAGACAATAGATCTAAATAAAGTTTCTTTTACCATACCAATTTTTCACAGATAATACAATCACCAAAAAACGATTATACCTATCAATTGAAATATAAAAAACGGTTCGAAATCAACCCTCCGAATCAACCTCACGAGACAGTATTTCATCATCAAATATACTGTCAACATCAACCATCCTCCAAGCACAAACCAAAAGAAAACTAGAAATATTGACAATATTCAGGTTCGTTATCTAACATAATTCTTATCTCTCTTACAATAACTTGTTATAAATAATCACTCACACAATATCAACATGATTAGAAAAATTATGAGAAAAAACTAACACAAAATTTACACAAATCATTATAACACATCTAAAACTTATTTATAACAATAAATACTATTATAAAAAAATCTGTAATTTCTATTAATATAACTTGTATCGCGAAATTTGTAGAACAAATAAAGTTTCTGAAGAGGATCCGAACCAAGGATCGAAACGTAAACGAGTGAAAAAAAACTCCTTTTTTCTTTCCACCATGACCTTGGAAATCTCACGGGCCGAATCGAAGCCGATTCCTCAACATCTCTTTGTATGAGAATATTTTTGGTTATTGTATATATAGATCTTTGTATGAGAATATTTTTGGTTATTGCATATCTAGATATTTGTATTAGGAAGTTTTTCTTTGTTCTCCTTTTTTTGATGATTATGAATATAAATTTTTTATTTTGCGCTAAAAAGTATGTGTACGAGATTTCTCCTTTTTGGTTTTCCCCATGCATAGATGCTTATTTACTTATTTTAGCCTATCTCTTACTGGACAAGGCTAAAAGAACGATGACAACAAAGAAAAATATAAGCATGATCAGAATTATCGTAAGTCTCATCGTTCAAAATTAAGAGAAGGCACGAGGTTTGGAGGAATGGTTGTTTTCTGTACGATCGTAGAGGACAAGGTACAGATCATGTGTTGCAGCGTTGATATTGGCCCTCTGGTTCAGCTGGAGGAGCCGACAAAGTTGATGAAGTTCTTGACCAGTCACTGCATTCGTTGACGTTTTCTTCTTGGGTTGTTTAGCCAGGTGCATCAGGGGATACGTAACAGAGTCCCATACTGCACCGACGAGATAACTTGACCAGCCGTCCACAGGGCTGTATGAATGGATCGCCGTATCTACGAGGACCTTGATCGCTCGCACGACGAGTGACGTTCGGGTGATACCAGCGCTTGCTGTACCGAATTATTCGAATTTTCTCAGGTGTGATTCCAGATGGAGTCCGCTTGGTGTTATAGATTGTTCTTATACAGGCGATTTAACAACTTCTCCCCTTGATTGGCAGTGTTTTGACCACTGATGCCCCGTGTCATGTTGTTTACGACAGCGGGTTTCTCTACGGGAAACATTACGCGTTCTCGTACGTTGTCGATATCTTCTTTGGAGTACATCGCACAGGATGCTGATGATGTTGGGTTGATGTATCGCCGAGAAGACTTCGTCGTCGATTTCGTGATTGAAGGTGGTGTGGCTTTGACCAGAACAGGGATAAACTTGTACCAAGTGTCTCCGAAAAGGTAATATGGGGGGAGTAAGGAACAGCTGGTTGTTTGAGTTTTTCCTTTGGTAATTGGTTATATGTGAGTTCGAGGAGTAAGGAAATATTTTTCGTTTCCACGAGCGACAGGAGGTTGATCGTAAAATTCTTTTAAGCTGATCAGATTTTCTCATACATTGAATAACGTGTACTCTTTCGCCAGAAAGTACCGCTATATAACTCGGCTTCTTTGCCAAATTGTATACAATTTGTCAGAGGCGTGGATCGCTAATAACAACCTTTTTTGAGCATTCGGCGCTTTTTTTAACACTGTTGCGTAGGCATATCGTAATATAATGATTTGCTAATGTAATATAATAACTACGCGTATGAATTTCGAATTCATGTGGGCGATTATATCTAGATTCGCGACTGGAAGTTTTTTGTCGAATTGTGAAACATTTAGTTCGGCGAGTTTTGGATATGCACAAGTTCGAATGTTCTGTACTGTGGATACTGAAACAAAAAATGGATCTGTTTTTCTCATTGCGAGTGCAAAGGTGATATTGTTAAGCATTACAGAAAATATTGATTGCGGCCATCTGAAAAACAGGGTAATTATTATGATTATTTATTAATCAGGATTGAAATCGGTTTTTGAGACACCGTTGTGTCCTCCTGGGTCATACGGCTTACCCGTTGATTCTGTGAAATTACCCGGATTATCATTGCGAAAGTGGAACAATTCTCTGATATTGATGCAATTTGCAATTTTGAATTCTGATATTTTTCTTTCCTCGACAGGAGGGTCCTCGTCTTCGGAGAGTTGTGAATCGAGAGAGTTGGAATCTAAATTTGTCGAATTATCGGAAATAGGATCGTTGGAGTTTTTGGAGCGAGGGATCGGAAGTGCTTTGCGCTTGTCAGGGCCCTCAGATGATTTCGGGGCAATGCCCTCCGTGGGTCGACCAGTGGGTATAGGTCTTACTATCTCGGCCTCCGTCTCGCCGTCGCTACTTTCTGTGTAATTTATGAGTTTACAAATTTGACGTGCAAGGTGCGAGTTTTGGAGGGCGCGTCTACGCATTCGGCTGCAGGCGCGTTGGCCTTGACGGTAGTGTAGTCGCCAACTGAATCGTGCACTTGTTCTATATCGCTCTTCGCTTGAGAGCGAGTGACGATGTTTATATTTTTCTCGCGCAGGACGGTGTGGACATCTGCTTGAACAGTAGAGGTCGTTGGATTTTTGTTTTCGGCAATGCTATCGGTAGTCTGGTCTAATTTGGGCGCCAAATATTGTAACGCGATTTTCGAATTTTCGATTATATGCGATGTTGAATTAGAGGTGACGATAGAATTTACGTTTCGATTTCGATTTTGCTTTTCTGCGTTTTTAAATTTTTTATTTGCTTTTGATTCAAGTTTTGTTTCATTTTTAAGCCTTCTCCTTCCTTTCGGTTTTGAATTGTTTTGGATTTTTTTGTTTTCGCTTTGATTTTGTTTTATTTTGGATTTTTCTTGTTCGTTTTTATTTTGAATTCTTTGGGATTTTTCTTTTTCGGTTTGGGTTTTATTCATTTATGATTTTTCTTTTTCTTCTTCGTTTCGATTTTGATTTAATTTTGTCGTTTTGGTTTTGTTCTGGTTTATGTTCAATTTTTCCTTTTTCGTTTGTTGTTGTTTTTTATTTTTCCTTGCTACTGGATTTTTTATTTGATTTTCCTAGCTTGTCGCTCTCGTCGGAGGTGGCAAGGTTTTGCTCCGACGTTTTTTGTCGAAGTTTTTTGATTGGCCACTTTTTGGCTCTGGATCAGCATAGTTGTCATGCAATCTACAATTGGAATAGAAGGATCACGAGGAATTGGACTGGAATTTAAGATTGTCGTGCAATCTGATTTTGGTTTTTGTTCAATTTTTTCTTTTTCGTTGGTTTTTGTTTTTGATTCTTCCTCGCTACTGGATTTTTTAAAATTTTGCTTGCTCGTCGCTCTCATCGGAGTGAAGGCAAGGTTCGACGTTTTTTGCCGAAGTTTTTTTTATTGGCCACTTTTGGGCTCTGGATTAGCGTAGTTGTCATGCAATCTACGATTGAAATAGAAGGATCACGAGGAATTGGACTCGAATTTGAGATTGTCATGCAATCTGATTTTAGATTTGTATGATCGCGAGAAATTGGGTTGGCATCGCGAGGAACTGGATTGGAAACACAGATTGTCGTGCTATCTGAGTTTGTTTTGCTTTTTGTTTTGGTTTGGTTTTTCTTCATCATCGCTCTCACTGGAGCGTTGACAAAGTTTTATTTTGACGTTTTTGTCAATTTGAAAAAAAAAAATTTATTGGCCACTACTGGGCTCTGAACCGGCGTAGTTGACGTGCAATCTACATCCAAATTAGGATTAGAATCTTGAGGAACTGAATTAGAATCGCAGATTGTCGTTTAATCTGATTTTGTTTTTTGGTTGGTTTGGGTTTCCACGATGTCAAATCCCTGTAGTTTTATGACCGGCACGATCAGTCGTACGGCGTCATTTGTCGGATTGGAATCCTTCAAATGGGCCTTTCCGTCGATGTTTGGTACCAGGCAGTCGCCGGCGCAAACATCCTTACGGATTTTTAAAGGCGGGATATACCCTTCCTTTAACGTGTGGTTTTCGACTCTCATGTGGAAAGAGGTTTCGAACGCGCGGGAATTTCTACTACCTCGTCGGGTTCGTTTGTTCGTTCGAACGGACATGCCTTGCGAAGGACATTTATCGGCTGTGTGCCCTAAGTTTTTTCACAATTGACAGGTTGTGGCGCGGGAGTTCTGATCGGTGTAACACCTGTCGGCGGTGTGACCGAGTTTCTTGGCAAATGACCGAGCATTGCTCGTTTGTTTGTTTTCTGCACTCGATGGCACTGTGACGATGACCTTTGCAAATTTGGTATGTAAGAATTGCGAATCGGCAAGCTTCGGTCCACTGACGATCTTAACTGACTTGATCGGAACGGGTTTAATGGAGGGCGAGTGCAACTGTTTTCGCGACGCGATTTCACGTTCAATTTGTATTGCGTGGTCTATCGCGACGTCGATGTTAGCACTCGGAGGGAGTCGTCGTTCAATTTTCTCTTTTAACCCACGTTTAAAACACGTCAGAAAATAGTCGTCTACTGTTATTCTGAATACGGGGTCGTCCGACCCATCATTGGATAGGTTTCGCGCCTCGATTATTTCCCTTGTCTTTTTCGTGATTTTTGCGGAAAAATCTATGACACTGTCGTTGGCCGATTGAAAGATGTTATCGAGTTCTCCCAATAATTGCATTATTGCATGCTTCTATCGCTTCTATCGTTTCGAATTTGGTCCCGTGGATTGCTTCCCTACCTTCATTTTTCAATTTGTTTCTAATTAATTTTGCTAAATATTTTTCGGCTTCGGAAGGGAGCATATTTTTTGCATCCTCGCACCCAGTTATGAATTCTGATAAATGGATATTTTGTTCGTCGAATTCAAGGACGCAGATTATGGCGTCGCTTAGGAATATTAACTGGTTTGTTCCTAACGTCGTCATTGTTTTTGTGGGTTTATTTTCGATTTTTGAGAATTTTTGTAATTTCGTGATCGATCGTTTAGGAGGTTCCAAACAAGGTAACAAATTGGATGTATAAATTTCCGAATCACTTAAGGACGTTGGATTAATTAGCGCATTCCCTTTTTCACGATCCCGGACGGGCCCTTAAAAATTAATGTCACATCCGGAAGGGATGAAAGCATAATATTTTCGTTTTCCTCTTTGATGCCTACGCCTAGCGCAATAGCACGGGATGAGGGTAAAAAGAGGTAGTGCGTGGGAAATAATAGTGTGATGTCGGGATGGACACTTTTATTATAATTTTTGAGGAAAGGAGTGGCTGACTTGCTCCAGAACTCGGTTGTAGGACGGAATAACTCGGTTAACACGGATTGAGCTACTTGAGACGAATTTATTCAGATAATTGATGGACAGAGATTCAGCGTTGTACAGTCTTCGGAGATTTACTGACTACCTTAGCTTAGAACGAAGGTAATTTATAGTGATGGAGTGTGGGAAAGTCGACATGGTGGGAGGAAGGGCTGACGTGACGTTAGAAAAGTTGGCCATCGGTTTCATAAGACTTGAGAAAGCATATTGCCGAATGAAAAGTTAGGGCGTTCCTAATACGACTGGCCGGACGTGAAAGTGCCGCTCATGAAGATCCAGGCGTATCAAGGAGGGCCTTCATCACAGGTTTCCCAAGAGTGTCGAAACTCATGCGTGATATTCGAAATGTAGGTACACGGACGCTATAAATTTGGTAAAAGGCCACTTGCACATATGTATCAGTAGTATGGATCGTAGGAAGAAAATAGGGAGAAGAACGACCAAGAAAAAATAGAGGATATCATTACACCTCCCCCCTTATTTAAGAAAATTTATAAAACAAGATGAATTTTCTTTTAAGTCTTGAGGCTAGTGGATCGCCGACGACCTGTTGGTTTCACAATTACCTTATCATAATTAACGTTGTAGTCTACATGTTCGGTGTTTTGATGAAAACAATTATTGTACACGTTGACACATGGAGAGCAAGTAGCTTTAAATGCTCTGGTAAATAAATAAAATAAGCATCCACATAATCCGCACCTCACCGTGAAATATAAGAAAACAATTGCAGTGCAACCGTATCCGACGTACTTGATGCTTTCGTAGGTAGTTTCTATAAATGATTTAGTTCGTTTATGTTGTCCAATTTTTGCTGCTTCTTCTGAGATTTCATCTAACGTTTGTCCAAGGGCCTTAAGTTGAGTCAGATCAACGTGCGTAGGTCGTCCTAAGTCGTCAACTGAATATCGTCCAAGGATACTGAACGGTTTGGAAGAACTTCTTTGAGATTTGGGACTCTAAGAGTCTTATTGAGAATAATGTCAGTTGCTTGAATAACTCTTTTGTCGTAACTAGGTCTTATGAAAATGTGTTCGGTGTGCCCGATGCAATTACCCGTTATCGTTATTTTATTCGTACCCCGCAGCATTGCTTGGTGTGTTTTGTGATCATCACAACTTACGTGGAGAGTTTCTTCGTATGGGGATGTCACAATCCAAGAAATTCCTGATTTAAATTGAATCCACAATGACTTAATTAGATTTATGTACAGTACTTGACATTGGGAGTCGGATATGTCTGTTGGCTTTTGTAGGATTGCCGCTTCACAGCTATTAGGATCACGTACAAAATAGTCAGGATTCTTACGTTTGCATAAACGTCTTGGTCCTACTTCTTTACAGTGATCAAGGTCTTCTTCATTGCTCGGAGTAAACATTGTCCTGGCTCCGTTAATGATTATTAACGTATCCGGCGGATTCACATAGTAAAATGTAGTTGATGTGCCCTTCTGTTTAGGGATGGGGATAATACGGAAAACGTCAAGTAGATTGTTTTCTATTACTGGTACCTTTATTATATAAGTAAAACGATTATCCTTTACATGACGCTTACGTCGCTAATTCCAATAATTGTCGCAAAGGCAGATTCTTCTAGCGGTACGGGAGGAGTATTACTGGATGAGGCTTGTTCTCGAATTGTTTTTAGTGGTCTGACCAAGTCAGCAGGATTCAAAATTTGCGGATGGATTATCCCTTGTTTACCATCGTTTACTGCATTTAAAACATCGTTGATACATTCACTGTATTCGTCTATAAGGGTTTCTAGAAGAGTTACTTGTGCGCTAATTTTTATATCTCTAGTATTATCAGCTACTGCAAAATTTAGTTTTCCATAAGAGTTCAATAGTTGTTGATTTTCGGTGCGCAATTCCTCCATAGCTTTGGAAAGTGTTGATGCCATGCCTTTAACTATCGCCGTTTGGTTCTGAATTAAAGTACTCATTTTCTTATTGTCAGTATGAAGTTTATCAATCTCATCGTTATAATATTCGGCATCGGAATTCCCTAAAGTTCCAAACAAAATTTTACTAATGTCGCCGATAAAATTAAAAACACCTCTTTTGAGACGGGGTCTATAATCAATTATGTTCATTAATCTAGATCTTTTTGAGTCCATCCTATTTAACCTTTGTCGAAGGATTTCGATTGATGCTGGTTCGGCGCAAGTCCTTTTTTTGTCGGTTCCGTTGCAAATTCTTGACAAAGATATCGAAGCCATATCCAGCTCATCTCAGTGTAGATTTATTTCGGTGATGTCGACGTAGTTGACTACTGTCCAGGTTTGATGGTAGATTACGGCACTTCCCAGGATTTCCACATATACGGTGCCTTCGAGTGGTTCCACCCTTAATTCTTCGGATGTAACACACGTTACAAGGAGAGGAAGAAGTAACAGCAACATAATGCCTGCACAGAATTTTTGATTAGTTTCTATGGTAAGGTTTTAATTTGTTAACGTGGATTAATTTTCTTCTATTTTTAAGCAAGATCTCGTAGTTAACGTCTGATGTTTGTTCCAAAATAATGGCTGGTCCTTCCCACTTCGGGGCGAGGGGTGTCTTGTCTTTCTCTTGAGCAACGAGGACTTCGTCGCCCTTTGCAAAAATGGGCACGGGACGGTGTATGCGAGCATCCTGGACAGCCTTATAGCGTTATTTCGCTGCCATTAAATTATCGCGTCCTCTTTTTACGATACGTTCATGATCAGCCCGCAGTCCTTCGAAGTATTGGTCGATTGTCACGTTCGTCTTCTGAACTGGAAGGTTATTCGGGATGTTAGGTTTCCTCCCGAATTGAATTTCGAATGGTGTTAATCCTGTTCCTTCATGTTTCGCTGTGTTGTAAGCCATGGAAACAAACTTTAATTTTATTATCCCAATCTTCTTGATTGTCGTAGATCAATGCTATGATTTGCTCTTTAATTGGACCATGTGCTCGTTCAAGGCTTCCATTACTTTGAGGATGGAATGTTGTTGTTGTCATGTGTGAAATTTTGAAGAGTTTTTCCAGGTGTTTGAACGTCTGGCTTATAAAGTTCCGTCCACCATCGGTTAAGATTATTTTTGGGGCTCCATGAATGTAGATGAAATCGTTAACCAATGCTGTTACGGTGGATTGGGCGTCCTGGGATTTTAAAGGGATCAGCGTGACATATTTCGTCAGCTGATCTTGTACAGAGAGGATGTACTTGTGTCCTTCGTACGTTTCAGGCAGTGGCCCCACAAGATCCAAGGCAATTTTTTTCATTTGGCTCCTCCGGTGTATCCGTGATTATCGCTTCTGCTCGTGGTTGTGTTCGCACGAGCTTGATCCTCTGGCACGTGTCGCATTTACGGATGTAGTCTTCAATGTCCTTTTGTAGGTTGGGCCAGGTAGCAAGAGCCTTTCCACGGTCAAGAGTTTTTGTTACTCCAAAATGTCCCGTGGCGTTTGTCCCATGATGTTTTATGATCTCCATTCTTTCTTCTTCTGTACCTGGCTCATAGGGTTCCCTATCGTAAAGGTAAACTAGCGGTGGTTCAATTCTCTTTGACCAAATAAATGAGATCATTTGTTTAATTCTCATTTTCGTAATTGGATTTTCCTTTAGATGTTTGCACCCTAGGAAAATCTTCGTTGACTCATTGATCGTTGATAGCTTTTCAACTAACGCATTATACCACTCTATTTCATCTGTTGAAAAATCAAGGTGCAATTCTTCTTCAGTGTCTCCAGGTCGACCCGCGATGTTGATTCTCGGTATATTCCTGGGCGGTATCTCTTCTCAGATTTGAGGAACTTGCGGAATTTCTTTTGATAATTCAAATTCGATGTAGAGAGGGAGATTTTCATTTTCTGTCCGTTGATCATTAGTCATTCCGATTGGGTTGCTAGGTTCTTCTATGTCGTCAACTTCTTCGTCGGTGAGGGTTTCATCTTGATTTTCTGGTTCTTTTTCTGGGAAGTCATTGCGTTTTGCCTGACGCGTAGTTCCCGGGTAAATCCGTGATAATGCGTCAGCGTTAGTATTTAACGTTCCTTTCTTGTAATTTGCCTCGTATTCATACTCCTCGAGTTTTAGACAGAGTCTCATCAAGCGACTATTTGTTGGAGGGTTTGAAGTTCTGAGGATCCATATTAGTGGCTTATGATCCGTAACGATTTGAAATTTCTTCCCATACAAATATTGTCGAAAGTGTTTTACGGCCCAGGCTATTGGTAACATTTCTTTCTCGGTCATGGAGTAGCGTTGTTCTGCCTTGTTGAGAGTGCGTGATGCGTAGGCAACGGGGCGATCCTTTCCGAGGGATCCTTGAGATAAATTCCTAATATGACTGGCCGGACGTGAAAGTGCCGCTCATGAAGATCCAGGCGCATCAAGGAGGGCCTTCATCATAGGTTTCCCAAGAGTGTCGAAACTCATGCGTGATATTCGAAATGTAGGTACACGGACGCTATACATTTGGTGAAAGGCCACTTGCACATATGTATCAGTAGTATGGATCGCAGGAAGAAAATAGGGATAAGAACGACCACGAAAAAATAGAGGATCTCATTACAATAGAATTAAGGATTTGACGCGATATTTCGGTATTGAGGAATAATTCAATAGAATTGGTGTACGATTGACACTATGTTATTTATTATAAGATTACTAGACGAGTTAGAGCGATCAGACCTACGATGAATGATATAGAAAAGCAAAAGGTATGGTTAGCTTACATTGATTGTGTTTGACGCTCGCTCGCTCGCTCGCTCGCTCGCTCGCTTGCTCACGGGGATGTTTGTTGTCGCTCGCGTTACAAGGGCCTTCGCTCTTGGCCTGGTACGCTCGCTGGTACAATTACTGGTAAGACGGGTTAACTACGACGGGCACTACGCGTAGATAGAAATATGAACGGCGCGCAAGTTCGATGAATTGAGATTGATATTTACGGACTGATGATAGAAATTATACAAGTGTAAAATAAAACTTTTCTGACTCGAAAGATGAAAACTGTTCGTAGGAAAGTCAATTGGAGATATTCGTAGGCTTCTGAATTATGACTTGATATAAAGTCATTCAGTTGACGGAAATATTGGTTGACGGAAGACTGAGATTGAGACTCCATAGAAGAACTTGATTTGATGATATTTGAGAAGATGGTGGTTGACGGGAGGCTGGGATCGAGACTCAATAGAAGAACTTGATTTGATGGTAGTTGGCTGACTTCAGGAAGGAAGTCTTTCTTGATATGAAAATTAGGAGGGGTTCAATAGTGGGAGACGGAACCTTAGGGAGAGTGCGGTTTTGGTCATCTAGGTCTGCAGGGATTGGGCCATTGGTCGTGAAGATATAGGTTGAGTAGCGTGATTGGTCGGGGAATGGTGTGCGAATACTTTACAGATTCGTTAGTCACGTGCGTGGCCTTATTCCAGGGCATCGGTTCTGACTAATATGCGTATGAAGAGAAGGAGAGACCTTTGTCCCGTGATTAGGCGAAAAAGCGCATGGGATATAGAGTTCGATATCTGAAACCTAAGCATTCGCATGGTTTGTGTTATGTCGATTTATGGCGATGGGACTTCTCATATCGAGAGGTTCATATATCGGACTACGCTGCGAGACGGGATGTCTTATTTTTTAGTCAGAGTTATAAATTCGCCGGAGCCGTCTAGGCTATGTTATGATGAAATAATCTAGGGTCGAGGCTTCTCTTGGTCACCATGCGGATGGGCCGACGTAGGATTTTTGGAGTATGTGGATCGATCTGATGGTTTTTGGTTCGACAGCTCTTCTTGGAATATGCGCCTGAGATCGTGTTCTTGTTGACAGCCAATGTAATAGGAAAAGTCGATGACTGACGGTGCTGCTGTCGTGCATATATCGCTGTGGTTCGAATATGCTTGCGAAACGTACGCACGTTTCTTTTTACGCTGTTGCGCGTCTTATTCTTAGATTTATACATGTATAATAAGCTTATTACGGCAAATAAGGATATTGGGAATAACCGAGAGAAGACACATTCTCTAGGATGTAACAGCACGCCTCGTATAACACGTATATACCACGCGCAAGTGATCATGTCACAGGAGAAAAGACGGAAAATCATTTTTTCTATCAGTACATTTGCAGGACGGCGTACCTCCACGGTACCGGTACAGCATACCGGAAATGTACTGCAGTACGGCGTACGTCCACCGTTCCGGTACAGCATACTGCAAGTGTACTGCAGTACGGTCTACCTCCAAAGTGGCGGTGCCGTCGAGCTACGGCGTACGCTGGTACCCCGTATCCGTACATTATCGGTACTGTACGGGTACGGCGTACTCAACATTTGCGGTACGCTGTACCAACGGTACGTTTGGTTATCTGGGTAACTGGACGCGAATATCGATACGTGCTTCAAGAATTATCTTATTACAATGTTTGACGTACCCGCTTCTTCCACTGGCCCCGCCTCCCCCATACTTCGTCAGAGGTCGCGCTAGATTCGCTGATGAGTATTATTAAAAGCAATAAAGTAAATTTCGCCGCTTTTGTTTCCGAGCAACGGGAGAGTGCGGACTGAACATCTGAGGCTATGGCGAAGATGAATGAAGCGCTTGATCTTTTACCGAATTTAGTTTGTACTGTTTCCGATCATACAACCCAGTTAGCGATTCTCCAGACTGAAAATGCTAATCTGCGTCAGGTGGTGATTGAACTTTCTAAGGAAGTCGATATACTTGGTTCGCGCCCTACACCCGCTTCAAATCAAATGGTGGTCTCTTGACTGTCCACCGGCACCTCTATCCACCCTAAGCTTATTGTTGAAAAAATCTTAAATGCTCTCAGTTTCCTCGAACTATCGAGTAACATCTTATCCGTGCGGCTATTGCAACGTCCTGCTTCGCAACGCGAAACGTCTTCTGCGACCGGGTCTCAGCAGGGACTTCGATTTTTATCTTTCATAGCTACTCTGCCCTGTTCTGCTGTCCGCGAGGCTATTATCAATGCGACACGAGCCGAACATACCCTTCAGGCTCGGGACATTTTCGGTAGCGCTATTAGAGGTAAAGTTTGTATTAACGAACTTCTACCAGCGTCTCAATTCAACGTGCTCCGATCAACCAGAATGCGAGCGTGAATTGCAGGCTTTAGATTCCTGACTGCTCCCACAAGCTTAACCCTCCGCCCCCTGTTTCGTACTTTATTAAGTTGTCCCAATTGATCGTCCCTTTCGATAGCTCATTGTCAACCAATCGCTATTTAAATTGCGCCTCTACAACACTTTTTGTTACTCTACGTTGTCGCTGCATTTTGTTTTGTTTAACTATAGTTTTATATTCCGATTGCTACTTTATTTAAGTTACCTTACTTTTGTACTATACTTATACTATTATGCTTTTATACTATACTTATATTATTTTACTTTTATGGTCTATTGTGTTCTTTCTGTTATTTAGCCTATGATTAAATTATTTGGCGCTAGGATCATGCTCTCTTAGGGCACGGTGATGGTCGCCTCAGTGTACAACCTACTTTCATGTATTGCCCCATAGCCTGTTAGGGCAAAATAAATCTCATCAAATCAAACCAAATCTCTCTCCCTCCTGTAACGTCGCGAGCAAAGCGCATAAAAATATTGCGTTTTCTTTCTCCTACTTTGTTGAAAACCCCCGAGAACGCTGGCCTGAGCGATTTCCCATGGAAATCGAGAATAACCATTAAACGAATATGGCATTCACATTTTTCGACACATTCTTGTATCTTCTTAAGCTTAGACATACCACAACTGCAATGTAACCTATCGATAATAAGCGAGCGTCGGGCGTACTTTCGTACGACCCTCCTTACCCACTCGAATCCAACGAGAACATAGTTTTAGGCACGCTTTCTCGGAAAAGTCGTAAAACAAAAATTATCATACTGCAAGCCAGATGACCCAGAGTTCACCCGCCGGCGAAGGCATAGCGGAGCTCCGATTCTTAAATCCGTGTGGGAATCAAGGATAGACCAAGACCGCCGGAAAAGTCCACTCGACTCGGTCATAAAACCGGGCCGCGACGAAAAACAAAATGCACATGGAAGGGCTATGAGGCGCATAGCAGCTGCACTATCGCGGGGCGACTCGGCGCCGGGCCCTAGACCTTAGATAAACAAACACGATCTCATGCGCTTTTTCTACGAAAACTCGCTCGGAATAGCTTCATTCCGATTGGTCGCCTTGTAATTAATTTCATGCGCCTAGACTCCCAGATACAAAGAACTGTCTCCCACGTCGACCGCTCCGATTGGTTAGAAGAGTCAAAAACGAAAAACCCTTTTTTTCTCCTACTCCACCCAAGAAGGGAAATCTGGAGGAAGAAGGTCCAGAGGATTAAAAGAAAAATCAGTTCAGCATCATCATCCGAACCAGAAAGATCTCTTCTATCGACTCCAACCCTGTATCGCGATTCGTAACTCTATTCCGCGTTTAACAATCCAACTCTGTTTTTCGATCATCCATTTGCATATCTATATACTTCGAAAAGTATTGTGAACCTTCTCCGCGCTCTTCACACTCACGAAGTGACCCTCTGACCCATCTGCGGCACCATTGTAAACACAGCGTGTGTGCGGCCCACCGACCGACTTTGTACAAGCGAGCGTAACAGGCCGAGAGCGAAGGCCCTTTCACCGAAGTCCAAAGGACCGTCATCCAGCGAACGTAAGCTAACTGCACCATTTTTTTTGTATCATTTTCTTAATCCGCCGAACTGTACTCTTCCCATGTTTCCGACCGGCCAAGTGGACGGCACTTGGTAATAAACGAAAATTTGTAAACGGTAGCTACATCTGTCGCAATCACTCATATAACTCTTGACCATCTAGGCACTCGAGACCTAGAACACCCGTTTCACACATTCTCCTTTTACCCTCATCCCGTGCTATTGCGCTTGGCGTAGGCAAGAAAGAGGGAAACGAAAGTTTTATGCTCTCATCCCTTCCGGATGTGACATATTAATTTTTGGGGGCTCGTCCGGGATTGTAAAAAGGAAATGTGTTAATTAACCCAATGTCTGACGACGAATCAACTAGCTCATTAAATCTAAATATTACTGAAGACCCAGCTGAGCAATCAGGATATTCACTGAGAAGTTCCAACGTAGAATTATTGTCTGGTCTCGAATCTATTCCAAAAAGATCAATAAAAACATTAAACTTACCTCGTAAAACCGAAATAAAAAACACAGTAACAATGACGACGTTAAGAACAAATCAGTTAATCTCCCTTAAAGATGCAATAAGTTGCGTTCCCGAATTCGATGGAAAAAATATCCCTTTGTCAGAATTTATCACAAGATGCGAAGACGCAAAAGATATGCTTCCTCCCGAAGCTGAAAAATACTTAGCCAAATTAGCTAGAAACAAATTAAAAGATCAAGCTAGAGAAGCGATACATGGGACAAAATTCGAAACGATAGAAGAACTCACAAAATTCCTTAAAAAAATATATACACCAAACAAATCCGAAATGCAATTGTTAGGAGAACTCGGTACAATTTTCCAGATGGACAACGAAAGTGTCGTAGATTTCATTTCAAAAATTAAGAAAAAGGCAAGAGAGATACTTGAGGCGCGAAAATTAGTTAACAATGGCACAGACGACCCCATTTTCAAGACCGTGGTGAGCGATTATTGCCTAACGTGTTTTAAACGGGGTTTAAAAGGGGAAATTGAACAACGACTCCCTCAGTGCGACCTAATTGAAGACGCGATCGAACACGCGATAAAAATCGAACGCGAGGTTAATGCGCGAAAAGAATTGCAAACAAACACCGCTAAACTCGAAAAACCCGTTCCAACACAAGCAGTTAAATTATGCAGTATTTGCAAAAAGGACGATCATTCAACTGAAGCTTGTCGATTCGGATCCCTCACTTGCCAAATCTGTAAAAATCAAGGCCACAGTGCTAATGAATGACGAAAAGTATCAAATGAGCAAAGCTCTGTCTCTTGTCAAATCTGTAAAAAACCCGGTCACACGGCAGATCGGTGTTATGCCAATCAGAACTCCCGCTCCATAAATTGCCAATTGTGCAAAAATCCAGGACACACGGCCGATAAATGCAATTCGCAAGGCCGGTTCACAAACTTCGCAACAGACTGGCGACGTCAGTCGGCCGGTCCTTAATGCCAAATTTGCAAAAAAATCGGGCATACCGCTGATAAATGTTTCCAAGCAAAAACCGAGCCGCCTAACCCCAACTCGAACGTTTGTCGGTACTGCAAAAGGGTAGGGCACGTTATCGAAAATTGTCGTACCCGCGAATTTAATAACTCGCGAAATCAGCCGGGAAACGGCTTGAATACCCCTCGGGCGGACGCGCCGAGAGGTTCTCCGATCCCAAAGCGTCCGGTTACCACGGTCGTAACGACCCCACCGAACGAACCCATCCTACCTACACAATAAATGCAGAAAATTTCGACAAATTACCCTCGGTGTGTATCGGAGCACTACCGGAAGTGGGTAAAATATCGGTACTGTTAGACAGTGGCGCTATCCCAAATTTGATTAAAAAGAAATATACAAAAAATTTGGCTGGTATCGACGAACAAGATATCATTAGATTAAAGGGAATATCCGAGGCACCAGTTTTTGCATTGGGAAGTGTAATGCTGCGTGTATTCGGATTCGAGGCCTTATTCCATATCATACCCGATGAGGTAGGAATCCCTCACCCCGGTTTATTGGGGACCCGTTACTTTTATCAAACAAAATCCAAAATAAATTTCGAGACAGAGTGTTTCGAATGTGGAAATAAGACATTGCCTTTCGAAAAAACGAATGAACCCGACGAGGTGATCGAAATCCCCGCGCGCTCGGAAACGACCTTCCATGTGAAAGTCGAAAACCGCACGTTAAAGGAAGGATATATCCCGCCTATAAAAATCCGCCAGGGTGTTTACGCCGGCGATTGCCTGGTAACAAACACCCACGGAAAGGCCCATTTGAAGGTTTTTAATACCACAAATGACGCCGTAAGACTGCGCGTGCCAGTCATAAAACTACAGGAATTCGACATTGTCGAAGACCTGACGAAAATCGAATCAAATCCAAATTGCATGACAATCTCCAGTTCCAATCCTATTTCTCGCGATGCTATTCCAATTTCTCGCGATTCTAATCATAATTCGGACGTAGATTGCAAGACAACTACGCCGGTCCAGAGCCCAGTAGTGGCCAATCCAAAAACATCGACAAAAAACGTCGAAATAGAACTTTGTCAACGCTCCAGCGAGAGCGAAGACGAAGAAAAACCTAATAAAAACCAAAAATCAAAAACAAACCAAAACGAAAACAAAACAAAATCCGGTTGCACGACAACCTTCAGTTCTAGTTCCATCCCTCGTGATCCTTCTATTCCAGGCGTAGATTGCAAGACAATCACGTCAATCCAGAGCCCAATAGAGGCCAATCCAAAAGTTTCGGCGAAAAATGTCGAAATAAAACCTTGCCTTCGCCCTAATGAGAGCGATGACCAAGGAAAACCAAATAAAAATTTCTGTAGCGAGGAAAGAGCAAGAACAAAATCCAATAAAAAATCAAAATCAAGCAAAGACGAAAACGCGAAAAGCAAAAAACCAACATCAATCAAAAAATTAAACAATGAGAAAAACGAAATATCGACAACGAATCAAAATAAAAATCAAAACCAAAATAAAAACCTAAGTGTAAAAACAATTTTAGAAACAAACGTAAATTGCGTCTCCACCTCTGAGTCAACATCGCGTATAATCAAAAAAAATCTAGAGCGTCCAGAAATAATCAAGAATCTCTTACGTCTAGATCACTTGGGAGACGAAGAATTAAAACATGTCGAAGAAATTATCGAAACGTATTCAGATCGGTTCCATTTAAAAAACGAAGTACTGGGAGCTACCCACGTACTCAAACATAAAATTCCTACAGTCGACGACCACCCAATCAACACCAAACAGTATCGGTTCCCACAAGCCCTTAAAGGCGAAGTCCAGCGTCAGGTAGATGAGCTGCTAGAATCAAATATCATAAACCACTCGGAATCCCCAAATAACAGTCCTGTTTGGATAGTACCGAAAAAACCGGACTCCAACGGCAATAAACGTTGGCGGATGGTAATAGACTTCCGAGCCCTTAACGAGAAAACAATCGGCGATTCTTACCCTTTACCGAATATCACTGACATTCTGGACCAATTAGGACACGCAACCTATTTCTCCGTATTCGATTTAGCATCCGGTTTTCATCAAATCGAGATGAACCTCGAAGATAAACCAAAGACAGCCTTCTCCACGCCATACGGGCATTATGAATTCACTCGAATGCCTTTCGGGCTCAAAAATGCTCCGGCGACCTTCCAACGCTTAATGGATGTTGTGCTTAGCGGACTCCAAGGAGTATCCCTCTTTGTTTATCTTGACGATATCGTAGTTTACGCAAAAGACTTAGAAGAACACGGTGACAAAATTCACAAATTAATGGAACGATTGCGTAAGGCTAACCTCAAATTACAACCGGATAAATGCGAATTTCTCAGACCAGAAGTAAATTACCTCGGCCACATAATTGGAAAAGATGGATTAAAACCAGACCCAAACAAATTGTCAGCAGTAAAGGAATTTCCTATCCCAAAAAACGTTAAAAATGTTCGCCAATTCTTGGGCTTAACAGGATATTATCGCAGGTTCATTAAAGACTTCTCAAAAATTGCAAAACCTCTAACCCATCTCTTAGAAGACAAAACCGACTTTGAATGGACGAACGAAACGCAAACAGCATTCGAAATTCTTAAAAATAAATTATGCGAAGCCCCTATCCTCCAGTACCCCGATTTCGATAAACCATTTATTATTACGACAGACGCTTCCGGGTACGCCCTGGGCGCAGTCCTGTCACAGGGAGAAATAGGAAAAGACAAACCCATAGCGTACACATCGTGCGTATTACGCGGCGCAGCCCTTCGGTACGATACGTACGAGAAGGAAGCCATGGCGATCGTTCACGGCGTGAAGGCCTTCCGTCCTTATATCTATGGTAGAAGGTTCACGCTCGTTACGGATCATAAGCCCTTGGTTTGGTTCAGAACCGCTAAAGACGCTAACGCGCGTGTACTCAAATGGCGACTCAAACTTTCCGAATACGACTACGAAGTCGTCTACAAACCCGGCCCACTTAACTCAAACGCTGATGCCTTATCCCGAAACCCGATAGAAAAATTGGAAGATGTCAAAACCATACCCAATTGTCAACAGGAACAAATCGAAAATTCAAAAATCACGTTACAAGATTTAGCGCGCCAATTAGAAGAGACTAGTGATAGCGATGAAGAAAACGAAAATCCCACAACTTTCACAACTCAAGCTGAAGTCCATCCCATTCCCTGTGAAGAAAATATAAACGTTGTCACTCGCTCACGAGCAAAAAACGATGCATCCCCGAAATTAGGAGAACCGTCACAACGAAAAAACGAAACATCTGGCGACAACGCTATGACCAGGGTCGATGCACCTACCACCAAACGGGTAGACGTGCACTCCGAACCCCGACACCTTGCGCGCCGCACTTGTAAACCCATAAACTACGAGGAGAGTAGCGACGAGGAAACAGAGGCCGAGGTATTCGAGCCTACGCGTGCCCGACGACCCAGAGAGGCCGTTCACCCCAAAACAGCTGAGGGCCCTAGCAAGCACAAAGCACGTCCTATCCCTTATTCCAAAAAATCCGCCAATCCTAACTCCGATGATTCGACAGATTCAGATACCAGTTCTCATGATCCATTAACTTCCGAAGACGAGGATCCTCCTGCAGAGGAACCAACAATGTCCAAATTTAAATTCGCCAATTGCATTGATACGAAAGAATTATTCCATTTCCGTAATGACAATTTAGTCTATTTTATCGACTCACAAGGAAAACCATGTGACACTGGAGCACAAAAATTATCAGAATCAAACAAGCTTCCGCTCTGGAAAGATGTATCAGTAGGCCAAGCCTACAGTAAAAAGGTCGGAAAAAAATATCATGTTGCCCTAGTCATCAAAGACGAATATTCTGGATCATTATCCTTCGTATCAGAAAATGTTAAGGAAAGCATAAGAGAATTAAAAGACCTTTGCGAAGATCTCAAACTCCAATCGCTGAGTATTTGCCACAGTAATCACGTCGAGCACCTAATATGGGCCGACGTCCTCAACATAATTAAAGAAACGTTCAAAGCCAGTCCAATAAAAATATTGATTTGTTTGGGAACATTACAGTACGTGCCGATCGAAAAACGCGATTCCATTTTTTAGGAGATGCACAAGTCCCCGATAGGAGGACACAAAGGTGTCTCAAAAACGTACAATAGAATTAAACGCGAATATTTCTGGGAAGACTTGAAATCAGACATCCAAAGAAGAATCCAACAATGCTTAGAGTGTCAACTAAAAAAATTAGTCAGAGTCAAAACCAAGCAGCCGATGATAATTACCGACACTCCAGGTACAGTTTTCGAAAAAATATCGATGGATATTGTAGGTCCAATGCAACGTACTTCAAATCAAAATGAGTACATTCTCACAATTCAAGACCATTTATCAAAGTATTGTGTTGCTATCCCGCTATCAAACGCACTTGCGACAACAGTCGCTGATGCATTCATAAAAAGATTCATATGTGTTTTCGGCGCACCCAAGGCATTTTTTTGATTTGATTGACAGATCAGGGGAATAACTTCCTAAGCGGTCTAATGAAAAGAATCGCGAAACGCTTCCGCATAAAGCAATACCGAACTACAGCGTTTCACCCCCAGTCCAATGGATCCCTTGAAAGATCTCACCACGTGCTAGCCGAATTCTTGAAACAGTATACCGATAAGGATAACGAATGGGATCAATGGTTGGAACTAGCTATGCTTTCATACAACACTAGTGTTCACGAAAGCACAAGACATACTCCTTATGAGGTAGTCTTTGGAAAACTAGCAAGAGTCCCGTCGAGTGAACCTCTTCGCGAATCAGACCAACTACCCACTTATCGTGGATACTTAATCGAATTGATAACACGAATAAACGGAATCAGAAACCTTGCTTACGAAAATTTAATCTCATCCAAACATCGGTCAAAAAAATATTATGATAAAAATGCGAATCCTAAAAGTTTTAAGGTAGGAGACTACGTCTACCTCCAAAAGGGACCGAGACCTGGTAAACTCGGAGACCATTATACTGGACCACATAAGGTTCTAGAAAAACTGGACAAGGGTAACGTAAAAATCCAATATAATAACAAAACACGAATAGTGCATGAAAACAGATTGCAATACTCACACATTAACACTGAAATCAAAAACAAAAAGAAGAACAAACCACCAAGAGTCGACGAATCCGATTTTAATCACAATTAAATAAATAACCACAACAATTACACTGTTTTTTCAGATGGCTGTTATCGAACTATCCAGAAACATCAAGGGGTATAACTTTTATGATATCCCAAAAACAACTTCGAAATTCCAAAAACAAATTCAAATTTCCAAAAACAACAACGCTGTCTATTAAGAATTATCTAACACTAATTCGAAAGATATCCGCCCAATGTTAACACTACAGTTATATCCGATGAGCGACACATCCAGAAAGAAATTTAAACGCTATACTACGATATTCTTATTCAATAATATAACCGAGAATGTTAAATTCTTCAAAATAGTTTATCTCCTGCGATACAAGCACTGGACGAATTTACATATAGTTTAATGAAAGCTCCAAGCCATATGGCGGTACTAGGTAGCGAAGTATTACATGTTATTGTATACCAATAGAAGTAATCCTGATCAGGTTAAAAGAATGTTAAAAGAATGTTAAAAGAAGGTTAAAATAATGCTAAAAGAATGTTAAAAGTATGTTAAAAGAAGGCTTAAAGAGTTTAAAAGAATATTAAAAGAATGTTAAATGAATATTACGATCAACCTGTCACTCGTGGGAACGAAAAATATGGCCTTACTCCTCGAACTCATATATTACCAAAACAAGAACTCAAACAACCTGTAATTCCTTCCTCGATATTACCTTTACGGAGACATCGGGTACAGATTCATACCTGCTCCTATCAAAGCCATACTACCTGCAAACATGAAGCCGTCGACGAAGTCTACTTGGCGATACACCAACCCAGAACTACCATATGGGATCTATTCCGCAGAAAACATCGACAACGTACGAAAACACATCATGTTTCCTGTAGAGCAGCCCACTGCCATAAACAACATGGCACGGGGCATCAGTGGTCAAAACACTGTCAACCAAGCGGACTCAATCTGGAATCGCACCTGGGGAAAATTTTTTGAATTCGGTACAGCAAACGCTGGTGTCACCCGAATGTTACCCATCGTTCGATCGAGTACGCTCCTCACAGATACGGTGATCTATACGTACAGCCTATACACTGTCTACGGCTGGTCGGTCTACCTCATCGGTGCAGTAAGGGACTCGGTTACGCACCTCCTGATGCACCTGGCTAGGTGACCTAAGAAGAAAACGTCAACCGTAGAACTGGTCAAGAACTCTAAACTCGTCACATCTCCTTCTGTCGAACCAAAGGATCAAGTCAAGACCAACGCTGCAACACATGATCTCTACATTAACATCTCCGATCGTTCAAGGTACGATCAACGTCCTAAAACACGTCCCTTTCCTTTGAGTTCGCACGAGAAGACATTCGAGTATCAAAACGATCATTGTAGTCATGCCTAATAAGGTTTTTCTCTATCCTCATTACTATCGTTCTTTTAACCTTGTCAAGTAAGATAAATTGGAATGAGTTAATAAGTATCTATTCCTAAAGAAAAAGAAAGAAGAAAACTCGTAAATATACATCTTACAGTGATGAAAAAAAAGGAAAAAAAAACATATATACATAATTTAAAAAAAAGGAAACCAAAAATCTCATACAAAAATCTTTTTAAAAGAAACACATACGCTTTCTTATAAGTCGATAATGAAATTCATGCGTACCTCCTAAGCGCAAGATAACTATAAGTTACACCGTCATAATAGATACCAACCTTCGAATATATTTAAGTCAAATTGTAAGTCGATCAATGACAATGCCAATGCATACTATCGTGCCACTATATTTTTATCACCACCCTCAATGACTGATCGAGCGAGACGCTCAATCCTAAAGGGGGGAGGTGTAACGTCGCGAGCAAAGCGCATAAAAATATTGCGTTTTCTTTCTCCTACTTTGTTGAAAACCCCCGAGAACGCTGGCCTGAGCGATTTCCCATGGAAATCGAGAATAACCATTAAACGAATATGGCATTCACATTTTTCGACACATTCTTGTATCTTCTTAAGCTTAGACATACCACAACTGCAATGTAACCTATCGATAATAAGCGAGCGTCGGGCGTACTTTCGTACGACCCTCCTTACCCACTCGAATCCAACGAGAACATAGTTTTAGGCACGCTTTCTCGGAAAAGTCGTAAAACAAAAATTATCATACTGCAAGCCAGATGACCCAGAGTTCACCCGCCGGCGAAGGCATAGCGGAGCTCCGATTCTTAAATCCGTGTGGGAATCAAGGATAGACCAAGACCGCCGGAAAAGTCCACTCGACTCGGTCATAAAACCGGGCCGCGACGAAAAACAAAATGCACATGGAAGGGCTATGAGGCGCATAGCAGCTGCACTATCGCGGGGCGACTCGGCGCCGGGCCCTAGACCTTAGATAAACAAACACGATCTCATGCGCTTTTTCTACGAAAACTCGCTCGGAATAGCTTCATTCCGATTGGTCGCCTTGTAATTAATTTCATGCGCCTAGACTCCCAGATACAAAGAACTGTCTCCCACGTCGACCGCTCCGATTGGTTAGAAGAGTCAAAAACGAAAAACCCTTTTTTTCTCCTACTCCACCCAAGAAGGGAAATCTGGAGGAAGAAGGTCCAGAGGATTAAAAGAAAAATCAGTTCAGCATCATCATCCGAACCAGAAAGATCTCTTCTATCGACTCCAACCCTGTATCGCGATTCGTAACTCTATTCCGCGTTTAACAATCCAACTCTGTTTTTCGATCATCCATTTGCATATCTATATACTTCGAAAAGTATTGTGAACCTTCTCCGCGCTCTTCACACTCACGAAGTGACCCTCTGACCCATCTGCGGCACCATTGTAAACACAGCGTGTGTGCGGCCCACCGACCGACTTTGTACAAGCGAGCGTAACAGGCCGAGAGCGAAGGCCCTTTCACCGAAGTCCAAAGGACCGTCATCCAGCGAACGTAAGCTAACTGCACCATTTTTTTTGTATCATTTTCTTAATCCGCCGAACTGTACTCTTCCCATGTTTCCGACCGGCCAAGTGGACGGCACTTGGTAATAAACGAAAATTTGTAAACGGTAGCTACATCTGTCGCAATCACTCATATAACTCTTGACCATCTAGGCACTCGAGACCTAGAACACCCGTTTCACACATTCTCCTTTTACCCTCATCCCGTGCTATTGCGCTTGGCGTAGGCAAGAAAGAGGGAAACGAAAGTTTTATGCTCTCATCCCTTCCGGATGTGACATATTAATTTTTGGGGGCTCGTCCGGGATTGTAAAAAGGAAATGTGTTAATTAACCCAATGTCTGACGACGAATCAACTAGCTCATTAAATCTAAATATTACTGAAGACCCAGCTGAGCAATCAGGATATTCACTGAGAAGTTCCAACGTAGAATTATTGTCTGGTCTCGAATCTATTCCAAAAAGATCAATAAAAACATTAAACTTACCTCGTAAAACCGAAATAAAAAACACAGTAACAATGACGACGTTAAGAACAAATCAGTTAATCTCCCTTAAAGATGCAATAAGTTGCGTTCCCGAATTCGATGGAAAAAATATCCCTTTGTCAGAATTTATCACAAGATGCGAAGACGCAAAAGATATGCTTCCTCCCGAAGCTGAAAAATACTTAGCCAAATTAGCTAGAAACAAATTAAAAGATCAAGCTAGAGAAGCGATACATGGGACAAAATTCGAAACGATAGAAGAACTCACAAAATTCCTTAAAAAAATATATACACCAAACAAATCCGAAATGCAATTGTTAGGAGAACTCGGTACAATTTTCCAGATGGACAACGAAAGTGTCGTAGATTTCATTTCAAAAATTAAGAAAAAGGCAAGAGAGATACTTGAGGCGCGAAAATTAGTTAACAATGGCACAGACGACCCCATTTTCAAGACCGTGGTGAGCGATTATTGCCTAACGTGTTTTAAACGGGGTTTAAAAGGGGAAATTGAACAACGACTCCCTCAGTGCGACCTAATTGAAGACGCGATCGAACACGCGATAAAAATCGAACGCGAGGTTAATGCGCGAAAAGAATTGCAAACAAACACCGCTAAACTCGAAAAACCCGTTCCAACACAAGCAGTTAAATTATGCAGTATTTGCAAAAAGGACGATCATTCAACTGAAGCTTGTCGATTCGGATCCCTCACTTGCCAAATCTGTAAAAATCAAGGCCACAGTGCTAATGAATGACGAAAAGTATCAAATGAGCAAAGCTCTGTCTCTTGTCAAATCTGTAAAAAACCCGGTCACACGGCAGATCGGTGTTATGCCAATCAGAACTCCCGCTCCATAAATTGCCAATTGTGCAAAAATCCAGGACACACGGCCGATAAATGCAATTCGCAAGGCCGGTTCACAAACTTCGCAACAGACTGGCGACGTCAGTCGGCCGGTCCTTAATGCCAAATTTGCAAAAAAATCGGGCATACCGCTGATAAATGTTTCCAAGCAAAAACCGAGCCGCCTAACCCCAACTCGAACGTTTGTCGGTACTGCAAAAGGGTAGGGCACGTTATCGAAAATTGTCGTACCCGCGAATTTAATAACTCGCGAAATCAGCCGGGAAACGGCTTGAATACCCCTCGGGCGGACGCGCCGAGAGGTTCTCCGATCCCAAAGCGTCCGGTTACCACGGTCGTAACGACCCCACCGAACGAACCCATCCTACCTACACAATAAATGCAGAAAATTTCGACAAATTACCCTCGGTGTGTATCGGAGCACTACCGGAAGTGGGTAAAATATCGGTACTGTTAGACAGTGGCGCTATCCCAAATTTGATTAAAAAGAAATATACAAAAAATTTGGCTGGTATCGACGAACAAGATATCATTAGATTAAAGGGAATATCCGAGGCACCAGTTTTTGCATTGGGAAGTGTAATGCTGCGTGTATTCGGATTCGAGGCCTTATTCCATATCATACCCGATGAGGTAGGAATCCCTCACCCCGGTTTATTGGGGACCCGTTACTTTTATCAAACAAAATCCAAAATAAATTTCGAGACAGAGTGTTTCGAATGTGGAAATAAGACATTGCCTTTCGAAAAAACGAATGAACCCGACGAGGTGATCGAAATCCCCGCGCGCTCGGAAACGACCTTCCATGTGAAAGTCGAAAACCGCACGTTAAAGGAAGGATATATCCCGCCTATAAAAATCCGCCAGGGTGTTTACGCCGGCGATTGCCTGGTAACAAACACCCACGGAAAGGCCCATTTGAAGGTTTTTAATACCACAAATGACGCCGTAAGACTGCGCGTGCCAGTCATAAAACTACAGGAATTCGACATTGTCGAAGACCTGACGAAAATCGAATCAAATCCAAATTGCATGACAATCTCCAGTTCCAATCCTATTTCTCGCGATGCTATTCCAATTTCTCGCGATTCTAATCATAATTCGGACGTAGATTGCAAGACAACTACGCCGGTCCAGAGCCCAGTAGTGGCCAATCCAAAAACATCGACAAAAAACGTCGAAATAGAACTTTGTCAACGCTCCAGCGAGAGCGAAGACGAAGAAAAACCTAATAAAAACCAAAAATCAAAAACAAACCAAAACGAAAACAAAACAAAATCCGGTTGCACGACAACCTTCAGTTCTAGTTCCATCCCTCGTGATCCTTCTATTCCAGGCGTAGATTGCAAGACAATCACGTCAATCCAGAGCCCAATAGAGGCCAATCCAAAAGTTTCGGCGAAAAATGTCGAAATAAAACCTTGCCTTCGCCCTAATGAGAGCGATGACCAAGGAAAACCAAATAAAAATTTCTGTAGCGAGGAAAGAGCAAGAACAAAATCCAATAAAAAATCAAAATCAAGCAAAGACGAAAACGCGAAAAGCAAAAAACCAACATCAATCAAAAAATTAAACAATGAGAAAAACGAAATATCGACAACGAATCAAAATAAAAATCAAAACCAAAATAAAAACCTAAGTGTAAAAACAATTTTAGAAACAAACGTAAATTGCGTCTCCACCTCTGAGTCAACATCGCGTATAATCAAAAAAAATCTAGAGCGTCCAGAAATAATCAAGAATCTCTTACGTCTAGATCACTTGGGAGACGAAGAATTAAAACATGTCGAAGAAATTATCGAAACGTATTCAGATCGGTTCCATTTAAAAAACGAAGTACTGGGAGCTACCCACGTACTCAAACATAAAATTCCTACAGTCGACGACCACCCAATCAACACCAAACAGTATCGGTTCCCACAAGCCCTTAAAGGCGAAGTCCAGCGTCAGGTAGATGAGCTGCTAGAATCAAATATCATAAACCACTCGGAATCCCCAAATAACAGTCCTGTTTGGATAGTACCGAAAAAACCGGACTCCAACGGCAATAAACGTTGGCGGATGGTAATAGACTTCCGAGCCCTTAACGAGAAAACAATCGGCGATTCTTACCCTTTACCGAATATCACTGACATTCTGGACCAATTAGGACACGCAACCTATTTCTCCGTATTCGATTTAGCATCCGGTTTTCATCAAATCGAGATGAACCTCGAAGATAAACCAAAGACAGCCTTCTCCACGCCATACGGGCATTATGAATTCACTCGAATGCCTTTCGGGCTCAAAAATGCTCCGGCGACCTTCCAACGCTTAATGGATGTTGTGCTTAGCGGACTCCAAGGAGTATCCCTCTTTGTTTATCTTGACGATATCGTAGTTTACGCAAAAGACTTAGAAGAACACGGTGACAAAATTCACAAATTAATGGAACGATTGCGTAAGGCTAACCTCAAATTACAACCGGATAAATGCGAATTTCTCAGACCAGAAGTAAATTACCTCGGCCACATAATTGGAAAAGATGGATTAAAACCAGACCCAAACAAATTGTCAGCAGTAAAGGAATTTCCTATCCCAAAAAACGTTAAAAATGTTCGCCAATTCTTGGGCTTAACAGGATATTATCGCAGGTTCATTAAAGACTTCTCAAAAATTGCAAAACCTCTAACCCATCTCTTAGAAGACAAAACCGACTTTGAATGGACGAACGAAACGCAAACAGCATTCGAAATTCTTAAAAATAAATTATGCGAAGCCCCTATCCTCCAGTACCCCGATTTCGATAAACCATTTATTATTACGACAGACGCTTCCGGGTACGCCCTGGGCGCAGTCCTGTCACAGGGAGAAATAGGAAAAGACAAACCCATAGCGTACACATCGTGCGTATTACGCGGCGCAGCCCTTCGGTACGATACGTACGAGAAGGAAGCCATGGCGATCGTTCACGGCGTGAAGGCCTTCCGTCCTTATATCTATGGTAGAAGGTTCACGCTCGTTACGGATCATAAGCCCTTGGTTTGGTTCAGAACCGCTAAAGACGCTAACGCGCGTGTACTCAAATGGCGACTCAAACTTTCCGAATACGACTACGAAGTCGTCTACAAACCCGGCCCACTTAACTCAAACGCTGATGCCTTATCCCGAAACCCGATAGAAAAATTGGAAGATGTCAAAACCATACCCAATTGTCAACAGGAACAAATCGAAAATTCAAAAATCACGTTACAAGATTTAGCGCGCCAATTAGAAGAGACTAGTGATAGCGATGAAGAAAACGAAAATCCCACAACTTTCACAACTCAAGCTGAAGTCCATCCCATTCCCTGTGAAGAAAATATAAACGTTGTCACTCGCTCACGAGCAAAAAACGATGCATCCCCGAAATTAGGAGAACCGTCACAACGAAAAAACGAAACATCTGGCGACAACGCTATGACCAGGGTCGATGCACCTACCACCAAACGGGTAGACGTGCACTCCGAACCCCGACACCTTGCGCGCCGCACTTGTAAACCCATAAACTACGAGGAGAGTAGCGACGAGGAAACAGAGGCCGAGGTATTCGAGCCTACGCGTGCCCGACGACCCAGAGAGGCCGTTCACCCCAAAACAGCTGAGGGCCCTAGCAAGCACAAAGCACGTCCTATCCCTTATTCCAAAAAATCCGCCAATCCTAACTCCGATGATTCGACAGATTCAGATACCAGTTCTCATGATCCATTAACTTCCGAAGACGAGGATCCTCCTGCAGAGGAACCAACAATGTCCAAATTTAAATTCGCCAATTGCATTGATACGAAAGAATTATTCCATTTCCGTAATGACAATTTAGTCTATTTTATCGACTCACAAGGAAAACCATGTGACACTGGAGCACAAAAATTATCAGAATCAAACAAGCTTCCGCTCTGGAAAGATGTATCAGTAGGCCAAGCCTACAGTAAAAAGGTCGGAAAAAAATATCATGTTGCCCTAGTCATCAAAGACGAATATTCTGGATCATTATCCTTCGTATCAGAAAATGTTAAGGAAAGCATAAGAGAATTAAAAGACCTTTGCGAAGATCTCAAACTCCAATCGCTGAGTATTTGCCACAGTAATCACGTCGAGCACCTAATATGGGCCGACGTCCTCAACATAATTAAAGAAACGTTCAAAGCCAGTCCAATAAAAATATTGATTTGTTTGGGAACATTACAGTACGTGCCGATCGAAAAACGCGATTCCATTTTTTAGGAGATGCACAAGTCCCCGATAGGAGGACACAAAGGTGTCTCAAAAACGTACAATAGAATTAAACGCGAATATTTCTGGGAAGACTTGAAATCAGACATCCAAAGAAGAATCCAACAATGCTTAGAGTGTCAACTAAAAAAATTAGTCAGAGTCAAAACCAAGCAGCCGATGATAATTACCGACACTCCAGGTACAGTTTTCGAAAAAATATCGATGGATATTGTAGGTCCAATGCAACGTACTTCAAATCAAAATGAGTACATTCTCACAATTCAAGACCATTTATCAAAGTATTGTGTTGCTATCCCGCTATCAAACGCACTTGCGACAACAGTCGCTGATGCATTCATAAAAAGATTCATATGTGTTTTCGGCGCACCCAAGGCATTTTTTTGATTTGATTGACAGATCAGGGGAATAACTTCCTAAGCGGTCTAATGAAAAGAATCGCGAAACGCTTCCGCATAAAGCAATACCGAACTACAGCGTTTCACCCCCAGTCCAATGGATCCCTTGAAAGATCTCACCACGTGCTAGCCGAATTCTTGAAACAGTATACCGATAAGGATAACGAATGGGATCAATGGTTGGAACTAGCTATGCTTTCATACAACACTAGTGTTCACGAAAGCACAAGACATACTCCTTATGAGGTAGTCTTTGGAAAACTAGCAAGAGTCCCGTCGAGTGAACCTCTTCGCGAATCAGACCAACTACCCACTTATCGTGGATACTTAATCGAATTGATAACACGAATAAACGGAATCAGAAACCTTGCTTACGAAAATTTAATCTCATCCAAACATCGGTCAAAAAAATATTATGATAAAAATGCGAATCCTAAAAGTTTTAAGGTAGGAGACTACGTCTACCTCCAAAAGGGACCGAGACCTGGTAAACTCGGAGACCATTATACTGGACCACATAAGGTTCTAGAAAAACTGGACAAGGGTAACGTAAAAATCCAATATAATAACAAAACACGAATAGTGCATGAAAACAGATTGCAATACTCACACATTAACACTGAAATCAAAAACAAAAAGAAGAACAAACCACCAAGAGTCGACGAATCCGATTTTAATCACAATTAAATAAATAACCACAACAATTACACTGTTTTTTCAGATGGCTGTTATCGAACTATCCAGAAACATCAAGGGGTATAACTTTTATGATATCCCAAAAACAACTTCGAAATTCCAAAAACAAATTCAAATTTCCAAAAACAACAACGCTGTCTATTAAGAATTATCTAACACTAATTCGAAAGATATCCGCCCAATGTTAACACTACAGTTATATCCGATGAGCGACACATCCAGAAAGAAATTTAAACGCTATACTACGATATTCTTATTCAATAATATAACCGAGAATGTTAAATTCTTCAAAATAGTTTATCTCCTGCGATACAAGCACTGGACGAATTTACATATAGTTTAATGAAAGCTCCAAGCCATATGGCGGTACTAGGTAGCGAAGTATTACATGTTATTGTATACCAATAGAAGTAATCCTGATCAGGTTAAAAGAATGTTAAAAGAATGTTAAAAGAAGGTTAAAATAATGCTAAAAGAATGTTAAAAGTATGTTAAAAGAAGGCTTAAAGAGTTTAAAAGAATATTAAAAGAATGTTAAATGAATATTACGATCAACCTGTCACTCGTGGGAACGAAAAATATGGCCTTACTCCTCGAACTCATATATTACCAAAACAAGAACTCAAACAACCTGTAATTCCTTCCTCGATATTACCTTTACGGAGACATCGGGTACAGATTCATACCTGCTCCTATCAAAGCCATACTACCTGCAAACATGAAGCCGTCGACGAAGTCTACTTGGCGATACACCAACCCAGAACTACCATATGGGATCTATTCCGCAGAAAACATCGACAACGTACGAAAACACATCATGTTTCCTGTAGAGCAGCCCACTGCCATAAACAACATGGCACGGGGCATCAGTGGTCAAAACACTGTCAACCAAGCGGACTCAATCTGGAATCGCACCTGGGGAAAATTTTTTGAATTCGGTACAGCAAACGCTGGTGTCACCCGAATGTTACCCATCGTTCGATCGAGTACGCTCCTCACAGATACGGTGATCTATACGTACAGCCTATACACTGTCTACGGCTGGTCGGTCTACCTCATCGGTGCAGTAAGGGACTCGGTTACGCACCTCCTGATGCACCTGGCTAGGTGACCTAAGAAGAAAACGTCAACCGTAGAACTGGTCAAGAACTCTAAACTCGTCACATCTCCTTCTGTCGAACCAAAGGATCAAGTCAAGACCAACGCTGCAACACATGATCTCTACATTAACATCTCCGATCGTTCAAGGTACGATCAACGTCCTAAAACACGTCCCTTTCCTTTGAGTTCGCACGAGAAGACATTCGAGTATCAAAACGATCATTGTAGTCATGCCTAATAAGGTTTTTCTCTATCCTCATTACTATCGTTCTTTTAACCTTGTCAAGTAAGATAAATTGGAATGAGTTAATAAGTATCTATTCCTAAAGAAAAAGAAAGAAGAAAACTCGTAAATATACATCTTACAGTGATGAAAAAAAAGGAAAAAAAAACATATATACATAATTTAAAAAAAAGGAAACCAAAAATCTCATACAAAAATCTTTTTAAAAGAAACACATACGCTTTCTTATAAGTCGATAATGAAATTCATGCGTACCTCCTAAGCGCAAGATAACTATAAGTTACACCGTCATAATAGATACCAACCTTCGAATATATTTAAGTCAAATTGTAAGTCGATCAATGACAATGCCAATGCATACTATCGTGCCACTATATTTTTATCACCACCCTCAATGACTGATCGAGCGAGACGCTCAATCCTAAAGGGGGGAGGTGTAACGTCGCGAGCAAAGCGCATAAAAATATTGCGTTTTCTTTCTCCTACTTTGTTGAAAACCCCCGAGAACGCTGGCCTGAGCGATTTCCCATGGAAATCGAGAATAACCATTAAACGAATATGGCATTCACATTTTTCGACACATTCTTGTATCTTCTTAAGCTTAGACATACCACAACTGCAATGTAACCTATCGATAATAAGCGAGCGTCGGGCGTACTTTCGTACGACCCTCCTTACCCACTCGAATCCAACGAGAACATAGTTTTAGGCACGCTTTCTCGGAAAAGTCGTAAAACAAAAATTATCATACTGCAAGCCAGATGACCCAGAGTTCACCCGCCGGCGAAGGCATAGCGGAGCTCCGATTCTTAAATCCGTGTGGGAATCAAGGATAGACCAAGACCGCCGGAAAAGTCCACTCGACTCGGTCATAAAACCGGGCCGCGACGAAAAACAAAATGCACATGGAAGGGCTATGAGGCGCATAGCAGCTGCACTATCGCGGGGCGACTCGGCGCCGGGCCCTAGACCTTAGATAAACAAACACGATCTCATGCGCTTTTTCTACGAAAACTCGCTCGGAATAGCTTCATTCCGATTGGTCGCCTTGTAATTAATTTCATGCGCCTAGACTCCCAGATACAAAGAACTGTCTCCCACGTCGACCGCTCCGATTGGTTAGAAGAGTCAAAAACGAAAAACCCTTTTTTTCTCCTACTCCACCCAAGAAGGGAAATCTGGAGGAAGAAGGTCCAGAGGATTAAAAGAAAAATCAGTTCAGCATCATCATCCGAACCAGAAAGATCTCTTCTATCGACTCCAACCCTGTATCGCGATTCGTAACTCTATTCCGCGTTTAACAATCCAACTCTGTTTTTCGATCATCCATTTGCATATCTATATACTTCGAAAAGTATTGTGAACCTTCTCCGCGCTCTTCACACTCACGAAGTGACCCTCTGACCCATCTGCGGCACCATTGTAAACACAGCGTGTGTGCGGCCCACCGACCGACTTTGTACAAGCGAGCGTAACAGGCCGAGAGCGAAGGCCCTTTCACCGAAGTCCAAAGGACCGTCATCCAGCGAACGTAAGCTAACTGCACCATTTTTTTTGTATCATTTTCTTAATCCGCCGAACTGTACTCTTCCCATGTTTCCGACCGGCCAAGTGGACGGCACTTGGTAATAAACGAAAATTTGTAAACGGTAGCTACATCTGTCGCAATCACTCATATAACTCTTGACCATCTAGGCACTCGAGACCTAGAACACCCGTTTCACACATTCTCCTTTTACCCTCATCCCGTGCTATTGCGCTTGGCGTAGGCAAGAAAGAGGGAAACGAAAGTTTTATGCTCTCATCCCTTCCGGATGTGACACTCCCTCTCTCTCTCTTATGTATACTGACTTACCAGCGTACAACTTACTACCGCTGGTATACGTTGCGTGCCGTCGACAAACCTTTTTTTTTCTCGATCCTCTACATCGGGTCTCTCCAACAAAGTATCGAACGATGCCTAAATCCCCGCTCGATAAAATGACTACGATTGATAATATAGACCACGGTGATCGACTACGTTTGAAGATAGTTCCATTGTAGATTTTTTTGGTGCATCAATATCGTTGGAAGGTTTTCATTATCGTAATAATAGTGAAACCGTAATAATACCGCACTCTCTTTACGATACAGGAAAGCTAGAAATGGACGTTAATTAGTTGTCTAAATCCGAGGCGTCACCCGTGATATTTATTTGTAGCCCCTAATGTATATGAAATTTCTAAAAGATAACCAACTTTTTTAAAACGCAATATTTGCTTTGAAATTCTTACAATTCAGTTAAAAAATCTTTGACCGATGCGTTGGTCTAGTGGTTAGCGTGCTTGCCTCTGAAATCAGCACATCGGAAGGTCGCGGGTTCGAATCGCCGTCTCGTAGTTTCGGAGAAAAAAGTAAAAACACGGGCATGACGTGGCTCCAGTTCTACACAGATGTCGCGCACACGGACCGGCACGTCTCCCATGGAAATTTATATACGCAAAAATATACTGCTAATTTATTTTATTAATAATTGTAATATATGTGAAATGTATGCCATATATTCAAAATATATGTTGTATATATGTGCCAAATTCTAATTTTCATAACGTTTTTTATATATGAGATGTATATGCGTGGTATTACTGTATATCAATGTATCATATATCAATGATATATGTAGCATTTACCCTGCATATATACCGCGTATATTTAGCATATATGTTGCATACACACTGCATACATACCACATATATACTGCATAAATGGTACATATATGCGACATATATACAGATATGCGTAGCATCTCTGTATATAGCGTTCATATGTAATAGCGTACTTTAACTGTAAGTTAAGTTTTTTTAAGTTTAAGTTTTAAGTTTTATTAAGTTTAACTGTGATAGTGTTTATACACAGCATATATTTCTTGTGAGGAATATGTATCCAAAATGTATGCGTCATATATGACGCATAAATGACGCATATATGAGTCATATATGACGCATACATTTTTGATATATTCTTCTGATAAAAAAATAGCCATCAAAAATAGGCATCACTCAAAGCAGTAAAAATTGCCAAACATCCTGATTAAAAATTTGTATACAATCGTCTCCGTGTATACACGAGGAGCTTCAAGGATCGTAAGAAAATTACGGTTCGGGGTCCCCGAACATTCACCGATTCATAGGTCGCGCGCGAGATACTGCGATGATTGGCGGAATGTGCGCCGTTTTATGATCGGGCATGCGGTCACGCATAGGCCGTTATATAATGGGTACGCGGGAGAAATAAGAACCGACGAAGATGATGAAGGAAAAGAAAAAACAGAAGTGAAGAAACTACTAAAATAAAAACTACTGACGGCAGTCCTTTCAGTCCGTAGCACGTAGTCACATCAGAACGATCCTCATAGTACTTATAATTTGATGCAACGCGGCTATAAAGATGAGATTACGTCTCGTACGACGATAGGGATCCGATGCCCGTATCTTTAGTGAAAAGTAAGCACCAGAGTAAGAGAGAAGCTCATACCAAACATAGCAGCTAACGATCATACATTCACTGTGACAGGGTCATTCGTACGCGCGTGTGTGTTTGTGTGCACATACGAGAGTAGTGTACGTACACAAACGGAATGCTGTCTCGTTATACAGTATTCTTCGTATTATGAAAATTCTGGTGAAAATAATTTATCTACGATAACGTGTTGCTGTTCCGTGTGAGTGAGGCAAACAAAACCGAATAATCAATCAAACGATCAAATGCGGCATTGAATTTGTTTATTTGTTTCATTTTCACGACTATTCAACCAATCTCCATGAAAATTTGCATACATATGGCGTGTGTCATGGAGATGAACATAGCATACTTTAAAAAATATGAATACAACTATAAACAAATGAATAAATATAAATTAATTCGTTAATATGAATATAAATATGAATAAAACCCGGGATAATATTGATTTCCCGACGAACATATAAATTTATTAATCAATCAACATTTATCAATAATCATTTGACAGCAATGCCGAAGTTCACGTTCACAGACTCAAAACAAATCACAGTTTTACTATTGCCAACTCGTCATCAAATTTTGCACACTTGTAACCCGTGTCGTGCAGAGATGAATATCTGGAAATGTCTGGAATGATGACGTTATTTTCGAGAATACAACCAAATCCGTTGTACGGGGTAAAAGTATCGATTGCAACATGGGTAGATATGGGGCACATCTTCCATAGGAATTTGCAAATTATAGATAGGCTTACAATGGTTAAATTGTGTTTTTTTAATTATCTTAACGGTGTTATATCGAGTTTCATGTGTACATTCAGTTCTTACAGTAATTAATTTTTTTCCGTCACTAAAATAAAGTTTAATATACTACATCTATAAACTGATAATGTAACGATATTTGTTTAAGATCCGTCACAAAGCAACAAATGGCGCCGTCGGTATTTAAAACGTGCTATCGTTTTATATTGACTCAATATAGTAAAGCCCGTGGGCGGCCGAGTATGACACGCCTCGATCACTTCGAAATTTTCAACCGCGATTTCGACCCAACAGCACAATCAATTATGATTAACTTTATTGTGTACATGCGGTATTGTTAGAGAAAAATCCGGGCGGTTGACATTTTGTCAAATTTTTAAAACTATACATTTACCTTAAACTCTTATTAGCTCCATATTTTCGCTTACATTTCTATTGACTGGATTAGTTTATGGCTTCGATTGTTTTTACTCAATACACTCAGGGAAAAAAGAAATCAAGGAAAAATTTATTCCGCGCGGGCATAGCCGCTAGCAAAAATAGTTAATCCATCATTCTAGTCAAATTTCGATCAGAGTATACTCGATGTGTATAGTCGAAAGGGACTGGCCAAGAAGTCGTTCGTTAGCGAATTGAAAAAGACAACATATTTAATAATTAATATTTATTATTATCTTTGTCCTTCAATAAGGTTTCTAGTGAGGAACATTTTATGCCTTGCTTATCCAACAAATTTTGGAGATCTACCACGAGTGAACTGGTTTCCAATTAAACGTTATTATTACTCATTTTTTGGGAACGCCATTCACGGCCAGAACATATTTTAAAGAAGAACAATCGTAAATCATTACTGAGAGGCATGGACGACCGTAAGTGGGAAACTGCATGTTAAAAGGATGATGAAAGGGTCAATCGGTACCCTAACTCGTTCTGCGCTATTTCTGCAATCGCAAATTGTTCATGCATGTATTGCGCACAAATGGCGCATTGGTAATCGATTTAAAGTCTATCAAACCTAGGGCACTTGCATCAATTTATCCTTGAATACGGTTGCACCTTACACCAACTGTAATCGCAATCGCCCGCACGTAAACGCGTACAATAGAACGCGCTTTTCGTAACCAGTTAAAAACTAAACTTTGTACTATTATACGATATAAAAGGGCCCATGAACAACCAAACGCCAAATTACCAAATTACAGAAAAACGAAAGATTAAGAGATGGAATTATATTAGTATCAAAATCATCAACAAATCACGCCGACACCTTTCGACATCTGCAATTTGCTAATAATCTCTCTCGCACTCTCTTTATCTCTTTGTAACAACTTAATTCGGGCCTCCGTGGCCGCCCGATCAAACAAACTTGCAACCACCACTCAATTCGCTCTTAATAACAACCGTGCGTGCGTGGCGTCGGACGGGTCCAGACCTGTACAAACCAACAATGAACTATTTGCAGTGTACGCTTTCGGTACTAATAAATCGTCTATATGGGGTATTCCATGCGTAGCGAGACAGGTTTTGGTCGCGGGTTTCAATATTTTTCGTCCGTTAATATATTGTTTTCTTATATCATATAAAAGCATTTCCATATAGTTATTAACCCCAATTAAGACTTGGTTTTTGTTAAGTCCTAATCGAAAAATAAAAACATTAAATATTTTACTTACCTTTAATTTCGTGTCCCTTAAGTGTCAATACAGCGAAAATTAAATCTGACCAGCGCTTTTTAACCGGAAAAAGCGCTCTTTTTAATAAAGCTAATGGAATATTAATCCGATTTGTAAAGGAAAACGTACAGCCAAAAAACGGAGAAAGAACCCGTTCTTATTTTTTTTTCAGCCCTTAGGGTCTACTGAATTTTATCAAAAATTTTACTGAACATAGCTTAACACGTGAGAAATGCACGGTAAAATCTTCAGCTTGCCTTTATTTCTTGTTCACTGGCAATAAAATTAATAAGTTGTCTTAAACAATTAAATTGCATTAATATTGTGTTGCGAGAACTCCAATGAAGTGAAAATGTGACTCAATGTGAATACTAATACTGTATCAGTTTAGCATTAGTAAAATGTATGAAATCTATTATTCCGACATGAAATATTTTCTTCGTTAGTATATGGTGGCCCTGAAAAGGTTGGTGGCCCTGAAAGGTGGTTTGCAGTTTTTTTTACGCTTCACGATAACTTTCGTGACCGGTGCTGTAGAAGAAGAATACGTTTTGAAATTAATTTTTTTATCTTCAGTTAGTATGGCTGCGTGAAACATCCCGTTCCTTCAAAAATGTCACTGTTGAATCATACTCGCTTTTCGCACTAAAGCAACAGTCGATCCCTTTAATATTCTGCTTCGCCCAATCGAAAAGCCGTTGTGGTGTCAAAATCTGTCTCTCTGGAGATAGTTGAAGGCTTGCACGAGCGGCAAGTCTCTTTACTGTCCCTGATATTCCGTCACAAGCACCTTTTCCATGCGCGGTGGCAAAGAAATGCCATTCGGCATCCACACCGAAGTCTTCTTTATGATAAACCAAGTTGATGAAGTTTTTACAATTCTTATATTGCTGTGGGGCTTCATCGGAAAAGTAATACATTTTTTTACCGAAAATTGGACTTTTAAGTATTGAACGAGAATCCGTTGAAAGGCATACGCTGAACTCGTTAAGTGATCAAGACAATCAGCGATGATCGTCAGGTTTTTGTTGACAATTCCATTTTCGGACCTATAATAAATCACGAACGGGTGAATCGTTGCCTGGTGATTATTCCAGTGAAGTCCCTGACAAGCGTCCTGTGCAACGAATGCGTAATTCTGGGCAAAGTCCAAATCGACGACGAATTCTCCTTCTTGAAGATTTTCTTGAAGATTTTGCTTTGTGATAAAACCGTGAAGAAGCAACGTTTTCAACTCAGAACATAAAGTATCTACGAAGTCATCCGCAGACATCTGCACAGTTTCTAACGTTGATCTGTCTACTGAAATCCAACGAGAAAATTTGATTGTGTCAATCATCGCGTCATCAAACTTCATTTTAAGCATCTCGGTCAATGGTTTGGTGCCGGGACATTGTTTGCACGTACTTGAAAAACATTCTACCGTGAGTTATTTGCATGCTATAAATTTCAAGCAATCCTTGTAATCATTCAGCGGGACGATCCAGTCTGAAGTGAGCTGTCCAATTCCGCAAGCATCGAGCTTCAGTTTAACATTTTGATGTGAAGTACAAACGCACACAGTATTCGTACCACTCTGCTCCGCTAGAACGCAGAACGGTGGTCGTAAAGTAGCGAATCGTGAAAATCCAATTTTCATGTCAGGATGCTTGTCTCGAAAATTCCGATACAACTCTTTCAGATTGCAGAGAACTAATCTCTTTTGCATTCTTTCGCGCAGGCCAGAAGGTTCCTTAACAGAGACGAAATCTTCTGTTCCTGCTAGGATACGACTATCCTCGTCGTCGACATAAAATGCTTGTACTGTTGTCGAAGTGGTTGAATCAAGTACATTTCCAGCTTTGGCAGTAGGCGTTGATAACACTCCCGTTTCAGAGTATACCTGTTTAGCGATTTGTACCATCCGTTTACTTGTATTAAACTCAGACATTACTTCGTTTATCGACAGAGTTTGCGGTGAAACAGTGAGAAGCTGTATTTTATCTCGACGAGAAGTCGTTTCCTTATCGAATTTGTCGTGAATTTGCTGTATCATCTCATCGTACAGCCGACATTTCTTTTTCTCAACTGTCTTTGCAGATTTATTCAAGCCAGTTTTCAAAAATTCGTTTACCTTCCCAATAACTATCTGCTTTTTAGCAGAAGACTATTTAACGATGTGTTTACGTTTCTTCGAAATTGGCGACTCACCTACGACTTCGAGCAATCTTTGAAGTCCACTATTGTGACTGGAAATTGCGAAACTTTGTTATGATGAAGTTGCTTCAGACTTTCCTTCACTAACTGACGAATATTGAGAATAACCTCCAGGTTGACTTGTGTGATTTTCCGCGTCACTATCATCTCGAGATACTGATCTGAGTTGATTTGTAGCGAGATTACCAGCATCGCATGTTGCTGAAAGTTCAGGATCAAGTTGATTCACAGCGACATCAATAATATCCGATTTGTTAGAAGGTTCAGGTTGACTTATGGAAAATTCGATGCAATTCGATTTATCTGAAGATTCAAATGCACTTTCCGGTTCCGGTCCACATCGATTGTTTTCAATATCTTCATTCGGTAGCGGAAGTCCATGCGAGGCCAGAAGTTGACATTGTATTGTCATTCGACATTGTTTACAAAGATAAAGTCCTAATGTCAATGATGGCTCCCTCTCGATTTCGTATATAGTCACCAGTTTCACGCGTGCACGCTTGTTTTTGTGATTTTTTTATTGAACGGATTGTGGCAGTAGTATCGCACCATCGCAAATGAACCGTCTATGTTTGTAAAATGAAGACTTTTTCGAGTTGTTCATTAAACAGACCGTAGCTTTTGTTTTAATAACTTCTTTATTCATCTTTTGTCAAACATATAATTATACATTTCAGTTTTGCTTATTAACTATTCCTGTTAGCGTTTTAACTTACTAGTCTATTTGTAATATGTTTTATTTTACCACAGTTTTGTCTCGACGAATCGTTTATTTTTTTGTAAGTTTGGATAAAAAAATTTGAAAAAAATCAGCAGTTTGTTTTTATCGCCTTATAACTAGACTTATAGCTACCTCCCGACACCCTATGGACAATATTTACAATATTTACAATGTTCCCATACTTATTTTACTGCATGATTATATGATGCGGTAGCTTGTGCTCGAGGGTGAACAGTGTCGTTTCCCTGGCCAGCGTGCCTATGTGTTCCGTTAGCTCTAGGTTTTTGACTTGCTCTTCGTAAAAGTTTTTCGCGAATCTGTATATTTCCTCTGAAAGTGTTTTTAGGTGTGTAGTATGTCTATTTGTGCAGTTTCTCGTGCCTGGAGCACTTGCAGTTATCATTCTGGCAACTTGCTTTGGGTTACTTCTAATTGTTTAATGTTATGTTTTGCAGTACTGCTCCATACGGGAGATGCATATAATATCACAGGTCTAATGACTGTTTTGTAAAGTAGTACCTTATTTTTTAAGGTGAGCTTGCTTTTTTCACATAATAGCCAATATAGTAAGCTTTTAACTTTAAGCGCTTTACATTTAACTTCTGTAATGTGTTTCTTGAAGTTTAGCTTATTATCTGAGTATACTCCTAAGTATTTGGCGCTACCCTTTGGTTCTATTATCGTTCCTTCCATATCAAATGGAGGAATGTTTTCTTTTTTAATTTTTTTGCTAAATGATACCAATTTGGTCTTCCCCGCATTAATTTTAATTTTCCACATGTTGAAGTGCTCTATAATTAGGTTTACATGTTTCTGCACTCTTTCTTGTGCTTGTTTTTTCTTCCAGGAGGAGGCAAACACGGCAGTGTCATCCGCGAAGAGTGCTATTTCCGTTTGGGGGGATTTAGGTATGTCATTTATATAATATAAAAAACATTGCTGGGCCTAGGATTAAGCCGTGCGGCACTCCAGGTACCACATTTTGTATTTCCGAGGATTCTCCATTGGCAATCACCGAAAAGGTACGTTCGTAGAGATAATTTTGTATTAGTTTTATAATATACATAGGAATGTTGAGCTCGTTCAGCTTGAAAATTAGACCTTTGTGCCATACGGTATGGAAGGTTTTTTCTATATCTAGCAATACTCGGGCCGTCGACTTATTTCGGTTGAAATACATGCTTATATGGTTTGCGACTCTCGCTAGTTGCTTGACCGTGTCATGCCCCTGGCGGAATCCAAATTGTTCAGCTATTAGTTGGCTTGCTATTCTCTCGTGCCTTTGTAGTCTATTTAGTATGATTTTTTCTAGCACTTTACTCATAGTTGCAAGTAGGCTAATTGGTCTGTAGTTCTGGGGAAAAAGTTTATCTTTTCCTGGCTTTGGGAAAGCCAGGACGTTGGCGTGCTTCCATTTTTTGGGGAAGTATGAGAGTTTGAGGCAGGCATTTATAATTTTAGTTAACTCTTTTAAGGCTGTTCGCGGAAGGCTTTTTAGGACCTGATTTTGGATTCCGTCAGGACCTGGCGCTTTGAGAAGTCTCGTTTTTCTTATTGCAATTTCTACTTCATAGATGTTCGTGAGATGTTCGTCTTCTAGGGTAACCTTTTGAGCTGGGATTTTTCTATACTTATTCCTAATTTTCCTGGCATGCCCTTACGAGCTCATATTCTCTGTGAGGTGATGGACCCTTTCAAAGTTCTCCGCAAGTATGCAGTCTTGTCTTTGTCACTTATCGCAAGTCCCCTAGGGCCGTGCAGAGTAGGGAGCGCATTTTCTACCGGTTTAGTGAACACTTTCACCATTTTCCATAGCGAGTTATCTTTGATTTCTAATTTTTCAAGTTTCTGATTCCATTTCTGGTTGCTATGTTCCCTAATTAGTGCTTTGGTTTTGTTCGAAAGCTTGTTATATATTCGCTTGACCTGCGGGTCTCCAGAGTTTTGATAGAGCCTACGCACAGTATTTCTGAGTCTGATGTGCGCCTTGATTTCTTTCGGCAACTTTATTGCTGTTGCTTTGCTTTTGCTTCTGGGGATGGCTAATTCTACTGCATTATTTATTGTGTTTGTAAGATTTTCAACTCTATTGTCAATATTGTCTACTGTGTTTATTTCTTCCTCCGGGTTTAGGTGCTCTACTAGGTACTCCTTGAACATTTCCCAGTCTGCTTTTTCGTAATTAAAAAAGGACGTTACTTGATAATCAATTTTTGAATTTTGCAGGGTAAGAATGATTGGACGGTGGTCGGATTCAAGCTCGTCGGTGACTTTGATATCTACGTTGCTCACTATGTTTTTGACTATGGCGAAATCTACAATACTGGGAAGTGTGTTGTTATATGGATGCAGGGTATAGTTATCCGGGGATATTATTCCAAGCGGGTGGCTGCTGACATATTTAAAAACGATATTTCCGTTATTATTTTCCCGCGAGCATTTCCAGCTCATGTGATAGCGTTGAAGTCGCCTACAACAATTACCGAATTTGCCGATTTGAAAATTTTGTCGAGATCTTCAGTATCAATCTTTGTCTGCGGAGCAGCATACATCAAGGCAATTACGAGGTTGTTTTTTAACTGTATGGCTTTAGATTCAATAGATACAGTATCGAAATCGAGCTCAGAGCATACGATGTCTCTCTTGCAATATATGGCTACTCCCCCTGCTGCCGTGTTGTTGGCTCTATCTTTGCGAAAACTATGGTACCCCGGGATCTTGCATTTGGTGTTATTTTTAAGCTTGGTTTCATTGACTAGCAGTATATCTATGTCGTGAGCTTCAAGAAAATCCATCACCTCCTCTTTTTTAATTTTTAGGCTATTGGCATTCCTATGCGCTATTGTAATATTTTTGTTTAGTGTGTTTGTGTAGCTAGACATGTTTGAGAATGACTGTATAAAACGCGTCGCATCGCGAGATGTAGTCCTTGCAATTATTTAATTTATCGTTAAGTTCTTTTAGCATTTCAAACATATTTTTGAGATCGCATTGCGCTTGCAAAATTTTCATTTCATTTACTATGCCAAGGAGTGTCGAGATGTCTTGGGATGCGTTTATTCCAGTCTTACCTAGCTGGGGATTATTTTTTGTCGCCGCCGCATAGTGTAGGGTTTTGTTGCTCTCCCTGTCCCTTGCGGCTTCTTCTAGGCGGCTGGTATTTTCCTCATAGATATTCGGCAGTGAGGTCCTCTTCCTCAGCGCCGGGAAAGTCTGTTCGCTGACCTGTCCTGGTTGCTGTATTGTTCTCTGATGTGATGGCCTTCTTCGCTGGTTTCGTTCGATTTTTTCGAGTTGAGCTTTGTAGGTTTTGCACTAAATCGAGTTGGCAGTTTGTGCATTTTGGGGGTTCCTCCTCCCTCTTGGTGTAGTCTGTTGTGAGATGTGATCCAGTGCATTTACCGCATCTTGGGGCGTTGTGGCAGAATGTTGTGCCGTGTCCATAGTGATGGCATCGATAGCATTGTGTTACTCGTCGCTTGTTTTTGTATCTTTCCCATCTGATCTTGACAGAGCAGACGTACTTGATTTTTCTGACAAGTTCCAAGTTTTTGGTGGGTTTGAGTGAGACGAAATACATAGGATATTCCATGCCTTTATTTTTCATTTTCATGAGGGCTACCTTTATCGGTTCAAGCCCTTGGTTGTTGAAGTCGTCTTTGATGTCTTGGACTTCCAGTTGTGGGAGCTCTTTAATCACGTATTTTCTATCCTTCTCATTTTGAGTGGCGTAGGTGTGAAAGTTGATCCCTTGCTGAATCAGCCTATTTTTAAGTCCAGTAAAGTTTTCATGTGTCACTGGCATGGCCGTGATTGTCTGCGCTGAGTATTTGATGGTAGCTTCCTTAAAATCCTCACGGATCGTCTTTATTGTGCGGTTCTTGTCGTTAGCATTCATGGCTTCGCTATGTATGACTATTGGCGACGTCCTTGATTTACCACTGCTTGGTCGTGCGGCAACTTGATCCATTGGTGTTGGCTCATCGTCATCCTCATTGAGGTCCTCAGATCCTCAGTCCTCAGATCCTGAGGGGGAGAGTGCTTCAAAGCGATTTGATGTTTGTACAGGAAGGGGTCCGTTTTTAGATTTTTTTGGAGGTCCCAGTCTGCTGGTCCTCCTGTCTTTTCTTCTTGGTGCTTGTCATATTCATCTCATTGCTGGGTCGTGCTCGTTTAATCTTTCCTGCCTCAATCCCTCGGGATTTGGCATTTGTTTCCCACTTTGCGTTACTCGTGTCTGCAGGTTTTGTTTTCCGTATGTGAGAGTCGAAGCTGTCTCGAGGAATCAGAGTGATGAGCAGAGTCTGGTATCGAAGTGTACTCGAGAATCCTTCCTACGATGAATCAACAGACCGTAGTAGTTCAGTTCAAAATTCTCTTTATTCATAGGTCGTACAATGTTAATACATTTTTTGGTATTTTGTTTATGACTATTCCTGTTGCTTAGAACTTACCAGTCTGTTTATGTTTTATTATTAATTATTGCTTGCTTACATTATTTTTCGGTTTCTCCGAATGTAGGTTATTTGTTATTTTAATCAAAAGTTAAAAAAAATACTATCAGAAATGTTTTTCCTTAAAGCTGGGGACTATTTACACTATTTACGTTGCTTAGCGTTTTTAACGTAATATCACATAGTATCATATGATTAGATGATGCGGTAGTTTGTGTTTAATCTTAAATGGTCGTGTATCCTACGTGTGGGTACCAATTTCGTTCAGCATAGGGTTTTCCCTATCCAGTTCTGTGTAGAATTTTATAGTGTGTGCTAGAATATCGTGATAGAGTTCTTTCATGTTGGTTTCTGTTCTTATTTGTTGGTTTCTTGTGCGCCATCGGCTGTTTGTTATTGTTCTGAGGGTTTTATTTTGCAGTATTTCTAATTTCTTAACGTTAGACTTCGCCGTGTTGCCCCATATGGGCGCGGCGTAGAGCATTATTGGTTTATCATGGCTTTGTAGAGTAGTAGTTTATTTTTGGTGCTGAGGACGCTTTTTCTGCAGAGCAAGTTGTACAGAATACTTTTGATTTTTTTTGCTTTATTGCACGCTTCTTTTATGTGTTCTTTGAACGTTAGTTTGCAGTCTAAGATTAAGCCTAGGTATTTTGCACTGTTTTTTGGTTCTACATTTGTATTGTCTACTTTAAAAGGTGGTATCGTTTCTTTTTTAGTTTTCTTGGTGAAGAATACCAGTTCCGTATTGGCCGCAATTTAACTTAATTTTCCACTTGTGGAAATGTTCAATTATTTCATCAACATGGTTTTGCACCCTGGCCTGAGCAACTTTTTTACTCCAGGAGCTAGATAGGATTGCAGTGTCGTCTGCGAAGAGTGCAATTTCCGTTGCATTGGGTTTGGGTATGTCATTAATGTAGTATAAAAACAGTATTGGTCCCAGAATTGACCCTTGTGGGACTCCTGCCGCAATGGTTTGTTTTTCGGACGTAGCTCCGTTGGTGACTACTGTGAACGTTCTCTTGTGGAGGTAATGTTGCTATAATTTGATTAGATAAATAGGAATGTTTAGCTCTTGGAGTTTGTATATCAGACCAGCGTGCCAGACCGTGTCAAATGCTTTTTCTATGTCTAGTAGGGCTACCACCGTCGATTTATTAATATTAAAGTTCATGCTTATGTAGTTGGTAACCCTTGCTAGCTGTTGAACAGTGCTGTGGCCAGGCCTGAACCCTAATGGTTCCGGAATAATTTGCTCATTTGCTCTTTCGTGAATTCTGAGTCTAGTAAGAACGATTTTTTCAAAAATTTTGCTCATAGTGGGCAGGAGGCTTATAGGCCTGTAGTTCTGTGGAAAAAGTTTGTCTTTCCCTGGCTTTTGGAATGCTAGAATATTTGCATGTTTCCATTGTTCTGGAAAGTAAGACAGCTGAAAGCAAGCGTTAAAGATTTTTGGAAGTTCAGTTCTGGCTAAGCGTGTTAGATTTTGAAGGATTATGTTTTGTAGGTTATCCGCCCCTGGTGCTTTCTTGGGTTTCGCTTTCGCGATTGCTATGCGCACCTCCCTTTCGGTAGCAAGATTTATGCTTTCCTTATCAACTATAATACTTTTTAGTTCTTTGACTTTGTTTTGTAGTATCTTATTAAATCTGTAGGAGCCTAGATTTTCGGTAAGGTGATGGACCCTTTCAAAGTTACTGGCTAGGACGTCTGCTTTGTCCTTATCATCAAGGACTAGGCCCCTGGGGCCATGGAGAGTTGGTAGTGTGCATGACAGGGGTTTAGTAAAGGCTTTGGCCATTTTCCAGATAGAGTTGTCTTTGATTTTAAGGTTTTTCAGTTTGTCGTTCCATTTTTCACTAGCGTGAGTTTTGATAATTTCTTTGACTATCCCTGAGAGTCTATTTTTTATTCTCTTGTAGACTAGGATTCCCGTGTTTTGATATTTTCGTCTATATTTATTGCGGAGGCGGATTGCTTCTTTAATATTGCTTGGGAGGATTATTGCATTAGGCTTAATTATTGTTTTCGGGATAGCTATATCTGCTGCTTCTTTGATAGTGTTCGTTAGAAGTGCAACGCTTTTGTCTATGTTTTCTTTATTATTTAGCTCTATGTTGAGTGGAAGATTGTTGTCTAAGTAGTTTTTGAATTTTACCCAATCTGCTTTTTTGTATGTGAGTGTTATTCTTTCCTGTTGGTTAATATGCGTGTTAGTCAGATTTAACACCAGGGGGTTGTGATCTGAGTCTAGGTCGTTAATTGATTCTATTTCCATGTAATTGTTAATGTTTTTGATTAGGGCAAAATCTAGAGTGCTCGGCAATGCGCCATTATATGGGTATAGAGTAAAATTATCAGGGGCTAAAATGTTAATACCTCGGCTTGTAGAGTATTTGAGAATGCATTTTCCGTTTTTATTACTGCTTGCGCAGTTCCAGCTTGCATGCTTCGCGTTGAAATCTCCTATAGCAATGATTGAGTTGGCTGTATTGAATAATTTGTCAAGGTTTTGTTTTTGAATTGAGGACTGTGGTCTTGCGTAAACTGAAGCTATTATTAAGTTATTTCCCAGCTTGATTCCGAGGGATTCTATTGAGTTAGTGCTGAACTCGACTTCTGAGCAGGATATGTTATTTTTGCAGAAGATTGCTACTCCCCCGGCAGGTGTGTCATTGGGTCTATCTTTTCTTAAACTTTGGTATCCGGTGATTTTGCATTTCATTTTACTAGTAAGCTTGGTTTTATTAACTAGGAAGATATCGGCTTCGTGGCTCTCAAGGAAGTCCATCACCTCATTTCGTTTGAATTTTAGGCCATTTGCGTTCCAATGCGCAATTTTGATGTTTCTTTGGATCATGTAATTTCTACTTGACATATTTAAGTACCGTAGTGTAAAATGCTTCGCATCTTGCGATATGGTCTGTGCAATTACGGAGCTTATTGTTTAGTTCTTTAATCATTGCAAGCATTTCTTGGATGTAACATAGCGTGTTAAGCATTTTTAATTCTTTAATTACCTCGAAGAAGGTGTTGAGATCTTCATTCGCGACGCTTGGGTGTTTCTTACCAGATATATTATTGTTGAGCGCAGTTGTTTCAGCGTACGAGGCCTCTCTGCGATAGATGTAATTGTTGTTATGCTCGACCTCCGTTGTGGTCGAGGCAGATCGCAGTCTGCTGAGTTGGCCGCGTAATTTTTGCTGCAGTTCGCACAGACAGGTGGCGCTCCTTCTTTTTTTTGACAGTCCTTTGTGGGGTGGTCTTCGGCACATCTTACGCATCTTGGTGTGTTGTGGCAGAAGCTTGCTCCATGGCCAAATCCTTGGCAACGATAGCACTGGGTAATTCGCCACTTGTTTTTATATCGTTCCCATTTCACTCTGACTGAACAGATGTACCTGATGCTGAGTAGCTGTCCGATATTTTCTGTACGCTTGAAGGATGCTTAGTAGAGTGGATTTCTGTCTGTTTCCCCTTTCCTATATTTCATTTGGGAGATTTTGGACGCCGTAATTCCGTGCGTCTTGATTTCGTCGAGTATTTCGCTAGTTTCCATTGGTGGCAGGCCTCGGATGACGAATTTTCTTTCTTTTTCATCTGCCACGGCGTAGGTGTGGAATTGTAGCTTGGCCTTTGTCAGCAGTTCCTTGATGTTTCCATGTGTTTCAAGGGTGTTCGGCAGGATCGTGATTTTGTCCAGGGAGTAGTTGATTAGGGTCCCTTTGAATTTGGAGGTGACGTCTTTTACTAAGCTTGTTTTTAGTTGTGCTGAGTAGTCCTTAGTCGAAACCACTATTGGCGGGATCTTGATTTTTTGCGCTGCTGCTGGGCTGGGTGTTTGGTCGGCCCCGCATTCCATTTCGTTATCCTCGGTGTCTGAGTCTGATGATAATACTTTATATTTATTATTAGAAGCCTTGAGTTGGACACTGTCACTTTCTGCGTTGGAGCAGGAATTTTGTTTTTTAGCACTGCTACCCGCAGTTGGCTCTCCCGCTCGTTTTTTTCTTTTTCGCCATTTCGCATTTATTTTGCAGTCTTTTTACTTTTGGTGTGGTTATAAAACCATCAGCTGCGATATTTGTCAGTTCGCTTATTTCGCGTATGGTTCGCTCGTGTATTTCACTATTTAACACTCTTTTCCTATCTTGTCAGAATTTATCGTATGATCTGTAGACGTTGGTACTCTCTCTGCGGTGTGTTCTCTTCCGGGTCGAGCATCAATCCCTCATCAACAGACCGTAGCTGTGATGAACCAGCTGGTTATCACGGTTCACGCGGACCATGGAGAGAGGCAGTTCCGTCGACCAGACCGTCCGAACGGGGTTCTTCGCCCAATCATGTGCGAGTATTGTGTCCCAACCATCGCACCAATCAAATGCTATGAGATTCTTCCAACTAAGCACCGATAAGCGGTGTCCAGTTCTGGCGAAACGAGTTCCTATGGAAAGGAAGCGTCGACTATTTACGGAGTACCTACACATTTAATTGCCAGTGAACAAGAAATAAAGGCAAGCTGAAATTGTTACCGAACGTTTCTCACGTGTTGAACTATGTTCAATAAAATTTTTGATAACATTCAGTAGACCCTGAGGGCCGAAAAAAAATAAAAACGGGTTTTTTTCTCTGTTTTTTTACTATAAATTTTTCTTTACAAATCGGATTAATATTCCATTAGCTTTATTGAAAAGAGCGCTTTTTCCGTTTAAAAAGCGCTGGTCAGATTTAATTTTTGCTGTATTGACACTTAAGGGACAAACAACTAAACGTATGTAAAATATTTTATTTTTATTTTTCGATTAGGAGTAACCAAAACCAAGTCTTAATTGGGGTTAATAACTGTATGGAAATGTTTTTATATGATATAAGAAAACGATATATTAACGGAGGAAAAATTTTGAAACCCCCGGTCAAAACCTATCTCGGTACCCGAGTCGAAATTTTCAGCCTATTTTAAAGGCCTTTGATCCTATGTTAGCCTCACTTGAGTCTGTTTACTGCTAGAAGTCCTACTATGGGCCGCCACATGCTCTTTCTTTGCTGCTTACCTCCTGCATAGGCTCTTATACTCCTACTTAACCTAGCTGAAGTCGTTGCAACTCCTCTTTTGATTGCGTTTGGACCTATCGCGCATTTGGCTGTTTCGACGAAACGTGACCATCGATGGTCACATTCGAAAGAGCGGGTCTGATAGTTTTCAGTAACCGTCATGCGTTGGACTAGGAAGGACCGCGCGTTCGCCGTAGAGGCCTACTTTTCCAATGGCCTTTCCATTATCTCCACCCAGCGAACCTTTCGCATTCGCTTCAAACTTGCCCCTGCAGCTTCAGCAACTCTCTAAAGTGGAAGAAATGGATCTTGGGCGAACAGTTACAATATTTTTGATAGGAATTGCCCTCGAGTATGCATTTATACGCGGATCCCTAAAAATAAAATATTTGCTATGGATTTAATTTCGGTTCAAATGAATTTGATAGCGTATTAGCTTTTACATCGTATATTGAATTGTTGATATTGCATTACGGGTCATGTACCAAGGTTATTATGAAAAACACATATTCCATATAGTTTAAAAAAAACATTTTCGATATATTTAGTTTTATACACACTCATCATCACATCATCAAACAAAAAATCAAAGTTGCGTTAGATAATGAGTGTTACATGAAGTATTTACTAATAAAGAGCTTTCCTACAAATGTTGAACGGTATCGCACGCCACTGTCATTTTCAAAGAACAGTCGAACATTCTTAGGCCCGACGTCATCGGTCCAGATGAAACGAAAACTGAGAAATATTTAAAGCTTATTCTTACCTACCAGTGGTTCTGGAATAATCGTCAACCGCATTCACGCCAATTTCGCTGAACGAACAGACAGACAAGTATGAAACATTTCCAGCAATGATAGATGCCATCTCGACATCGTATTCTAACACAACCAGCTTCATTTTAGCTTGAATGCAACTTATGTACAGACACTACACTTTTACAATATTAGTAAGATTTTACCAATAAAATCTAAATAAAATGTTTGTAAGTCAACATTTTTAGCAATGACCTTTTTGATTATTATTTAAAAATGTATAAATCAGATCTCAGCGAATGTTTCATGGTAATGATTTCTTCATTTGTTTATAATAAAACTAAGCGGAAATGAAGGCCATTGTTAAAGAGTGTTAAGCTTCACAAATATGTATTACCTCTCATTGCAAGAGTACTGTATAAAGTTATTCAACATAAAATCGATGTTAGAAAATATTTCGTTCGCATTTTCCATCGGATTTCGGGTATTCCTACACGTTGAAGAGTTGTACACGTATCTCCTTGATTAAAAAATTCGACCGCTTAGACTTAGTCTTAAAATTATCGCAATTCAGCACAGCATTTTTTTAATGGAATTGAAAAATCAACAATGGCTTTTCTGAATATCGTTTTTCGGCAAAGTAATGTAAAAAATATTTTTTTTTTTTACAATTTTGTGTTTTACAATTTTTTTCTGTGTTATTGCAGTTCGAAGCCATAGACGTCGAGAGAGAATTAAAAAAAAATAATTAACCGTTCTTAAGAAAACTTAAAAATGGTGTCGTCAGCTTTTTGTTCTACAATAACATAATAAAAATTCATTCGAATGAAAATCTTGAGGTTTTCATAATAAAATTTTCACATGAAAAGTCCCATACATATACATACAGAAAGAGATTTAAAGAAAGTTTGTGTCTGCGTATATAAGACGGTCGAACAGAGGGCGAGGTGTGAATCATGCTAACAGAATTTTCAGAGGACTTCGGATATTTTGTACGGTCAATTATCCAGCTAGCGAAATAATCGATCAATGAGATGGGTGTTCCCCGAAGTTTTCTCCAAGCAAAGACACAAAAAAAATCGACATCCGTAACCTCTTGCGAATTATATGCAACCTTTCTAGCTAAACGTCGAAGCTCTTAATCCCAGATCGTCAATTCGCATTAACGAACCAGACATACACATCGAAAATTCGAAATCGGTCGAAAATTCGAAACCGCACGTACAGTTTTTTTCATTATATAAGTCATTACTACCTCCCTAAAAAGATCAAAAGATGAGAAAGAAATAAGAACGTTATTCAATAAGTAAAAAATCCAGCTGCTTAAGGCAGGATTCTACTTTGAAACTTTGAAATTTTTTTTTTTTTTTTACATTTTTCGAAAGTAAGTATGTTCAAGAATGTTCGGTCAAAATTTTATAAAGTTCCAAGCAGTCTAACTATCCTTTTTCGCCTTTCGAACGCACCTACCTGAGCGCGCTATTGTGACCCGCCCGGCGCGCGGCCCGGATCAGCCGTCTACCTGGCTTTGTTCGCTAAGACAGATGTTCCCCTATCGTAAACCGTTATACCTATATATGCTTATTAACCAAAGTACATACCTTTGCTTCTCTATATTACCCTTCCTTTATAATTTTCCCTTCGCTTTATAATTCCGGAGTGGAGAATCATTCGTGATTTGGAGTTCGAACGTGAAGCATCTATCTGTTCGCAATGAATACGAAGAAAGTGTACCGTGCACAGAAAAGTTCTAGTCGTCCATCTAGAACTAGAAAACGTTCTTTTCACGGAAACAGATTTACTTACGAAGGAAGTACGAGCAACACGAGTTCGTCAGCAGCAAAATTGAAAAAATCGAACGATCCGAGTTTTGATGTGAAGACGGCTGGTGCAAGTATAAGAAGGCCGAAGCAAACAACGCTTTAAAAAATTATCAACATCCTCCTGCTCTTGCTAGTGACGTACAAGAGGTGCTGAAGCCGATCTACGAAGATCTAACAAAAACGGAATTACTGGAGAGATGTTTGGGTGGAAACACTCAAAATAACAACGAATGTTTCAACTCTACAGTTTGGGCTATGGCACCGAAACATATCTTTAATGGCAAAAAAATCGTCAAAATTGCGTGCCTCACTGCTGCCTGCGTTTTTAATGAAGGATTCAGCCCAGTTTTAAAAATAATGGAAGTCATGGGCATTACAATCGGCCCAACCGTCATGCAGTTCGCCACTATGCGCGACCAACATCGCATCGTTCGAGCGAACCGCCGCTCGACTGAGGCTTCTAAGGAGGGCAGAATTTTAAAAAAAAGGCTAAATTGGATGAAAACACCCACCTGGAACACGTCGAAGGCATATTATATGGCCCAGGCATCGCTGATTGAGGGTAAGATAATTTTTTCTACGATTTATCACTCATCAAAACTTTAAACGCGTTTTTCTCGAAACGACATTTTCAAGTACCGTGGTCGTGATAACTTACAAAGTACTGCACCGATCCTTATGAAATTTGGAACACATATTCTATATGTGTGTACCAACCGACCTAACTACAACCAAATTTAAAATTTTGATTAGAACTATTTTTTTATTGCAAAAAAAAACGCATTTTTTTTCTTTGTATTTTAGCCGCCATTTTGTTAATTTTGCACGTATATAAAATATTCTAGTTAGGTCGGTTCCTGAAGACATACTGAACATGAAACTATTTGATTTTTTTGTTTCAGACCATCCGTCGGGAAGATTTCACGACCACGGCAACGGTACCTGCTTTTCGAGGCGTTGGCTTTGAACATATTTTACGTGTACAAAAAATGAATAAAATACATTAAAATTTTTTTTTTTTATGTACTTAAAGAGTGTATTTATTGAACAGTTTAAACCCCATATCGATATCTTTAATAGTATTCTCAGAAAAAATTCACGAAAATAGCGTTTTTTTCATGGTTTCAAAGTAGAATCCTGCCTTAATGGAGCTACCATTAGAAACTGTGGGCGATATCCAAGGCGCATTTACTCGTCGGAAAACCTAAATCCATGACGATGAAGACGCGTATTGGGATGGGTATCGATGAATGTTCCTGACTTCCCCATGCAAACCCTTAGAAAATAAGGAAGCGTACGCAAATTACGTAACTCCATTTGGGGTGGGGGTCCAAGGTTTGCGTTACGTCACGATTTTAGAACTGCCAGAAATAGCCAAATTTCCGCAAGTTGACGTTTTTAATTTAAAACTCGCGCGCAATTTTACCGCGGAAAGCTGACAGCTTTCCATACGAAATGTCAGTAAAGGGGGGCACTGTGCAAGAACTTGGACAGTACCTTTCCCACTTTCCCCAAGCAAAATTTAAAGAGAAAAAATGTTTGTTTTTTACAATTCTTGAAAGTACATACATTTAGCAAAAAAATTAAAGGAGCAGATATGTGTTTTAAAAAATTCGGTGATTTTCGAGAAGCCGTAACTCCGTGAAAAATTATCGTACTGGGGGGCAAAAAGGGCATTCCGAAGCTTGAAATCTCTTGAAGTTTAAGAATCTCAGGGAGAATTTTTTTTTAGCATCACGCTCGGTGCTGTTATAAGAAATAGCGGGAAGAATTTTTTTTGAAATTTTTTTGAAATTTTTAGTTATTGTCAAAAATGTCCTGGTTTAATCAATGCTGAAATCATGTAGCATGACTCTCAAGCTTCAATTCCGTTTATCTTTGCTCTCTATACGAACATTTGTTGCTAAGATATTGCCGATTGAATGAAAAGACAGCTTTTTTCTTTGATCTTCGATATCTCATGAACTGATGATCGTACAGGGAGCGGAAGGTGGGTTGCGGAAACTTGAATAAATTCTCTATAAGTGCCCTTTAATATTTCGGAGAAATATTTTTTTTCTGAGCTTAATATCGATTTGAAAAAGTACAAAAAATTACTTTATCTGCCCTTTTGGAAAATCCAGCGCCACTTTGCAAATATTGCGAAAAAGACCAATGTTTCTAGGTTTTTTTAGCTCAATACATGCCCATAAACCCTGTAAATTTTCAAATGGATCGGTTGAAACGTTTTTTTTTACCCGAATCGTCAAAGTTTTGCCACAAAGTAAAGAAGCACTTTTGTTGTTCCTTAAGGGTCTATACCAGTGTGAACGCTAAAAATTTGGGTGATTTACGGGAATTTTTTGGAAGAAAAGTACTCAATTGAATGTTTTGGCAAATTAAGAATATATTTGGCTATATCTGACCTATATTACCTTAATTTTTCGTAGAAAAATATTTAGATCCAAGCGACTTTTGCGCTGCCTTCGGAGGCGCCGAAAAAAAAAAGTTCCTCCACTGTTGACATGGTTCCGGCCGATTAGGTAGCTGAAACCGAAAAAGGAAAAACTGTCGTTTAACTGGAAGGTATTTCCTGTACAATGACGTAGGATTTTCGAAAAATATCAAAATCTAACAAAATGGCGTAGTTATGAATAAAAAGTATGTTTTCTTGCCTATAAAATCGTCGTTTTTCTTCAATGCCAAATCGTTAATTTTCATCCAATCAAAAATATCGTACGTCATTGTAGAGTAAATATATTCAAGAGTACCCAGTTCAAATTTTAAGTCAATCGGATAGTGGCTCTTTGAGTTACAATGTCAGCAAATTTGAAAAATCTCATTTCGAGAAAAACGCTGATCTTCTGAGATCTTCTGAGATTTAATGCAACATTGTGAGGAGATGATGATTTCATACAATTTTCTACACATTGTGAGGAGATGATGATTCCATTGTAAAATGATTTTTTTTCTTCTTGAATTTTGAATTTTTTCGACATTTTATGAGTAAACAATGCGAAGTTATAAGAAAAACAGCGATTTTTTTCGTCTTAATCTTCATTACTTGATGTTTAAGAAACAATAAAAGTGCTCCTTTAATTTTTGACAAAACTTTCACGATTTAGGTAAAAGAAACGGTTCAACCGATCCATTTGAAAATGTACAGGGTTTTTGGGCATGTGTTGAGCTCAAAAAAATCTAGAAACATTAGTCATTTTCGCAATATTTGCAAAGTCGAGCTGGATTTTCCAAAACGGCAGAAAAACTCATTTTTTGTACTTTTTCAAATCAATATTAAGCTTAAAAAAAATCCTCTCAAATATCAAAAGGCACTTATAGAGGATTTATTCAAGTTTCCGAAACCCACCGTCCGCTCGCTTTACGACCATGAGTTCATGAGATATCGATGATCAAAGAAAAAAGCTCACTTATCATTCAATCGGCAATATCTCAGCAACAAATGGTCGTACAGAGAGTAAAAAAAACGAAATTGAATCTCGAGAATCGCGCTGCATGATTTCAGCATTGATTAAATCAGGACATTTTTTTGAGCCCATGGACGCTTTCGAAAAAACTAAGAATTTTGAAAAATGGCTTCCCGCTATTTCTTATGCAAGCGCCGAGCGTGATGCTAAAAAAAATTTCTCCCTGAGATTCTTAAACTGCAGATTTCAAGTTTCAAAATGCTTTTCCTGCTCCCCGGTACGACAATTTTTCTCGGCGTTACGGCTTCACAAACTCACTCAATTTTTTTAAATGTCTGCTCCTTTAATTTTTGTTTGCTGAGTGTTCATTCAAAAATATACTGGCAACATTTTTATTAACTTGTCCGAAAATTGACGACGTTACAGTCACTTTGGTGAGAACAGGTAGCGCGACCAGTTAGTACCCTTAGTCCCTACAGTTGTGGCATCGTTCACAATAGATTAAGTGCAGGCTCTTATTATTTTGTGAAATATTATGAAAATGAGGAAATTTCATATCGCCCGCGAATAGATACTTTAATGTAAGTATCAATATTCTAGAAAAAACATTACTTTATATCAAGAAAAACGGAACGAAAAAGTTGAACGCGTTTTTCTCGAACCTACTTTTTTCGGGTGTTGTGCTGCTGAATCGCGCCAACATATGTGCCCTGGGAGTTACGTCCCCGAAAAAGACTGGTGGCCGGAATCGGGCGATCGAGGACGGGTAGCTGGGGTCTTTCCAATGACGAGTAAATCTCTAACTCAGGAATTACGAACAATTATTTAACTTTATTATAACTAGGCAACATTTGATTTACAAAATGTTAAATTGCCTTGAGACCGACCGCCTCGGTTGCCAACCGAAGACTGACTTCTAACGTTTCGTTCCTCTGAATGTTAACTCGGTTATTGGCAATCGAACGTTCTCGAACATTCGAATCGTACGATGCCGATTCAGCGATACGTGTCGCCAAAATAACCTCTGGAGGTACTTCACCTGCACAAGCTGCGGTCGTTTGCATAGAGGCCTATGACCTCTCGATTTCGTAAATCGAATATGCTCTTTTCTATGCGTTTTAAAATATGCGTTAAATTAGGGGCACAATATTCCTTCCCCTTAGGAAGACGAAATCCATTATTTTGGCTCCAAGGCTAAATAACTAATCGGCTAAATAACGATAATATTTTTTTTGTTTTGTTTTTGTCAGGTCGTCTCTCGGCTTACAAATAGTTTTACAAATCCATTATACGTGTTCTTGAATTACCCATTTCTTATTGAATTGTAATTCTCTTATTTGTTTTTGTTTACGCCATACGGGTTCGTGGCGAATTACGCGTGAACATGACTCTAAGATTCTTTGAGTCAGCTGTTACTGTACGTTTCACGGCTCGCGGCTTTTCTGATGCTGCGTTGACAAGGTCGCTTCCTTGTGTCGTAGCTCGCGGGCGGTGATTTCGTACGTACTTGTGGATTATGTACATGAATGAATACAATGAATACAACGGGGATGAATATACTTATAGAATAATTTCCAATAATATGTTTATAGGTTGGTACGGAATCGTGATCGTTATTCAATTTTGTTTTTAAACTCTCGATACGTTCTCCTCCCGAGTAAAAATTTTCAAGCCGAAAATTGAAAGCTTCCTTTCCCAAGCAGAAATCGGCGATAGCGGATTATCGAGTATCTAAAGGAGGGTACAATGTTTGAAAATGCCATGCGTTAGGGCCTCCGATGAACCTCCGGCATGGCAGAAACTGGATATTTTGACTCAAAGGAGGCCAGTGAGGACCACAACTGAACCTACGGAACCTCAGGTGGGTCTACTTCGAGCGCTCCCGCAGAACCTACTGCACCCCCGTTTCAGCCTGTACAGTGCTAAACAGAAAAATTAATTTATATAGGACCTATTTAAATAAAATAGGTTTTTTCTTTGTCTCACAGCCTACTACGAGCATATTTGTTTCAGAGATATTTTCTATATGTTAATAAAGATGAGATTCAAATGAATCTTTATTTGCTTACAATGTACACTGTAAAGCTAAGTGTACTATATGCATAAAATAGTTAATAAATCGAAAATAAAATGAATCACTTTATTGAGAGCTTTTCCACAATGATTTTTCATCGTAATTCGTCATTCCCTGGCCTTTTGAAATTATATTTTTCGAAGAAAATATTTGCCCTATATGCGAATCCAACCGAGTATATATCGATACCAAATAAGGTTCCTTTAAATGGAATTTTTGTTTAATTGGCGAAAAATAATATAGTGATAATTTGCACAAGCTTTGAAAACCTACAAAATTGTTTTATTTTTCATTTTCGGCAAATCATTAATACCTAATGAATCTTAATCTTATATAAGCATAGCAAACTTTGTAACTTGAATAGTGAAGAACAAATAACATGTTTTTCAAATTAATTAAGTATAATTTACTTTAAAAAAATCTTATATATAAATTTATTTATATATAATGATTTTTTTTCAAACGATCCTATTTTATAAGTATAATGTATTTCACATTTTCCTAATCATCTTGAGCCCGTTTTTCGCGTATGATAGAATAATAATTGCAATACTATTTTGTTCGTTGGTAATTCATTACCATCAATTTTTTCTGTGACGTCACCTAACAGATATATTAATAATACATTTCTGCGAGAGACATGATGCTCGAGAATTTTAATTCTATAAAAATGGCGTCGTACTGATGAGATCATGACTCACAGCGCTCACAGCGGGAAATCGTGGAATTTAAATTTGACTAAGAGCTTTCTTATTTCACCGCGCAGCGCTGTGAGCGCTTCAAGCACTGCGAGCGCTGCGAGCTGCAAGCCTCCTTCTCATCAGTATGACACCATTTAGGCGAACATCATGTCTCTCAGAAATTTAATATATTTGTTAGGTGACGTCACAGAAAAAATTGATGGTAACAAATTACCAACAAACAAACAAGTACTGCAATTATTATTTTATTATACGCGAAACACGGGCAAGACAGTCAAGGAAAGTTGTGATTTAGTAATAAACGAAGTGCTTAAATTTTGGAATTGCGCTGGCATTCCTACCCAATCTAACCTACGCAGCATTCCGAAATTAAATAACCTCTATAAAGAATATCGAGTTGTCCAAAAAAATAGAAGAACATCTTCGAATAAACAAGAAAAAATTTTCTCTGAAAAGTTAAACTGTTTATTCGATATCGCTCAAGGAAATGTTTTCAAAATGGTTAACACCGAAACAGCAGAATTTTTTCAGGACCAACGATCTCAAAGAAAATGGCATTTAAATTTTGCCACAACGAAAAACTCTTCTGAATCAAATGGTAATTAATATATCATAAAATAATAATCTAGTCGATATGATTTTAAGTTACTGATTATATATTTCAGGAGAACCTGTTTTTTCACATGACGATTCTAACCAAACAATGAACGAAGAAAGCACGGTAAAACATACTGCTTTGAATTCAGAAGATGATCGTCCGCAGTATAAAAAAACAGGTATTGTTGATGCTCTATTCTATGTACGATTAATTTGAGAAATTATTTTTCTTACAAAAAACCATATAACAAGTTAATAATAATACATATATTTTTATTCTAGATATTTTACCACTATCTCCTTCGGAGAGTTTATCTGAACGAATGGCGAGTGGATTATCTTTTTCCGACCCAAGTTCAGGATCCATGATTGAAGCGCACGGCCGAAATTACGAACAGAAAAGTATGAGAGGAAATATTAACATCATGACCAACACTGTTGTTGCAGTTCCAGACAGCTGTAAAATTCCGTACAGAAATTCTATTCGCATTATATCTGCAGTGGCAGAAGCTTTGGGGTTCGATACGAAAAATTTAATTTCAAATAAGACTTCTTTTAATGAGCATCGAAGAAAAATTCGAAGAGACAAAGCAGGAAAAATAAAAAAATTATTTGGCGAAAAAGAAGTGAAAGGTGCAACACAATACATTGGGACGGTAAACTCATACCCGACAGTATTACATGTAAATTAACAGACCAACTACCAATAATAGTTAGTCGCGGTAATGAAGAAAAAATTTTAAGCGTCCCTTCATTGACGGATGGCAAAGGGATAACTCAAGCACAAGAAATTTCCAGAACTATAATTGAGTGGGGTTTACACGATTCTACTAAAGCTGTATGCTGTAATACGACAAATTCCAATCTTGGTTTTAGGCAAGGGGCAGCTGTAATTTTGGAGCAAATGATGGAAATCGATTTGTCATATTTACCTTGCAGGCGCCACATCTATAAATTGATGTTATCCTGTGTTTTCCAGGAAAAATCACCCAGTACATCGGGACCAAACGTACAAATTTTCAGAAAATATCAAGCTCAATGGCACATGCTCGATCAAACGACATGGAAAAATGGTATCGAAGACAATCAAATCAATAATAATTTGCTTACAAAAATTGGTGAGACAGATACTATCATCGAAGAACTTTTGGAGGCCATTTTGCCACGCACTGATTATAAAGAGCTGCTCCAGTTGGGTCGAATTTTTCTTGAAACGGCAAATCGCGACAGTATAAAATTTTATAACCCAGGAGCATTCCATCACGCCCGCTGGATGGCTAAAGCAATTTATTCTTTGAAAATTTATATTTTTCGAGTTTTTGAATTGTCAGCCGAAGAACAAAAAAATCTATTAGCCGTTTGTTTATTCGTCGTTTTTGTTTATGTCAAGTTTTGGTACACTGCACCACTTGCGATAGCTACCCCAAACTAGGATTTACAATTTTTGAAAACCGTCTACGAGTACAGTTCAATTGACAAAAGCATTTCCGAGATTGTTCTCCGAAAAATTAAAAATCACTTATGGTATTCAAGTCCGGAGGCGGTGACTCCTCCATTTTTATATGAAAAAATACCATTGGAAATCAAAAAGGGGATGGTAAATGCATTAAACATGGAGCCAAACTATGATTTTGATCCTCCGAAAAAGTTCGTCATTAGCTCTCAAACAAAAATAAAGGATCTACAAACACGAAAGTTGGATTATTTTGTAAACAAAGACTCGCTAACATTTTTTGATTGATTCCATATAAATAAAAGTTTTTTAGAGAAAAATGTCAAAACATGGAAAACTAATGATGCATATTTAAAAGGCTCAGAAATTGTGAAAAATCTCCGGGTAGTCAATGATTTAGCCGAACGAGCAGTGCAGTTAACGGAGGAATACATAAATGTGTTGACGAAAAATGAAGATCAAAAACAATATTTAAAACAAGTTGTCAACGAATACAAAAAAAATGTTCTAAAGCCACTAAAAATTGCTTATGTAAAAAGTTAAAAACCGCGTAGCATACTGTGCTACGCAACGCAAGGAACCGTGAAATATGTGTTATTCGGATACGATATGATCGGAGAAGATTTGGAAAAAAAATCATTGTATATAAATAAATTAAAATGTAAAAAATGTAAATTTTACTTTAATAAAAATATTAAACTGATTTGAAAAATGTGTTATTTGTCCCTCACTATTCAAGTTATAAAATTAGTTAAGATTATAGGTTTGTTCGCGCTAGCTACACTTTCTCCACTTTTTTAGGGAGTGTACACTTTCGCGTTCGTTTTAACGGAAATGACGTCACGCGCCGCTGTTCGCGTTACGAGTGTAGCTACACTTTCGTGCCACTAACCCTAGACTTTCTACACTCGATCTTAACGAGGTGTGAAAGTACACGAAAAGTGTAACAGTGATATTACTAGAATAACCCCATAACCAGCGAAACTGTCAGTGAGTGTATACAGAGGTGAGTACTACATAACCTAAACATTTAAGGCAATCACAAACAAATTCGCATTCATTACGAAAAACAATCAATAATAAAGGTTCAAAATAACAAACTATTATAATTATCAATCTCTATCGATCAAGGTGATAAAAAAATTGACATGACCTACAATGTATAAGGCAATCACGAACAAATTCTCAGTTATTATGAAAAAAAATCAATAATAAAGATTCAAAATAACTAAATATTATAATTATCAATTTCTATTGATCAAGGTGATAAAAAAATTGACAAGATACAATGACAAGTATTTATTATAAATTCGCAGTATCATAATACGTTCCAATCTACTATCAACGCAAACAGAAGCTAACATGGAACAGGAGCAAAAAATTAAGTCAGCAGTGCTGTTCCGAGATTCAGAAGGCGGCTTGGTCGTTGATGCTGACAACAACGTGTGCATTTGTGAAGATTTGGGATTTCTACAATCGTATCACTAACACTCTATTCTATGTAAAACTGGTATCAATACATCCATTCTGAGCGCAATTACAAGTACAAGTTAATAATTTCAATAACACCGTCCATTGGAATCAGTTTACGAGATCAACAAACTTGAGGTTACACGGTTATCTCTTTAACGGTTAGATGAGACTCCGTAATCTCATGTGTTGTTTGAGGTTAAGGTGTGGTCTACGAGGTCGCCGCCATGTTTCCTGTCCACTATCGCGTTCGCCCTAGAGTTGCTTACCCGCGAGGAAATGAACTGCACTCCCTAGACACTGCCCTAGTTCCGTTCACACTGCCGAGTGTAGCGTGCAGCTAGCACGAACAAACCTTATATAAGATTAAGATTCATTAGATATGAATGATTTGCCGAAAATAAAAAATATTTTTTTTGTAGATTTTCAAAGCTTGTGCAAATTATCACTATATTATTTTTTGCCAATTAAAAAAATTGTCCTTTTAAAGGAACCTTATTTGAAGCTGAATCAATTATTGTTTTATTTTAAATAATTTTTTGGTGGAAGAAAAGAAATACAATGCAAAAAACGCAAAATTCCCATGTATTTTAAATGGGGAAAAAACCGTCTAAAAGGCAAGGTCAAATCACTTCCAAAACGGTTTTTTTTGGTTTTGAAATTCGTTTTAGGTGATGTACAAATTATCTGGGGGGGGGGGGGGATTAAAAAAACGTCAACTTGGGAAATAACGGACACCCTAATATATATATATATATATATATATATATATATATATATATATATATATATATATATATATATATATATATATATATATATATATATATATATATATATATATATATATTAGACAGATTCAACATTTTTTTTTCCTTCTGGATTCTCGGTCTATGTTGGGCCCTAATAAAAGGAAATTTCTCTAAAAAAGTAGGCGCGGTCACTGAATTTTTAGAGGTGGCTATCTCGACTTTTTTGTATTTGAATTTTTTTTTATGAACCTATTGCATTTAAGCATAGTCATGGCTTCGGATTACGGATAAAAATCACACCCAGTAGCTATTTCGTAACAAAAATAAACTCTAACAATTTGAAAAGATTGCAATATTCACAATTTAAATCCAGGTAGATCAATAATGGCGTCTATACTACTCTCGTTATTCATGTAGATTTATTTATACGCATTAACATATCGTACTTTTTACGAAAAATTAAATTATAAGCTCTAATTCATAAATCATGTATTTAAATTTTCAAAATGCTACACTTATATTATCTTCAAACCCATTCATATTTCTTCCCAGCCACTGTGCTTAATATCGCACAGTTTGTAAGTGGTGTTTTTTTTCAATGTGACTCAATTAAAGACAATTTTAAACAATGGCTCGGAAAAACGATGACAACACAATTTGGTTAATCGGCAAGGAAATTCCGAAAATACGTACCCATCATGTACCGTCAAATCGGAAAGTTTTGAGTTTGTTCATTTTCAAACATAAGAGAGAAAAACTAACCATACGTCGAAGTGCACACGAAACGATCAAAGAAGTTTTCGAACAATGGAAATGTGATGAAATTCCAACGCGTCGATTGAATAACGCAATCGTGAAATTAATTAAACTCCATCAAGTCAAGTTTTTTTAATCGGGTAAAAAAGAATTTGCCGTCACAAATATTGAAGGAGCGTAAATTTAAGAAAGATTTGGACAAACTGTTCAACGTTGCACATTTTTGTTCTGCACAAAATGGAAACGAACTTGAGCGATTATTTTTGCTATCACAACGGAGAAATAATCGAAACGACCCAGCACTCTCTGCAATTACAGAGGAAACTACAGATTCACCGTCTCTAACTTCCAACGGCGATGCAAATACAGAATATCTCGAAGATGACGAAGTCAGTGCAGGTAATGATTGAAACGTGCGAGAGCGCGAATCTAGATCGCACTTGTCTTGCTGTTGCCGGATTGTTCTCTGCTTGTCATTGACTTTCGCATTCAATTTGGAACAATTTATGTTTTAGTTTTGAGTCAGACTCTGTCTCAGTGCAGTATCTCCTCAGAGTCTCAACCTTCAGGAAAATTGTCACGGACAATGTCAAATTTTGAAGACGAAATGGAAGTCGATCAAAATAAAGCGACAAAAATTAACATATTGGCTCCAGGCCTCGTTTCTGCACTTGACAGGACTAGGACGAGCAGCAGAAATGCTGCACATATCTTATCTGCCACGGTTCAAAGCCTTGGAATGAACTTGGACGATGTGAATGTTAGTTACAGCGCGATACACAGACACAGACCAAAAATGAGAAAGACGATCGCACAAAACATAAAAGCTGGTATACAAACAGCAAATTCATTGGTGGTTCATTGGGATGGAAAAATGCTCTCAGATATTGTCAACCGTGGTAAAGTTGAAAGGTTTCCGATCGTTATAACCGGTCTCAATACGGAGCAATTGCTTGGAGTCCCGAAACTCGCCCGAGGAACGGAAGAAAAACAAGCCGAAATAATTTTCAAAACATTGAGAGAATGGAATTTGACTGAACAAGTAAAAGCCATGTGCTTTGACACGACCAGCTCAAATACAGGTATTGTCATTAAAGACTCATATACGCACTTAAGGTGCCAAAAATGCGATCAATTTCAATAACTTTATGTATACCGAAAAAATGCATCTATTGAGATATTTTTTTAAAAGGTATTGTTATCTATAGACATGGAAAATTTTATGAAAATATAAAATCAAATGAGCTGTGGTTGTGTTGTTTGTAAAATGTTTTTTTTGCTTATAACATCATTTGCGACAACCACGATTCTGATTGTACGCTTTCAGTGAAAAATATAAAATTAGTTTCTTGAAGGTGACAAAAAATTAGTCTTTCTCATAGCCTATTGGTTTTAATTCGTTTTTTTCAAAATGGCAAAGGCAAAAAACATGTTTCGCTCAAAATACCATCTATATAGCACTTTTTGCTGCATGTTAATTTTCTTGAAGATTTATTTTCAGTTCATTAACCGATAGTGCATAATAATTGTATTAAAAAGTGATGTATAAATTTAAAGGCCCCTGAAAATGGAACCTGCGTACTGCTCGAAAGGAACTGGAGTACACCGTTGCTCTATGTGGCCTGTCGCCATCACATTTTCAAGTGAGTCCTGAGAGGTGTGTTTGAAATTTTTTGGCCAGCAAGATCTGGTCCAACAACGCCAATTTTTAAACGGCTCAAGGACAATTGGAATACGATTGATACCGCAGCATTTGAAACAGGATTGGAAGATGGAATTATTGTGAAGACGTTGAATAACCAAACAGATGAAATATTGAATTTCATATTCCATCAACTCCAAGTATCTTTCACCAAATTTTTCGTTTTCGTTACATACAAGGGAATTAGAAAAAAAATATTCTTATCGTTTTTAACTACTATTTAATTATTTTAGATAACTCAACCAAGAAATAACTATCGCGAACTTCTGAACTGGCATGTATTTTTTTGGGCGGTGTACCACTTCGTGGTATCCAGTTCAAATATCCTGGAGCAATGCATCATGCCCGGTGGCTTGCCAAAGCAATTTATTGCTTAAAAATTTTTCTTATCCAAAAACAACTGGGACTTACGAAACACGAAATATCTAATCTCCGTAACATTTGCATTTTCATCGCAATGTTTTACCTAAAGGCATGGTGCACTGCTCCCCTCGCAGTCAAAGTACCTTATCACGACCTGAGTTTAATGAAAGCTCTTGTAATAAATCAAATGATCAATCACAGAGTTACCGAAGTAGCTAGTACCAAACTTGCGAGGCATTTGTGGTACATGTCCGAGGAACTCTCTGCATTATCTTTTTTCGACGACGCAGTCCCACGATTGACTAAGCTGAAAATGATTCACAATATTAAACATCGCCACACTACACCGGGAAATTTTAAACGCGTCTTCTTGAAAATGCACGAGTTGAAATCATTGGTTTCGAAGGATATTAGCGACTTCGTTAGCCAGAAATCCATGATTTTATTTGAGAAATTGGAACTCGATACTAGCTTTCTAAACTTCGATCCCCACTTATGGGAAATTAACGAAGGTTACAAAAATGCACGAAAAATAGTGCAAAAGGCCATAGCCGGCTAAGTAGGGGTGAGCGGCCCCCTCGCGCAGTCGTTCCAAATTTTGGCCAAAAGTTGCGTCTGATCGGTTACAAACTCATGCCAAATTTCAACCATGTAGATGCACTAGTAACAAAGATAAAAATACAACTAGTATTTTTGGAGAAGATTTTTTTTTCTCAGGATCTACTGGAGCGATTTTCATGAAAAAATATATGTTGTAAAAATATTCAAGGCGATTCACAGAAAAAATCAACAACCCAATCCCACGAACGGAACGAACCGAAAAAAATTATTTTATTTTTCGTGATTTTTTTTCGGTCACTCGCTCACGAGATACAATTACCATTTTTTTTTATTAGACAATCGGACCTATTTCTACAACATATAATTTTTCCAAGTCGATCGAAGAGGTGGAGCATAGTTAAAAAAATTAAAATGCAATTTTTTGCACATTTTATCTACATTTTATTAAGATTCTTACAATATAATTATACTTTCAATCAATTTTTGGTGCTGTTTCATTTACGTTAGTAGCCGACGAAGATTTTCACTGTCTCCCTTAATCATCGTCGCTATCATCATTGATGATGGCAGTTGTATTCTTTTTTGCAAACAATTTACTCAAAATCGCAGCTGGTCGTAAAATCTTGGACAAATATCTTCCATGTGCCAGGTAATATATGATTGCAGCTACATGAGAACAGCAACCGACAGTCCTTCTCCCATTGGCGCATTCACAATAATGTCTTGTGATTCCTTTTGTGCCAATACTGTGAGGGGTATATTCAATGAAGCAGCGATAAACCTTCCTGGATATGTGGCGAGACTGAACTTGAAGCTTCAAAACGTTTGATTTATCTTTGACGAATTGTATATTTACATTTCCAGCTTCGTCAATCATTTCTGCCAGATATGATATGGCTTGTGAGAACTGGTATGACCCGGTGAACAGAATTTTCAGCTCTCTCACAGTCATTTCCGGAAAATCTAGTAGATCCTCCGAGGAAATACTTTGAAAAGGTCTTTTCTTACGAAGCCATCCTTTCTCTTCGACCTCAGTCGCTAACGTATTTTCGACACTGTTCTGAATTTTCATTCTCTCTAAGACTTCATCTGCACATTCTGCATCGGATATTAAACGCTTTCAAAACTTATTGCGCAGAAATGATGCGATTCTAAAGTAACTACCCACTTTTAGAAGCAGTTTATTATCTAATTTTTTATCAAGGAGTTGATATTTCTGTTTGATTATACCATGAACGGATTCAACTGGCCAACGAATTTTTGTCACGAAGCGCGACTCATTCGATTCTCGAACTGATAACTACGAACGCTTTCCTTTAAGTGCTGGCATCAGTACTCGAAAACCTTTCGATTCTAAGTGACGTTTCACATCACGAAAGCCACGGTCCAGAACGAAAGTGTCCCCTTCTTTCAACAGTGTGCACAAGCCGTTGGGTTCATCTATCACACTTCTCAGTATCTCCGCATCATTCTGATTCGCTAAGTAAGGTCCCAGCATATTGACTACATATCCATCAGTTGTGCAAATCGTGAAAGGCTTGCACAGTGGAACTTTTTTCTGACCCGAGAAAGATTTCCGTTGGTACTCGTTATTGGAACTCTTCTGATGACGTGCATAAGTTCCATCGCAAATGAAACAGCACCAAAAATTGATTGAAAGTATAATTATATTGTAAGAAATCTTAATAAAATTTAGATAAAATGTGCAAAAAATTGTATTTTAATTTTTTTAACTATGCTCCACCTCTTCGATCGACTTGGAAAAATTATATGTTGTAGAAATAGGTCCGATTGTCTAACAAAAAAAAACTGGTAATTGTATCTCGTGAGCGAGTGACCGAAAAAAAAATCACGAAAACTAAAATAATTTTTTTCGGTTAGTTCCGTTCGTGGGATTGGGTTCTTGATTTTTTCTGTGGATCGCCTTGAATATATTTACAACATATATTTTTTTCATGAAAATCGGTCTAGTAGATCCTGAGAAAAAAAATCTCCAAAAATACTAGTTGTATTTTTATCTTTGTTACTAGTGCAGCTACATGGTTGAAATTTGGCGTGAGTTTGTAACCCATCAGACGCAACTTTTGGCCAAAATTTGGAACGAATGCGCGAGGGGGCCGCTCACCCCTACTTAGCCGGCTATGGCCTTTAAAAGTAATTAACGATGCCGCTGAAAGGGGCGTAGCTCTTGTCGAAAATTTTAATAATAGCTTAACAAACAAAGAAGATGAAAAGCAGTACTTGCTGCAATTGGTCCAGCTACATCGACAACGCGTTCCAAATTGCAATAAAAAATAATCGATTGCAGATTCTGTCCAACAATGAATAGGAAGCAGAAAAGCCTTACCGTTACGTTACGGTTACCTTAATAATATTTTTATTATTTAGTTCATTATTATTATCAGTTTTTGTTAAAGTATTGATGATGAAACAAGTCGTCATAATAATAAGTTATTCTGTTTTATTAAACAGCGTTTGAAATATAGTTTGGGCCCAATTTATTTACCGATTCATAATAATATTTTCGATTTTGTTTTCTAGGGATTCAATGTGTGTGCGATATACTTTTCTTCGTCGCAAAACAGCTGTGAAACATACTATTTTCTTTATTTATTCTATTTCCGGTATAATCTAATACCATGATCATATTAATTAAGTAAAATCATGAAAAAAATAACAAAAAGTCGAGATAGCCACCTCTAAAAATTAACTGACCGCGCCCATTTTTTTAGGGAAACTTTCTTTTATCAGTGCCCAACAGTGGCAGAAGAATCCAGAAAAAAAACAAAAAAAATTTAATCAGTCTAATATATATTATATAGAATTATATATATATATATATATATATATATATATATATATATATATAATTCCTTTCTCTCCACCTTCTCTACCCCCACGCCCCTTTGATATGAGTGTTGCAATAAAGAAAGACCATTAGTTCAATCAAATATAAAAATGGTTGTGTCACGTACGACGTTATTCTCTGATTTCTTTTTGACCAGCACACACATAATTGTACACATGCGAGAAGCAATAGAGCCAGCTATTTTTATTTTTCACCGCAACCAAAAATATAAGCGTTCGAGATACCTATCACAATTGTATTGCTTCTCACACACCAAAGACGCGTGCACCACAGACCATAGCGAAGATATACTCTTTCCTTGTTTATCAACTGGGCACCTAATGCACGTATTTTCGTGTAGCGAGCCGATCCGCTATTTTTTCCCGCTCTGCATGAGAGCAGTAATAAAAGTTTTCCGGTCGGAGCCTCAAGCCCTATGATAGGGATCGGCAAGGCGACATGGTAGAGATCCAAAATATCCAACCTTTACTGCTTCTCAGAGGAGGTCGAACTCTCGGATATTAGACGAAAAATAGTTCTTCTCTGTGCCCAAAGTAAGAGAGTAGCCCTTCTGGCAAAGTCATCTCGCCCTTATAAAACCTTGTCTCGACGACAAGCGCGCAGTATAGCCGAAGTTTTTAATGCCGATACACTGTTCGTAATCCAGGTCTTCCGTAGAAGAGAGTGATCCGATAGTAATATCGGACGTATATTATAATATGTTCAGTCTCAATCAAAATTTTCACGCGTCGTTACGCTATCCGAGATCCGGGTCTTCTGTAGAAGAGTGTGATTCGGCGTAATTGTTAAAGTCAATTTATATTGTTTTATAATCAAAAGGGTCAAACGACCACATATTTCAAGTACAAGTTATTGTGAATCCGCGACCAGATCTCTAAAAGATTGTGAGAGTACGCGTGTGTGTTTAAAGAAATATTCAACGAAAGCAAGAATACGTTATTGTAAAGCGACGACACCGCTCCTGATTGTCAAAGGTATTTATCATATTATAAATTTACTTGGAATGTACCAAATTATTATTTCATCGAGTGTTTATTAAACTATTGTGTGACTCAAGACATTGAAGTCCCTTTATTACCAATTTCCTAAATCCATAAAAGAAACGAGATCTCTCGAGGTCTCACAGCAAACGTTCTCACATAATTATTATCCCAAAGAGCACTCGTGACTCATTAGGGTAGTAATCGGAATAAAGCGTTTACCGCTCGACGCTTATAACTCTAGAAATATATATCTTTTCTAAACGGCGTCGGATGTAACAAAAAAATTTGGTGACAGTGGTGGGATATGCTGAACGTTTCTTTTAATTTGTGGAATTTATTTGAAAATAAAAATAAAAGTAAAAATTAATGCAAATAAATGAATGAAATAAATAAATAATAAAATCTTTAATTACATTTACATTTTTAAAAGAAAAAAAAATAAGAAGAAAAAAAGACAAACGGCGAAATGATTGCAAATCTTACTCACCATTAAAACATCACTGATGCAATGTTAACGAATATGGGTGAATGTATGGCACTCCAACAAACACTGCTTCATTGTGCCTGATGGCTTACGTAACGCCTTCTTCAAAGCTGTTTGTTCGAAATTGAAAGAAACCGCTCGCGATGCAATCGCTGATAAAGAAATTAATTCGCTTGAAAGTCTATCGGATGCCTTAAAAGAATATTTTTCGCCAAAAAAATCATACCCCTATTGTGCGGAAATTCAAGCTGTCAGACTAAGACGCGATGAAACAATCCTTGACTATTACACAAGAATCAAACAATTGCAGAGTGCGATAGCTGCTCTGAAGGATAAATTTACTGAAGAACCATGAAATCAAATGTTGCCTATGCTCGACGGATTGGCCTTAGAATCTCTTAAAAGAGGGTTATCCGACGATCTGTTATACGCAATGAGCGTTCAAGATCCACAAACATTAGAAGAAGCTTTTCGAGTAGTCCAACGCATTAAACGCGATATGCAGGGCGCGAATGCAAGAAATTCAAATTCATTACGTTTCACCCAAACTCAACCATCATATCAGAGCCCTCAAAAAGTAGAATCACGTCATGTATCTTTTTGCCCTCGGGAAGAAAGAGATCCTAACGATAAAGATCCCAATTTTCGAGGTAACTCCCAACCAAATTTTCTGTCTCCAAATAATCGAACATTCGAAAAGAATTCAGATCACGTCCAACAGCGGCCATTCATAAGAAGGCCTTTACACAGAAATTTTCCGAACTTCCCCCAGAATCATTTCTACGCACCACAAGCGCACCCCCTATGCCTTACACGCCGCCTATGTATTCACCTTGGCCGGGCTATCCTCCTAATCATTATCCACCTTTCTACCCTATGTACCAAAATCAGCCTCTTAAAGACGAAAGCTACTCTCGCGGAGAACTCGACGAGACGTAGACAACCTCTTTCCAACGCACTAATTCAAGCGAGAATTTAAGGCGGTCCTCTAGTTTCTCGGGTCGAAAAAATCGATTTTTGTTCATAAATCACATCTACAACATGTGTAGAAAATGTGTGCCTAAGGATTTTTCGACATTCGAAGTGGTTCACAAGTTACGGCCCTGGAACGGAGCAGGTATACGGAGCGCGAACTTTCAAACGCGTTTTTCTCGAAACACCATTTTTCGAAACGGTGACCACGATATTTCAGAAACTACTGAACCGATCTTGTTCAAATTTATACAGCATCTTTAATATGTTATAAGTCAGCGATTGAACTAGGATTATCATGATTGCTTCCATAGTTTTTTTTGTAAGAGCGAAAAACTTAAGAAAAAATGAGTAAAAAATAGAATGCAATTTTCAAAAGTGTATAAAAAAGTCAATTTTTGTCATTTAGAATTCACTCTAGTCCAATCGCTAGTCTTAAATATGAAGATTAAAATGCCGTTTGGTTTTTTGATTTCAGATAAGCAGAACAGCCGCAATCTTGGTCACCGTTAAGCACCTCTTTTACTTGATCTCTTCCTGTCAGCCACTATAACGTTTATTCTATTATATATTTTGACTTCAAAATATTTGTAAAGCTTATTTAAATGTTAATAAAGATTATGCAAAAACAATTAGATTGATTATTTCGATGCTTTGCCCGTAAAAAATTATTGAAAAAGCCGTAAAAAAACAGCCGAGAAACTAGAGGACCGCGTTAACCTTGAAACCCGCCCGTCGAATGGACGCATCGACGAGCGAATCACAAACTCAGCGTCCCTCGACTGTGAAATTCCTTATGGTAGACGATATGTTAGATAGACCGACGGACAAAGACGGTCACCAATAATAACGCTACGTGCCCCCGAACTCGAAAATGGTTACGGCCGTTTTCTTATTGATACTGGTGCCGATATAAATATAACTAAACTGAGATCGCTAAAACGACGGTGTATAATTGCAACACACGAATCGCTTACGCTATCAGGTATAACACCCAATAAAATATATACGCGAGGATCGACTGAAATAACCTTTTTCGAAAAACCAGAAAAATTTCAAGTTCTCGATGAAAATTCTGCTGTTCCCGCAAACGGAACAATTGGGATCGATTTCCTTCAAAGTGAAGAAGCAGAAATATTTTTTCACCATAAAGCACTTGTTACTTCTTCAAAGCCAATTACACCTATTCCTTTTGAAACAGTCGAAGAGAATCAACCTCAAATTTATCATTCACCACGCGAGCTACCTAAAGAAAATAACAATACCATTCTTAACCTCAAGGCCCGCAGTCGTACCCAAGTGTCGATAAAACTATTAAAAACAGATTTGAAAACAGGTTTCCTACCCCGAGTACCGACATTAGATCACGTTTTTATTGGAAATGCCGTTGTTTCAAATAACAATGACACATGCTATATGTATGCAATTAATGCATATGAAGGCCATTTACAAATTGAGCTACCGCCATAAGAGATATTGCCATTCGATTATTACGAAAGTGAAGAAGACTTCTTCGACCACGACATTAACGATGATATTGACGCTCATACGCATAAAACGTACGATGAAAGAATTAAAATCATTCAAGAATCTCTTCGCCTGGATCATCTCAATACAGAAGAACGACAGCACGTTCTCGATCTTGTAAACAATTTTTCACACCTATTTTATCTGCCTGGTGATAAACTACCGGCCACGTCAGAGATCAAACATAGCATACCTACGACGGATGAATTACCTGTGACAATTCGACAATACCGATACCCTCCGGTACATAAAGAAGAAATTAATAAACAAGTGAAGAAACTTATCGAAAATAATATAATTATCGACTCGGTTTCTCTGTATAATTCGCCTCTATGGATTCTTCCCAAGAAACCAGATTCAAGGGGGAGGATAAACGATGGAGGATGGTTATCGATTTTCGCGCATTTAATGAAAAAACAATAAGCGATGCTTACCCTTTGCCTAACATCGTTGAAATCCTTGACCGGCTCGGTGGAGCAAAATATTTCTCGACATTTGATTTAGCCTCAGGTTTTCACCAAACAGAAATGGATCCCAAGGACCTACAGAAAACAGCCTTTAGCACCCCTAACGGACACTACGAATATGTTAGAATGCCTTTCGGTCTTACGAACGCACCTGCTACTTTTCGAAGATTACTGGACAGAGTATTACTTGGTTTACAAGGCACTGAACTATTTGTTTACCCCGATGACATTGTAGTTTTCGCTTTTTCCCTAGAGGAACACGGTATAAAGGTCCGCAGACTTTTTGCTAAACTCAGTAACGTCAATCTTTCATTACAACCCAATAAATGCGAATTTCTTAATACAGAAGTTATCTATCTCGGACACGTGATCAGTGACGGCGGCGTTCGTCCTGATCCTAAAAAGACCGAAGCGGTCGATAAATTCTCAATCCCTAGGACAGTAACTAACATCAGGCCATTCCTTGGCCTAGCGGGTTATTACAGAAGATTTATAGAAAATTTCTCGGGACAAGCTAAGCCGTTGACAGATTTATTGAAAAAGGATGTAGAATTTAAACCAGAATAACAGACAAGTTTTACCTACTCGAAAAGAGCTTCATGCTCCACTCCAATTTTGCAATATCCGAATTTTGAAGAACCTTTTATTTTAACGACTGACGCATCAAATTACGCAATCGGTGCAGTATTGAGCCAAGGAAAAATCGGCGAAGACAAACCCATAGCGTACATGTCGAGACTATTAAATCCAGCCGAGAAAAATTACGGAACAACTGAAAAAGAATGTCTAGCCGTGGTATACGCAATACTACTTTTCAGACCTTACTAGTACGGACGAAACTTTACGCTCGTAAGTGATCTCGAACCGTTGAGATCAATTGATTCAGTAAAATTGCCTGTTCAGCGATTCATCCGCTGGAGAATAAGATTACGCGAATACGAATACACATTTGTATACAAACCAGGGCGACTTAATTCAAACGCCGATGCCCTTTCCCGAAATCCCGTTACCACCGATACGATTATATTACCAATTTCATCTTCCGCTAAGAAAACATCAATGACAGTAACCCCACGGATTGCAATTTCTTCTAATCCAATAATTAAGCGTGGCCGACCATTGGGCAGTAAAAACAAACCGTTACCCAGTCTTTTTGAGGAACCAAGCATTTCTGGTGCAACAATCGGAGAAAGAGTACGAAATCGTAAGACTACTTCCCATGTTCCAGCAGTACCTATCAAAACCTCGCGAACCACGCAAAAGCAACATTTCTCTGCAATCCCATTAAACACTGAAAATGCACCTCCTACCGCACGTGCCCGACACGGCGCATTTCCTAGCCTTGCCCCCAAACGGACATTGCCACAAGTACGTTCAAACGAGCCATCATCCCGACCGATGAAACGGATTACAGGCGCTTTAAAATTTGCTTTTGACATCGACGAAAGCCTTAAGACTGACGAACCTTCCGAAAACGAAAACTTACCCAAGGTCTCAAAGAATAAAAATATAGTTGAAATAAATGACAATAAAAGCCCGAATTCAGACAATAGAGATAAATATTGGTGGGATCATACCCACGGAAATTCAGGCGCGAATAAAACATGTGCCACCCAAACCGATCTACATACTGACTCCGATGACGCTGACGATGAAGTAGCGAACTTTGGAGAATCAGCAATTACGTTTCGACATACCACGGGTAGATCGACTCCCGCAATAAATAATAACATACAAACCAGTACCGATGAAGACGAATCTAATTCACCAAGACGACCTCACTTCAATAAATTAATATCGAATCCCGATTCTGCGGATAGTGATAGCGAAATCGAAATTGAAAACGCGGAAATTGACGAACCTCCGGATACAGGGCTCAACAAAACGGTTTCAAGTACAATTCCACCTGCATTGTTTTACCCTAATGTTACGTCCCGGAGGGAGACTTAGGTGGGACTCGCGAGGTTGCCGATTTAGAGCGCAAAAGTTCGAATTGAATTAAATTGCGCAGTGAGTCTTTGTTTGGCTTCCGCGTGAGTTCCGAACACAGTTTAATAACAATTTGGATTGAGACGAATTTGAGGTGCCTGATTCTGGTAAGAGAGTTGGATCCGCCCGATGGATTGATCGTTGATCAAATAAATGTTCAGACGCGTAGATTTTGTCTTAATTCACGTAGTTCACGTTTATTACGTTTAACTCGTACATACTTATAATTTCGGTACAATGATAGTTACTCGTACAATGATTACACGGAAACGCAGATTGAAAGCCTTGTAAGTCGACTGTTCAGTTCGGAGTTCGAATACAGAGTGTCTGCTCCTTCGTGATATGAAAATTAGGAAAGTCTGGTTGTAGGGGAAGGAGCTTTTTTGGGGGAATGCATTTTCGGATCAGAGCTTCTTAGTGATTGGTTAATCAATCGTGAGTATGTACGAGTCACGATTGCTTATTGAAACGGATAAAATTTGCCCACACAAGACATTAAATGGAAAAAGCCTAAATGCAATCAAGTCTCAGTTATGACAAAAGGCAACAACAACATTTTTAGTGCTGTACTGAAAAGTAAACACTTTGAAATTTTTTCAATTCAGGACCTGAAAAACGTGCTCCACACTGTAAAAGACGTGATAACCGAGTATCAAATCAAATCATTACGGATATCAAAACCGGGAGACATGCTGGAAACTTACATTCACGCTTTTATAACGGAAATACTCGAAGAATGTTTAAACGATTGCGATTGTTCTATTGTGCTTTGCCAAGGTAACGTTGTAATACCGGACGAAGAAATAAGACGCGAAATAATTTCCGAGTATCACGAGAGTTTAGTAGGCGGATATAAAGGAGTAACTAAAACGTATTCGAGAACGATTTTATTGGCCTAACCTCAAAGCTGAAGCAACGGAATACGTGAGAACTTGCCCCAGTTGTCAAGAACAAAAACTGACTCGGCTTAAAACACGCGAGCCTATGATAATTACTGATACACTAGCAGAACCCTTTGACAAAATTTTGATCGACACAGTGGGACAATTGCCCATAACGCCAAACGGAAATCGACATATCCTCACTATACAGGACAATCAGACGAAATATTGCATTGCTGTAGCCATACCCGATATAAAAGCTGAAACAATTGCTGACGCTCTAGCTCGTAACGTCATAATTCATTTTGGAACCCCAAGAATTATTCTGAGCGATCAAGGCAGATCCTTTGTTGGACCGATGTTTCACCACCTTGCCAAACTATTTGAAATGAAACGCGTTACTACTTATGGTTACCATCCCCAATCCAATGGATCTTTAAAACGAAGCCACATTGTCTTGACTGAATTTATTAAGCATTACATTGACAAATACGAAGACTGGGACAAACTCATCCCTTTTGCAATGTTTTCCTATAACACCTCAATCCACGAATCTACTAATTTTACTCCTTTCAAACTCGTATACGGTAAACCTGCCCGTATACCAAGCTCTTTTCCTTCCGCTGAGAAAATCGAAACTTATGGCGATTACTTGTGCGACCTTACATCCTGACTGGATGAAATGCGACAACTCGCTTCCAAATCGTTATTAAAATCCAAATATCGCTCCAAACGATACTATGATAGACAACTTCACGAAGCCTATCTTAAACCGGGAGATATGGCCTACGTAATAAAGGAACCACGAAGAGGAAAATTCGACTGTCATTACGTAGGACCATATTTGATAACTGAACTTCTCAACAATCATAATGCTGTACTAGAAACAGAAGCTGGAAAACCTATAATTAAAAATGTAGATAAACTAAAACCCTGTATACGATGACGATTTATCTTACTACTTTGAGTGACTTACTAATACTTTATAGTCTAATATCACTGATGTTATATTTTTTTATGTGTGCATCGATAACATGTTTTTCTTATTTTTCAGAGGATTTCCAAAGGAACAAAACAAAATGTGTACAAAATAATTACAATTCTCTCCACGCTTCCAGTCGGAAATTGTGATTCACCCGCTCATGAAGACCAACCAATCGACAGCATTAGCGGCTCTGCCACGAACCTAAGACTACACCTTGCCTTACGTCGACTGAGCGACACCTTATCATTTCCAACAAAACTTAAGGTCGACGAACAACAAGCAAGCCACATCCATCGACGCATTGGATGCTGTCCAACAAAGACAATATCGCTGACGGCGCTCAAACATTAAGTACTGCAAGAATGGCCACGGAAGCGATCGCTGCGAAAATGTCGAACTGATCTGCTATACTGGAGTACCAAACCTGAGTCTTTCATGATGTCGTTCGAGGCCGGAAACCGTAATAACCATACGATAACCGTATGCCCATTAAAACAAACAAATACTGTCAAAATCGAAAACCATAGACAGAACGTTGAAAACACCTATAATACATAGTAATACATTACCGACATTAACTAATAACTATAATGATAATGATAACGGACGCAAATTAATGCATATTAAATTTCAAGAAAGAATGATATCGTGATTGGAAGTCAGAATATTTAAACTTTCTATTATATATGAATGGATTCAACTCCGCTATTGCAGCCTTCACCTACCCTCTGTTCCGATCCTTATATCCGGAAACACCGCAGAATGTCAAATCAGTTTCCAACATATTTCGATGCGTATTCAAGAACATCAAGTGGAGAGTATCGGTTTCAAAAAAAAAGGGTACATAAATACAATAGGCAAAAGAATTAAAGGATATTGAAAAAGTCCGCCATTTTAGGGCCATTTTCAAATAGCTGTAACTCCTCGAAAAATGGTCGTACAACAAAATAAAAAAAGCAAATTGAAGGTGTGAATCTCTAGTTTTGTTGTAATCTTAAGCTTCAACATTTTTCGCATCAGCCAATTTTTAGTAGCCATAAAAAAACCAAAGTAAAAATAAAATTCAAAATTTTCGCTCATCTTTCACAGTCTGCACTTTAATAAATTTTGTTGAATGATCGGATTAAAAGGATCGTCTAGTTGGATTCTTCCCCTTTTAATTTGAGCGGTGGAAGAGCTCTGTACGATTTTTTCTCGCTGAGTTATCGATGTTCAAAGCAAAAATCACACTTTTGACTTTGATGACTGATTGCTCAGAGACTAATGGTCGCACAGAAAAAACCAGAGGGTTTTGGAAACTTTGAAGTATTCTCTATAAGATGCTTTTATGATTTTTTTATCAAGATTTTTTTTTTATGCGGGAAAATGGATTTAAAAAAACGTGAAAAATGGCATATTTACGAATATTCTTTTAACTAAGGATTATTTTGCCAATATCGAATGGATTTAAAAAAATCGGTTTTTTATGACCTCAAAGTATCCTAAAAAAGCCCTCAAAAGTTTAAACCCCTGCGATTTTTTCATTGTGTTCCGAATGATCGAAATTGTGGTTTTTGCCAAAAATCGATTAAAGGCTAAATCTAGCACCTTTTATTCGTCTTTTGAGAATCACAATTTTTTTGGCACTGATCCGAATTTCCGGTGCTAAAAAATGTTCATTGTTGAACAACGGGAACAAATTATTGGTTAATGAAAAAAAAATTAATTGAAAAGTTTTTTTTTGACAAAAATAAATTAATTTAAAAAAATCGAATAAAAATTATTAAATTTTTTTATAGCACTGAACGTTTTTCATGATAAGACGAGCGATTGGAGTTGTTAGAATTCACAGTTTTTTGAATGTGTGCGTGTGGAACACACACACACAAAGCAGCGTAAATCCAACCGAGCAACCTCTACCTGGTACGCTTTAGGTTACGTTAATGCCGGTGGTGAATAAAATGTTTATAAAAAAAATCTTGATCTATCGTAAGGATGTAAATTGTACACACGCACAAATTCAAAGAACTGTGAATTCCAACAACTCCAATCGCTCGTCGTATCATAAAAACGTTCAGGGCTATAAAAAAAAATCTAACATTTTTTTTCGATTTTTTTTAATTATTTTTTTTTGTCATTAAACAAAAATTTGTTCCCGTTGTTCAACAATCAACATTTTTTAGCAAAATGATAAACATTTATAAACAATGATAAAAGCATCTTATAGAGAATACCTCAAAGTTTCCAAAACCCTCGGGTTTTTTTCCGTGCGACCATTAGTCTCCGAGTAATCAGTCATCAAATTCAAAAGTGTCATTTTTGCTTTGAACATCGATAACTCAGCGAGAAAAAATCGTACAGAGCTCTCCCACTGCTCAAATTGAAGGGGAAAAATCCAGCTAGACGATCCTTTTATTCGATCATTCAAAAAAATTAATTGACGTCCGTGCAGACTGTGAAAGATAAGCAAACATTTTGAAATATTTTTACTTTGGTTTTTTGATGGCTACTAAAAATTGGCTGATCCGAAAAATGTTTGAGCTCAAGATGTGAAAACTAGAGATTCACACCTTCAATTTGCTTTTTTTTATTTTGCTGTACGACCATTTTTCGAAGAGTTACAGCTATTTGAAAATGACCCTCAAATTGGCGGACTTTTTCAATATCCTTTAATTCTTTTGTCTAGTGTATATATATATATATATATATATATATATATATATATATATATATATATATATATATATATATATATCAAGAGACGTGGCAGCGTCTTGACGCCAAGTAATTAAAAAAAAAATTGACGCCACTGATCTGGACGCCACTGACCGACTGACGAACACGCCGCGACTCTTTATACAGTAAGATGGGCTTTAGCAGACGACGTTTTAACTTTGTTCTGATATTACGCGAAAACGCGACACCAAATCTAATGACAGTCTAATGACAGTTTACCAATGTAATGTCATTTTTTCCTATCGATTTTGTTCGGGCTATTTTTCGATTTGTTTACTCAATCTCGGGATCTCATAATTTACGGCGGAATTTTCGGGTGACTTTTTACCCCGAAAATTCTTCCACACTCGTCCATTGTCTTTCATTGAATAAAATAAAGTCGTTGGTTCATGTCGTAAACATAACACATACGCCGTTTTTGTGAATTGATTAACACTCTAGCGCAACAGGCACAGCAACGCCACCGCTTTCTCAAACGGCACGACTCGGACTACACCCTGCTTGCGATATATATATATATATATATATATATATATATATATATATATATATATATATATATATATATATATATATATATATATGTATGTATGTATGTATGTATGTATGTATTGTGACGGGCGATATTTCCTTTAACCAGAAACGGGACCTCAAAACGGGATCTGGTGCGGGAAACCGTCACCTTCGGCCGCTCCTCCCGGGCGGGTGCATCCGCAATACCCGGGGCGCCAGAGACGTTGTTTCTCCGGTGGTCTCAACCGGAATAAACTGGGGCCGGGGTGATCAGACCCGACCCGCCAGGAGGAGGCTGGAGCCCTCCTAGATTTTTGTTTCCCCCGGAATCTTAACCGGGTGCGGAGACTGGTGCTCTCCTCGATTTTTTTGTCGCCGGAATCGTCTAACCGGACTAATCTGGATGCACTTGCGCGGGGGAGGACGGTTGCGGTACTGCACGGCCGCTCAGGCTGTGGGTTGTGGTAGAGGGGTCGGGATTCACTGGGGAGTAGCGTGAACGAGCGCGGGGTCTGTCACTATCGCGATGGCGGTAACGTCACTATAAAATAAAATTAGATTTTATTGTGTAGAGCGGGAACCGGTGGGTGACCACCCGAGAACATTTAACGTAGACTTGACCACTTTTCTGCGACCGCAAAAAACACGGGCGAAAACGTCATACGCACGGGAGCGAGAGAGCACGACCACGTGTCTCTAAAGCGGGAACGACAGCGCGACGTCACGGGCGCGAGAGAGACACGACACGTCTCTCGATCGCGAAGCTCGTGGCTCGACGTCCCATCGACAACTGTCACGAGAACGTCAAAAATCGGAATCGGGCGCACTTCGGGAGACTTTACTGTCTCACCTGAAAATTCGTAATTTTCTCTACCTCGCGCGACCAAGACCGGCGCGCGAGGGATAATTCGAGAGCGAGACAGAGCGTGTTAACAGAAAAACTGTCAACACGCTCGCGGGATCCAACCGTGCGAAATCGCCGGTTCGAGCGAAAACTTATCTCTTACGCTAGAATCGGGAGCTGAAATATTATTGAAATAATATTTTAATTCGGTAGCCATCATCTCTGCCCGAGTTACCTCGAGATCGGATCGCGAACATACCGGGTGACTCTCTCCGACGGTAGCGGTGAGACTCTCAGGGATCGCATCCCCGGGCCATCGTGTGAGAGCGGGTAATGCTTCTTTTCAGAAGCGCGGCGCGAAAAGCTCCAGCTTCCGCCCGTAACGTAAACGGCCCGCTCTCCAACACGATGCACCACACCGTGGGGCGCCGGCATCTCAGCCGGGCGTGCGCCGATTCCCCAGAGCGGTCTCGTTGGCGGCTTCCCTCGGTCGGGATTGCTCGATACATTGAGCGCCACGCCACTCGACCGAGTTCCGCCCGCCAACTCAACGGAAACGGGATCGACAACAATGACAAAACAAATAAAAAAACGGAGCACAAGGGGAGAAAGGCCCTTAACACGCGTCACGGTAGCGACTCGGGCACCTGCACGTAAACCACGTGATCGGTGGCTGCTCTTGTGACGCGGTTCCAAAGAAATCACGTCACAACTCCCCATCCCTTAAGGGTGGTTACGATTAGGGAACTACGTGATCTCTGCTAAGCAAAAGCCGTAGCTGAAATACACACGGTAACGACACTTGTCCTTTCCAATTGCAGTCGGTAGCTTGAACGGTGGGAAGGACCGAGACCTACTGCGGGAACCAAGCACCCGCAGCTCGAGAAATAAAACGAGAACACCAAACAAATGTTCGCATTCGATAGCTTAAATTTTACCTCTCCCGTTACAGTCGGTAACCTTAAGGTGGGAGAGATCGAGATCCACCGTGGGCGACCAATCGCCTCACAGCACGAGAAAACACAATCGCAGAACGAAAAAAAAAACAAAAATAAATAATTTTGCATAAGCGGTAGCATGGTTGTCTCTTTCGGTTCCAATACGGTAGCCTTAATATCGGGGAAGAGACCGAGACCTGCCGCGGACGGACAACCGCCCTGCGACGCGACAAACAATAGGTGCAGTGAGCCAATCGAGATCACACTTACCACCACCAAGGACGGACAAAACCAATCGGAGCGGGCTTACCACTCAGCCGTAGCGTCCTTGTCTGGGTGGTAGCTCCGGAATCTTGCGGGAACGGCTCCAACCGGGCCTCACCTCTTCTGGCGAAGATGGTGCCGGGAATCCGAGTTGATCCGTTGCAACTCGCGGGAACTGTGAGGCTCCATTGCCTTATGCGGGAGCTCTGGGCCAGGCCCAAATTGCGGGAACGGCTCCAACCGGGCCTCACCTCTTCTGGTGAAGATGGTGCCGGGAATCCGAGTTGATCCGTTGCAACTCGCGGGAACTGTGAGGCTCCATTGCCTTACGCGGGGACCCTGGGCCAGGCCCAAATTGCGGGAACGACTCCAACCGGGCCTCACCTCTTCTGGTGAAGATGGTGCCGGGAATCCGAGTTGATCCGTTGCAACTCGCGGGAATTGTGAGGCTCCATTGCCTTACGCGGGAGCTCTGGGCCAGGCCCAAATTGCGGGAACGGCTCCAACCGGGCCTCACCTCTTCTGGTGAAGATGGTGCCGGGAATCCGAGTTGATCCGTTGCAACTCGCGGGAACGGTGAAGCGTCGCAGCCTCCGCGAACGCCAAGGCCGGGAGCCGGGCTGGCCTGACGGAGATCCATCATTACGCTGCCCTTTCACACGAGAACTATGGGCCAGAGGCCCACATCGCGGGAACTGTGAGGGTGCTGCCACCTCACGCGAGAGCTATGGGCCAGAGGCCCACATTGCGGGAGCTGTGAGGCATTGTTGCCTTACACGAGAACTACGGGCCAGAGGCCCATATTACGGGAGCTGTGAGTCGTTGTTGCCTTACCCGAGAACTATGGGCCAGAGGCCCATATCACGGGAGCTGTGAGGCATTATTGCCTTACACGAGAACTATGGGCCAGAGGCCCACATTACGGGAACTGTGAGGCATTATTGCCCTACACGAGACCTATGGGCCAGAGGCCCATATTACGGGAGCAGTGAGGCAGTATTGCCTTCCACGAGAACTATGGGCCAGAGGCCCATATGCGGGAGCTGTGAGGCGAGATCGCCTTACTCGAGAACTATGGGCCAGAAGCCCATATTACGGGAACTGTGAGGCATTATTGCCTTATACGAGAACTATGGGCCAGAGGCCCATATTACGGGAGCAGTGAGGCGAGATTGCCTTACTCGAGAACTATGGGCCAGAGGCCCATATTACGGGAGCTGTGAGGCATTATTGCCTTCCACGAGAACTATGCGCCAGAGATCCATATCGCGGGAGCTCGCCGGGGCCCGCTTGGGTGCGCGGGGTATCTCGCGCGCCTCGGCCACCCCTGCGTCGCCTCCGGGCTTTTTGACCCGAAGGTCCGGGAACCGGGTCAGCCGCCGTCTCCGGCGGGGGAGTTGGCGGCGGGGGTCGCGCCTTGCGGGCCTCCGCTTGCGCGACTCGCATCCCCTTTAATATTTCCCGCGGGACGTTGCGGCCTGCCTGCGGGACATACGGCCCCTCTTGCCGCCAGTCCCCGCTGCAGCGCGGGCACGTTCGCAGGGTCTTACCCTTGCGTCCGCACCTGCGGCAAAAGGTCTTGGCGGGGGTCCGAGCGGGCAGTTACTGTACCGGTGACCCACTTCACCGCAACTATAACATGCCCGGTCGAGAGCAATACCCCGCTGACGGTGGGGTCCGCCTCCCGGAGGTCGGCGATCGGTGACCGGGGTTGGCCCTCGAGCCTTCCCCGAAGCCGCCGGACCAGCGTTAGCGGGGGTCGGGAGCCTTCGGACCTCGTTGGGACGGGGGCCCTCGGGAGCCGTCGGAGCCGGGGAACTCGCCGGCTGCGCGGCCCGCCCGGGACTCAGGGCATCCTGGGCTAACTCCCGGATGACCTTGATGAGGTCCTCCGCGGAGTCGCCCTCCAGACGCTCGGTGTCCCGGAGCGTCGCCGCACAGGCCCGCAAGAGCTCCACAGGCCCGTACGTGCTCGGGATCCATGGCGCGGGCGGTGGCGACGTGATCGTCAGCTTCGGGAATGGGGCGTTTAGCCGGGCCAAGTCTTCGGACTAAGGTCCGGACGCCTCCTCCATCGCACCACCCCCCTCCTCGTCCTCCAGCAACACAACCTCCCGGTCCGGGGTGGTCGCGTCAGATGCCATCTCGGTAACCTGCGAATACAAAAAATATATTAGCCCGGAATCACGGGGTCCAATAGGGTTTGAGGTCCTGCACGGAAATCTTTCCCTTCGATCACCCATCGAAATCGGATAGCTCGTAAACTACCCGCGAGAGCTGCTTCGACATCAGAAAGGGCCCCTCAAAAGGGGCTCGAGAGCTGCAGTCAATCGCTTGGCTGTGGACGAGAGCCGATGCGCACGGCGCAGTACGAGATCGCCAACCTGGAACGTATGATCCCGACGGTGGAGATTGTACTGTTCCGATTGTCTACGGAACGCTTCATCGAGAGCGTGCGTGAAGGTCGTCCTTAGCGTATCAAGACGAGCCATACGCCTCACCCACTCCTCGGGAGGACGTGGGGTGATTTCGGGATCGCCTTCGGCCCCCCGGCGCAGCGATGTCGCTGGCGCAGGTTCGCGAACCATTCCCGATTATTACCATCCAGGAAGGCGCGAATCATGGTTTTCACCACGCGATTCACCCGCTCGGTAGGATTGGCTTGGGGATGGTATGGCGGCATAGTGCTATGCCGCATCCCCACGCGCTCAGTCAACTCGCGTATGTCGCGGTTGACGAACTCGGTGCCATTATCCGTAATCAAGACATTGGGCGCCCCCCAGCGGGTGACGACCAAGTCATCGAGAGCTTTCGCGATCGTTTTTCCATTCGCCCTGCGAAGGGGCTGGACCTCTATCCATTTAGTATAGAGATCTTGGATCACGAGAACATATGCATGGCCGGATCGCCCGGGGGTGATCGGTCCCATGATGTCGGTAGCTACGGTCGTCCAGGGCTCCTCGACAATGCAATGACCCATGAGACCGGCGGGAGCTTGCTGCTCGACTTTGCAGCGCTGGCAGGTGTCACACCTCCGCACGTGAGCTACGACGTCTTTAAAAAGACCAGGCCAGAAGTAGGTGATCGCCAGACGTCGATACGTTTTGTCGATTCCCAAGTGGCCTGCTTGCGGTAGCGAATGGCACTCACTGAGAGCGCGTTGCTGGAGCTCGCGAGGAAATACGAGCTTCCACGCGTCGAGATCCTCAAACTCGAGATCGGCTAAGTAGGAGGGTCGATGGTAATACAGTCGTCCCTCGACCAACTTCCAATCCGGGAACTTATCGGAGATCTGTTCGACGTCGCGAACCCGGCGACGGTACCATTGGTCCCGAGTGTCTTGGATGCACGCCAGGGTGTCATCCCGACCCTCAGGGATCCTCGAGAGCGCGTCGGGAACATGGTGCAGCGCGCCTTTTCGATGGACAATGGTGAAGCTGTATTCCAGCAACTCCAATGCCCATCGGGCTAGCCGACCAGTGGGGTTCTTCAGGTTGTGTAACCACCTGAGGCTGCTGTGATCAGTGATCACAGTGAAGCTGTAACCCTCTAGGTAGCAACGGAATTTCCGTATTGACCAGAGCACGGCGAGGCACTCCTGCTCCGTTACGGAATATTTCCGTTCCGGGGCGGTAAGAGCGCGACTCGCGTAAGCGATAACTCTTTCGTGCCCCTCGATCACTTGCGTGAGAACGGCACCGAGACCCACCCCGCTAGCATCGGTCTGTAGCGTGAACGGGAGCGAGAAGTCGGGGCATGCGAGCGTCGGAGCGCTCGTCGAGCACCGCTTCAGCTCGTCGAGAGCTTGCTGTTCGGGATCCCATCGCCACCCGACGTCCTTTTTAGTAAGGCGAGTCAGAGGTTCGGCGATGGTCGCGAATTCCGGTATAAAACGCCGGTACCATGACGCCATGCCAAGGAACCGACGCAATTGCCGGAGATTTCACGGGGCGGGATAATCGAGCACGGGAGCCAGTTTCTCGGGATCGATCTCAAGACCTTGGTTGTTTACCAGGAAGCCGAGATAGCGAACTTGGGAGCGGCAAAACTCGCTTTTCTCGCGATTGATTGCCAGCCCCGCCTCCGAGATCTTGTCGAGAACCCTCCGAAGCCACACTAGGTGTTCTTCGAAGGTCCTGGTGACAATGATAATGTCGTCCAGGTACACGAAAACGTGTGGATACATTTCCACACCGATAAGTCGATCCAGCATTCGCTGGAACGTTTCGGGAGCATTCGTTAAACCATAAGGCATTCGCTTGAACTGGAACAAGCCTCTGTCTGGCATAACGAAAGCGGTAACCTCACGAGAAGCGGGATCCATTGGGACTTGCCAATACGCCTGACTCAGATCCAGAGTCGAGATGTAATTGGCTTGTCTCAATTCGTCGAGAATACCAGTCATGTTCGGGATGGGGTAAGCATCCTTCTTCGTGACTACGTTAACCCTTCGGTAATCGATGCAAAAACGGTATTTACCGTTCGGCTTTTTAACCATAACGACTGGGCTAGCCCAGTCGCTACTTGACGGTTCGATTACGTCAGTCGAGAGCATCCGATCCACCTCCGCCCATATTATGTCGCGGCTGACCGGAGTAACGGGATATGGCCGCTGCTTCACCGGGGGGCTGTCCCCCACGTCGATGCTGTGAGCAACGAGCGAGGTGACTGCCGACTTAGCCGGGGTTTGCGGTACGTGAGCATTGAAGAGCTCGTCGAGACGAGTCGCCTCATCGGGATCCGGTAAGCACGACCCACAGCACGTGGTGATGCGGGGGGTGCCGATTTCCGGGGTGAAGGCGTACAGAGTCTCTGGTGCGTCACGGAACCACCAGGACTCACTGTAGAAATCCACCACCATCCGGGCCGTCCGCAAACTATCTAACCCCAGGATTAGATCCTCCGAGAGCGAGTGCAGATGGTGCGCGAGAACCATGACCGGGCGGCCATTTAGGGTCAAAGGCACTCGGGAAGCCAGGTGCACTGTTTCGACCTGACCATTCGCGACCACGACGGATCGCGGTGGGATCTTGATCGTCTCTGTGCCGAGAGCTGCCACCCATTCGATGAGAATGGGGCCGATAAAGGTCTTGGTTGCGCCAGAGTCCACGAGAGCTGGGACGGGTTTCCCGCCTAAAAGCGGTTCCACCCGGAACGCAATAGCGCTCTCATCGGAAGCCGAATTTACGACAACCTCCTCGAGAGGAGGATCCTCTCCTGGGAGGGCCGTACCAGTAGCTGTTCGACTCCGTAGCTGTCGCCTACGCCTTTTCTTGCGTCCGGTAGCCTGTTGGCGTGGCGTCGCTACACGGGAACCTTGCGAGAAAGTAAGGTCGCCGAGGTCCGTCTCGGGAGGCAGAGGAGACACTCTCACTCGGCTCCTCGCCCGTTTCCCCGGTTGCAGAAGGGGCAGCGGGTCGTGGACGTGCCTGACAGGCCACAACGGTAGCAGAAGCGACGGCGGGGATCAGGGCACTCTCGATGCTGATGCCCCGTCTTGCCGCAGTTCCAGCCACTGGGCCCGTCGGGCTTCTCGGTAGCTGGGGTGGCCGTTACGGGGCCACTCGGTAACGGGGACGGGGTTTTGTCCGCCCTGTCCCTCGGGATCTTACACTTGGGTGCCTTCGAAAACGATCGGCGCGCCGGCGGAGGCCGCGAGGGGCTCCGCTCGCGCGCGACAGTCTCAGGAACTGGAGCTCGTTTGTTACGCGGGGGCAACAATGCTTCGAGCAATTCGGGAGCTTCCTCCTCGCAAGAGGAGGACACTTCGGGAGCCGTCGTGATCGGGTCCTGCATGAGGTGCAGACCGGGGCGGCGGGATACGCGCGGCGCCTGCCGCGGTTCTCGGTACGCGTACGCCGGACAGAGGGAGGTCTCTGGCTTCGGCGGTACGCGCCGCGTACTCATGCTCTTCAGGATTTGCTCCTGACGAGCGGCGGCACGCTCGAGATCCTTCATCGCCCAGTGGTCCTGCAACGGAATCACCAGGCGGTAGGATGGGAGCATATTGCGGTGCGCGTAGCGCACCTGTTCCCGCTCCGTAAAGGCTGGATCCAGACGGGAGAACAGGCCGCTCATGCAACTCAGATACACGAGAGCGGACTCGTACTCGCCTTGGGTCCGGCACGAGATCTCCTCGCGCAAGGCGATCTGGTAGTCGGGGTCTGCGAAGCGTTCGCGAAACGCGGCTTTCGCGACCGGCCAACTCGACAACGTGCCTCGGGCTTGGCGGTACCAAATCCGCGCCATGCCCTTGAGGCAGAACGAGAGCGTTTGGAGCAGGTCCTCGTCGTGAATACGAGCTATCCGAATATTTATTCGGATCGTCGGGATCGGGGAATTTATTCCCTCCCGTCGGACGGATGCGACGGGGCGAGAGCAAGGAGAAATTTTATTTCAAAAAAAAAATTAAAATTATTTTATTTTCTCCAGATCCGAATATTTATTCGGATCGTCGGGATCGGGGAATTGATTGCCTCCCGTCGGACGGATGCGACGGGACGAGAGCAAGGAGAAAATATATTTCAAAAAAATTAAAATAATTTCATTTTCTCCCGATCCGAATATTTATTCGGATCGTCGGGATCGGGGAATTGATTCCCTCCCGTCGGACGGATGCGACGGGACGAGAGCAAGGAGAAAATATATTTCAAAAAAAAATTAAAATAATTTTATTTTCTCCCGATCCGAATATTTATTCGGATCGTCGGGATCGGGGAATTGATTCCCTCCCGTCGGACGGATGCGACGGGACGAGAGCAAGGAGAAAATATATTTCAAAAAAAAAATTAAAATAATTTTATTTTCTCCCGATCCGAATATTTATTCGGATCGTCGGGATCGGGGAATTGATTCCCTCCCGTCGGACGGATGCGACGGGACGAGAGCAAGGAGAAAATATATTTCAAAAAAAAATTAAAATAATTTTATTTTCTCCCGATCCGAATATTTATTCGGATCGTCGGGATCGGGGAATTGATTCCCTCCCGTCGGACGGATGCGACGGGACGAGAGCAAGGAGAAAACATATTTCAAAAAAAAATTAAAAATAAAATAATTTTATTTTCTCCCGATCCGAATATTTATTCGGATCGTCGGGATCGGAGAATTTATTTCCTCCCGTCGGACGGATGCGACGGGGCGAGAGCAAGGAGAAAATATATTTCAAAAAAAAATTAAAATAATTTTATTTTCTCCCGATCCGAATATTTATTCGGATCGTCGGGATCGGGGAATTGATTCCCTCCCGTCGGACGGATGCGACGGGACGAGAGCAAGGAGAAAATATATTTCAAAAAAAAAATTAAAATAATTTTATTTTCTCCCGATCCGAATATTTATTCGGATCGGGAGTAATTGATTCCCTCCCGTCGGACGGATGCGACGGGACGAGAGCAAGAAGAAAATATATTTCAAAAAAAAATTAAAATAATTTTATTTTCTCCTGATCCGAGTATTTATTCGGATCGTCGGGATCGGGGTATTGATTCCCTCCCGTCGGACGGATGCGACGGGACGAGAGCAAGGAAAAAATATATTTCAAAAAAAATTAAAATAATTTTATTTTCTCTCGATCCGAATATTTATTCGGATCGTCGGGATCGGGGAATTGATTCCCTCCCGTCGGACGGATGCGACGCGACGAGAGCAAGGAGAAAATATATTTAAAAAAAAATTAAAATAATTTTATTTTCTCCCAATCCGAATATTTATTCGGATCGTCAGGATCGGGGAATTTATTTCCTCCCGTCGGACGGATGCGACGGGGCGAGAGCAAGGAGAAAATATATTTCAAAAAAAAATTAAAATAATTTTATTTTCTCCCGATCCGAATATTTAGTCGGATCGTCGGGATCGGGGAATTGATTCTCTCCCGTCGGACGGATGCGACGGGACGAGAGCAAGGAGAAAATATATTTCAAAAAAAAAATAAAATAATTTTATTTTCTCCCGATCCGAATATTTATTCGGATCGGGAGTAATTGATTCCCTCCCGTCGGACGGATGCGACGGGACGAGAGCAAGAAGAAAATATATTTCAAAAAAAAATTAAAATAATTTTATTTTCTCCTGATCCGAATATTTATTCGGATCGTCGGGATCGGGGTATTGATTCCCTCCCGTCGGACGGATGCGACGGGACGAGAGCAAGGAAAAAATATATTTCAAAAAAAATTAAAATAATTTTATTTTCTCCCGATCCGAATATTTATTCGGATCGTCGGGATCGGGGAATTGATTCCCTCCCGTCGGACGGATGCGACGCGACGAGAGCAAGGAGAAAATATATTTAAAAAAAAATTAAAATAATTTTATTTTCTCCCAATCCGAATATTTATTCGGATCGTCGGGAACGGGGAATTGATTCCCTCCCGTCGGACGAATGCGACGGGACGAGAGCAAGGAGAAAATATATTTCAAAAAAAAATTAAAATAATTTTATTTTCTCCCGATCCGAATATTTATTCGGATCGTCGGGATCGGGGAATTGATTCCCTCCCGTCGGACGGATGCGACGGGACGAGAGCAAGGAGAAAATATATTTCAAAAAAAAATTAAAATAATTTTATTTTCTCCCGATCCGAATATTTATTCGGATCGTCGGGATCAGGGAATTGATTCCCTCCCGTCGGACGGATGCGACGGGACGAGAGCAGAGAGAAATTTTATTTTAAAAGAATTAAAAATAATTTTAATTTCTCCCGATCCGAATTTTTATTCGAATCGCCGGGATCGGGGAATTGATTCCCTCCCGTCGGACGGATGCGACGGGACGAGAGCAAGGAGAAATTTTATTTCAAAAGAATTAAAAATAATTTTAATTTCTCCCGATCCGAATTTTTATTCGAATCGCCGGGATCGGGGAACGGCCCGGCCGGGCCGGGTGCCACGAGAACCACGCGAAGGAGGAAAAAAAAATTTTCCGACGGCGTCGGGAACTCACCGGACGTTGGATATCCGTCTCGACGGTAATCCGGGATCCTCGACCTGGTGGTCGGGACAAACCCCTCGTCGGGTTGATCGGGAGCACTGGATATAAAAAAAAATATTTTTTTTTGTACCAACGGGAGCACTTCACCAAACTTTTTCTCTCTTTTTTTTTTGTGACAACGGGAGCACTTCACAAAACTTTTTTTGTGTATTAACGGGAGCACTCAGCTTCGCAGAGCGGTCAATCCCGTAGGACGTTCCCCTCTACGGTCGCAAATTCGCGCACTCCGCCGCGATAGCGTTTTTCTCTCCACTCGCTAGGCGATCGAAGGGAAGACGCACGAAGACAACGGGAGCAAAAGAAAATGTTAAAATCCAAACGGGAACTTACTGATTATTAAGTACGTTATCGGGAACTTGTGAAATCGGTGTAGACCGTTCGAAAGATCGCGTGATAATGAGGGCGATCGATCGGATTTTCGCACCTCGGGAACGTGAGGAAGGGCTCGCGGGGAGGGGGACATGATTTCGAGAGCCGGATGAAAAACTTATTTGTCACAGGTCCGCGCGAGCTTCCCCGCCGCTCGCCCCGCGCCGTGATCAGACCCGACCGCCAGGCGGAGGCTGGAGCCCTCCTAGATTTTTGTTTCCCCCGGAATCTTAACCGGGTGCGGAGACTGGAGCTCTCCTCGATTTTTTTGTCGCCGGAATCGTCTAACCGGACTAATCTGGATGCACTTGCGCGGGGGAGGACGGTTGCGGTACTGCACGGCTGCTCAGGCTATGGGTTGTGGTAGAGGGGTCGGGATTCACTGGGGAGTAGCGTGAACGAGCGCGGGAGCTGTCACTATCGCGATGGCGGTAACGTCATTATAAAATAAAATTAGATTTTATTGTGTAGTGCGGGAACCGGTGGGTGACCACCCGAGAACATTTAACGTAGACTTGACCACTTTTCTGCGACCGCGAAAAGTACGGGCGAAAACGTCGTACGCACGGGAGCGAGAGAGCACGACCACGTGTCTCTAAAGCGGGAACGACAGCGCGACGTCACGGGCGCGAGAGAGACACGACACGTCTCTCGATCGCGAAGCTCGTCGCTCGACGTCCCATCGACAACTGTCACGAGAACGTCAAAAATCGGAATCGGGCGCACTTCGGGAGACTCTACTGTCTCACCTGAAAATTCGTAATTTTCTCTACCTCGCGCGACCAAGACCGGCGCGCGAGGGATAATTCGAGAGCGAGACAGCGCGTGTTAAAAGAAAAACTGTCGACACGCTCGCGGGATCCAACCGTGCGAAATCGCCGGTTTGAGCGAAAACTTATCTCTTACGCTAGAATCGGGAGCTGAAATATTATTGAAATAATATTTTAATTCGGTAGCCATCATCTCTGCCCGAGTTACCTGGAGATCGGATCGCGAACATACTGGGTGACTCTCTCCAACGGTAGCGGTGAGACTCTCTGGGATCGCATCCCCAGGCCATCGTGTGAGAGCGGGTAATGCTTCTTTTCAGAAGCGCGGCGCGAAAAGCTCCAGCTTCCGCCCGTAACGCAAACGGCCCGCTCTCCAACACGATGCACCACACCGTGGGGCGCCGGCATCTCAGCCGGGCGTGCGCCGATTCCCCAGAGCGGTCTCGTTGGCGGCTTCCCTCGGTCGGAATTGCTCGATACATTGAGCGCCACGCCACTCGACCGAGTTCCGCCCGCCAACTCAACGGAAACGGGATCGACAACAATGACAAAACAAATTTAAAAAACGGAGCACAAGGGGAGAAAGGCCCTTAACACGCGTCACGGTAGCGACTCGGGCACCTGCACGTAAACCACGTGATCGGTAGCTGCTCTTGTGACGCGGTTCCAAAGAAATCACGTCACAGTATATATATTCTAATACAGTCGCTTTGACAGCTCGAGTAACCAAACATGGTTAGTCGAGCGTGGATGTGAAAAAGGAAAACAAACGGCTCTTATTAGAGCCAAAAATTTATTTAACAAAGGTTCACGTCGTTTCAAATTTAGGTGTGGATTATTTATTTTGATCCTAACACGCGTATATTAGCCGTGGCGCTCGCGCGAAAACCGTCGGAGAAACAGCGAGGACGATACGAAAATAGATACAGAGTAAGTTAAAAATTCAATAATGTGCTCATTTCTTTCACTTGCTTATATAAAATAAAGAAATTCGCAGACAGACATGCAAGTGTAGCTTTTGTGTGCCCTAAGAGCATAACCTACCTTCTATACGTCATTATCAATTTGTGTGTTCATAACCTCGTTCCATTAACATTTTATGCACATATCTTCAAAATTTTCTGAACAGAATCTTATCATAGACGGTGAAGTTTTTTTTGTAGAAAATGCATTTGGCTCTGTAGAATTTATTGACGCAGAGCTTGACAATTATTTCGCCTAAAATATTATTCATCGCTGAAAAATTTATCATGAGAAATAAAAGCTTTGTGCAACACAATATATAATCCTAGATCCCCTACGGCATCTAATAGAACATGTAAAATAGAACGCCATTACACGACCATCCCAAGTTCTTGCGAATTTTGTTCATACGAACCCGTGATCAAACATACAGGTATCGAATAGGCGGCCTATTAGACATTCGTGCGATGCAATCGACACCTGTATATTTGATCACGGGTTCATACGAATAAAATTGGTGCGAACCTGTGATTGTCGCGTAATCGTGGTCTATTAGGACAACACCTAATGTTTGGCTGGACCTCACAGACTCAAGCCTGACAGCGCCTTCATATGCCTCGCCATTCTTTTCATACTGTGGTGATCACCATATTTCATTGTTGCGGCTGCACAATCTACGTCTACATGGAACGATGATAGTCCGCTGTCTCTAAGAAATCCTCGAGTGCCACACCTGCATCGAGGACTTTCCTCGGTTATGTCATTCAACGCCTCGAAGTTTATCGTCCCAAGTGCGCTCCCTGCGTCAAATACTATAGAAAGCCAAACTTCAGATACTCCATGTCGCTCGATGCCTCAGATCGAGCAACATTTGGGCATGAAAACCTTTTCCGGTACGGAGAGCAACAACGAGACCTTTTGACATTTTTCCAGCTTGACATAACATAAAAATTATTAAAACATGAAGAATGAATTTTAGCATTTTTCATAAAATGAAAAGGCCTTAGGACTATTGTGCCATCTGGCCAAGGAAGGCCAGATTGTGAATGATTGTGCGCTTTTTAACGTTAACATGAAAGTGTGATTGAATCTGCATATTTTATGTGTTACGCGATAATCGACTATTATGTTAGAGATGGCCTGGGGGAAAGGGTGACTCCCCGTTACTTACGTGTGGCGCGCTCTTGCGAGGAGCCGTCACGGGTGGCGGCTAGCAGCAGGGACGCTGGGTGAACCCCGGAGCCGCGACGCCGGGTCTCGTAGAACGAGGCACGAGCGGGAACGATAGTCTCGGGAAAAACGGAGTACCGAGCGGACGTACTGCGTGTGGCGTCGGAGCGAAATCCAAACGGAGTACGCGAAGCGTGGCCTGTGTGAGCCCGAGTTAGCTTAGGCGGCCTGCGCGGCTCGGTGTATAAATATTACTCAACGGTTAGACGTGTCTCGCTACGTTCCGTTAGACGGTTATAGTTGTTAATATAGATATATTGATAGAAGTATTTAGTACCGTAGAATTTACCGTTCTTCAAGTATTACTCCCCCCGCCCCTTTACGTACCTGCAAGGTTTCCCGCCTCTCACGCGCGGAGCCAACATTTCCCCTCTTAGTAATAAAAGCATACAATATTTATCGTGAGTGCGTGGTAATTTAATACTACCTGGATAAATACAAGAATATCCTATATAAGACTCCTTTAACAATTATGTAAATTGAAAATAAGATGATTGTCAACGAAACCTTTTATTTGTCAGACCGGCTTTAGTTTTACTTTACTGTAAAACAACCTAAGATTTCTTGAATAAAAATCCTGAAACTGAGTATAAATGTGTGATAATAATTTCTCTAATTTCCATTGTGCCAAAATAAATACGGTTAATGCAACTGAATTGATTACATTTGACAAATATTTAAAACGTAGAGACCCTCAAACTTTTATTTATAGTCACACGTAGGCAGGGTTGCAAATAATGCATTACTTTTTGTAATGCATTACCGTTTTCATTACCCATTACTTTACATTTTGTAATGTAAAAAATTTCCATTACTCACTACTCTGGATTTTGTAATGTAAAAAATTCCCATTACCCATTACTTTACATTTTGTAATGTAAAAAATTTCCATTACTCATTACATTGGATTTTGTAAATATATTTCCGCTTACTTTTATGAATTACAATTTATTTGGCATAGGGACGGGTGTGAGTAAAGCGCAAACAATTTTTTAGAAGATAAATAAGTTGTAATTTAGATTTATTATTATATTTAAATTAACGTACACACTAATTAAATAAGCGGTCAGAGTGCGCGATAAATTTTTCGACACTAAAAGATAACGAATTAAAATAATAACGATAACTAATAAAAATAACTAATCAAATAAGAATTAATAGTAATAATAATTTTTAAAAAGCACTCAGCGCGGGGAACGATCCGCGCCCCTAGTGCAATTTTTTTTCTGAAAAACTCCGATTTTTGCCGGAAAATTTTTCCGAATTTATCTATGAATTGGAACAAATATGAAGAATTCGGTGTTTTGCGGACAATTATTTTTACGCAAACATCCGAGTTTCTCCGAATTTCTCCAATTTTTTTCGAATTTTTCCACATATTTCATCATTTTAATTATGATCACGGGAAAATCTCGGAAATTAAATGAAGACTTTAAGGGGTAACACCACTGTAACGGCCTTACAGGAAGCGTATTTTTTGTTATTTTTTTTGGCGGAAGAAAATGTGATAAAGAAATAATACTTGCGGTATTTATTGAGCATATATTTAAGTATATTGCTATAATTTTTTATCCGAAAATATTATAAAATGGCGGCACTGTAGCAATTCTTCCGAAGCATGTCCAACCTCTGCGGCACGCAGTATAACTGTACCAATTTTAATCTAAAAGAAAAATTTTGTTTTATTAAGTCTACATGAGTGTAGCTACTAAACCACGTAGGGAATTTTCAATAAGTTAATTTAAACAATATTTATTAACAAACAACTGTCTTAAAAAAATGAACATTTTTAGTCAAATACTCGGCAATTCCTCAAAATAAATATTTCTAAAATCCCCTACGTGGTTCACTAGCTACACTCATCTAGATTTAATTTTTTAAAAATATATATTTAGTCCAGATTCAAATTGGCACAAGTTATACTGCGTGCCGCAAAGCACCTTAAGTTCAACATGCCTCGGAAGAATTTGCTGCAGTTTCGCCATTTTGTAATATATTCTCATAACATTTTTTTGCAATATACTTCAATATATGGTTAATAATTACCCTGGGGCCCTTGCGGACCGAAGCCAGGAACGCTACCAACGGGACCATCTCATCGCTTGTAGAATATGTGCACTTTCTGGTACTTACGATTCACGGCCGGATGGATGATTGGCTTGTTTTTGGGGATAATGCTTTATCGCTTGATGAAAGTATGAGAAGTAATATAATAACACGAATATAAATATATTTCCGATTACTTTTATTAATTATAATTTATTTGGCGTGAGGACGGGTGTGAGTAACGCGTAAACAATTTTTTAGAAGATAAATAAGTTGTAATTTACATTTACTATTATATTTAAATTAACGTATAAAGTATAAAAATAAGCGATCAGAATGCGCGATACATTTTTTTGTATACATTAATAACGCAGAGAATCAAGAGCTAAATAAGCATTGAAATCTCAAAGCCTCGCGCATGTCGTCGGGTGACGTCACGCGCGAGTCGTGCTCAGATTGCTTTTTCCCTCGAAGCCTTGGTTTCGGCTTGGCCGCACATGACATGCTCAGCGTCCATGTGTTGGTGTAGCTGCCGAAGGCGCGGTCGGGAAATTTCGACCCGGCTCGGCTCTTGCCGAAGATGTCCGAGCGTCGCTCGCTCACGGACACGTGCTATTATGATTGTGTGATGGGCGCGTAAGAGACTAGAGAGGGGGTAACTTTTACGCGCGATCTGGCTGTTACGTCCAGAAGGGACGATTTGTTCTATGCTTGGGTTCTCTTATTGTTCTTCTTCTATTTATTGTTAATGTAAATTTTCGGGATAGCCGCACGTCCCATACGGGCCCGGCCACTCTCTTGTGGAGGAAGGATTGGTAGGGGAAGAAATTCTAATTCGCTGCAATTGGCTTAGACAGGTTTATTGGTTACTTACGGTATCGTTGTCGCTCCGTTGCGCGGGGACAGGCCCGCCGCGCTACTCACTCTCTCTCTCTCTCTCTCTCTCTCTCTCTCACTCTTCCGCGGGGACAGTTCCCCCGCGTGTCTCTCCCGCACACCGCACGTTCCACTTAAGGGTCCTCTAAGTTGTATGAAAGTTTATAGATAGTTTATAATAGTTTGTAATGGTTTATAATAGTTTATAATAGTTTGTAAATGTTTGTAGTGGTTTATAATAGTTTGTAAATGTTTGTTATGGTTTATAATGGTTTATAATAGTTTGTAAATGTTTGTTATGGTTTATAATAGTTTATAATAGTTTGTAAATGTTTGTTATGGTTTATAATAGCACTGGTGTCTCTGTGCGGGTCCGCCGGGTCGTCAACCTGGGCTTATTACACCGCCGCGAGACCGGTGCTATTAGGGGTTTCTAATAGAGACTCACGAGTCTATGCGGGTTCGCCTGGTGGTTATGCCGGGACTTAATACACCGCCGCGAACTCAGCTCTATTAGGAGTTTTTCCCCGACTCCAGGAGCTAACCGTGGACAAATCGGAACTACCGATGGTGGTTGCCACCGGACCGACATCGGCTCGGCGGCTATCAACCCGGTGGGGGTTTTTTCTGTCCACGATCACGGAAACTTGCCAGCTCCCGGAGTCTCACGGTCGAACTCCGCGGATCAGGTGAATTCCGATCAGCGGAATTCGACCGGGCACATCCGGCCTCACTTCGGCGATTTTCACCCGACACCACACAGAGACACGAAGCGACGGAGTCGCCGGAAAGCAAAATTATAATAATAATAATAATAAAACACGACAAGATAAAATGATAGTTACGGGACGTGACAATTCGCCCCCCCTTAAAGCACTCGACGTCCTCGTCGAGCTGGATTATCCCAAGGGTTGACACCCTAGCGGTCTTCGCGCAGCACGACGTTGGCGAGGGCAGCCACCAGCTGGCCGAGTTGCTCGTGCTGCTCTCCTATCCCCGGTTGAGAGGCGGTGGTTTGGACGAGCTCTCCGAAGATTGCCAGTCTCTGCTGGCGAGAGAGTCCTCCGGCCGCGGTCCGAGTTGTTGTTGGCGGAGCACGAGGACGCGACTTATTCTTCGCCGACTTATTTGCTGGCGCCCTTGCCAATGGTTGAACGCTCGAAGTGGGCAGGGCGTCGGCCGCGCAGGGGGCCCGTGCGGGGGTGTGCGTCTCCCAGCGCGACAGGCAGCCGCCCGCGTGGACTGCAAATTGCGTCCCCAAAATTGTAAGGCCGCAAAGAGGGCAAGCTACCTTCCCTTTCCGGCGGGAGCTTTCGTCTATGAGCTTCTCTATGCACGCTCCTACTCCCGGGCACTCCTTGCGTTTTCCGCAGACTGGGCATGGGTTCCGGTCAGGTGTAGCGGTGGAACTCTTGTCCCTGGGATCGGGGTCCGTTACCGTCTCCTTCCCTCGCGACGAGCATGCTGGGCGTTCGTCCCGGTGGGGGTCCACGTCCTGAGGCTTCTCGATGGCCGGCGATGTGGCACGAGGGGGGTTGTCAGCAGTCGGGCCAGGTGTGACCGTCCACCAGCTGAGCCCGAGGTGACGTTCCACCTCCGGGTTCAATTCTCTTGCGCAGGCCATCTCGCGAAACTCCCTGTAGCACCCCCGGTGAGCTTGTCCCGGCTCCTCGACCGGCGCGTCGCACAAGGCGCACCACGGGGGTAGGCCACTCGCAGCCCGCGCTTGGGTAAATTTGTCGATGCACGTTAGCAACTCCGCGCACCGCCGAAGATCATTCGCGCACACTGGGCATTCTTCGCGGCGAAGGTATCGCGACATGGTACGCTCCATGGCTTGAGTACGGGTTTTTCTTTTGTACGAGAGTTCGACTTGCTGCTACGATCTGCAGAAGACTGGTGAGCGTTCCCCGTCGTGGACAGTTCTCCCTCATCTCGGTCTCCCTTGCTTGTCTCCCCTCCCTTTCCCGTCGTTGTTCGTTAGGCGACGAGTAGTTCTTGGCGAGGGACAGGGCGGGGAAGAGGGTCCTCTCTCGCCGGACTCGAAGCACTTATCGGCGGGCTGGGTGTCAAGTTGCCTTCTTGAGAACTTTCTCGGGCCGAATGTTTGTGCGCGCTTTCTTCGGCCGGGCGAGAGTTCCTTTTTCCTTGCGAGCACAGCCGATTCCACGCGCATGCGAGAGCGAGAGATATGTGAGCCCTCGAGGTGTAGATTAGGAATAAGAATATTATTCCTGCTTGGCTGGCGAAGCTGGCCAGAGTGAGGAAGTGTTGCTCCTCTCTTTCTCTCTTATGTTCGCCTATGGCATGAATTTTTCTCTCCACAGCGAGCAGCGAGTCCCCGTTCTGGAATATCGGACTCGGGTTTCCACTCGCTGGTCGGTTGTGCGCGCGAGTGAATAATTCGTCGAACTCCGATGCGATTTTGCTGTTAACCAAGGTGGGAGCCGCGATGGATATGTTAAGCGTTATTCCTGGCTCGTAGAAGAATGTTTCCTTGCCCGTATATGCCCGGAGACTTGACAGGGTGGTAGTACGGGTTGCTCCAACACAGTTGGCCTCCAACTGTAGAATCCCCATGCCCTGAAGCGTTATGTCAATTACCGGTGCAGTCAGACAGGTCACTCGCAATTTCGTGGACTCGGCAAGGGAGAAAAGCCAGCCGCCGTGTGTGGGCACATATTCCCAGAAATCTTCGGGGTCCGGATGCAGGCGTATGTTGCACCGGCGCATGGCTTCTTGGGATGGTCTCGTAAGCATGTGTAGCTCACAGACGTCCGTATCTGTGTCCCGAACTGGAACGTTTCCTGAGCAGATCAGTCGTCGATCGGCCTCCTTACATTGATTTTTGTATGCTTCGGTAACTAGGAAGAAGGATTGACGATTCCTTCCCAAAGCGATGTAAGGGGAGGCGGGCACAATACTCGCTGACCCGGTGCCGTTCCCGAGTTGTTGTAGGACCGGCCAGGCAATTATCCGGTATAGGTCGTATATCGTTGGATCCACGAGCGGTATGTGCACGATAATCATTAATCGTCCGTCGCGTGACGTTACGTCCGTCCGAGCAAGGGCCTCGAGGTACTCTGGCCGTACGTATTCCAGGGGGTAGGGAAAATCTAGCCCCCCCGCGTGATTCTGTGCTTCTTCCGCTACGATTTGCAATTGCTTCGGTGATATGGCCGCGGGATTGAATTTTCCATTGATTGCGGAGCTAATCACAGAAATGTATTTCTCACAGCCCCGTATGTAATTGTCGATTTTGTTTGCGACCTTATTACCATAGTTAACGAGCGTGAAATTGTAATAGGCCACGGCGGATGTATTTGCGAACGTGCTAAGGTCGTCGTGCATGCGCGATACAATTTCATACATGGCTTCCACTCGCTTTGACTCCTCTAAGTGCTCGTCGTGTATCGTTTGTAATTTCGAGCTTAAAATGTGCATTTGTTGTTCCTGGAGGTGAGTCAATTCCTGTTGGTCCTTAAATAACCGATCTATTTGGGAGGAGAGGTAATCCGCGTCATCCTCGGTGAGAGTCCCGAATAGGGATCTACCGATGCTTCCCATGAAGCCAAAGGGTACCGAACGCCTCTTCATAGTTGTCAAGGGCGACGTGGTTTTGAAATCCTTGCGGTTTCCGATTCCCCATAGATCACTGGTCAGTTCGTGGCCGCGCCGTAGCCTTGATATTATGTAGGGTCTACGCAGCAGCTCCTCACAACCCGCCTCCGAGTTATATTTGAGGCATTCTGCCTGAATTTTCGAAAGGTTTCCGCCGTCCTTTGGGAAGGACGCGATGAATTCGGCAAGGTCGATGAATAGCGTTAATCTCCAGTCGGCGCGTTGTAATTGTACCGGCGTCTGTAGTTCGTAGTAAATTCCCGCGTTATCTTCCAGTTTGTTGACGACGTAGGAACCTCCGGGTGTTGCATTGGTTGTTCCTTGGCCCGTGAGGGAAATGACGCAGATAATCGTGTTGAATAACCGCATTTTGCTGTTGGTACACATACACAGTTGAGACTAACTAGAGGTAGGCTAATTTAATTTTATCGACATGCTTAGTGAATCGTTCGCCCTTTTGCGTCTCGAGGACGACATTACTCCTATCGGTAATTGATCTTATTCTATAGGGACCGTGATATTGAGTGTCGAATTTGCCTTTCCGGGGTTCCTTTAAAACGTATACCGGGTCCCCGATTTTTCCTTCGAAGGGCCGGCATTTACGGTCGTAGTACAGCTTTGAGCGTTCTTTAGCTCGATTTAGGGATTCCCGGCCATCTCTCGAATTTCATTTTGCCGCTTTATTAGCTCAACGAGAAACGAACTACTCGTGGCCAGACGATCTTGGGTCGGAAATTCGCTAGGCTGTCGGGCGGTTTTTCCATACACGACCTCGTGAGGCGTGAAATTCGTGGCCCACGAGGCCACGAATGCTCGTATTGTAGGAAAACTCGGCAAAGGGTAATAGACGGTCCCAATCGTCGTATTTATCCGCGTAGTGCTTGATGTATTCTGTTAGAACGATATGGCTTCGTTCCAACGCACCGTTAGTTTGCGGACGGTAACCAGATGTAGTTGTATGGTTAACTTTGTAAATTTTGGAGATTTCCCGCAGTAATCCATTCGTGAATGCGGTTCCTCGATCGGTTAGGATCGCCCGTGGGGCTCCGAATTGGTTGTACAGCCGACACACTATTGCCTCTGCAACGGTGGTGGCCTTTAAGTCGGGAATCGGTTCAGCAAGGCAGCACTTTGATAAGTTATCCTGCATCGTCAGTATATGCCTATTCCCATGGGGTGACATAGGCGACGGACCAACGGTATCGAGGGATACCTTATCAAAGGTGTCTGCCGGGGTGTCTGTCAGGAGCATCGGTTCGCGAGTCTTGGCTCGAACCAGTTTCTGCTCCTGACAGCTTTTGCACCGACGGATATAATTCTGTACGTCATTTTTGAGGGTCGGCCAGTAAAACCGTTCTCGGATTCGCCTATAGGTCTTGGTGACGCCCTTATGGCCACCGATAAGGCTCGAGTGCATTTCCTTGATTATTGTCTCCCTCGAATCTGGGGGAGGGACCTGGGTCCTCCCGTAGCAGAGCGCGACACTTATTCCCTTATTCTCGAAAAGAGAATAGATAAGTGATAGGAGCTTGTCTGGGGCAAGTTCGTCCGTGAAATCGCCATGACGGGATATGCGGAATGATTTCACATTCAATCGACTCATTTCGCGTTCAAGAGTCTTCAGACCGTCCCGGACTTTATCGAGACTTGTGTCATCATAATACCGGGCTTTGATTACGACACTAAAAATTCGGTGTTGTCCATACTGCGTCACCGCAGTTTGTCCAACCGCCAAATTTTTCTCCCGTATGGATTCGGAGTCGAGCAATCCCAGATCCGATAATAATTTACCTATCGGAGTAGTCAACTCGCCGTCAGCAGAGATGAAATGTACATAATTATCCCTCCGGTATGTGAGGTTTTCACGGTCCCCAACAATTCCCGAGTTCGTTTTACTGGGATTGGGATTCGATTGTGAATTTGATACGTCGGATTCATCCGACGCGGCATCATAATAGGGAGCGGCTAACTCTTTGCGAGGCAACAGCTGACCACGCGGAGGTAGGGCCTTCGCTAGCGAGCGACTTTGTTTTGGAGACATCGTCATATACCTCTCCTTGTCCCACTCGGGTGACAGCCTCGCAGTCGCCTCGTGGCTAGTCGGATGAAATTCGACGCGAGGCCTCAATGACGGTTGTACGCCTCGAGGAGAGAAATGGGATAAGGCGCTCGAGTGGAGTTTGCTGCCCGCCCCTTCCGAAAGCGTCGAGACTGCAATCGACGCTCCGTGCTCTTCACACTCGTCGTCTGCCTCGCTGTCTCGCTCGCTCCCGCGTGAATAACGGGGCCCTACAAAGCAGGAGTTCCTCTTCTGTGAGCTGTTGCCGCCGCTCGGATAATTTTTTTAGCCGGTTGCGAAGTACATGATCGTCTCTATCTACGATAGGGTCCAAGTCATTAAGTACTTCACGGGTTGTGTCATCGACTTCCTCGCCATCCGAAAGGTGTCTAGGCAAGGATATCTCAACAAGATCAGTGGATTGTTCCTGATTCTCGCAAAACTTCTCTTCGAGTTGTTTCAATGACTCGTCGAATTTTCCGAAGGTGCGTTGCAACTCTTCGCGAACGGATTGATTTACATCGGGGACGATCTCCTCCACTGATGTGCTGTCTTCCGTTTCGCTAGGAGGGCAATCGACAGAAACAATCGCGTCTTTATTAGGTCTGGCATCTACGGGTACAGGAGGTGGGCAAAGTTTCTTATCGGCCAGCTGTGCAGGCCGTTTAAGAATTCTTCGTTTCGAAGGGAGGAGAGGGGCAGGGAGCATGCTGCGATTGAGCCGCTGTATCGGCCGCCGTTCCTCCCCCGAACTCGTCCCGGAAGACTCTACATAGTTCGGCCTCGCTCGTACCGCGTTCGGGTCAGCTGTTCGTTGACGCGTACGCAAGGCCACAGGGCTCCGAGCAGTAGGGTCGGGGTGTCTCGGATTTCCTTGCCCTGCGCTGGGTTCATTCGGAGCGGAGTGCAACCGTGGTCTCCTGTTATCTATAGGGAGTACCATAAGTGGGCGATCGATTTCCTCCGACGCGCTAGATTCCGATGATAGTGGATTTATAGGGTTACGGGAAAGAGCGTCTGCATTAATGTTCAGCTTTCCGGGTTTATAAATAAACTCGTAGTCGTAATTTTGGAGGCTCAGTCTCCACCGTACTAATCTTTTGCCCGGATCGCTCATAGACCCAATCCATTTGAGTGGCTCGTGGTCGGAGACAAGTTTAAATTTTCGCCCGTATAAATACGGCTGAAAATGCTCCAAAGCTTTTATGACGGCGAGGCATTCCTTCTCCGTCGTACCATAATTTACCTCGGCGGGGAGAAGTATTCGAGAGAAGTATGCTATTGGGAAGTCGAAGCCGTCGTGCTCCTGACTTAGCACTGCCCCTACCGCGTAATCCGACGCGTCCGTGGTAAGCATGAATAATCGGTTGAAGTCAGGGAATTTGAGTATGGGTTCTGTGCAAAGGGCCTTACGCAAGTCTCGGAAACTTTGTCGCTGCGCGCTTCCCCACTCGAACAACTTACCCTTTTTCAAGAGGTCCGATAATGGCTTGGCACGACTGGAAAAATTCATAATGAACCTCCGATAATATCCAGCGAGTCCGAGGAACTGTCGGATGTTTTTCGCCGTTTTCGGGGTCGGGAAGCGCTTCACAGCCTCAAGTTTACGGGGATCGGGCCGTAAACCATCTCGCCCGATTATGTGGCCGAGATAGCACACCTCCCTTCTCAGGAATTCGCACTTATCAGGTTCAAGCACGAGGTTTGCGTGCCGCAATCGAGCCATTAGTCGACGAACTTTTACGCCATGCTCCTCTAGCGATCGAGCGAATACAACGATATCGTCAAGGTAAACGAATAATTCGGCACCTTGGAGACCTCGAAGCACACTGTCCATCAGTCGCTGAAAGGTCGCGGGTGCGTTCTTCAAGCCCTCGGGCATACGAGCGTACTCATAATGGCCGTTCGGTGTCGAGAATGCGGTCTTAGCGCTATCGCGCGGATCCATGGGAATTTGCTGAAAACCACTCGCCAGATCGAAGGTTGAAAAATACTGAGCCTCGCCCAACTGGTCCAATATATCGAATATATTCGGTAGTGGGTAGGAGTCAGAGATAGTTTTTTCATTCAGCTTCCTGAAATCTATCACCATTCGCATCCTCGGCCGGCCTTGAGAGTCGGGTTTCTTTGGTACAATCCATACCGGTGAATTATATGGGGACTGCGAGGGTACGATTACGCCATTCTCGAGTTTCTTGCCGATTTGTGTTTCGACTTCATCTCGATGAACGGAAGGAAATCTGTATTGGCGAGTGTTCACCGGCAAATCATTTTCTGTCGGTATCCGGTGCGCAACAAGGCTCGTACCAGGTAGCTTGTCGCCAGGCAATTTAAATCTCATAGGATCTTCTTCGACGATTCCACGGACGTGAGCGCGTTCGACGTCGTTCAGCCCGTCCAAACGCAAAGCTTCTAGCACTGCCGAAAGGCGGTCCGTCGGCGGAAACGGCTCATCGTCCGACGAACCACTGTCCTCGCTTGGATGGGCCCGGTAATATTCGAAGGGCAGTATTTCCTGCGGTGTGACCTCGATATCTACGTCATGGGTTAGGGTGTTTATTGCAAGGACGTGACAAATCCCGTTCTTTTGAGATACTAGAGCGTTGCCAATGTATAGTCCAGGTTCGGTCTCGATTCGTGGCAAATAACCCTCGCAAAGATCCGGATTCGTGACAGCAACTGCCAAAGGTTTCCGGGTCCGGGCTTTGATGGTAAAAACCTTTTTTCGCGGCGCGGGGGAAGTCGCTCGCGGCGAATCGTGTGTTAAAAATGGTCGGGGACGAATTGGATCACTCGTCATTACGAGAGCATTATGATGAAACGATAGCTCGGCCTTTTCGCGGTGCATGAAGGGTCTACCGAGCAATCCATTACTTTCGGTCACAAAGTCTTTGACAACGTGAAAGGTGTGGGGTTGATCATTTATTGTCAACTTTACCGTTCCCATTGACCACGCCTTTTCGTTCGTTGGACCGACATATTCACGCGATTTCGAGGGGTCATACCTGACGTCATCACGGAGGGCACGAAGTTTGATGAAATTTAAACTCGACCCGGAATCGCAATAAAATTTCTGGACTCCATTGACAAGCTCCGGTGCAGATAGTGTGACAACCGGAGACTCTATCTCGTCCTCGGTTTCTGACGAGGAATCTTTTGTCCCGTTTTTGGAGTCAGATAGGGGATATTCCTGTCCTAGCGTCTGTCCTGAAACTTTACTGTGCGTTTGTCGTGGGTGGTAAAGGGAGGCTGGCTCGCCGTGTCCGGACGACGAGCCCCTTTCGAGTTTAAAGGCTCGGAACTCTGGGGTCGCGGGCCGCGCTGATCCGCGACGGGCGATGATGTTGGGCGTTCGCCGCGAGTGTATCTTTGGGTGGCGGTCCAGGGACAGCAATTGCACCCACCGGTATAGGCACAGCAGTACCGGTGGTTACAGCCACCCCCTTTACGATATTGAGTAGGGGTTCGCTGGTTCCACGGGCAACACCCACAGCCCGAACCGCGCAAGCAACAATAGCGTCGCTCGCATCTCCCTCGGTCATCGGGTGACCTCGGCCGATTTGGTCTAGCCGGCGAATCGTCTCGATGCTTCAGTATTCCCGAGGGTCTGAAATGTTCCGACCTACCAGGACTGCCGAATCGAGGTGCTAGCTCCTTTTCCCGCTCCCGTCCCGATTCAGGGCGGGGCGCGGGGGAAGACGAACGCGAATCTCGGGGTCTTGTTTCCGTTTTGGCGATTAACGCGAGCGCGTCGCCGACGGGGGTCCGCGGTCGTTCCCCGCACTTTGGCTCTACTGTCCCGGCTAGCGAGTCCGAGGATAGATCCTCTACCATTTCAAGCGCTTCTCGGAGAGATTTTGGTTTCGCGATGTAAAGTAGTTCGTTCAGTCGCGAGGGTAACGCTTGACGGAAAGATTCAAGGGCCAGCGTCGCGATTGGGTCGATGTTCATCGCAGAGGCCTCACATCCTAATTCTTCCTTCCAGGCGGTTCGAGCAACGCTCATTAGCCGGAGGATCCGGAGATATAGACACCGGGGTGTTTCACCTTGCTTTAAACGTAACCCGTAGAGTCTACCCAAACATGAGTTGAAATTCCGACGGTGAGTTAATCCGTCCTGCAACGCGGTCGTTAGTTCTCTGACTGATCGGATATTTTGACCCTGGACACAGGTACGCGCCTCGCCACGCAATCTACTTAGTACCCCGGTCACAAATTCGGGCATTTGGTACGGGGGTACGAATGCAGCTGCATTCTGGATGTTTTGTAGATAATCACCGAGGGGAATTGAGGTCCCATCGAATTCCGGTATCGACACCAATCTGTTGGTCAGGTTGATGCCACTAAGTATGACCGATAGGTCGGCGGGCGTCACGGTTTCGTTAAACGAGCCGTCAGGTCCCGCACGAAGGGGTCCCGCGCCGGCCCCGAGATTGCTATCCCGAATATCGTCGACCATTTTTGATTAATTATTATTATATATATATATTTGTGTGTGTGTTTTTTTTGTGTGTTTTTTTTTTTTTTTTTTTTTTTTATATATACGGAGAGGATGGAAAATTCGACACTCAGTTCACGAATTCACCGTAAATACAAATTTGCAATTTCTATAACTTAAGGGATATAATTTCCAACCTTCCTATTTTCCAATTTCCACTGAGAGTGCACGGTACGGCGGGTATCCCACCGCTGCCACCAATTTGTTACGTCCAGAAGGGACGATTTGTTCTATGCTTGGGTTCTCTTATTGTTCTTCTTCTATTTATTGTTAATGTAAATTTTCGGGATAGCCGCACGTCCCATACGGGCCCGGCCACTCTCTTGTGGAGGAAGGATTGGTAGGGGAAGAAATTCTAATTCGCTGCAATTGGCTTAGACAGGTTTATTGGTTACTTACGGTATCGTTGTCGCTCCGTTGCGCGGGGACAGGCCCGCCGCGCTACTCACTCTCTCTCTCTCTCTCTCTCTCTCTCTCTCTCACTCTTCCGCGGGGACAGTTCCCCCGCGTGTCTCTCCCGCACACCGCACGTTCCACTTAAGGGTCCTCTAAGTTGTATGAAAGTTTATAGATAGTTTATAATAGTTTGTAATGGTTTATAATAGTTTATAATAGTTTGTAAATGTTTGTAATGGTTTATAATAGTTTGTAAATGTTTGTTATGGTTTATAATGGTTTATAATAGTTTGTAAATGTTTGTTATGGTTTATAATAGTTTATAATAGTTTGTAAATGTTTGTTATGGTTTATAATAGCACTGGTGTCTCTGTGCGGGTCCGCCGGGTCGTCAACCTGGGCTTATTACACCGCCGCGAGACCGGTGCTATTAGGGGTTTCTAATAGAGACTCACGAGTCTATGCAGGTTCGCCTGGTGGTTATGCCGGGACTTAATACACCGCCGCGAACTCAGCTCTATTAGGAGTTTTTCCCCGACTCCAGGAGCTAACCGTGGACAAATCGGAACTAACGATGTTGGTTGCCACCGGACCGACATCGGCTCGGCGGCAGTAGTATAACAGGACTGATTCTAACCCAGGGATCTCAGGGGGGAGCGGGGCGGGGGTCTCCAGCGCGGGGGACCTAGGGCATACGTCACGCGGCGGGGTGGGGGAAGGCGTCGCAGAGAGGGGGTCTAGCGCGAGGTAACCGAGAGTGGGGGCGTGATGATACGCGATGCTGAGCGATAAGGGGGGGGGGGGGTTGGCGCGGGGCCGTTGACACCATAGGGCGGTGGGTAAATGTTGAAAACTCATAAAATCGTGTGATTTATTATAATCATTAAAATTATTTACATATTATCGATGCAGGCGGAGCGTTTTTATTACGTCACTGGAAGTCTGCACAAAGAACAATTTAGATATGCGTGTGCACGTGTGTGTGTGTGTGTGTGTGTGTGTGTGTGTGTGTGTGTGTGTGTGTGTGTGTGTGTGTGTGTGTGTGTGTGTGTGTGTGTGTGTGTGTGTGTGTGTGTGTGTGTGTGTGTGTGTGTGTGTGTGTGTGTGTGTGTGTGTGTGTGTGTGTGTGTGTGTGTGTGTGTGTGTGTGTGTGTGTGTGTGTGTGTGTGTGTGTGTGTGTGTGTGTGTGTGTGTGTGTGTGTGTGTGTGTGTGTGTGTGTGTGTGTGTGTGTGTGTGTGTGTGTGTGTGTGTGTGTGTGTGTGTGTGTGTGTGTGTGTGTGTGTGTGTGTGTGTGTGTGTGTGTGTGTGTGTGTGTGTGTGTGTGTGTGTGTGTGTGTGTGTGTGTGTGTGTGTGTGTGTGTGTGTGTGTGTGTGTGTGTGTGTGTGTGTGTGTGTGTGTGTGTGTGTGTGTGTGTGTGTGTGTGTGTGTGTGTGTGTGTGTGTGTGTGTGTGTGTGTGTGTGTGTGTGTGTGTGTGTGTGTGTGTGTGTGTGTGTGTGTGTGTGTGTGTGTGTGTGTGTGTGTGTGTGTGTGTGTGTGTGTGTGTGTGTGTGTGTGTGTGTGTGAGAGAGAGAGAGAGAGAGAGAGAGAGTGAGAGAGAGAGAGAGAGAGAGAGAGAGAGAGAGAGAGAGACAACTATGAGTGGCTAGAATTTTTTTTTTTTGATAATATAAAAAACTGCAGTTGCCATATGAAGGGCGACCTTTCAAAGAGCTATAAAATGCCTTATTTATTATATGCAGCTGCGGCTATGAGAGGAGTCATTGTTCCAAAAAACAAATTTTAATCCCATCGAGATTTTGCTTTCATTCCGAAATATAACGTTAAGATGTTCACATGTGCGAGTATGTATGCAGTGCATCCGGCCAAACACCCCCTGGACTTGACCAAAAACGAGCTCGAACAAGTTCCAAAGGTCTTGCTCTTAAAATATTGGGGTCATTATATTGGTTTACTGTGGGATCGTTTGCCAGAACATCATCGCAACGACAGTGAAGCGATATCATATCTTCCATGCATGGAGCATTATAATACGCCACAAATGAAAGATCACATTGATGGCCCCCCACCTCAACGTCGAGACTGTGAAAAATGTCATGAGGTGTGAAACTTTCCACGTGGGAGGAGGACCGGGTTCCACGAACGTGTTTGACCCCATTTTTCATTATTGGAAAAGTGGGGAGAAGTTTGAAAATTTTAGTGGTGGGGTTACAAAACGAGGGAGCTTATAATTTCATGGACCAAGCTCAGACTGCACTATTCCACCGCCACATCAACATCTTCAAAAATAACTTTGAAATTTTTTTGAAAAGTGACAAGTGTGGAAAATGGATTTCACGAGTATCAACAAAGTCAGCCGAATGGCGGAATTCCTTCCGACGACGAAGCTGTCAGAACTCATCGTTCACTCGGAGCATCCAATCTCTGACATGAGGGCCGTACAAACCAAGTTTGGGAAACGCTACATCGCTGACATCGCGAATGCGTTCACTGTCTTCCTACCAGCGCGACTTGTGAAGGCCTTCGACGAAGATTTGGAAACGTTCGAGCGTATGCGGCAAGAGGCACGCGATCATCATCTCTTCATGAGGTACATGGGTGGAAAATACAACAGCGTCGAGTTCTATCGACTGTGAGCACACCATGGTGGAAAAGACAAAATTCGTTGGAACACCATCGTCGAACGGCTGTCCGCATCATCGAGGGTATGATGTAACTGGCGCGCCATGGTCAACTCTACATGCAGTTGCGGAAAATACAACAGCGTCAAGTTCCATCGCCTCTAAGCATGGTGGAAAAGACAAAATTCGTTGGGGCAGCATCGTTGAGTGCAACAGCCGTCCGCATCACAGTCGCATCGCCATCGCTTTCGACGTTTTTAGTGTTGAATATGTAAAAATGTATTTAGAAAAAAAAAAATACTGTATTATTGAAATGTATGAGAAAGAGAAATTCAAACTATTTTCGCCGTAGAATAAATGAAGAACACAAATGATATATATTTTCATCGAAACGTTTTTTTTTATTCATTTAAAAAAAATCCCTCGCTCACACAACGCTTCGTATACACTTAACCAGCTTTTCAGCGATTTTACATTCACATGGGCGCAGTTGTATTTCGTGTTGACGGAATGGTGCGGGCATTTGGAGTTTGTGATTTTCGGCAACTTCTGCAGCGATGGACAGTCCAGAGTCTCCAAGTCGATGACCTTTGTTGCGGGATCTGTGAATCTTGATAGCCATGAGCATTTCTCGAAACCCTTCGCATAGATGGTTGGAGCTCCTTGCAAGATTTCTCGAATTGTCTTTCTAGCTGCCTCGTATGGTATGCCGCTGTGATCCCATCGTATTCCATGGAAATTGCGTTCCAGCCACTTGTTTGTCATTTTGTACTTGGCCGGTAAAGAGTCCCATGCAAATGGTGCGTCGAAGGCGAGCGTCAGCGGTTCAGCATTCTTGTCGTGGAGTTTGACGATGGACATCTCCTTTAGGACAAATTTGTTGATGGGTCTCTTAAAGCCCTGCACATCGATGATAAGCTCCATGTTGACTGACGTGGACGCGAATCATCGACATGATTTTATACCAATTTTTTCACCCCACCACTAATTGGATTGTACTCGACAATACGATCATGGAGGATCATGCAGTATGCTGAGGTTTGCGGCGGAATATTGTTTTTCAATTCGAACTCAAGACGCACGTCCACAGGACCGGACTTGAGAGAATCATTTTGCTTTGAGCAGTCAATGACAACGAGGGGGGCTTTTTCTAAAAATTCCATCCTACTCAGCCATGGTTCAGCCTCTTTGTTGTAATAGGTCGGCTGAAAGTTTGCATACATCTCATAGAGTAGAGCATATTGATTTTGATCAATGTTCAAATTCAAATTTCCATATGGATAACATTGCGAGTTGAGGTATAATTTGACATTGCTCAGGTTACAATGATCAAAGTGGCTCGCATTGTGTTGTTTCTTATTTTTTCGTTCCGTCTGCAGCGCGAGTATGACATGTCGTGGCTTCTCCAGCTGATTCGAGGTTTTCACAGACCACACGTGCTTGGAGGTGGCAGGCAGCAATGGATATTCATACAGTTCCCATGTACGAAAACTCATGGAAATTGGCGCGTCTTTGGCGAGAAACTTTAACAGTTGAATTCTTCGCTGATCTGAGACTGTGACATACGGTACGAGCCATTCTATTTTATGCAATGCGAGTTTGTAGTCTTCGGGCGCTGTTTGTACAATGGCATTGTCATCGGTCTTTGATCTTGTGAGAATCAACTCATGCTTGGCATTTACGACAATTTTCCGATAATCTTCAGCAAATCCGAGGAGCATGCTGAGCGGTATACACACATCAAAGTTTCCCGATACATCTACAATCTGCTTGGTTTCTTCAACATCGAGCCATCCAGTGTTCTCGAGCATAGAACTTTTGGCCGGTGAGAGAGATGAATATCCCTTAATTACACTCGTAATACCGACATTCTTATTACGATCAATTTCTATGGCATTCAATTCATATCGCACTTCCTCAAACAAATGACAAATGGCATTGTTGACGAGACTTGTAGCAGTGGTTGGCGCCCCATCACGCTTGGATAATTTCCCACATATGTGTAGGGAACTCTTGCTTGGCAGGATAGAGAGGTCTTGATGTTGGATAGCAATACGGACTTCATCGCTGTTATTGAAGGTTGAAGATGCATATGGCTGATGAGCGTGAATCTCACAATGGATGATGGATTCATCAAAGACCACGGGCGTTTGAATGTTTACAATTTCTTCTTCCATTTCACGCAACAGATGCACAAAGCACAGACTAAATAATTTTTTACACGCTTTCGCCACGCACTTTGAGACCCAAATTCTTCAAGAGTAGCACGTTTTGAGGTGTTAGCACTTTGGCCACTGACCGACGACTGATTGTTTTTATCCATGACCGTTTATTGTTATTGGAAGATCTATTGAAAACTATACCCATCACGACTTTATATGCAGGCGTATGGTGATTACTTCACCTCGGAAGTTTACCAAATCACCGTCCTGGTCCACTATGCGAAGCTGTATGGTATCAATCGTTCGGCTCGTGATTGGCAGATAAATAACGTGTGAAGGAACTTCAATGATCTTATAGCCCGGTGGCACAGATGGAAAAAATTCGTGAATTGTGTGTACTTTTTGTCCGTTAATATAGGCTCCAGCGGTAATATTGCACTCAACGCGTAGGGCGTTCACTTTGAGAATGGCTACAGGAAGGTCAGATTCGTGTCTTTTATTGGCATCCAATTTGCGTGCGGTGAAGCCTAGAAGATGGCCAATAGAATCTTTCGGCTCAAAATTGACATCATGATCACACTCGATCTCACTGCGTAGCGTATTATTATTCGGTTTAATGCTAATTTTGATGTTTTTACGCGTGAGCTCTGCTTGTACAAACGCCTCAATATCCTCTATTTCATAGCTACCCGTAGGTATCGTCAACACCTCATCTCCCACGTAAAGCTTATCATGGTTAACGTCGATATTTGGAATAGAGTTGAAGGTTAACAATTCAACGAGACCGAGGGTATAACTTTTGTGTGGCGAGAGTTCGATGGGGGGAAAGTACTGCGCCTCGAGTATGGACGATGAGCCAGATATGGTCAAGGTTAAGCTATCATCCATGGTGCTGGTAAATTGACAACTGAATTCTCCACGTCATTTCCTACCTATATATAGTGTATATTTGTCTTTGTGCTGCAATTGTCGAGAAAGAAACTTCAGACACAAATGTCCACATTCAATCGTATCATATTCCTGATATCCCTTATAATTATAATTAACGCTACCGACACGGAAATATCTCATGAGCTCGGATGGTGGTGGAAGATTGCCGAAACTATCAAAGTACATGACTTTCGATCCGGTCTTTTTGTAAGCGACCCAATGCGTGCCAGGACCGACATTTTCATCCAAATTTACAATTGCTGCTTCACATTTGAGAGGTCCGCTCGCTGGCAATGTGTCGCGCATGTAAACTCCGCGAAAATGTGGAATCTTTAGGATTTTTGCATATTTGAGTAGGTCGTGGTCGGTGAGGGGTCGGTGAGGTAGCGTTACTTCTAGTTTTTTGGCTTGATATGAAGGCCCAATCCTTGCTTATATGGTTTCAGATGTAGACCCCGACCTAATGCAATTGCTTCAATTGTCCGATTATGACGCTTACTTTCATCCAATTCACGTTTAGCTGCTTGAGCAGCATTTACGGCTTTAGCTATACTAGCCGCACCACCCGACAAAGCACCCGCAGCGCTAAGACCAGCAAAAATGGGCACGAGGAAGGGCAATAAACCACCAATTTTATGGGGTACAGGTAGAACCCGAGGTGTGCGCACTTTACCACCTTGCAACTTTACAGCTGCACGAGCACCCTTTAAAGCTGATTTAATAATCTTATGCGGATCATTACTTTGAATCATTGTCTTCTTTGCAGCGCCAATTATCTTTTTCAAACAAACGCCACCCTTGCGGGCCTTCATTCCCATGCCAAATTTTGTCTTTGTCTTCATAATATTTGCCACACCCCAAGCACTGGCTTTTTCACCGATACTAGCGTCTCTCGCGGTAACACGTTGCCTAGCCTGTTCAGCCAACACTTTATCCGCCAAATGTCTCGCCTCAAGATTATCCGGATTTTTCGAATACGCAATATCGTGTTGTTTGCAAGCCGTATCCAATGGATTAATGCCCGGATCACCACGAGCAAGGCGCTTGGCCAACTTTGTGCCTGGTCCACAATACTGATATCCAGGCAAATGTAGTTCAACGGGGAGTTTGTTGATTAGGCGGTTGACCAAACCTTTACCACTCTTCCTATGCACAATCATGTCTAAAGACAATACGCGACTGACGGATAATCTCTATAAGAATGCTATTTATATGATTTCGCCGTTAGTCGTGTGTGAGATGACGCCCAACAAGCAAACTATCGGAGGCGGACTTCCCGTAATAAATTTCGATGAATTAGTCGAAGATCGTGGAGGGAAAAAGAAACGACATGGGTATTTATTGCCGGATAGCATACGTGCACTGTTTTGCGGTCCATCGAATTGTGGGAAAACCAACGCTCTGCTCACTCTTATCATCCATCCGAATGGTTTGAGATTTGAGAATATTTACTTGTATTCCAAATCGCTCAAGCAGCCAAAGTATAAGTTGCTCGAACGGTTGCTCGAACCTGTGAGTGGAGTTGCGTATCATCCGTTCAACGCGCATGAACAGGTGATAGCACCAAGTGAGGCACAATCCAACTCTATATTCATCTTTGATGATATAGCGTGTGAAAAACAGGATAATGTTAGAGCCTTCTTTTCCATGGGAAGACACGAGATTGTTGACAGTTTTTATCTTTGTCAGACGTACACCCGTATCCCCAAACATCTCGTGAGAGATAATGCAAATTTCGTGGTGCTTTTCAAGCAGGACGATATGAACCTCAAACACGTCTACAACGATCATGTTAATACGGATATGACTTATACGTGCTTTAAAAACATGTGCATGAAATGCTGGAATTCCGAAAAGTATGGATTTATCACGATTGACAAGGATAGTGGTATTAATGAGGGTCGATATAGACAAGGTTTTGATTATTTTCTGACCATTGATAAATGATTCATCGCTGGTGGTTGAAGAGGCAGTATTGTGCATACCTTGGCAGTGACAACATGAAGACCGAACAACTTTTGCGTGAGAAAGATGTATTGTGTGAAATTGCCAAGGCGAGCAATGCAATCAGACGAAAGCATCGAATGATGAAAATGGGAAAAGATAGCGATGAGCGGAGAATGCAAGATGTCTTCAAGCCTATAGTGAGACCACTGGAGAAATTGGTGATGTATAAAAACGGCGAGGTAGCGAAGGAGGAAATTAAGGATGAAAAAGTGAGTGATAATGCTGAAGAAGGAGATGCGATAAATAGTGTGAAAAATCAATTGAAGAATGAGACACAAGATTCCTTTAAGAGTGAAACACAAGATTCTTTCAAATTGATATATGAGGATGATGATGACTCGCAGAATGTTGATGAATTAATCGGAGAATATCTCCTATTATTACGAACAAATAGAAAGGCAGGCTTGGATGTATTATATGGTGTACGGAATCTCGCAAAAAACAAATTAATGATTGGCAATTCTCCGATCATTTTCGAGTCTCAACATATTCGTGTGGGTGATGTGAATTATCCGAAAACTATTGGATTAACGGAGCTGTTGTTTAAAAAAGTGCCCAATGTCGAAATTCTCACACCGGACGATTTGAAAAACTATGAAAAGATTGTCATCTCGACAAATGCGCACAAAAAATTTTACAAGCCTAATGAGGCTATACGACGTAATACCTGCCATAAATTCAACACTTATATCGCAAATATAGTCGATCATCATGTGGGAAAGGGTATGCCAAAGTATAAGCTAGCCAGAAAAAACACTCAATTGGACTATATTTATTGGGATAATCCAAATGAGCTAGTCGATCGTCTTCGCTTACTTTTGGCATCGCAAGCAGCCGGAAATTCTGCGCATTCGAATGAAATCATATCGATTATCGAGGAATTGCGCGAAGCTGAAATCATTTATTAACTCAGCATCAGAGAATTCACGCATTCTCAACATGAGTGTCGATGTGTTTGGACGCCAATTAAATAAGAGTGTGCTCCTCAGTAAGCAAGGTCCTCCGGGCCGACCTGGGATTGGGTTTAGAACGACCGCAGATGGCCATTATGACTTGGGGCAGAAACGATTGTGTAACGTCGCTAATCCGGAAGGACAAGACGACGCCATCACTCTAAGTGCTTTACATAAAAAATCTCGAAATATCATTAAGAACATACGCAAAGAAATGAATGAGAGTAATCAGTTGTTGGTAAATGGACTTGAAGCTACGATGAGAGACATTGCAAAAACACTCGAGGCCGATGTCAAAACTCTACAAGATTTGGTGATTCGTAATTCGCGCACCATTGCTGTACTGGATGCGCGACTGAGTGGACTAGAAAATGAACGAGAAAAAGAGCGCTCTCGTGCTGGAGCTACATAGGCCTGCTCGACGAAATTATCCTCGTCGACATGTGGACATCCGTGGTTTGGACGAAACCTGGCAAGCTGATCTCGTCGATATGTCATCATACGCGCGTGAAAACTCCAAACATAAATTTCTCCTCACCGTCATCGATACTTTCTCAAAATTCGCCTGGGCCGCACCAATGTTGAGTAAGAATGGCAAGGATACAGCGGCCGCAATGAAGTCGATAATCGATAAGGGAGGACGGACACCGCAGAACTTGCATGTCGATCATGGAAAAGAATTTTATAATTCCACTTTCAAGTCTCTAATGGAAAAGCACAATATTAACATGTATTCAACGTATAGTAATTTAAAAGCCTCCATTTGCGAGCGTTTTAATCGTACACTGAAAAACAAAATGTGGAAGCAATTTAGCCTTCGTGGTAATTTTAAGTGGATTGATATTCTTGATAATTTAATTGTCGAGTATAATGACTCTGTACACCGTACAATTAGAATGAAGCCAAGGAATGTCAATGTCGGTAACGAGAAGAAAATATTGCGACAAGTTTTCAACAAGACTCAACCTCTAATGAAGAAGCCACCAAAATTCAAAATTGGCGATAACGTGAGAATCAGCAAATTTAAGAGTGTATTTGAAAAGGGTTACACACCAAACTGGACAACGGAAATATTTACAATATATAGCGTGAAAAACACAAGCCCTGTAATGTATAGCCTGAAAGACCATACGGATAAACCTATTGCAGGTGGTTTCTACGAGCAAGAGCTTCTAAAAGTTAAATATCCCGATATCTATCTCGTGGAAAAAGTACTGAAGAAACGTGGCAATCGAATGTTTGTAAAATGGTTGGGTTTCGACAATACCCACAACAGTTGGATAAATACATCTGATTTGTAGTGAACAATAAAAAAAAAAAAAACTTTTTTTTTTTATTTATGACTCCTTCCTCTCTGCCGAAAGCCCCAACAAGTGGCGGTCAAGTGCCGTCTCCATCTCCGCACGTGCTGCAAAGGATGAAGAGTCCGTCTTCCCCGACACCGCATCATGTGTCTCTTGGGTAGCTCTTTTTTGCTCCTCGCATTTGAATCTTTTTTCCCCTAGAAAAATGCGTCACGACGATATGGAGGAAAATATTTTGAATGAATATATGGATTACAAAGGGTAATGTTTTTTTTGTCTTCTTTATTTTCTACCAGTTAAAAAATATACAAAAAAGATTGCGATGTTATAGAATATATCGGTGTTAAAATGGTATTCTGTAATGTCCCCATGGTAATGTGTTTGTGCTATTGGGTATGATATATCGCTTATCATCGTGTGGGCTAAGAGCAATTTTCCTTTCGCGAATAGTATATACATCGTGCAGTGTGGATCTTATACACGTTTGGCTCCGACACACTTCAATCTCCTCGTTTAAACACTGCATATAATCATCAAAAGTTATTGTTCTTGCGACAACGCCACTCTTTACACCTTTAACTTTTTTGGTATCCTTTTTACCATCTACTCTTAACGCATACATTTTTGACCGAAGTCCAACAAATTCAGTCATTATAGCACCGTTGTTTTCATCCTTCATGAGACCTGGCACTTTCTTATTTACTAATGGAATATCGAAAACATTATCGATGGGATAATCACTCGTGTCGAACCGGACAATAGTTTGCTTCATACCTTCATATACATCTTCGCACTCAATGTGGTAGATAAGGCTATCGGTATCGGTGTACATTATCTTACATTTTTCACGATACAACGGAGCCATATGATCATAGTGGAACTCGTACAAACACGTTTTCGATATATCGAGTATGCACATACCGACATATATTGGTTTGTAGAATTTCACTTCAAGTTTACGCAATTCAACGGCAATCAAGTTTTCGGGAAAGATGCTCCTACTGTGAAAGTTGGGCTTCGCAATCATTGCCTCGGCACCATATCTCCCCTCCCATTTTGTCAACAGTTTCACGTCAACGTGATTTCGAACGTTTTCCATTGTTTTGCCAAATACCGCATTATTCATCAGCTTATATAAATTTTTTTCAAAATCATTTTTCGCCATGGTTCTGAATTGCGTGTTTAGCTCGATGTAAGACCGTAACCATGGGGATTGTTGGAATTGCAATATTCGATGGATTTTTGTTATACGGAGCCCATGGCGTAGACACTGCTGAACATTCCGGTAATGTACAATATAGCGCTCTTTATTATACAAAGTTGCGAGCAACTTGTCCTGCCGCTTACCGGGTGGTTTTCCACGCGTTGGACAAAACGGGAGATCGCTATGTGCATCGTGTAAATTTTGTGGATAATCCAAGTCTACCTCGAGAATGTAGCCCGTAGGTGAATCGTTTGAGATCGATGATACATCAAAATTTGACAAAATTTGACAGGAAATTTGACAGGCAAAAATTGACACATTGCCCAGCCGTACAAATTATTTACATCGAAATACATAAGATACGATGAAGCTTTAGATGGATCATGTGAGTCCATATATTTGTTATTCGCGTTAGCATATCTGTTCGAACATTGACTTAGTCCGCCACGTATACCACGTTCGATAAACATGACCATGTCAATGTCAGTGAGCAATTCGAATGTAATACTCGTATGCTTCAACATTGCGTCCCATGTATACCCGGGGAGTGAATAGTAATATGCCGGGTCAAGTCCATAGCTCTCAATACAGCTATCACGGAAACTTTCAAATATGTCAGCTAATAACAGGACATCCGTTTTCAAATATAGATCGCTATATTCGCCTAACGTTTGAATAGAGAATTCCTTCCAGACATTTTCCGCGTGTGTATAGTCGCTCTCGCTTACAGTGCCACCACTCAATGAACTGTAAAATGAGTTAATTGGCGGTAGACGCGTTTCTTGCAGCCTGGTGACGTCGTCCACATATTCATATGGGAAAACACCTTTGCGTGTCAATAAATCGAATTGTTGATTGTTAGGAATTGCAGATTTCAAAATTTTTAGTTTATCCTTGGTAAGAAACGATGCTAATTTATCGAGAGAAGTATTGAGAAATCTATATGAATCGATAAATCGCAATTTGATGTCATTTCGCGTATCGTTCGTGAGTTTCACATTTTTCGTAAATGAAATATACTTTTCTTTTGTTATGGGAAGTACTTCGACACTCCCTTCGAAAGCCGTAGCCACTTCCTTAATAATGAAATGCGCATCATATCCGGATAAATTGTGAAATACGATGGGGATGAAAAAGGATTGCTGAAAGTTCAAATTACAGTTCGAATGCGCGGGGCCTCGATAACGCCCAGTCAAATGACAATGATCTCTAACACGTGTATCGCCTTGCGTAAATGTTTTCTCACATATGTGGCAGTGCGTAGCGCGGCGGAATTCTGCCCATTCCTCGCGTGTCAAATGTATCATGGGGACATTAGTACATAAAATGGTTTTCACGCGAATAGCTAAACTTTTCAGTTCTTGAACGAACCAGGAAATGCAATTATCACTGCGAGCCGACTGATACGTGGATAGGGAATTGTCATATGAACAATGCATGTAATACGCAGCACTGAATACTTGGTGATGTTGATACCTATTTGGATCGTCGGTTTTCGACAAGACACACTCGAGGTCTGCGTATACAACGAAGGGGAGACGCTGCTTCCGATCCAAGTTGCTGAAAGTGAGCCACTTGTCCTCTTCGCGTGGCAACTGAATGGCATAGTCGTTCAGCTTTCCACAATCCGTTGTGTGTGACTCTAGTTTCACATTCGAACTGAAGTAATGCAAGCACCTGTGCAAAGAGATTTAATTGATTTTATTCGACCGATTTTTACAAATATATAAGTATGTCACATATTTGATTGTATTTTAGATTTACATACCGATCGCAGATATATTTTCGATCGCCCAGTTTGCTAAGTTGCGAGCTCACCAGCCTGGATAAATTTTTAATCCACGCAAAATGTCCAACATTGGTGTCTGATGGATCTTGAAGGTATAGCAAATTTATATGCTTATCCCTTTTGTGCTCACTAATGCGTATTGGAAGGGTTTTCTTCTTCTCGATGGTATACACATTGATTGATAAATTATTTTGTTGTTCGAATTTTTTAATTTTTTCTAGAGTCACGGGGAAGGTAATACCCTGCAGATTTAAAACCGTCGAAAAATGTGGATATGAAGATTCACGATCACTTTTACGTTCGGCAGGGTATAGGGCCGCGATCACGGACCACGCAAAGCACGCATTATCATTCGACTTTATATTTACTACTGCACGCTTTGTCATTACTTCCTGTGGCAATTTAAGGTGGCAACCAGCACGCATTGGATTATATTTATTCACACTTATGGTTAAATTTAGAATTTTTAACAAGGTCCAGCCACTATCGCGTTCTTGAAATTCGTCAAGGGATGCTAGAGTGGGTTCGACAACGCGTTGTTCATACCACTCATCTAAATCAGATGTTTGAAACAGTTCAAAGTTTTTTGTATTGACACTTTTGTTTGCGTGCTTATCACCTGCCACAAACTCACCATTGAACGTGGTATTAACCTTTACACTAAAATGTTGTTCAATAATGTTTTTCACATGTAAAAGCACTATGTCTCGGGCATCTTCGAGAAATTGACGTGGTTCAATATGGTTGCGGTTAATTACTGAACCAGTCAGTATGCGACTTTCGAATGCCGTCTCAATGTTCCGCCAAATCAAACCATTTCCTCGCGCACTACATCCAGCCCCCTCATGAACAAAACGTTGACGTATTGAATTTTTCAAACTTTCAAGTCGCGCTATCTGAGCGATTAATGATTGGCGATTGCCAATTGTCAATCGCGGACGTTTATTTCGACTTTGGTTCTCCAACGATTCAATTAATTCATTGTATTGTTGCTCCCACACATTGTACTCTTCCACCGAATTTATGAGTATTGCTTGTTCTCGTAGTCTTTGTTCTAACACGATGCTACACATATTTATAAGTTTGAAAAAAATTGTTGAAGTAAGAAACGGTGTTGGTTTGTTGACTGCTCCATTCAAAGTGTTAAAACTTCCCAGCAGCAGCAATCACAACGTTCCACAATTTAAAGAAAAAAATATTTTCCCTCTTTATCATTATATTAAAAGTCTAACAGCCTCCCCTCTCATGCTTTTTTATACCACCATTCGTATAGAGTCGGAGAGCAGAAAAAAAAATAGAGCAATCAATGTAGGGTCTGTGCGGGATTTTACGAGTTTTTAAGGACGTGACGTGTTGCTGACTGACATTAAACGCTATTCGATATCTAGACCGAATATTCAGCATGGTGTCAGAGGCGTGAGTGAGAGAGACATACTATATATATATATATATATATATATATATATATATATATATATATATATATATATATATATATATATGCATGCAAACCGATAGAACGTCTGTGCTCAAGCCGTGCATGCATAGCAATCCGTAATCCCAAAATACTGGGATGTTCGCTATGAGAAACCACTTTTATGGGTCTCCATACGTTGTTTTCAAACGTGGTTTTGTGGAGATCGTAAAATTCAACACTTGAGATGAGTCCTAGCTGGTCAGCCTTCACCTCCACGATGTAGGGTCACTTTTTTTTTTTTTTTAGAGTGCATCAACACCCTTGCCGACAGTCACGAAAGAAAAAAACATTGAGAAAAATCTTTCGACATCGTAGAAGGCCATTTTTTTCCTACCCATCCCCCCCCCCCTATTTCCCACAGGCTGAGGAGGAAAACCGTTTGCATATCCTAGCGTTGAAGTATGGAAAAATTCGAGCAATACCATCCCCACCATTCTGCATCCCAATAGAGATCCAAAAATCGAAATCTCAGAAAGAATCGGGATAGGGTTTTTCCCCATTCCAGTCTCCAACCTCCGAGGCACGTTTAATAACGAAAGTGCTGTAGAAAAAAAAAAGAATAGTGCAATAATGGCTGATCAAATCCGCGAAGTTGATGTGGTTGATATCGCCGGCGACGACGACAATGAAATAGACGTTATGGATATAGACGATCTGGAAAGTGATATCGAATCGGTAGATTCCGCGTATGAAAGTGGATCTGATGGTGAAAACCACGATGTGCGGGAAAATAGAATGGACATGCTTCAAATTTATCTTCTCGACCAGAACGTCAAATATTGTGTGAATTATTTTTACTTCACAACAAATGGTCAAGCGAAGTATTGCACTTCGTGCTATTTCCACGCACGGGACGCGTTTGGAGAAGCAATAAGAGTGTGCGGTCACTACCGCGAACGCTACGCTGAGATGAGGGGAATTTTCTGCAACGACTGTCGAGATCCACTGCACCAAATAATTCCACCTGACATGTGTGCCACCTGCATAAATGTATACCGAGCTAATTGTGAGTATTCCCATTCAACTTTGGTATCATAGTAAATAATGTCAATGTGTCACATAGATTAATGAGACAAAAATGCATGTTTTGTTTGTTTCAGAACGATTGCATCGACGTCGATTTTTTATTTTCTTTTTTTTCATTTTTAACACACACACACACGCGCATACACACACACACACACACACACACGGGCGCGCGCGGTATTATGTATAACACACTCTGACAATTTGTATTCAAAATTCTTCCATTATTGATGAAAATATTCTATTGCAGCCATTCTGTATGCAATTTATATGAGAAAAACAAAAATAAGTACTTGCTAATTATGATTGTTGTCTCGTTCTATTCACCGCCCCCTCCCCCGCACGGTTGGCATCGCTGTCCTCCCCCTCGCCGTGTGACGTCACACCCCCACTCCCGGCTACCACGTGCTAGATCCCCACTGTACTGCCTTCCCCCTCTGCAGCGCCTTCCCCCTCCCAGCCGCGTGACGTCTGCCCTCGGTCCCCCGCGCTGGAGACCCCCGCCCCGCTCCCCCCTGAGATCCCTGGGTTAGAATCAGTCCTGTTATACTACTGGCGGCTATCAACCCGGTGGGGGTTTTTTCTGTCCACGATCACGGAAACTTGCCAGCTCCCGGAGTCCCACGGTCGAACTCCGCGGATCAGGTGAATTCCGATCAGCGGAATTCGACCGGGCACATCCGGCCTCACTTCGGCGATTTTCACCCGACACCACACAGAGACACGAAGCGACGGAGTCGCCGGAAAGCAAAATTATAATAATAATAATAATAAAACACGACAAGATAAAATGATAGTTACGGGACGTGACATGGCTGCACTGGACAGTAGTATCGGACGTATATTATAATATGTTCAGTCTCAATCAAAATTTTCACGCGTCGTTACGCTGTCCGAAATTCGGGTTTTCTGTAGAAGAGTGTGATTCGCCGTAATTATTAAAGTCCATTTATATTGTTTTATAATCAAAAGGGTCAAACGACCAAATATTTCAAGTACAAGTTATTGTTAATCCACAACTAGATCTCTAGAAGATTGTGAGAATACGGGTGTGTGTTCGAAGAAATATTCAACGAAAGCAAGAATACGTTATTGTAAGGCGACGACACCGCTCCTGATTGTTAAAGGTATTTATCACATTATAAAATTTACTTGGAATGTACCAAATTATTCTTTCATCGAGTGTTTATTAAACTATTGTGTGACTCAAGACATTGAAGTCCCTTTATTACCAATTTCCTAAATCCATAAAAGAAACAAGACCTCTCGAGATCTCACAGCAAACGTTCCCATATAATTATTATCCCGAAGAGCACCCGTGATTCATTAGGGTAGTAATCAGAGTAAAGCGTTTACCGCTCGACGCTTATAACTCTAGAGATATATATCTTTTCTAAACGGCTTCGGACGGAACAGGTCCATATAGACTTAGCGATTGTAGAGATGAATTTGCTGGGGATGTCGACGCGCATTACCTCCTCGTAGGCAATCTTCTTTACCCAGTTGTCGTGGCCAATGTACACCTTGTCGTTTTCGACATCACACACTTCTGCAGATGGTTGTGCTTCAGGGGTGTCTCGAGAAAAAGAAAAATATATTTCATGTCATTCGTACTTTATACGTTAACTTGCTTAAATAATAGAGAGAATTTGATCCTTTCTGTATCTATATCCTTCCTAGTGATTTTAAATTTTACAAATAATACGTGGCGTGAATATATTTGATATTCATATGACGCATTAAATAGAATATGTAAACGATGGATTCAACAATAAAACTACTTGTGCAGAATAAAATTTAAAAAATCTAATAACCAAAACTTTCTTAACCGTAAAAGTAATTTATTAGAATTTCATACATTTTTCATACCTTTATTCTCTTTGATCGCACATTTCAGTTAATTTTCCAACTTCTTGACGGTGTTCCGGAGTTTTTTTCATTTCTTGCTTGAGATCATGTTGAGTCATGTCGGCTTCGGAGTCGAATGACGTATTTCGCAAGAAGCTGGGCTCTCTTTCTCTTAAGACCTGCATGTATAATTATTTGTAATGTATATTCCATTCTATATGTGTAGATATTTACTATGTACAAACTATAAAATTCAAAAAAAACATCTCAGTTAAAATTCAAAATACAGTAAATAGCGATAATTGATAAAATAATGAAAAATGTTTTCTTCAAGGCTATCACTCGATGGCATGTACTCACTTGTCTAGAAAGTTTCTGAGTCGTCGTCTCCTCATTTCCATCAACGGTGTCGCATCTTTCATCTTCGGAATAATCTCCTGTCGATGTATATGCTTTGAGATGAGCATTCACTATTTCACTTTCGTTAGCTGTTTTGACCAACTGTTGATGTTTTCTTCTAGTTTCCTTGTAGAAATAAGCATTTCATTTGATAAATTAAAGCATTTTTTATTTTATAATGATATTACGAATTACCTTTTCTATCCTTTTTGTGGTAACTCTCTCGTTAATAGTTGGATCTTGCTCGTCATCCTCAATTGTCGTATTGATGATGGAATTATTTATCTGACTTTCGTCAGTTTTGGTACAGGTACGCGCTTGTTTTCCCTAGTGGATTGGAAGACCTAAAAAATACCAAAAATTGGTCAAAATGACCCTATTTCGGTCACGGTCCTTTTCCGCCCTTTTTGAACCGAAAAAAGTGACTGAGCAGTGACCGAACATAATTTTTTTTTACGTTAGTCACTTGACCGTTATTTTTCGGTTTTTGGTCACTGAAATAAAAGTGAGGTTAGTCACTTGACCGTTTTTTTTCGGTTTTCGGTCACTGTAAAAAAAGTGAGGTTAGTCACTTGACACTTGAGGTGTTTCATCTGATTTTCCATCTGTAAATGAGAAAGGAAATAATTATTTTATGTTGACAAGAATGAAAAGAAATATACATTCTTCTCTTGCAATTATTGCTATTTCGTGTAGCACGTTACAGCATATATGTATGCCACATATGTGTTCTACGCTGCTGCTGCTTTGTAAACAAGACGAAATTAAAATATTGTAAAGAAAAAAGTACAAGCATGTGCACTACATTATACATATACGTTATAATATCCTATGCACTAAGTATTCACTTCAAATAAATAATAGATATTTGTACTCCACGTGGTATACTCTCGGTTCACGGCAGTCCTCGCTGCCCCGCCGAGGAGTCCTCGATAAAGTAGATGGCCGCTCAACGTACACGCAGGCGCAACACGTCACTTCATGCGCAGCCATATTGAACGCTGCATGACGCAGCAACGCGACGCTAAGCGACACATTTGACGAGTTCTTTTCAATCAATCTTGTGGTTCCAGAATCAACGATTCAAATTCGTAGTTAAACGGACGTTGGGACGCGAGGGCTATCGGGTTGTGAGCGACAGAGAGATGCAGGGTCTATACGGTAAATGATTTAAAATAATAAACAATTCGAGCGTAGCAGGTTATATTTCTAAATGGGCTACCATTTACCTTGTTACAAATAAATAACAATGCCGTGTTTATGTTACAGTTGCATGCCGGAAACTCCAACATTGCCATCGTCTAAATCAACAGGAGAGGCTAACGGCAGCCATAGTACGCGAGTGGTTATCCATCAAATTAAAGAGCGAAATATCCCGAGCGAAGGTTCTAAAAACAAAGGACAGAGGCCAAAAAGAGACAAGAAGAAGAAAGAAGTTCCGAGATGGAAACCGACTCCGACGAAAAGGAGGAGGAGGAAGAGGATGTGTATTGAATGGATACAAAAATGTTATTGTTGTTTGGTTTATTTCAAGACATTTAAAAAAACGTTCAAATTCACTGATGTTTTTGTGTACGAGTTTCTATTATTATATTTCCAATAGCGTTCCAGAAGGACCCTCTCTCTGCCCCATGCACTTCGGTTCGCCTTCGGTCACGACAAGGGTCAGTGACTGAAACGCCCCAGTGACCGAAAACCGGTCAAGTGACTAACCTAAAAAAAACGTTGTTCGGTCGCTGCTCGGTCACTTTTTCCGGCTCAAAAAGGGCAGAAAATGACCGTGACCGATGAACGAGGTTTTTTTCGGTCTCCCAATCCGCTAGGGCTGTACTTAGTCTGGTAGTTTTTGTCGATCGCCTACAATAAATGTTTTTTTTTTTTATTTTATTTCAAACAAACGCATATATGGTGCTATTGAAATTTTCCACGTGCCTCTAACCTCCCTTCTTCAATTACTGTTACATGACCTTTTTCTCTATTTAGCGTCCTACATTATCAGTGAAAATAAGATTTTAATTGGTACTTCCTATTATTCAGAAGAATTTGGCATTTTCTTTTCTTTCCTGTAGGCATGTTGACTTTGTAAATGACCTTTCTTTGATCCGTCATTTTTTGCTTCGTATAATTTAAAGGTATAATTTAAAGGAGGTTAAAATTCTCAATATTTGAAGTATCAACCATGTCATACTTTCGTGTTTTTGGATAAATGATGTGAGCCCACACCATATTCTTTTCGTAAAATAATTGGAAGGATTAGAATCAAAAACGAAAATACATACCGTTACGTTCTCACCGATGTCAGCTGATGATCGCGCTAATTTTGCGTGGATGATGGAAAACATCGCAGCTTATTCAGCGCGAACAAAAAGAACCAACGGCAATACATAATTTGTGATAGATATAAAAGAACGAACTAATGAGAAATTGACTATAACAGTGAGTCGAAGCGCCGTGCGTGGCCAACAAAACTACTAACTTTTCGCGGCAATTCGGAACCACTAGGGATAATGTAAACAGTACTTGCCATAAGACGTCGGACAAGCTTTATTTTTACAAAAATGCCTAAAGGCTCTTACAAAAAATATTTGCATAATGATTCTAGTGAAAAAATACCAAAAACTACGCTTTTTAATAGAAAAAAGTTGAAATTGAATAAAGTTGAGGAACCACGAGCTGTAAGTATAACAATATAACTTAAAATATATATTGTTACGTCCGGAGCCGTTTAGAAAATATATGTATATACTTTTGTATATATTCTTATATAGAGTTATAAGCGTCGAGCAGTGAACGTTTTACTCTGATTACTACCCTAACGAGTCACGAACAGGGTTGCCAGATTTGGCAATTTTGCGCCCAATTGGCGATTTTAGAAACTGTTTGGCACCGCAAAATTCTAATTGGCGACTTGGCGATATTTTGGCGGTTTTCGTAATACAAAACGGCGTTTTTTGGCGAAATTTCTGTGACTTGTCATTCGTCTCTATTTCTCACAAGGCGTGCGCGGTACGCTGCATTCGCTCCAGTGTCCATGCATAATGCTCGCCGGTCGCCGCTCCATCCATGGAGCCTAGATACCAGGAGGTTCAGCGACAATGCCAAGGCGCTGAAAAAAGCGTCCCCGAAAATGTGTCGAAGTGATGGCGCTGGTGTGCAGCGGCACCTACATATATAGTAATATATTGGTCAACGAGGTGAAAGTGATCGGATGAGTCTCTAACCTCACGATAGACCGATCGTCACACCAAACGTCGAAATATCCGCCGATTCATAATCGCTCAAAATGGCGGCGATACAGCCCATCTAGAAAAACGTGTTTTTTTTTACAAATCGCTTCACGGGAGAACGGTTTTCTCGTAAAATATAAGACCTGAAACAAAAACCAAAAAATGATAATTTATATATTATTAGCTATGAGACTACCGAGAAATTTGCTTTCAAATTTTGAAAAATAGCGCACTTTGAAGGAAATAAATCGATTTTTTTTTCAAAAAAGCAGTAAATTGTTTATAAAAAAAAGTTTTCAAAAAACGGCTACGTACTCCCATAGAGAATGTAATTGTGTAGCTGCTATCAAAATTTCAAATCGATGCATGCAAAGGTGGTCGAGTAATCCGTCCTCCCAGTTGGAAAAAAGTGGTTTTGAGAAAAACGCGTTTAAAGTTGTACGAGCACTTCAGCGCGCGCTCCGAGGCGCTGCGGCCAAATCGATAATTGAACCTTTAAATAAGAAAAATCGCTACAGGACCAATTACATATTGTTTTTATGACACCAAAGTATTTTTAGGCGAGAAAACGTCTTTCCAAAATCCTACAGTGGTGTTGTCCGTTAACACGAATGAGGGTTAGATACATCATCTGTGATCTGTCTTAGATCGCACCCATGTTTAGCGTATATCTATATACAAATACGTGCCGGAGCACCCCAGCGCCATCATTTCTCGTTCTCGTTTTGGGGACGAGTTGAAAGGCCTCGCTGAACCTCCTGGTATCTAGGCTCCATGGCTCCATCGCTGCATGGTGGCTCTTCCACTTGTCATTCGCTTTGCCGTGGAATTATCTAGTATTCACAGGAAATAACCCGACAATGTGTGATTGGCTAGCCCACGGTCTTACATACACGTCTGGGAACTCCTAGGGTGGTGAGTGACTTCGATAAGAGGTTTGTTCGCGCTAGCTGCACTCTACACTCGGCAGTGTAAACGGAACTAGGGCAGTGTCTAGGGAGTTTATAGGTTTAGGGCAGTGTCTAGGGCAGTGTCTAGGGAGTTTATAGTTTATAGGTTTGTTCGCGCTAGCTGCACTCTACACTCGCCAGTGTAAACGGAACTAGGGCCGTGTCTAGGGAGTGTAGTTTATTTCCTCGCGGGTAAGGGGCCGTCCATAAATAACGTCATTTTAAAATAGGGGGGGGGGGGTCTAGGCATTGGATGACGGTAACGATAATTACATTATGACCATAGGAAGGATAGGATGATTTCGGGAGGGGGGGGGGGCAAAAATCAGCAAAAATCGATGACGTAATATATGGACGGCCCCTAAGCAACTCTAGCGCGAACGCGATAGTGTACAAGAAACATGGCGGCGACCTAGTGGACTACACCTTAACCTCAATTAGATGAGATTACAAAGTCTCATCTAACCGTTAAAGAGATATACCGTGTAACCTCAAGTTTGTTGATCTCGTAAACTGATTACAATGGATGGTGTTATTGAAATTATTAACTTGTACTTGTAATTGCGCCCAGAATGGATGTATTGATACCAGTTTTACATAGAATGGAGTGTTAGTGATATGATTGTAGAAATCCAAAACCTTCACAAATGCACACATTGTTGTCAGCATCAACGACTAAGCCGCCTTCTGAATCTCGGAACAGCACTGCTGACTTAATTTTTAGCTCCTGTTCCATGTTAGCTTCTGTTTGCGTTGATAGTGGAACGTATTGTGATACTGCGAATTTACAATAAACACTGGTCATTATATATTGTCAATTTTTGTATCACCTTGATGAATAGATATTGATAATTATGATACTTTGTTATTTTGAACCTTTATTATTAATTGTTTTTCATTATAAATGAGAATTTGTTTGTGATTGCCTTATACATTTTATGTCATGTCGTACTCACCTCTGTAAACACTCACTGACAGTTTTGCTGGTTATGGGGTTATTCTAGTAATATCACTGTTACACTTTTCGTGTACTTTTACACCTCGTCAAGATCGAGTGTAGAAAGTCTAGGGTTAATGGCACGAAAGTGTAGCTACACGTAACGCAAACAGCGGCGCGTGACGTCATTTCCGTTAAAACGAACGCGATAGTGTACACTCCCTAAAAAAGTGTAGAAAGTGTAGCTAGCGCGAACAAACCTATTGTTTGTCAGTCAACAGAGTGGAAGGTGGCTATTCTTTTTTCCGAAATATCAGCCGTCTCGAAGAAGACTGGGTATCTGCAAATTAGTTACCTCCCACGCATTCATGGCCATTCGGTCGGTGTAAAACCGACTACACACGCTTTTCCATAGCATAGCATAACGTAGCATAAGATGTTTCGACCAATCGCGTAGCTCTATGCACATATACATATAGTACAACGGTTGTACTCTATATACGCGCATAGATCCACGTGATTGGTCGAAATATTTTATGCTATGTTGTTTTGCTGTGCAAAATCGTGTGTATCCGTTTAACACATGGCCAAGTCAGGTATCTTTCTCGTACTCATGGCCATGGTAAGACATGTATCACACGCCTTCGACTCCTTCTAAATTTTGAACCGCAAATTCGACCAAACGACGAAACCAATTGCCATGGATCTCATTTTGTATATGCGATAGCGTTGCAGAAATAGATTGACGATGGACATTATATCAAATATTGAAAACAAATTTACAGTTCGTAGTTACCACAGGATGAATTGTGAATTACTATCTGACGCACCGAATTCATCCACATTTTAAGATCGTTAGGGTCTCGCCAGAGAAAAAACACTCGTTTGAGCGTTGTTTCAATTGATTTTATGAAAAAAATCACGAAGAAATTGCAATTTAGAGTTTTTGACCTACGACGCAATCACGGCCTTATGTATATCTCTTCAAACGAACGTGAATTTTCGTGGTGGGAGTAGGCACACTTAGTGTCCCAGGCGCTGCCGTCGAGGGGTCTTTCCGCTGGCCCCTTTACCTACCGCGTCCATGATTGCTAAACAACATATTGGCTTCGTCCCTGGTGGAACGTTTTTTTTCAATTGATAACAATTGGCAGAATATATCGAATATGATAAATTCCTGTAATTTTGTTATAAATATGACAATTTATAAGAAAAATTATGACCGTAGGTCAAGAAATAAATTATATAAGTGAACAGATACTGTGTTATTTTACCAGAATTAATATGAAATGTCAATAATTATTTAAAAATTTCAAACATTTTAACGAGAAATTGTTATATTTGGATCAATATTGTGCAAAACAAAATTACATAATATAATATAATCTCGCAGACAACACCAAAAAATGCAATATAACCTTAAATATAATCGAACATATTATTACATTTTACTATATATTTTGGGAATAGCTATCCTTCATAAAATGGCTTATGTTCGATAAAATCGAATAAATAGTATAAAAATGTGTGATAATTTGATAGATATATTTATAATTTTTTATGAATCTTACTGACATTTATTGTAATAATTAGTAATTACATGAATTGACAATAAATACGATATTCTGGTGAGTAATTTAAGATTATGCATTATCACATATATATTTTCTAAGTGATCATGCATTTTGTGTTCTAACGCCAGCATATCATTATTATTTTATTGTTATTAGGTAATTCCACTTTTTATTGGAATGTTTCAATATTTAGTAGGTGCTTGCAAAATTACAAATAAAACACATTTCATTTTGAGTATTTTTTTCATATATTCATTATGAATCAATAATACAAAAGAAAATATATAACTTAGAACTAATCATCATTACAGCCTTTTGGAATTAGCGCTATACATTTTTTTTCTTTAATTGTCATCAGTATGCACGTATTTTTAAAATTTTCTGGTTTATAAACGCTCAATTCCCCATTTAGATCCCATGCTTTTATGTGCTGTATGTCATTGGTAAAATTTTGAAAACAATAGTTACGTATTGCGCAGAAACGCTTAACGAAAATCACAGTCATCGGACCGTTTTCTTCGGTGACTACATGACAAATATTTTGAATTGCTCCTATTTCATCGTCATCGAGCACAGCTACGAAATTGTTTATTTTTGAACGAAATTGTTTTTGATATGCTGTTGTTGAATATTTTATATTATTAATTATGATTTTTGAGTAGCATTTGCACGTTTTTACAATTTCATCCAAGATTTGTTGTTCTTCAGTCAAATGATACGGTTTTCCATTTCCAAGTAGTTTGTGATCTTGAAATGTATTGCACTAGCGCAGTTCTTCTGCATACAAAGCTTGACAATATTTCTGCACTTTTTCGTTTACACAAATCGAATTTGAAAATGAAGAAATGTTTTGAAATGATAAAAGCCTTTGCGCGATTTGAGTTGCTATATGTGTCAGTAGAAGAGCTATCTCAGGGGGGAGCGGGGGCGGGGGGGTCCAGCGCGGGGAAGCCAAGTGCCTGGTGGCGGGGGGGGGGGGGGGGGGTCCAGCGCGGGGACGTGACGTCAGGGGTCTCTGTGGAGGGGGTAGCCATGTGGTCGGAAGAGCGACTGTCGGGAGGGGGAAGCCGTCGTCGACGAGTGTTTTGTGGGGGCGGGGGTCAGGTAGTGGTGAGTGACCGTTGAAAACCCATAAATCTCCTAATTTATTATAGACATAAAAAAGATTAGCATCGATGCAGTGTTTTTCTTTCTACACTATTTAGTCCGTGTGAAAATAGAACTCACACACACACACACACACCATATGTGTATGTAATGGCCATATATGGGTAGGAAAATTTCGTTAATTTGAAGCGATACATGAAGGGGACGGCTTTTCAAAGCTGTTTATTTATGTAATGCAGGTGTGATGCGCTTGGTTTCGTTTCCGAAATCTTTAAAATGTTTGTATGCGTGTCCACTCCTGTCACGCGAGGTCTTCGTTCCCATTCCATGTTAAGATGTCGCATGTAAGTCCGCCGAATCTCGCTGACTCTTGACACAGGTCTTAACAAGTCAGGGTTGAAGCTTTTTTTTTTTACATTCACAGCCACTCACGATGGGAATTTTTTTATAGCTCGAATATTCAAAACATAGATGAAAACAACGTATTTTTTGGACAAACTATCTACTTTAGGGATCTATCGTCTTTAGCCTCGATGGACCACTTGAGCAGAGCTGCAGGGTCCCATAAAATAAATCTTTTCACTCGATGCATCCCAACTTGTTATTTTTGTCTCGTTTCCCTCGGTCAATATATACCAGCGCGTTATCGGAAAATCTGTAGGGGTCTGCTGTCCAGAAAAGGGGTACTCCACGGTCGAGGTGAAATATAGCCAGACTCATCAAGCATTGATTTTTATGATCTCCACACATTTTCGGATTACCATGTATGTGCAACTTGCCTCCAAAACATAGATGAATACGACGTATTTTCGTGAAAAAAAAAAAGATTAACTTTAGGGGTCTATCATCGAAAGCCTTTGAGGCCAATGGACCACTTGATCACAGCTGCAGGACCCATAAAATACATCTTTTAACCCGATGCATCCCGACTCGTTTTCTATGTCGTCTCTTCCTCAGACAATCTTTACCAACACGATATCGGAAAAAGTCCGGTTTTTCCCCCGAGATATAGGGAAAGCCGAAATTTTTCTTCCGAACGGGGAGCTATTTTTTTTATTATCTGCTTCGCTCCAAACTGGCCACACTTTGAACGAAGCAGTCAGTCAGCTAACATCGCGGAAGTCGTCTCCAACTTATTACTATGGATAACAACATTGAACAAAGCTTGCACGATCAAGCCGCGCTTTTAAGTTCGTTCGAAGATTTTACTGTGTGGGAGCAACGGTGCGTCGAGTTCATCGAAGTGCTAGAAACGCAAAGCCGAACTAAGCGCCCGCGCTTGGTAATTGGACATCAACAGTCGCTGATAGCCCAAATATCGCGTCTGGAAGGATTGAAGAAATCTGTATGCAGCCGTTTTATACACACGGGTGCAAGGCATGGTGATCATGGATTAATCTGGCGTGAGATTGACACATCATTCAAGAGTCGAATATCGACTGGTTCTGTAATCAATCGCAGTCACATCGAGCCGAAACAATTTCTTAATGATGCTCGGGACCTAGTGCTTCAACACGTACAAAATATTATCTGCAAGCACAACAGTATCAAAGTTAATACGGTGTTCCATGGTGAATTCGCGAGTGGAGATAAACATGCTAATAAAAGTGTCAACACGCGAAACTGTGAACTCTTTAACACGAGCGATTTGAATGAGTGGTATGAACAGCGTGTTATTGAGCCCACTTTAACCTCACTCGACGAATTTCAAGAACGAGACAGTGGCTGGGCTCTACGGAAAATACTTAACCTCACGATAAATGTGAATAAGTATAATCCAATGCGTGCTGGGTGCTCCATATCATTACCGCGGGAAATAATGTTGAAGAGGGCTGTGGTTAACATCAAATCCAACGATAACGCATGTTTCGCGTGGGCAGTTGTCGCTGCTTTATACCCAGCCGAACGAGACAGTGCCCGTCCATCTTCTTATCCGCATTATTCGATTGTACTGAATCTCCAGGATATCGAATTCCCGGTGACGATACATCAAATTAAAAAATTTGAATTTAATAACAATGTGTCGATCAACGTATATACCACCATCACCAAAAAGGACATTGTTCCAATACGAGTCACTCAACACAAGAAGGAGAAGCACATCAATTTGCTGTACATGCAAGATACTGAAGACAACAATGTGGGGCACTTCGTATGGATCAAGAATCTGTCGAGACTCGTGAGGGCGCAACTGACCAAAAAGGAGCATAAAAAATATATCTGTGATCGGTATGTAGTTACCATAATATTTATATATATGTAATTATTTATGCTTGACGAATTAAACAAATCAATTTTTTTTTCTTTTTGCAGGTGTTTGCCCTACTTCGGTTCCGAGGAAAAATTGCAATCGCACGAGGTCGATTGTGGGGCGATAAACGACTGTGCAATTCGACTACCAAACGACACCAATAAGTGGCTCCAGTTCAGCAACTTTAGCCGGAAAAAGCGACATCCTTTCATCGTGTATGCTGATTTGGAGTGTGTGCTGGCAAAGACCTATGGGGAGAACCTGGCGAAAGATATGTATTAACATCATGAAGTATTTAGCATCGGATACTATGTGCGTTGTTCGTATGACGATTCATTATCTTCATATCACTCGCGTCGTAGTGCTGATTGTGTATCGTGGTTTGTCGAAGAACTAAAAAATCTAGCACTGCGGATAAAAGAAATTTTCTGCGACAATGTGCCAATGGTATCTTTAACACCGAGTGAGTGGGCTAGTTTTCGAGCAGCGACTCAATGTCACATATGTAAGAAACCGTTTGCGCAAGAAGATGTACGCGTTCGAGATCATTGCCATCTGACTGGACGCTATAGAGGCCCTGCCCATTCCAACTGCAACTTAAATTACAAGCAGTCATTTTTCATTCCTGTAGTTTTCCACAATTTATCCGGCTATGATGCGCATTTTATAATCAAGGAAGTAGCCACAGCGTTCGAAGGAAGAACCGATGTGCTTCCAATTACAAAGGAGAAATACATCTCCTTCACGAAACATATTGAAATTAAAGACGATTCAAAACATATCATCCAATTGCGCTTCATCGATTCGTACAAATTTCTCAACACCAGTCTCGACAAATTAGCCTCATTTTTCACCGAGGACAAACTCAAAATTTTACGCATGCAATTCCCAACGCTATCGACAGACGATTTCAATTTGCTGACGCGAAAAGGGGTCTTCCCTTATGAATATATTGATGACGTGACCAAGCTAGACGACACTTGCCTACCACCACGTGACGCATTTTATAGTTCCCTGACAGATGCTACAGTATGTGAGAGTGAGTATGCACATGCTAAGAAAGTTTGGGAGCGGTTCTCCATTCGAACGCTGGGTGACTATAGCGATTTGTATCTGAAGACAGATGTCTTGTTATTAGCTGATATTTTCGAAAACTTTCGAAATACATGCATTGAGAGCTATGGCCTAGATCCCGCGTATTACTACACATTGCCGGGGTATACCTGGGATGCAATGTTAAAACACTCGAATGTCAAGTTTGAGTTACTAACTGACATCGACATGGTTTTATTCGTTGAGCGGGGTATACGCGGTGGTCTCAGTCAATGCTCAAACCGATATGCTCACGCTAATAATAAGTACATGGAGTCGTTTGATCCATCGAAAGCATCATCATACTTGATGTATTTTGACGTCAACAATTTGTATGGATGGGCAATGTGTCAACCCTTGCCATATGCAGATTTTCGATGGGTCAACGACGTGTCCAATTTTGATCCATCTTCCATCGCGCTAGATTCACCGACAGGCTACATCCTTGAGGTCGACTTGGAATATCCCCAATCTCTACATGATGCGCACAAAGACCTACCGTTTTGCCCAATACACGAAAAACCACCGGGTAAGCAGCAGGAAAAGCTACTAGCAACCGTCAGCGATAAAAAACGCTACATCATACACTACAGAAATTTACAACAATGTTTACGTCATGGACTTTGCCTCACAAAAATTCATAGGGTATTACAATTCACGCAATCCCCATGGCTACGTTCATATATCGAGTTAAATACTCAGTTTCGAACGCTGGCCAAAAACGATTTTGAAAAGAATTTATTCAAATTGATGAATAATGCGGTGTTTGGCAAAACGATGGAGAATGTGCGCAATCATGTAGATGTAAAGCTTTTGACAAAATGGGAGGGCAGGTATGGCGCGGAGGCAATGATTGCGAAGCCAAACTTCCACAGCCGAAGCGTTTTCTCCGAAAACGTCGTTGCCGTAGAATTGCGCAATCTCGAGGTGAAGTTCAACAAGCCGATATATGTGGGTATGTGCATACTCGACATATCCAAACCGTGCTTGTATGGATTTCATCACGAGTATATGGTACCATTGTATCGGAATAAATGTAAAGTGATGTATACCGATACAGATAGCCTCATATATGCCATTGAGAGCGAAGATGTATATGTAGACATGAAGTGTGACATTGAAAAATTTGATACGAGCGACTATTCAGCGGACAATAGGTATAATATGCCGCTTGTCAATAAGAAGGTACCCGGTCTCATGAAAGACGAATGCAATGGTGCAATTATGACCGCGTTCATTGGACTTCGATCGAAAATGTATGCGACACGTGTCGAGGGTAAGAAGGATACTAAAAAAGTTAAAGGTGTCAAGAGCAATGTTGTGGCTAGGACAATCACGTTTGACGATTATGCCCGATGCTTGAAGGAAGACATTGAAATGATGCGTAGTCAAACGTGTATTCGATCGAAGTTGCACAAGGTCTACACCATTCGTGAGACGAAAATCGCTCTAAGTCCTCATGATGATAAGCGGTATATCATACCTGGGACCTCTGATACCCTACCATGGGGGCATTACAGAATACCGTCGTGAAAAGTTTTGTAATTTTTTTTCCCCCACAACCTTGATGTAAAATTGTGTATACTTTGTGAATATTGATGTATAAAACTCGTGAAAATTATGTATATATTTTGTTCACTCGATGTTAAAATTATGTTTGTTGTATATATTGTGCAAGAATGGATTTATTATTTTCCGTAAATAAAGAAGCGGACTTTTTATAATCACATGTGTATATTCACTCTATCCATCTCCTCACGTTCCACGAAAAAGGGTGACGGCGAGAAGGGGGGAAGCCTGCTGTGGAGTCGGTCGGAGGCCTTGGAGGGATGCGGGGACGACCAGGTCAAGAGTCATAAAACATACATATTTTTCCATTTTCTTTATTATCGACTACAAATCGGATTTACTTATCCAACTATTGTGGCTATTGTTGAAACCTAACCACTTTACAAACATTCGAATACCGCGCTTCTTCAATACCGCTTCAATGAGATAGATATCGGGGTGCTTGACCCTGAGAAGCTCTTGTTCGTAGAAACCACCGGCGATCGGTTCATCTTTATGGTCCTTCAAGTGGTACGTCACGGGATGAGTTTTTTTCACACGATAGATGGTAAATATTTCTGTTGTCCAGTTTGGGGTGTAACCCTTTTCGAAAACAGTCTTAAATTTGCTGATTCTCACTTTATCACCAACGGCGAATTTCGGTTGTCTTTTTATTGGAGGCTTATTGAAAATCTGCTGCAATTGCTTCTCATTTTCCGCGTTGACATTTCTCGGCTTCATCTTAATGGTGCGATGTACCGAATCGGTGTACTCGGCTACTAGATTATCAAGAATATCGATCCACTTATAATTACCACGAAGACTAAATTGCATCCACATCTTGTTCTTCAATGTACGATTGAAACGCTCGCAAATGGATGCCTTCAAGTTGCTACATGTTGAATACATGTGAATATTATACTTTTTCACGATGGCCTTGAAGTCACAATTGTAGAATTCTTTTCCCTGATCGACATGCAAGTTCTGCGGTATGCGTCCCTTAACGAGGATCGACTTCATTGCTGCTGCTACATCTTTACCACTCTTACTCAAAATTGGCATGGCCCAGGCGAATTTCGAGAAGGTATCGATGACGGTGAGAAGAAATTTGTGTTTGGAGTTTTGACGCGCGTATGATGACATATCGACGAGATCGGCTTGCCAGGTTTCGTCCAAGCCCCGGATGTCCACATGCCGACGCGGATAGTTTCGTCGAGCAGGCTTATGTAGCTGTAGCACGAGAGCGCTCCTTTTCTCGTTCATTTTCCATTCCACGCAGTCGCGCATCCAATTCAGCAATGACGTGTGAATTACGCATCACCAAATCTTGTAGAGTTTTGACATTGGCCTCGAGTGTTTTTGCAATGTCTCTTATCGTAGCTTCAAGTCCATTAACCAACAATTGACTACTCTCATTCATTTCTTTGCGTATGTTCTTAATGATAGTTCGGGATCTCTTTTGTAACGCACTTAGAGTGATGGCGTCATCTTCTCCTTCTGGATTTGCAATGTTACACAATCGTTTCTGCCCCAAGTCATAATGACCATCTGCGGTAATTCTAAAGCCAATCCCAGGTCGACCTGGAGGACCTTGCTTACTGTGGAGTACACTCCTACTTGAATGACGTCCAAACACATCGACACTCATGATGAGAATGTGTAAATTCTCCGATGTCGACTTAATAAATGATTTCAGCTTCTCGCAATTCCTCGATAATCGATATAATTTCATTCGCATGGACCGAATTTCCGGCTGCTTGTGATGCCAAGAGTAAACGAAGACGATCTACTAGCTCATTTGGATTGTCCCAATGAATATAGTCCGATTGTGTGTTTTTTCGAGCTAGCTTATACTTTGGCATACCCTGTCCCACATGATGATCAACTATATTTGCAATATATGTGTTAAATTTGTGGCTGGTGTTACGTCGTATAGCCTCACTAGGCTTATAACATTTTTTGTGCGCATTCGTCGAGATTACGATCTTTTCATAGTTTTTCAAATCGTCCGGTGTGAGAGTTTCGACATTGGGCACTTTTTTAAACAACAGCTCTGTTAATCCAACAGTTTTCGCATAACTCGCATCTCCCACGCGAATATGTTGAGAGTCGAAAATTATCGGAGAATTACCAATCATTAATTTGTTGCTTGCGAGATTCCGTACACCATATAATACATCCAAGTTTGCCTTTCTATTTGTTTGTAATAGCAGGATATATTCACGGATCAATTCCTCGACATTTTGCGAGTCATCATCATCATCCTCGTATATTAATTTAAACGAATCTTGGGTTTCACTCTTGAAGGAATCTTGTGCCTCGTTCTTCAATTGATGTTTCGCACTATTTAATGCATCTCCTTCTTCAACATTATCACTCACTTTTTCATCCTTAATTTCCTCCTTCACCACCTCACCGTTTTTATATGACACCAATTTCTCCAATGGTCTCACGATAGGCTTAAAGACATCTTGCATTCTCTGCTCATCGCTATCTTTTCCAATTTTGATCATCCGATGTTTTCGTCTGATTGCATCGCTCGCTTTGGCAATTTCATGCAATACATCTTTTTCTCGCAACAGTTGTTCGCTCTTCATGTTGTCACTGCCACGGTGTGCACAATACTGTCTCTTTAACTACCAGCGATGAGTCATTTATCAATGGTTAGAAAACAATCAAAACCCTGTCTATATCGGCCTTCGTTAATATCGCTATCCTTATCAATTGTGACAAATGCATACTTGTCGGAATTCCAGCATTTCACGCACATGTTTTTAAAGCACGTATAAGTCATATCCGTATTAACATGATCGTTGTAGACGTGTTTGAGATTCATATCTTCCTGCTTGAAAAGCACCACGAAATTTGCATTATCTCTCACGAGATGTTTGGGGATACGAGTGTACGTCTGACAAAGATAAAAACTGTCAACAATCTCGTGTTTTCCCATGGAAAAGAAGGCCCGAACATTATCCTGCTTTTCGCATGCTATATCATCAAAGATGAATATAGAGTTGGATCGTGCATCACTTGGTGCTATCACTTGTTCATGCGCCTCGAATGGATGATATTCAACTCCACTCACAGGTTCGAGTAATTGTTCGAGCAACTTATACTTTGGCTGCTTCAACGATTTGGAATACAAGTAAATGTTCTCAAATCTCAAACCATTCGGATGGATGATGAGAGTGAGCAAAGCGTTGGTTTTCCCACAATTCGATGGACCGCAAAACAGTGCACGTATGCTATCCGGCAATAAATTCCCATGACGTTTTTGTTTCTTCTTCCTCCCTCCGTCTTCGACAAACTCGTCGAAATTTATCACGGGGAGTCCACCTCCGATAGTTTGCTTCTTGGACGTCATCTCACACACGACTAACGATGAAATCATATAAATAGGATTCTTATAGGGATCATCAATCAGTCGCATATTGTCTTTAGACATGATCGTGCATAGCAAGAGCGGTAAAGGTTTAGTCAACCGCCTAATCAACAAACTCCCCGTTGAACTACATCTGCCGGGGTATCAGTATTGGGGGCCAGGCACAAAGTTGGTCAAGCGCCTTGCTCGTCGTGATCCGGGCATTAACCCATTGGATACGGCTTGCAAACAACACGATATTGCGTATTCGAAAAATCCAGATAATCTTGAGGCGAGACATTTGGCGGATAAAGTGTTGGCTGAACAGGCTGTACAACGTGTTACCGCGAGAGACGCTAGTATCGGTGAAAAAGCTAGTGCTTGGGGTGTGGCAAATATTATGAAGACAAAGAGAAAATTCGGTATGGGAATGAAGGCCCGTAAGGGTGGCGTTTGTTTGAAAAAGATAATTGGCGCTGCAAAGAAGACAATGATTCAAAGTAATGATCCGCATAAGATTATTAAATCAGCTCTAAAGGGTGCTCGTGCAGCTGTAAAGATGCAAGGTGGCAAAGTACGCACACCTCGGGTTCTACCTGTACCCCATAAAATTGGTGGTTTATTGCCCTTCCTCGTGCCCATTTTTGCTGGTCTTAGCGCTGCGTGTGCTTTGTCGGGTGGTGCGGCTAGTATAGCTAAAGCCGTAAATGCTGCTCAAGCAGCTAAACGTGAATTGGATGAAAGTAAGCGTCATAATCGAACAATTGAAGCAATTGCATTAGGTCCGGGTCTACATCTGAAACCATATAAGCAGGGATTGGGCCTTCATATCAAGCCAAAAAACTAGAAGTTACGCTACCTCACCGACCCCTCACCGACCGCGACCTACTTAAATATGCAAAAATCCTAAAGATTCCACATTTTCGCGGGGTTTACATGCGCGACACATTGCCAACAAGCGGACCTCTCAAATGCGAAGCAGCAATTGTAAATTTGGATGCAAATGCCGGTCCTGGAACGCACTGGGTCGCTTACAAAAAGACTGGATTGAAAGTCATGTACTTTGATAGTTTCGGCAGTCTTCCACCACCATCTTAACTCATGAGGTATTTTCGTGTTGGTAGCGTAAATTATAATTATAAGGGATATCAGGAATATGATACGATTGAATGTGGGCATTTGTGTCTCAAATTTCTTTGTCGACAATTGCAGCACAAAGACAAGTATACACTATATATAGGGGGAAAATGATGTGGGGAATTCAGTTGTTAATTCACCAGCATCATGGACGAAAGTTTAACATTGACCATATCTGGCTCATCGTCCATACTCGAGGCGCAATACTTTCCCCCCATCGAACTCTCGCCACACAAAAATTATACTCTCGGTCTCGTGGAATTGTTAACCTTCAACTCTATTCCCAATATCGACGTTGACCACGATAAACTTTACGTGGGAGATGAGGTGTTAACGATACCTACGGGCAGTTATGAAATAGAGGATATTGAGACGTTTGTACAAGCAGAGCTCGCGCGTAAAAACATCAGCATCAGCATTAAACCCAACAATAACACGCTACGCAGTGAGATCGAGTGTGATCGTGATGTCAATTTTGAGCCAAAAGATTCTATTGGTCATCTACTAGGCTTCACCGCACGCAAATTGGAAGCCAATAAAAGGCACGAATCGGACCTTCCGGTGGCCATTCTCAAAGTGAACGCCTTACGCGTTGAGTGCAACATTACCGCTGGCGCCTATATTAATGGACAAAAAGTACACACAATTCACGAATTTTTTCCATCTGTGCCACCGGGCTATAAGATCATTGAAGTTCCCTCCCACGTAATTTATCTGCCAATCACGAGCCGAACGATTGACGCGATACAGCTTCGCATAGTGGATCAGGACGGTGATTTGGTAAATTTCCGCGGTGAAGTGATCACCATACGCCTGCATATAAAGTCGTGATGGGTATAGTTTTCAATAGATCTTCCAATAACAATAAACGGCCATGGATAAAAACAATCAGTCGTCGGCCAGCGCCCAAAGTGCTAACACCTCAAAACGTGCTACTCTTGAAGAGTTTGGGTCTCAAAATGCGTGGCGAAAGCGCGTAAAAAATTATTTAGTCTGTGCTCTGTGCATCTGTAGCGTGAAATGGAGGAAGAAATTGTAAACATTCAGGCGCCTGTGGTCTTTGATGTATCCATCATCCATTGTGAGATTCACGCTCATCAGCCATATGCATCTTCAACCTTCAATAACAGCGATGAAATCCGTATTGCCATCCAACATCAAGACCTCTCCATCCTGCCAAGCAAGAGTTCTCTACACATATGTGGGAAATTATCCAAGCGCGATGGGACGCCGACCGCTGCTACAAGTCTCGTCAACAATGCCATTTGCCATTTGTTTGAGGGAGTGCGATATGAATTGAATGCCATAGAAATCGATCGTAATAAGAATGTCGGCATTACGAGTGTAATTAAGGGATATTCATCTCTCTCACCGGCCAAAAGTTCTATGCTCGAGAACACTGGATGGCTCGATGTCGAAGAGACGAAGCAGATTGTAGATGTATCGGGAAACTTTGATGTGTGCATTCCGCTCAGCATGCTCCTCGGGTTTGCCGAAGATTATCGTAAAATTGTCGTAAATGCCAAGCACGAGTTGATCCTCACGAGATCAAAGACCGACGACAATGCCATTGTACAAACAGCGCCCGAAGACTCCAAACTCGTATTGCATAAAATAGAATGGCTCGTGCCGTATGTAACAGTCTCCGATCAGCGAAAAATTCAACTATTAAAGTTTCTCGCCAAAGACGCACCAATCTCCATGAGTTTTCGAACATGGGAACTGTATGAATATCCATTGCTGCCTGCGACCTCTAAGCACGTATGGTCTGTGAAAACCTTGAATCAGCTGGAGAAGCCACGTTATGTCATACTCGCGCTGCAGACGGGACGGAAAAATAAGAAGCAACAAAATGCGAGTCACTTTGATCATTGTAACCTGAGCGATGTTAAACTTTACCTCAACTCTCAATGTTATCCGTATGGAAATTTGAATTTGAACATTGATCAAAATCAATATGCTCTACTCTACGAGATGTACGCAAACTTTCAACCGACCTATTACAACAAAGAGGCTGAACCATGGCTGAGCAGAATTGAATTTTTAGAAAAAGCGCCCCTCGTTGTCATTGACTGCTCAAAGCAAAACGATTCTCTCAAGTCTGGCCCTGTTGACGTGCGCCTTGAGTTCGAATTGAAAAATAATATTCCGCCACACACTTCAGCATACTGCATGATCCTCCATGATCGTATTGTCGAGTACAATCCAATCAGCGGTGGGGTTAAAAAATTGGTATAAAATCATGCCGATAATTCGCGTCCACGTCAGTCAACATGGAGCTTATCGTCGATGTACAGGGCTTCAAGAGCCCCATCAACAAATTTGTCCTAAAGGAGATGTCCATCATCAAACTCCACGACAAGGATGCTGAACCGCTGACGCTCGCCTTCGACGCACCATTTGCATGGGACTCTTTACCGGCCAAGTACAAAATGACAAACAAGTGGTTGGAACGAAATTTCCATGGAATACGATGGGATCACAGCGGCATACCATACGAGGCAGCTAGAAAGACAATTCGCGAAATCTTGCAAGGAGCCCCCACCATCTATGCGAAGGGATTCGAGAAATGCGCATGGCTGTCAAGATTCACGGATCCCACGACAAACGTCATCGACTTGGAGACTCTGGAATGTCCATCGCTGCAGAAGTTGCCGAAAATCACAAACTCGAAATGCCCCCATCATTTCTTCAACACGAAATACAACTGCGCCCATGATAATGTAAAATCGCTGAAAAGCTGGTTAAGTGTATACGAAGCGTTGTGTGAGCGAGGGATTTTTTTAAAATGAATAAAAAAACATTTCGATGAAAATATATACCATTTGTATTCTTCATTTATTTTACGACGAAAATTGTTTTGCATTTCTCCTTCTCATACATTTCGATAAAACAGTTCTTTACATACATTTTTACATAGTCAAACACTTCAAACGTCGAAACGATGGTGAGACGACTGTGATCTGGACGGCTGTTCCACTCAACGATGCTGCCCCAACGAATTTGCCCTTTTCCACCATACTCCACGACGATGGAACTTGACGCTGATGTATTTTCCACAACTGCATGTAGAATTGACTCTTACGCGCCAGTTGCAGCATACTCTCGATGATGCAGACAGCCGTTCGACGATGGTGTTCCAACGAATTTCGTATTTTTCCACCATGTGTTCTCAGACTTGGAAAAAGTCTATGCTGTTGTATTTTCCACCTTTGTATGTCATCCAGAGACGATGATCCCGTGCCGCTTGCCGCATTCGCTCGAACGTTTCCAAATCTTCATCGAAGGCCTTCACAAGTCGCGCTGGTAAGAAGATAGTGAATTCATCCGCGATGTCCGCGAGGTAGCGTTTCCCAAACTTGGTTTGTACGGCCCTCATGTCGGAGATTCGATGATCCGAGTGAACGCGGAGTTCTGACAGCTTCTTCGTTGGAAGGAATTCCGCCATCACGCTGACTTTGTTGATACTCGAGAGATCCATTTTCCCCGCACTTTCAAAGTTCTTTTTGGAGAGATGTTGATGTCGCGGTGGAATACTGCAGTCTGAGCTTGGACTACGAAATTATAAGCTCCCTCATAACCCTCCCACTTAAATTTTCAAACTTCTCCCCACTTTTCCAATCATGAAAAACAGGTTCAAACACTTTTGAAGAACCTCGTACGTGGAGAATTTCCCCCACGACATTTTTTCACACTCCCAAAAACAGGTTCAAACACGTTTGAAGAACCCCGTACGTGGAAAATTTCCACAGCATTTTTCACATTCCCGACGTTGAGGTGGGGGGCCATCGATGTGATCTTTCATCTGTGGTGTATTATAATGCTCCATACATGGAAGATATGATATCACTTCATTATCGTTCCGATGATGTTCTGGCAAACGATCCCACAATAAGCCAACATATTCACCCCAATATTTTAGGAGCAAGACCTTTGGAACCTGTTCGAGCTCGTTTTTGGTCAAGTCCAGGGGGTGCTTGGCCGGATGCACTGCGTACATACTCGCACATCTGAACATCTCGACGTTATATTTCGTAATGAATACGAGTCCTCGATACATCGAAACATTTTTTTCCCGAGTGCAGCTGTGCTCCGGTGGCCCATCTGGGGTCAAAAACCCTTTGACGATAGGTCTCTAAAGTTTATAGTTTTTCCGAGAAATCCCGACTTGTCAGGGCCTGTGTCGGGTGTTGGCGAGAGTCGTGACAGGAGTGGACACGCATACAAACATTTGAAAGATTTCGGAAACGAAACCAAGCGCATCACACCTGCATTACATAAATAAACAGCTTTGAAAAGCCGTCCCCTTCATGTATCGCTTCAAATTAACGAAATTTTCCTACCCATATATGGCCATTACATACACATATCGTGTGTGTGTGTGTGTGTGTGTGTGAGAGTTCTATTTTCACACGGACTAAATAGTGTAGAAAGAAAAACACTGCATCGATGCTAATCTTTTTTATGTCTATAATAAATTAGGAGATTTATGGGTTTTCAACGGTCACTCACCACTACCTGACCCCCGCCCCCACAAAACACTCGTCGACGACGGCTTCCCCCTCCCGACAGTCGCTCTTCCGACCACATGGCTACCCCCTCCACAGAGACCCCTGACGTCACGTCCCCGCGCTGGACCCCCCCCCCCGCCACCAGGCACTTGGCTTCCCCGCGCTGGACCCCGCCGCCCCGCTCCCCCCTGAGATCCCTGCGTTAGAACCGCCCTAGCTCTTCTACTTGTGTCGGGCTATGTTTTAGTTGTAGCAATAATCGATTTTGATTTTCAAATTTGAATGCATTGTGCGTCCATAAGGGTCCCCCATTGTGCACAGCATCACACAAATGCAGAAGTAAATGAAAATGATATTTCATTTTATATTTTCCGTAATAAATTTAAAATTTTGTTACGAAATTGATTAATAGTTTTCGCGCATTTTCTAAAGCGTTCGATGTTATTGAATTACCTAGAAGGATTGCCATAGCAGCAACAAATGAGCCCAATGTGCTAAGTATTTTAAATGCAAAATTCCTTTGCGATAAACCAACGAGTAAAATAGTATACACGAACGCCATTCTGATACTTTCCATAATTTTCTTTCATTGATACTGCGCGGTGTTCTGTGGATGATCGACGGTAGTGTGATTTGTGTGAGTCTTTTTTCAATCATCGCTATTTTTTCTGGACTTCCCACACAACATTCTTTGTGTACAGAAGACAAAATGATGTCGGTGAATTGGTGAGTAACACCTAGCAAACGTGCCTAAATGTAATCGGGTGGCATTCCTGAGACTAAATCGAAATGTAATAAATTCATTAATACAGAAGGCCTCATAACTTCTTTTTCGTCTACTTTTGTCGTCGCAGTACTAATTTCGATCATCTTTTTTTAAATACCATTATCCGTTCTTAGATTTGGCACGTCTACAGATATTGGGTATTTTCTGATATTTTTGACATTTTCACCTGGATGATACCAGTATGTACACCCGTAATATCCCGTATATTGTTTCATCGACAGTACATCACAACGACACGGAGAATCGACACAACAACAAATGAAAAAGAGTTTACTGTTAATAACTTCTTCTCCCAAACGCCGGTTAAATCCCTCTGTCATTAATTAATTTGCTTGATTGACGAATGGCTTACGGAATACATTCATGTCTGGTTCGTGCTTGTCTACCAAAGTCCAGCCAAAATAATATTTTTTCCATGAGATTTCGTTCTTAATTCGTTAATTTCCAAATAAATCGGCCATACAGAAAACTTAGACGATTTGGCATGTTGGCAACCATCGGTATTGAAAGACACGACATATTTTTCCAATCGCGTAGCATTCGTAGTTCTACATACTTTCGGTAAATACGACCATCTTATATATCTTCCATAGCCGTCCCGGTCATTTTTGTGCGGTTGAATCGTGATTGTAGACTTTTTACGGTATTTTCATTTCTCAAAAGATTTACCAGTTGACTTTCAATATCAAATTCTATAAAATATAATTCTTTCATTCTCGGATCGAATGTATACCCACAAGTACAAACGATTTTCTGCACGTCTTTTTTTTATTTAAATAAGCTTTGTAATGAGAACAGTACAAATGGTCCTTTGCCTTTTTCACATGAGACAGAAAATACCGGAACAGTTGGAATTTTGTGTCCGGTATTTTGTTGTTGCCGTGAAAAAGATTTATTGCTCGCAAAATATCCACGATTGCAACCCAAGTAATCGACATAACAGTTAGCCGAGCTTCTCCAATAGTTGTGCTGCTGCAGTTGCATATCACATCATTTATAAGAGAGTTGTCGATTTTTCCAGCTGTCTCACCAACATTGTAATCTGTTTCCATGAAACTGTTGTCTTCCACTTGCTACAATTAATAATAATGGATGTGTGGTAAATATATTTTGTTTAATGTCAATATCTCAAATTCAATGTTTTTTGTCAAACGTGCGGTACATACATTTCAACGAAAAAATTAGGTAATGCTGAATAATTTAGAATATTTACCTCATTGAAGTTCCCACAATTATCAAAATCAGATTTTTCCGAAAAACAATCCTCCAAATTGTTATTTTCACTGCTTCCGCTCGATGTACTTTGATAGGTTTCGTCGACAGCATTTTTTGTGAGGCATTTTCTGAAGAAGTTGATGGAAATATTCTCTCCTCTTGTTCATCATTTTGAAAATTCTGGATGAAAAATGTCTCTGGCACATAACTCTGTATCTGCAAAAATCTTAATTGGTCAATGTGGTACTTATACAATCAATAAACTTAGGGATTATTAACAAGACACATAATTTGACATTTAAAGGATTACATTTTTCATGTATTTTTTAGTTGAAATATTATTTATTTTTCATTACATGTATATGTATTAAAACAGTTACGAAAAGTAAGAAAAATGCATGACAGTATTTGTCAACGTATGAATTGTTATGATTTAAACCTTTATTTGTAGATTTATCGTTATTCTTTATTCTGTAATTATAGCGTGTCGCGCATTCGTTATATATATAAACATATACCTGTTACGATGTTTGATAATTAAATTGTAAGTGTTTTTATTTATATTGTCACGTGCGACGTTATTATTTTTTTTATCAGAACAAACAAAATTGTATTCGTGCGAGAAGCAATAGAGCCGGCTATTTCTATTTCAATTTTTCACCGCAACCAAAAATGGAAGCCTGCGAGAATACCCACCCAAATTTTATTGCTTCTCACACCACATAACCACATGCGCCACTAGACCATAGCGAAGATGTACTCTTTCCTTGTTTATCAACTGCGCACAATACCAAATGCACGTATTTTCGTGTCACGAGCCGCTCTGCTATTTTTTCCGCTCTGCATCAGAGCTTTATATTATATACGAACAGTCTAGCCCAACACTTTTACACGGCGTTACGCTGTCCCAAATCCGGGTCTTCCATAGAAAAGTGTGAGAATACGTGTGTGTTATCAAAAATATTGTCGACGAGAATAAGGATACGAAATTGTAAAATAGCGATACCGCTCCAGATTATAAAAGGCATTTACGATATTATAATATTTACTTGGAATGTACCAAATTTATTCCTTCATCGAGTGTTAATTAAACTACTGTGTGATTTAAAACATTGAAGTTCCATCATTTCCGATTTCCCCAACCCATAAAAGAAACAAGATCTCTCGAGGTCTGACAGCAAACGATCCCACATGATTATTATCCTGAAGAGCACTCGAGACCAGGGTTGCCAGATTTTTCCAACCTCGAAACGCCACCAGAGGTGACCCAAACCGCCAACTATGTGGCGGTCCACTCGCTTTCCTGGCATTCCCAAACTTCGCGCCGTCCAATGAGATTCCGTCTCCGCCCGACCAATCAGCGACTCTTTCTTTCCGCTAGCGCTCCTCTTATTCCTAGATCGTTATTCGCCTTACCGGTCTTCTACCTGCGCATTCCGTCGTGGCAACACGTGTTTTACTTGTGAACTTTTACCGCTAACAGCGGCCATCTTTATGTAACATATTATAAAGTAAAAGACTGAATAATGTTTGGAAAAAATATAACTGTGATTAATGCATATCCCCACAGTAATTGGTGACCCCTTTAGTGATCGAAAATTATCATTCGATACGTACTCCAAAAATAAACACGCGCGCTCCCCGTGCTCCAAAAGTACCGGTACATTTCGCGCTCCAAAAACTCTGCAGTGTACCACATCCACGTGCATCGTCATCAAAATTGAACAACCGGGTGCCTAAATCGGGTGTGAGCGTCAACGAACAATTAACAAAAACAGTGACAATTATATTTTGTTAAATCATTGTGCGCGATACTCATGCATTCGCCACGAAGATCGGAAGGCAGCAACATTAGCGCTGACGGCTCGGGAAATCAGCGAGATCCTTCCGAGAACAATTCTTCTACGGTTACCGCAGACGGAAACGACGTTTCTATGGACCCAAATGCGCAAACCGTCGCTCACGTTTCGGAGGTACGCAGTATCAAGCTACCTCCATTTTGGCAAAACGACCCGGCCCTTTGGTTCGCACAGGTAGAAGCTCAGTTTTATTCACACAGAATTACCGCGGATAATTCAAAATATTTTACGGTTGTCGATGCACTCGATTCCGGCGTGCTGCAACAAGTATCAGATCTCATACGATCTCCTCCATTAGATGAGAAATATGAGACCCTGAAAAGAAAATTAATCGAGCGTTTTTCAGACTCTAATGAGACGCAACTCCATAAATTATTAACTGAAATGCAGCTCGGCGATCGAAAACCTACACAACTTTTGCGTGAAATGCGCACTCTCGCCGCAGAGAGAGTTCCCGAGGATCTGCTACATTCTTTGTGGATTAAACGTATGCCGACGTGCGTACGTTGCGTATTATCGGCAAGCGAAGGCGTCGAATTATCGAAATTGGCCGACATCGCAGACAGGATCATAGAGGCAAATTCCCATTCTCTAGTCATGGCGACGGAAGCGCGCCCGAGGTCGCCTCATAGAGAATCCGACCTAACCGATCTTCGCGAAAGCATCAAAGACATCGAGAAACGATTAATAACGCTCACTCACGAGGTACGTAGAGGAGTTTCCCGGGAGAACGACAAAGAGAACAAAACACCAGGTCGATCGCGTTCATCTAGCCGTAGGCGTGAGGTCGAGATTTGTTTTTATCACAGGAAATACGGGCCAAAAGCTCACAGGTGTTCAAAACCATATGCTTTTGAGAATCAAATTACGCCGCCTTCAGCGGAAAACTAATATCACCGCCGTCAATTTCGACGGCCGACGGCGGTGTATTGATTCAACGCCGCCTTCTTATCACGGATGCCACTCAGGGGATACGTTTCCTCGTCGATTCGGGTTCTGACGTGTCGGTAATTCCTCATAGAAATTTTCGACGTCTTTCCGGATCACATTCGTTGAAGCTGTTCGCGGCAAATCGCTCGGAAATCGCGACTTTCGGTACTTACCTTTTACAGGTTAACTTAAACCTTCGCAGGGATTTCAAATGGCATTTCATTGTCGCCGACGTTTCCTCGGCCATTTTGGGAGCCGACTTTCTCTCTCATTACGATCTTTTGATCGATCTCAAGAGGAAGCGCCTTATCGACGCAAAAACTGGACTTACGTCCCTCGGCGATGTCATAAGAGTATCGGAATTCGGAATTTCCGCCATCGATCAAAATACCGAATATGGTAATTTGCTTAAGGAATTCATTGACGTTGTTACGCCGCGTTCGACCCACCGACCTGCGACTCATCCGATCGAGCACCATATAATCACGCATGGACCTCCAGTCGTCGCCCGTCCTCGTCGTCTCGCCGGTGAAAAACTGAAAGCAGCAGAACGCGAATTTCGAATTATGCTGGAGCAAGGAATTTGTCGTCCTTCAAGCAGCCCATGGGCGAGCCCCTTACATATGGTGAAGAAGAAATCGGGGGATTGGCGTCCTTGCGGGGATTATCGCTAATTAAACGCAATTACGGTTCCGGATCGTTACCCAATCGCGCATATCCACGATTTTTCCAATAAACTATATGGTAAAACCATATTTACAACACTGGATCTCGTGCGTGCTTATTTTCAGACACCGGTAGTTGAATCCGACGTTCCCAAAACAGCTGTCGTCACTCCGTTCGGATTCTTCGAGTTTGTAGCGATGCCGTTTGGACTTCGAAACGCCGCGCAAACTTTTCAACGTTTTATGGATTCCGTTCTACGTGGACTAGATTTCGTCTACTGTTATATCGACGACATTTTGATCGCTTCATCCAGTCTCGCTGAGCATTGAGAACATTCGCGCCTCGTCTTCCAACGTCTTCAAAAATTTGGGTTAACTATCAACGTTCCTAAGTGCCAATGGGGAAAATCAAGCATCGAATACTTGGGGTACCTCATCTCGGAAGAGGGATCCAAGCCGCTCCCATCTAAAGTCGAAGCCGTTAGAAATTATTAACAACCGGAGAATGTCGTTGAGTTGCGCCGCTTTTTGGGTATGATCAATTTTTATCGCAAATTTCTCCCACAGGCTGCGAGATTTCAAGCGCCTCTTTGCGAATTCCTACGCAATGCAGGAAAAGGGGACAAACGTCCTATTAACTGGACACCCGAGTCAGAGCGTGCGTACGCCGATTGTAAGGTGAGTTTATCCGAAGCGATGCTTTTGGACCACCCGTCTCCCACGGCTCCTTTGGCTCTCGCAACCGACGCTTCAGACGTCGCCATCGGAGCATCGCTCGATCAATTGGTCGATGGGAACTGGCATCCCTTGGGTTTCTTCTCTCAGAAGCTCACCCCTGCAGAGAAACGGTACAGCACTTACGATCGGGAACTTCTCGCTATCTACAAAGGACTCAAGCACTTCAAGCACTGGGTGGAAGGTCGCAATTTCGTAATTAAGACCGACCATAAGCCTCTGGTCTATGCTTTTGCTCAAAACCCTGAAAAAGCTTCTCCGCGCCAACTCAGACAGTTAGATTTCATCTCTCAATACACGACTGAAATAGTCCACGTAAGCGGTGCTAACAACGTCGTCGCAGATGCTTTCTCTCGTCTAAACGCCATTCAAACGCCCGTCGTCGTTAGTACTGACGATTTGAAGGAGGCCCAAGAACACGATGAAGAGCTTCAAGATTTGCTACGCTCCAATTCTAGTCCATTCAAACTGCAAAGACTTACATTAGACTCTAGAGATTCGTTGTTTTGTGATATTTCCACAGGAGTTATCCGTCCGTACGTGCCGGAACCCCAGCGAAAGAAGATCTTCGATGCTGTTCATGGTCTCGCCCACCCTAGTGGCCGTTCTACATGCCGGTCAATTCGCCAACGTTTCGTCTGGCCTGCCATGAGAAAAAACATCCTACATTGGGCACGGACATGCATCCCGTGCCAACGCGCAAAGATCCAGCGTCACACGAAAAACAGCCCTGAGAAGTTCGGTGTTCCGGATGGAAGATTTGACCACATTCACCTCGACATCGTCGGCCCGCTGCCTCCTGCTCGTGAATTTCGATATTGCCTCACGATGATCGATAGATTTACCCGCTGGCCTGAGGCTATCCCTCTTGAAGAGATCACAGCGGACACCATCGCAACGGCTGTCTACACGAATTGGGTAGCTCGTTTCGGATCCCCTCGAACAATTACCACCGACCAAGGTGCTCAATTCGAATCAATCCTTTTCAAAGCACTCGCCAATTTGATTGGAGCCAACCGTACCAGAAGTACCGCGTACCATCCGGCTACTAATGGCATCGAGGAACGTTGGCACCGAACCTTCAAAACTGCGATTATGTGCCACGCGAAGACACCTTGGGTCGACTTACTTCCTACCGTCCTACTCGGTTTACGTTCTTGTTTCAAGGAGGATCTTAGCGCTTCAACCGCCGAACTCGTGTACGGAAGGCCACTCCGGATACCGGGCGAATTTTTCACGGAGGAAGATCCGCCGGCAGATCCGCAGATCTTCGTGGAAAATTTCCGCGAGCATATGCGTTCGATCAAGTCCACACCAACCGCGCATCACATTAGAAGGAGCATGTTCGTGCACCAAGACTTATACAATTGTACACATGTTTTTCTTCGCGACGACGCCGTCCGTAAGCCGTTGCAGCCGCCTTACACCTGACCTTTCGAAATTTTATCCCGCTTAACGGACAGACTGTTCAAAATTAAAATCGATGGAAAGGAGCGAAACGTCACGACGGAGAGGTTAAAACCTACATATACGATCAATCGAGAGGACTTTCCGGAGAATCGGCCTACTGTTAACCAAGGGCCTGTACCATTAAACCCTCCTTTGCCTGGCCTAAAAACATATCCTCCCAAAAAAAAGAAATCTGTTCATTTCGTAACTTGATACAAAGTTACTAGGGGGGGAATAATGTGGCGGTCCACTTGCTTTCCTGGCATTCCCAACCTTCGCGCCGTCCAATCAGCGACTCTTTCTTTCCGCTAGCGCTCCTCTTATTCCTAGATCGTTACTCGCCTTACCGGTCTTCTACCTGCGCATTCCGTCGTGACAACACGTGTTTTACTTGTGAACTTTTACCGCTAACAGCGGCCATCGTTATGTAACATATTATAAAGTAAAAGACTGAATAATGTTTGGAAAAAATATAACTGTGATTAATGCATATCCCCACAACTACAGGAACAGAGATTAGTAGGGAGATGCACAACCATGGAGGCTAGAGTGGGAGGAGGCCGATCTGTGCATTTCAAAGTGGCTACAAAAATGTGGTCAGACCGGGATGGCGCCACTATCTCTAAAACCTCGTGCACGAAGCTGAGTATCGATGTCGTGTAAGAGAGATGGAAGAGGATCGAATACGCATCCCAGCAAGCAGTGCAGCGAGATCGCGCGCAAAAGTTACCCCCTCTCTGGTCTCTTACGCGCCCATCACACAATCATAGTAGCGCGTGTCCGTGAGCGAGCGACGCTCGGACATCTTCGGAAAGAGCCGAGCGCGCCGAAGTTTCCCGACCGCTCCTTCGGCAGCTACACCAACACATGGACGCCGAGCTCGTTCATGTGCGGCCAAGTCGAAAGAAGGCTTCAAGGGAAAAAGCAATGTGAGCACGACTCGCGCGTAACGTCACCCGACGGAACGCGCGAGGCTTTTAGATGATTTCGATGCTTATTTAGCTCTTGATTCTCTGCGTTATCAATGTATACAAAAAAATGTATCGCGCACCCTGATCGCTTATTTTTTTAGTTTATACGTTGATTCAAATATAATAATAAATCTAAATTACAACTTATTTATCTTCTAAAAAATTATTTACGCTTTACTCACACCCGTCCTTATGCCAAATAAATTATAATTCATAAAAGTAAGCGGAAATATATTTATATTCGTATTATTATATTAATTCTCATACTTTCATCAAGCGATAAAGCATTATCCCCAAAAACAAGCCAATCAACCATTCGTCCGCGAATCGTCAGTACCAGAAGTGCATATTCTACAAGCGATGGGATGGTCCCGTTGGTAGCGTTCCTGGCTTCGGTCCGCAGGGGCGCAGGATCATTCCCCGCGCTCGGTGCTTTTTTTAAAATTATTATTACTATTAATTCTTGTTTGATTAGTTATTTTTATTAGTTATCATTATTATTTTAATTAGTTATCTTTTAGTGTCGAAAAATTTATCGCGCACTCCGACCGCTTATTTGATTAGTTTGTACGTTAATTTAAATGTAATAATAAATGTAAATTACAACTTATTTGTCTTCTAAAAAATTGTTTGCGCTTTACTCACACCCATCCCTATGCCAAATAAATTGTAATTCATAAAAGTAAGCGGAAATATATTTATAGTCGTATTATTATATTCATTCTCGTAAGGTACGATTCGCGGCCGGATGGATGATTGGCTTGTTTTTGGGGATAATGCTTTATCGCTTGATGATAGTATATGAGAATAAATATATAAAAATGCGAATATAAATATATTTCCGCTAACTTTTATGAATTATAATTTATTTGGCATAGGGACGGGTGTGAGTAAAGCGCAAACAATTTTTTAGAAGATAAATAAGTTGTAATTTAGATTTATTATTACATCAAAATTAACGTACAAACTAATCAAATAAGCGGTCGGAGTGCGCGATAAATTTTTCGACACTAAAAGATAACTAACTAAAATAATAATGATAACGAATAAAAATAACTAATCAAATAAGAATTAATGGTAATAATAATTCTAAAAAAAGCACTGAGCGCGCGGAACGATCCCGCGCCGCTGCGGACCGAAGCCAACAACGCTACCAATAGGACCATCTCATCGCTTGTAGAATATGCACTTTCTGGTACTGACGATTGGCGGCCAGATGGATGATTGGCTAGTTTTTGGGGATAATGCTTTATCGCTTGATGAATTAATATAATAATACGAATATAAATATATTTCCGCTTACTTTTATGAATTATAATTTATTTGGCATAAGGACGGGTGTGAGTAAAGCGTAAACAATTTTTTAGAAGATAAATAAGGTGTAATTTGGATTTATTATTATATTTGAATCAACGTATAAACTAAAAAAATAAGCGATCAGGGTGCGCGATACATTTTTTTGTATACATTGATAACGCAGAGAATCAAGAGCTAAATAAGCATTGAAATCTTGTAAAAGCCTCGCGCGTTCCGTCGGGCGACGTCACGCGCGAGTCGTACTCAGATTGCTTTTTCCCTCGAAGCCTTCGTTTCGGCTTGGCCGCACATGAACAAGCTCAGCGTCCATGTGTTGGTGTAGCTGCCGAAGGCGCGGTCGGGAAATTTTGGCGCGCTCGGCTCTTTCCGAAAATGTCCGAGCGTCGCTCGCTCACCGACACGCGCTACTATGATTGTGTGATGGGCGCGTAAGAGGCTAGAGTGGGGGTAACTTTTGCGCGCGATCTGGCTATATATCACTTTGCATCTCTCTCGCACGCAGCCTACTTCTCAAGTATCATGCTGCCTTATGCACAGCTCACTTCTCATTATTTACTTGTTCCGTGTCTGTCACACGCAGCTCACTTCTCTAGGTCTTAGCAATAGTGGCGCCATCCCAGTTTGACCACATTTTTGTAACCACTTTTTTCAAGTCTCTCCATAAGAGATCGGACTCCTCCCACTCTAGCCTCCCTGTGCACAACGCTCCCCTTTTCGGCGCGCCTCGTAAATGGCGCTAAATCGCGGCGGCGAGTTCGGGAGTATGATTTCGTGATCATCGCCTCTGTCGAGGTTGCAGATTCCCTTGTAGCCGCTCGAGGCAGTGATCACCGCTCAAGTCGGTATCGCAGTCAACGAGAACACGAATGGGTAGCTCGGTGGGGGAAAAGTCTCTGCAGAGATTAGTAGGGCGATGCACAACGCTCCCCTTTTCGGCGTGCCTCGTAAATGGCGCTAAATCACGGCGGCGAGTTCGGGAGTATGATTTCGTGATCATCGCCTCTGTCGAGGTTGCAGATTCCCTCGTAGCCGCGCAAGTCCGTGATCGCCGCTCAAGTCGATATCGCAGTCAGCGTGAACACGAATGGGTAGCTCGGTGGGGGAAAAGTCTCTGCCCCTCGCAAATCGCGCACGCTCGACAGGCGAACGGAGCGAGGTTTTCCGTCCGATCGACATATATGTGTGGCCGTACTGCGGATTGGGATCTGCATTAAATTAATTTCAAAGTGAAAAACATGTATCGAATTCTTTGTTTTCTCTCGGTTGCCCGTTTATGCCGAAAATGCGGGTTAAAAAAATTAACGACAGACCGCGTTGAAAAATAAAACGCCGAAACGACCGTGGAAGGTTCATAAAGAAATCTTGAGCCTTTGTCGCGATCGTTTCGACATTTGTTTTCAACAGTGAACATTATAGATAAGGGTGTATCCCAAATGTTTCTCTATTTGCAATGAGCCTCGTGGCTGAGTTGGCAGCGTGAGGGATTAACGATGCTTACGGTCCGGGTTCAATCCCCGGTGAACTAACTTTTTTCTTTATTTTATATTCAGAAAATTTCAAACTTAATCTCGCTTTAGCTATTCTCGCCTGTTCAGGCACTATTTATGATATTTAATTCGTATATGCTTAATAAAAAAAACAAAACATTGCTATCGAGGATCGAACCCGTGTCGTCTACACTCAGAGCACGCACGCTGATTTCTCAACCGCGAGGCTCTTGTGACTGCAAACGTGCCTTACGTATGTAGTAGAACCTCGATTATCCGAACCAATTGGGACCGAGACTAGTTCGGATAATCAAAAGGGAAGGGTCTCACTTGCACAATGTTTATCTCTACAACGCTGCAAGTGCGTTTTTCAACTGTACAATGACTTATCTCTCATCTGTGCAAACTCGGCAATCCACCAACTGTACAAGAGCCTCAAGTTTGCAATATTGAATCTCTACAACGGTCTAGCCTTATGATCATCCCTACAACGTATTTATTCGGATTTGTATCAACTGCACAACGAGGCATTTGCAATATGCTTCAATTCTACAATGTATCAACTCTACAAGAACTTTGAGTACTCAACGTTCAACTGGGCAATATTTTCAACTCTACAACAGCTGGTATATCAGGTGTATCAATTGAAGATGAGATATATATTAGCCTATTAACGCCCAAGCGACTATGTTTGAACACTTGAGAGAAAAAGGATTTTTTTTGCAGTCTACAGCAGAAATAATGTCCCCCACTCCAAGTAAAATCGCCCGTTCTTCCGATTTATGGTATCAACTTTGACTTTTGACCCTTCCTAAGGAACGAAAAAGGGGTTTTAACTCGAAAAGCGGGCTAAAATCAAAACATTCGTGGTTTTTCAGCGATAGGTAGGTAGTAAAGCATTGACAGTGCCCTATTTCAATCACTCTGCTCAATAGTGGTTGATTTCAGGTTATTGAAAAAAAAATTGAGTAAGGACTCTTCCAGCTCGATTTTCTCAATCCGGCAGCATTCGTCGATCTAAGTAATGTATTTATTACCATTTTACCTGCAATTAAATAACCTCATAAATAAACAAATATATTAATTCATGAATGAATAAACAAAGAAAGTTGTTGTTTTTTTTCATTCGCATTTACGTGTAATTCGGCAATGGGGCAGAACGTAGATGATCCGATTACCCGGACAGATCGAAACACACACATCTGCCATTTCGCTGTATGAGCCAAATTCATGAATTTCATACCAAAATGAGTAAGAATACAACGGTTTTTAGCGATTACAAATATGTTTTCATCCATTTGTCCACGAATGTTTTGATTTTACCCCGATTTTCAAGTTAAAACCCCTTTTTCGTCCCTTAGGAAGGGTCAAAAGTCAAAGTTAATACCATAAATCGGCCATAATACCATTTTCTTTCAAGTGTTCAAACATAGTCGCTTGGGTGTTAATAGGCTAATATATATTTCTTCTTCGATTGATACACCTGATATACCAGCTGTTGTAGAGTTGACAATATTGCCCAGTTGAACGTTGAGTACTCAAAGTTCTTGTAGAGTTCATACATTGTAGAATTGAAGCATATTGCAAATGCCTCGTTGTGCAGTTGATACAAATCCGAATAAATACGTTGTAGGGATGATCATAAGGCTAGATCGTTGTAGAGATTCAATATTGCAAACTTGTACAGTTGGTGGATTGCCGAGTTTGCACAGATGAGAGATAAGTCATTGTACAATTGAACAATGGACTTGCAGCGTTGTGGAGATAAACATTGTGCAAGTGAGACCCTTCCATCAAAAGTTCGGATAATCGAAACGTGGGTTTTTTGGGACGAGATCATCAACAACACCTTTTTACATAAAAACAGTACATAAATATACATTAAAATTTGACATACATATTAACGTTGAAATATATCTATATACACAGGGTGGCCGGAACATTGGAGTCCAAAAATAAAATTTAGGTCCCTTGTATCGTGGGGTATCCGAATAACCCCCATGTATGTCCCGCCACTTTTCATAGTTTTCGAGTTATGAATTTTTTTTAAATCTGAAAAAAAGTAGAAGCCTGTCGAGATTTTTTTTGCAACTGAATCTTTATGAGTAGTACTTTTATGCATAAAATAATGAGCTTCGTATCTGTGATGGAAGTTATGAAAATGTTGGTCTAAAGTGAAAAATTTACGTTCGGTAAATTATGACTTTAATTTTCAACTTTAAATTAAAAATCTAAACAGGTGACTTCATGGTTCCTAATTAGGCCCCAAAAATTCGCCAGACTCTCAGCTTTCATAATCATTTAAAAAAAGTAGTACTTAATAGGGCTACTTTGGCTTCAATTGACCTTCAAAGACAGCGAGGTGGAAAAATTCTTCAAATTAGACATCTGATTTTTAAAAATCTGCCCATTTTATCATTCCTAAGGTTATTTAGTTTGTTAACTAACCAAAAATGACTGCAGGGAAAGCTAAGATTTAAATATGCGAAGGTTTATTTTTTTTAGTTTAATTTAAGTTTCATGAATTTTGCGCGATCCGTTCTCGTGGATCAGGTAAAAGAGTTGCGCCCTCGTTTACGCGGTCCGTTCTCATTACGAGAACGGATGGCGCAAAATTCATTAAACTTAAATTAAACTAAAAAAAATAAACCTCCAAATGTTTAAATCTTAGCTTTCCTGCAGTCATTTTTGGTTCGTTAACAAACTAAATAATCTTAGGAATGATAAAATGGGCAATTTTTTAATTTTAATTAGATGGCTAATTTTACGAATTTTCCACCTCGCCGTCTTTGAAGATCAATTGTAGCCAAAGTAGCCCTATTAAGTACTGATTTTTTTGATGATTATGAAAGCTGAGAGTCTGGCGCATTCTTGAGGCCTAATTAGGAACCATGAAGTCACCTGTTTAGATTTTTTATTTAAAGTTGAAAATTTAAGTTATAATTTACCGAACGTACATTTTTCACTTTAGACCAACATTTTCATAACTTTCATCACAGTTACAGAGCTGATTATTTTATGCATAAAAGTACTGCTCATGAAGATTCAGTTGCAAAAAAAAATCTCGACAAAGTCTTCGACGTTTTTTTTAGATTTTTTTCTAATTGGTCAGGTCGAAAATTATCAAAAATTCAGAAAAAAATGCATAACTCGGAAACTATGAAAAGTCGAGGGACATACATGGGGGTTATTCGGATACCCCACGATACAAGGGACCTAAATTTTATTTTTGGACGTCAATGTTCCGGTCACCCTGTATATATATGCGTGCGTGCGTGCGTGCGTGCGTGCGTGCGTACGTGCGTGCGTGTGTGTGTGTGTGTGTGTGTGTGTGTGTGTGTGTGTGTGTGTGTGTGTGTGTGTGTGTGTGTGTGTGTGTGTGTGTGTGTGTGTGTGTTTTAAACACCTGAAAAAAGTCGAATGCCTTCTTAAATATTTATTTTATAAAATCGTCCATTTTTTATTGACGAACGGCTGTAACGCGTTTTGAGAAGTCTCGCGCCGTTTGAGAAGGAGAAGTTGCGGTGGGTTGCTCATTGTTGCTCACGGCGGTGGCAGCGAGCAACAATGTATCTTTCGCGCCAACATTCGGATAATTGAGCGGATCATTCTTAAATAACATTCTTATATATATGAGCGGATATTCTCATATACTATCATCAAGCGATAAAGCATTATCCCCAAAAACAAGCCACATCCATCCGGCCGCGAATCGTAACTTACGAGAATGAATATAATAATACGACTATAAATATATTTCCGCGCTAGCAATTTTGGCAACTGCAAAGTCAACCGAAATAATCAACGGTTGAATTTGGACAGCTTTACAACTATAAAGTCGACCGTAAAAAAAATCCTAATGGTTGATTCAACGGTTGTTTAACCGCGGCCATTTTGTTTTCGCTGGATGGTTGTCTCACTCCGTCGCACAATCTGCTGCGGATAGTCCCCCCCCCCCCCCCCCAGTGTTTGATGACTCAATTCTCCGCAAATCATCAATTTAATTATCAAGACAGTATAATTTGATTAATCATTAAATATATTGCGTCGAGTCAACCATCCAATCAACCGCCGAGTTAACCATCGAGTCAACCATCCACAGAAAACGCAGGATGGTCGACTTTCAAAGATGAACAGTTGAGAAGCTGTCCAAATTCAACCGTTGAACTTTTACGTTGACTCAACTGTCTTGTACAACCGGTTGACCAAAATGACAGGGCGCTTACTTTTATGAATTACAATTTATTTGGCATAGAGACGGGTGTGAGTAAAGCGCAAACAATTTTTTAAAAGATACATAAGTTGTAATGTAGATTTATTATTACATTCAAATTAACGTACAAACTAATCAAATAAGCGGTCGGAGTGTGCGATAAATTTTTCGGCACTAAAAGATAACTAATAAAAATAATAATGATAACTTAATAAAAATAACTAATCAAACAAGAATTAATAGTGATAATAATTTTTAAAAAAAGCAGTGAGCGCGAGGAACGATCCTAAGCTTCTGCGGACCGAAGCCAGGAACGCTACCACCGGGACCATCCCATCGCTTGTAGAATATACACTTTCTGGTACTGACGATTCGCGGCCGGATGGTTGATTGGCTTGCTTTTGGGGATAATGCTTTATCGTTTGATGAAACTATGAGAATTAATATAATAATACGAATATAAATATATCTCCGCTTACTTTTATTAATTATAATTTATTTGGCGTAAGGACGGGTGTGAGTAAAGCGTAAACAATTTTTTAGAAGATAAATAAGTTGTAATTTGGATTCATAATTATATTTAAATTAACGTATAAACAAAAGAAATAAGCAATCAGGGTGCGCGATACATTTTTTTGTATACATTGATAACGCAGAGAATCAAGAGCTAAATAAGCATCGAAATCATCTAAAAGCCTCGCGCGTTCCGTCGGGTGACGTCACGCGCGAGTCGTGTTCACATTGCTTTTTCCCTTGAAGCCTTCGTTTCGGCTTGGCCGCACATGAACGAGCTCGGCGTCCATGTGTTGGTGTAGCTGCCGAAGGAGCGGTCGGGAAACTTCGGCGCGCTCGGCTCTTTCCGAAGATGTCCGAGCGTCGCTCGCTCGCGGACACGCGCTACTATGATTGTGTGATGGGCGCGTAAGAGACCAGCGAGGGAGTAACTTTTGCGCGCGATCTCGCTGCACTGCTTGCTGGGATGCGTATTCGATCGTCTTCCATCTCTCTTACACGACATCGATACTCAGCTTCGTGCTCGAGGTTTTAGAGATAGTGGCGCCAACCCGGTCTGACCACATTTTTCTAGCCACTTTGAAATGCACAGATCGGCCTCCTCCCACTCTAGCCTCCATGGTCCGAGCTCTGAGTACAGACGGCGCGGATTGATCCCCCCGTAGCGCCATTTTTTTGTTATACATATATGAATTAAACATAATAAATAATGCCTGGACAGGCGAGAGTAGCTAAAACGAGAGTAAGTTCGAAATTTTCTGAATATAAAATGAAAAAAAAAATTGATTCACCGAGGATTGAACCCGGACCGTAGCATAGTAATCCGTCACGCTGCCAACTCAGCCAGGACGCTCATTGCAGACGGTGCAGCCAGATCGCGCGTAAAAGTTACCCCCTCTCTAGTCTCTTACGCGCCCGTCACACAATCATAGTAGCGCGTGTCCGTGAGCGAGCGACGTTCGGACATCTTCGGCAAGAGCCGAGCGGGGTCGAAGATTCCTGACCGCGCCTTCGGCAGCTACACCAACACATGGACGCTGCGCACGTTCATGTGCGGTCAAGCCGAAACGAAGGCTTCGAGGGAAAAAGCAATCTGAGCACGAATCGCGCGTGACGTCACCCGACGGAACGCGCGAAGCTTTTAGATTATATCAATGCTTATTTAGCGCTTGATTCTCTGCGTTATTAGTGTATAAAAAAAATGTATCGCGCACTCTGAACGCGTATTTTTTTAGTTTATACGTTAAGGCAGGATTCTACTTTGAAACTTTGAAAACATTTTTTTTTTTTTTTACATTTTTCGAAAGTAAATATGTTCAAGAATGTTCGGTCAAAATTTTATAAAGTTCCAAGCAGTCTAACTATCCTTTTTCGCCTTTCGAACGCACCTACCTGAGCGCGCTATTGTGACCCGCCCGGCGCGCGGCCCGGATAGCCGTCTACCTGGCTTTGTTCGCTAAGACAGATGTTCCCCTATCGTAAACCGTTATACCTATATATGCTTATTAACCAAAGTACATACCTTTGCTTCTCTATATTACCCTTCCGTTATAATTTTCCCTTCGCTTTATAATTCCGGAGTGGAGAATCAGTCGTGATTTGGAGTTCGAACGTGAAGCATCTATCTGTTCGCAATGAATACGAAGAAAGTGTATCGTGCACAGAAAAGTTCTAGTCGTCCATCTAGAACTAGAAAACGTTCTTTTCACGGAAACAGATTTACTGACGAAGGAAGTACGAGCAACACGAGTTCGTCAGCAGCAAAATTGAAAAAATCGAACGATCCGAGTTTTGATGTGAGGACGGCTGGTGCAAGTATAAGAAGGCCAAAGCAAACAACGCTTTAAAAAATTATAAACATCCTCCTGCTCTTGCTAGTGACGTACAAGAGGTGCTGAAGCCGATCTACGAAGATCTAACAAAAACGGAATTACTGGAGAGATGTTTGGGTGGAAACACTCAAAATAACAACGAATGTTTCAACTCTACAGTTTGGGCTATGGCACCGAAACATGTCTTTAATGGCAAAAAAAATCGTCAAAATTGCGTGCCTCACTGCTGCCAGCGTTTTTAATGAAGGATTCAGCCCAGTTTTAAAAATAATCGAAGTCATGGGCATTACAATCGGCCCAACCGTCATGCAGTTCGCCACTATGCGCGACCAACATCGCATCGTTCGAGCAAACCGCCGCTCGACTGAGGCTTCTAAGGAGGGCAGAATTAAAAAAAAAAGGCTAAATTGGATGAAAACAGCCACCTGGAACACGTCGAAGGCATATTATATGGCCCAAGCATCGCTGATTGAGAGTAAGATAATTTTTTCTACGATTTATCACTCACCAAAACTTTAAACGCGTTTTTTTCGAAACGACATGTTCAAGTACCGTGGTCGTGATAACTCAAAAAGTACTGAACCGATCCTTATGAAATTTGGAACACATATTCTATATGTGTGTACCAACCGATCTAACTACAATCAACTTAAAATTTTGATTAGAACTATTTTTTTATTGCAAAAAAAGACCCAAAAAACGCATTTTTTCGTATTTTAGCCGCCATTTTGTTAATTTTGCACGTATCTAAAATATTCTAGTTAGTTCGGTTCCTGAAGACATACTGAACATGAAACTATTTGATTTTGTTGTTTCAGACCATCCGTCGGGAAGATTTCACGACCACGGCAACGGTACCTGCTTTTCGAGGCGTTGGCTTTAAACATATTTTACGTGTACAAAAAATGAATAAAATACATTAAAAAAAATTTTTTTATGTACTTAAAGAGTGTATTTATTGAACAGTTTAAACCCCATATCGATATCTTTAATAGTATTCTCAGAAAAAATTCACGAAAATAGCGTTTTTTTCATGGTTTCAAAGTAGAATCCTGCCTTAATTTAAATATAATAATACAGTAGAACCTCGATTATCCGAACCTCGATCATCCGAACCCTCAATTATCCGAACGATGACTTAGTTTATCCGAACGTTGGCGCGAAAGATACATTGTTGTTCGCTGCCACCGCCGTGAGTAACAATGAGCAACCCAACGCAACTTCTCCTTCTCAAACGGCTGCGAGACTTAGCCGCTCAAAAACGTTACAGCGTACAGCCGTTCGTCAATTAAAAATGATAGATTTTTTTTTTAATATAAAAAAGGTATTCGACTTTTTTCAAGTATTTAAAACAAGTAGTAGAGCTAGGCCGGTTCTAACTCAAGGGGAGGTGGAGTGTCAAAAGTGGTGAAGCCAAGGTGGCGCCACCGTCGTGGGGAGGTCGCCGGGCGCGTGTGACGTCACAGAGAGGCCTATGTGGAGGGGGGGGGGTCATGTGGTCCGTGCAGCGACTGGGGGGGGGGGGGGGTTGATGGGTATTTTGTGTGTATGTGCGTGCGTGCATGCGTGTAGGAAAGCCAAGGTGGCGCTGCGGTCGTGGAGAGGTCGGCGTGTGTGCGTGCGTGCGTGCGTGCGTGTAGGGAAGCCAAGGTGGCGCTACGGTCGTGGGGAGGTCGGCGTGTGTGCGTGCCTGCGTGTAAGGAAGCCAAGGTGGCGCTACGGTCGTGGGGAGGCCGGCGTGTGTGCGTGCGTGCGTGCGTGCGTGCGTGCGTGCGTGCGTGCGTGCGTGCGTGCGTGCGTGCGTGCGTGAGTGCGTGCATGCGTGCGTGCGTGCGTGCGTGCGTTCGTGCGTGCGTGCGTGCGTGCGTGCGTGCGTGCGTGCGTGCGTGCGTGAGTGCGTGCGTGCGTGAGTGCGTGCGTGCTTGCGTGCGTGCGTGCGTGCGTGCGTGCGTGCATGCGTGCGTGCGTGCGTGCATGCGTGCGTGCGTGCGTTCGTGCGTGCGTGTGTGTGTGTGTGTGTAACGTTGTCTCTTAAGAAGTCACGTAGAGGGCTAAGAAAAGGTGCATGAATTTATCCAGATGTTCTTTTTTTTCAACTATCTCGACGGAGGCTCATGTCCGAGACGCTGTTATACAAGGCAACGTTTCAACCACCTCGTCCGAAAGTCTCAAATTTTACGACTCTTTTTTTTCTTACGTCGAGCGCCAGGGACCGTCATACCCTATCGCTTCGCATGTGCAACTTGAGCCTCATCATTCCATGGGTCCACACTTGAAAACCCATAAAATTTTACGACAGCATGTGACGAAGACAGTGATCCGGGGGAAAAAAATGCATTTCCATTGTACAGGGCTTTAGTTTTTCATCTCTGAATGATAATATATACAAGGAGTGCAACGTCAAGCCTTGATGCCGACACTTGAGATCATGCAGGTCTGGACAAGTTAGCCCCATGGTTAAACTAATCATCGTCATCATCGGCGATATCAATAACGTCTCCGTCTACCCCAACTTCCACTTCGTCGTCATGGGCGATATTCACGACAACCTCCATCTCATCATCGACGAGATCGATCACTTCAATTTGGTTCGACATTTTTCTTAACTGATTTTCCGTTTTCCGACTCTTCCACAAGGACACCTCGGAGGTTGACGACTGGAATGGCGAAAACTGCTGTTCCGATCCTTATAGGCTTATAGTAGGGTGGGGACTTATTGTAGAAAAAAACCTTGCAAGATAGTGCATCCTGGCCAGGGGATAAACGAAAGTTTTTTTTCTTTAACTATCCCTGTAGGGGTAGGCATCTGCTGTCCAGAAAAGTGTGCACTCATAGAGGTGAAAGCTGGCCAGGCTCGCCAATCATTGACTTTCGCAATCTCTACAGAACCGCGTCTAGGTCATAGAGACTGAACTCGCGTATTATAAAGAGCATCTTCGAGTTTTTAATATATATTGCCACGTGTTCCAGTATGTATGAAGTCCAGCCTGTCACGAATCATAGCGCTCTCCGCAGAGCAACATCAAACCTATTCAAGTGACACTTGAGGCTATACAGTTTTTACCAAATCAGCCATATTATAAAGACAATTTTTTTTTCTTCGTCGACGTTCAATGCCAGCCTCCGAGCATAGGGAACATTTTGAAAAAATAACATTCCGCTCAAGTAATGTCTTGGCTATCCAAAACACATACGAAAACGAGGTATTTATTACAAAACGATCAACTTTGTGGATCTATGGCCGGAGATTTTTTTTTTAGGCTTCTACCACTGATCCCACTGCATGCACCGTTTGAGCATAGATGCACTCGCGGTCTGGAATACTCACAAAAATACTTTTATTTTTTGCTCCCGTTGAACCCCGATCGGCTCGTTCTGCGTGTGTATTTATTTTTCATGCTTTCCATGTTAAAAGATATCAGCTTGATATTGAAAAACTCTGGTGGAGGTGATTCTATTACATTTTCCGAGCTAGAAGGGAACGACAAAAATATTTTCTGATGGGAGACCATTTTTAATCGTCGGCAGCGCTCAAAAGTGGCCACACTTTGAATGAAGCAGTGAGTTCACATATCTCTCTGGCAAGACTTTTCAACTCGTTAATATGGAGAACAACAATGAACCATCAGAAGAAATCTTGCACAACCAAGCCACGCTCTTAAGTTCGATCGACGACTTTGCTGTGTGGGAGATACAGATCGTCGAGTTCATCAAAGTACTGAAATCGCAAAGCCGAATTAAGCGCCACCGATTATCAACTAAACATCAATAGTCATTGATAGGCCAAATACCGAATCTGGAAGGATTGAAGTATTTCATGTACAGGCATTCTATATGCATGGGTGCAGGACACAACGGTGATGAGTTAATGTGGCGAGAACTCGACTTGAACGCCTGATGGTCTATACTTTAAGTTCTGCTCGATGAATTTCAACAACGTGGAAGTGGTTGAGCTTTACAAAAGATACGTAATCTTACAATAAATGTAAATAAGTATAAATCAATACGCGTTAAATGTTATATCTCATTGCCACGGGAAATAATGATTATGAGGGCTGCGATTAATGTGCAATCAAGAGATAATGCACGTTTCGCATGGGTCACAGTTACAGCTTTATACCCAGCTGAACGAAACAGTGACCACGGATCTTCTTACATGCATTATTCAACGGTATTGAATCTATCGAATATTGAATTCCCAATAACTATAGGTCAAATTAAAAAAAAAAAATTTTGCTTCAAAATAATTTATCCATTAATGTGTGTACCACCGAAGAAGACATTGCTCCGATACGCATGGCTCAACATAAAAAGAAGAAAAGCATATCAATTTGCTGTACATACAAGATACCGAAGATAACAATGTATGGCATATCACATAGATAAAGAACCTGTCAAGCCTCGTGAGCGCAGAACAGAGACAACCATTAAAAAATATATATATGCCATCGGTGTATGAAGTTAACACAATTACTATATCGTCATATGTGCTAGACGAATTAAACAACAATCTATTATTTCGCTGGTGTCGGCATTACTTTAGATCAACGGATAAACTGCAATCACATGAGATCGATTATGGAGCAATAAAGCACTGCGCCATCCGACTATCAAATGATACTAATAAGTGGCTTCAAATCATCAACTCCAATTGGAAAGCAACACATCCATTCACTGTAAATGCCTACTTGGAGTGTTTTTTTAACTAATTATAGAGAGAAGATGAGAGTGTGCAAAGACTGATGCGAAGAACGCAGCAGAGGATATGTATCAATATCATGAAGTATTTACTATTGATTACCACATGTGTTTTTCATATGATGAATCACTATCATAGTATCGATCACATCACAGCGCCGATTACATATCATAGTTTGTGACAGAACTGGAAAAACTAGTGCTGTACATAAAATATATTTTCTACGTAAATCAATGCTCGTCATGAGTTAATTCTAATACCTTCACGCGATGGCAATAATTGTGCATTCAGTCATCATCAACTACTAGAGGTAGAAGTTGAATTACTCAAGATACAATGGCGTATGCCCCACATAATATTAGATGAGATCAATAAATTATCATTACATCGACCATTGGAAAGTGGGCGATACTTGAATGTGGGTTTTCGCTCTTGGGATCTATACGACTGTCCATCGCTTCAAAGCACAACGAAACATTCATGGACCGTAAAAGCTGCCTCCCAACTAGAGAAATCAAAATATGTAATTGGTGCGGTGCAGACTGGTAAAAAAGATAATGTATGGCAAAGGACATTATATTATTCACCGACTGCAAACTCACAAGTGCTGAACTTTATCTCAATTCAGGATTCTTTTCTCAAGATGACTCGAATATGGACTTCAAAAAAGTTTCGACATTTTGTTCAATAGGTACTCTCGATTTTGTAAATACCATTATGACTGCAATAGTGATCGTTCTTTACTAACCATCGCTGAGTCTTAATGTAACGACCCTCTCACGGTTAATGATTGATCGCATCAGAAATATGTAATTGGTGGCTGAATCATAAAGATTCATGCAAATAAAATAAATGTAACATTATGTACTTTTTATTCTCCTCACCCCGTACTTAGTTATGTCAGCATCACCAGCTATCGGATTGTGCAACTGAAAACAATATTACTTTCGAATGTGAAACTCTTTTTTTGTATGGAATTTGATTGAAAATAAATTAATATAATCGCCCAATGATAATCGAAGACATTCATCGGTATACGTTCGTGAGCCGTTTGTTGGAAGTTGGCGAGGCACTCGAAGATTTTCGATAGTCGTTCATGAAACGTGCCAGAGACTTCCGAAGACATTCATACGATGTTCGAAGCCATTTGAGAGACGTTCGAAAACATTCATAAGCCGTTTGAAGACACGCATGAGGGGTTCAAAAAGTTTCAAGAGCCTTTCTACGACGTTCATGAGACGTTTGAAGATGTTCGTGAGACATTCAAGAGACTTTCGAAAACGTTCATAAGACGTTTGAAGACATTCATGAGAGGTGCGAAGACCTTCGGAGACTTTCGAAGACGTTCAAGAGAACTGTGACGATATTTATAATACGTTTAAAGACATTGGTGAGGGGTTCGAAGTCGTTTAAGAGACTTTAAAAGACATTTACAAGGGGATTGAAGACGTTCAAGAAACTTTCGAATACGTTCAAGAGACTTTCGACGACATTCATAATACGTTTGAAGACATTCATGAGGGGTTCGAAGACGCTTAAGAGAGGCTTTCAAAGACATTCACGAGGGGTTTGTCCAAAGACATTCGTAATACGTATGAAGACATTCAAGAGACTTTCGACGAAATTCATAAGACGTTTGAAGAGGTGCATGAGGCCTTCAAAGAGTTTCAAGAGACTTTCTACGACGATCATGAGACGTTTGAAGATGTTCGTGAGTTATTCAAAAAACTTTCGAAAACGTTCATAAGAAGTTTGAAGACATTCATGAGAGGTGCGAAGACCTTCAGTGACATTCGAAGACATTCAAGAGATCTTTAACGATATTCATGATACGTTTGAGACATCGATGAGGGGGTTCGACGACGTTTTAGGGACTTTCAAAGATATTCACGAGGGGTTTGAAGACGTTCAAGAAACTTTCGAATACGTTCAAGAGACTTTCGACGACATTCATAATACATTTGATTACATTCATGAGGGATTCGAAGACGCTTGAGAGACTTTCAAAGACGTTTACGAGGGGTTCGAAGACGCTTAAGAGACTTTCAAAGACATTCACGAGAGGTGTGAAGACATTCAGAAACTTTCGAAGACATTCAAGAGTTCTTTGACAATATTCATAATACGTTTGAAGACATCGATGAGAGGATCGACGATGTTTTAGAGACTTTCGAAGACATTCACGAAGGGTTTGAAGGCGTTCGAGAAACTTTCGAATACGTTCGAGAGACTTTCGGCCACATTCATAATACGTTTGAAGACATTCATGATGGGTTCGAAGACGCTTGAGAGACTTTCAAAGACCTTCACGAGAGGTTCGAAGACGTTCAAGAGACTTTCGACGACATTCATGAGTTCTTTGACAATATTCATAATACGTTTGAAGACATCGGTGAGAGAATTGACGATGTTTTAGAGACTTTCAAAGACATTCACGGAGGGTTTGAAGACGTTCAAGAAACTTTCGAATACGTTCAAGAGACTTTCGACGACATTCATAATACGTTTGATTACATTCATGAGGGATTCGAAGACGCTTGAGAGACTTTCAAAGACGTTCACGAGGGGTTCGAAGACGTTTAAGAGACTTTCGACGGCGTACATAATATGTTTGAAGACATTCATGTGGGGTTTGAAGACGCTTAAGAGACTTTTAAAGACATTCACGAGAGGTGCGAAGACATTCAGAAACTTTCGAAGACATTCAAGAGTTCTTTGACAATATTCATCATACGTTTGAAGACATCGATGAGAGGATCGACGATGTTTTAGAGACTTTCAAAGACATTCACGATGGGTTTGAAGGCGTTCGAGAAACTTTCGAATACGTTCGGGAGACTTTCGGCCACATTCATAATACGTTTGATGACATTCATGAGGGGTTCGAAGATGCTTGAGAGACTTTCAAAGACCTTCACGAGAGGTTCGAAGACGTTCAAGAGACTTTCGACGACATTCATGATACGTTTGAAGACATTCATGTGGGGTTCGAAGACGCATAAGAGACTTTCAAATACATTCACGGGAGGTTTGAAGACGTTCAAGAGGCTTTCGAAGACGTTCAGAAATCTTCGACGTCATGCATAATACGATCTTCGACGACATCCATAAACCGAAGACATTCATGACGTTTGAGTTTCGCTGTCATACATTCACAACAATTCGCTGTCATACATTACAAACTCAAACGTCATGAATGTCTTCGGTTTATGGATGTCGTCGAAGATCGTATTATGCATGACGTCGAAGATTTCTGAACGTCTTCGAAAGCCTCTTGAACGTCTTCAAACCTCCCGTGAATGTATTTGAAAGTCTCTTAAGCGTCTTCGAACCCCACATGAATGTCTTCAAATGTATCATGAATGTCGTCGAAAGTCTCTTGAACGTCTTCGAACCTCTCGTGAAGGTCTTTGAAAGTCTCTCAAGCGTCTTCGAACCCCTCATGAATGTCATCAAACGTATTATGAATGTGGCCGAAAGTCTCCCGAACGTATTCGAAAGTTTCTCGAACGCCTTCAAACCCATCGTGAATGTCTTTGAAAGTCTCTAAAACATCGTCGATCCTCTCATCGATGTCTTCAAACGTATGATGAATATTGTCAAAGAACTCTTGAATGTCTTCGAAAGTTTCTGAATGTCTTCGCACCTCTCGTGAATGTCTTTAAAAGTCTCTTAAGCGTCTTCAAACCCCACATGAATGTCTTCAAACATATTATGTACGCCGTCGAAAGTCTCTTAAACGTCTTCGAACCCCTCGTGAACGTCTTTGAAAGTCTCTCAAGCGTCTTCGAATCCCTCATGAATGTAATCAAACGTATTATGAATGTCGTCGAAAGTCTCTTGAACGTATTCGAAAGTTTCTTGAACGTCTTCAAACCCTCCGTGAATGTCTTTGAAAGTCTCTAAAACATCGTCAATTCTCTCACCGATGTCTTCAAACGTATTATGAATATTGTCAAAGAACTCATGAATGTCGTCGAAAGTCTCTTGAACGTCTTCGAACCTCTCGTGAAGGTCTTTGAAAGTCTCTCAAGCGTCTTCGAACCCATCATGAATGTCTTCAAACGTATTATGAATGTGGCCGAAACCCTTCGTGAATGTCTTCGAAAGTCTCTAAAACATCGTCGATCCTCTCATCGATGTCTTCAAACGTATTATGAATATTGTCAAAGAACTCTTGAATGTCTTCAAAAGTTTCTGAATGTCTTCGCACCTCTCGTGAATGTCTTTAAAAGTCTCTTAAGCGTCTTCGAACCCCTCGTGAACGTCTTTGAAAGTCTCTCAAGCGTCTTCGAATCCCTCATGAATGTAATCAAACGTATTATGAATGTCGTCGAAAGTCTCTTGAACGTATTCGAAAGTTTCTTGACCGTCTCCAAACCCTCCGTGAATGTCTTTGAAAGTCTCTAAAACATCGTCGATCCTCTCATCGATGTCTTCAAACGTATTATGAATATTGTCAAAGAACTCTTGAATGTCTTCGAAAGTTTCTGAATGTCTTCACACCTCTCGTGAATGTCTTTGAAAGTCTCTTAAGCGTCTTCGAACCCCTCGTAAACGTCTTTGAAAGTCTCTCAAGCGTCTTCGAATCCCTCATGAATGTAATCAAATGTATTATGAATGTCGTCGAAAGTCTCTTGAACGTATTCGAAAGTTTCTTGAACGTCTTCAAACCCCTCGTGAATGTCTTTGAAAGTCCCTAAAACGTCGTCGAACCCCCTCATCGATGTCTCAAACGTATCATGAATATCGTTAAAGATCTCTTGAATGTCTTCGAATGTCACTGAAGGTCTTCGCACCTCTCATGAATGTCTTCAAACTTCTTATGAACGTTTTCGAAAGTTTTTTGAATAACTCACGAACATCTTCAAACGTCTCATGATCGTCGTAGAAAGTCTCTTGAAACTCTTTGAAGGCCTCATGCACCTCTTCAAACGTCTTATGAATGTCGTCGAAAGTCTCTTGAATGTCTTCAAACGTATTACGAATGTCTTTGGACAAACCCCTCGTGAATGTCTTTGAAAGCCTCTCTTAAGCGTCTTCGAACCCCTCATGAATGTCTTCAAACGTATTATGAATGTCGTCGAAAGTCTCTTGAACGTATTCGAAAGTTTCTTGAACGTCTTCAATCCCCTTGTAAATGTCTTTTAAAGTCTCTTAAACGACTTCGAACCCCTCACCAATGTCTTTAAACGTATTATAAATATCGTCACAGTTCTCTTGAACGTCTTCGAAAGTCTCCGAAGGTCTTCGCACCTCTCATGAATGTCTTTAAACGTCTTATGAACGTTTTCGAAAGTCTCTTGAATGTCTCACGAACATCTTCAAACGTCTCATGAACGTCGTAGAAAGGCTCTTGAAACTTTTTGAACCCCTCATGCGTGTCTTCAAACGGCTTATGAATGTTTTCGAACGTCTCTCAAATGGCTTCGAACATCGTATGAATGTCTTCGGAAGTCTCTGGAACGTTTCATGAACGACTATCGAAAATCTTCGAGTGCCTCGCCAACTTCCAACAAACGGCTCACGAACGTCTAACGAACGTATACCGATGAATGTCTTCGATTATCATTGGGCGATTATATTAATTTATTTTCAATCAAATTCCATACAAAAAAAGAGTTTCACATTCGAAAGTAATATTGTTTTCAGTTGCACAATCCGATAGCTGGTGATGCTGACATAACTAAGTACGGGGCACAGTAGGAGAAAAGCCCAAAAACCTGGCCAAAACCTCAAATGACCTTTGACGGGAATGAAAATTGGCTTACAGGGGTTTTCAAGGTCGCTGATTACGAATCTGAAAGCCAAATTATCGTAAACAAAATGGCCGATCCAATATGGCTGACATGAATGTTAAAAAGTTGCCAGATGTCGACAAAAATTGGTATTTACGGGTTTTCAAGGTCGCTGATTACGAATCCGCAAGCCAAATTATCGTAAAAAAAATGGCCGATCCAATATGGCCGACATGAACGTTAAAAAGTTACCAGATGTTGACAAAAATTGGTATATACGGGTTTTCAAGGTCGCTGATTACCAATCCGATATCTATTGTTTATAACTTGCAACAAAGAGCTTACAGCAAATTGTTATAAACAAAATGGCCGAGTATCCTGCTAAATAGATAAATTAATATATTTAAAAAAATCATCATAATAAAATAAACGTGAACAGTGTATTCTACGCAATTATTATTTTTATTTCCAAAATACATACGGAACGTTTCAAAAATAGAAAATTTTATTCTTAATCAAAATCGTAATCGGAGTCGGAGTCGGAGTCAGAATCATTATCCGAGTTTGTATCTATTACAACTCCCGGCACGGCTTCAATCTCGGCGCAAAATTCGTCTGCTGCAGCAATCACTTTAGGAGCGATCAACATCGCTACAGCTTCCGGCGACAAACTCTTCAGCTTCTTCTGTGGTAGTCTTCTGACACTTGAAATGTACGGATCAGAAGTAACTAAGAGCCGATGAAAAACATCTTCCATAGTTTTAACCCTGGAACTTTTTCGCGCAAAATCTTCTCGATATCGTTTGATGTCTTTGTTTCGAGCTTCCTGAGCATCTTCGGATAATTGGCCGATTGGTAATAGAGCATGAGTTATTATCACTGGACCATGAATTAATAGTTTGTGCACCGAAGTAGGCATGGAGTACCAAGGGTATAATGCAACGGTCTTTCTTGCCGTTTCAATAGCATACTGTTCAAATCTTTCACAGTTTATCTCGTGGCCACACGATATAACTTGTAGGATTACGTACAAGCGTTTAATAACTTCTTCGTTGACCCCCGTTATCGCAGCGGAAACCGTCGAATTTTCAAAGAATCGCCGAGCTGTGTTGCCATCATTGCTGCTGCCGTATCCAGGCTTTGGGCGATCGATATTTAGACCCAATTGCTTCTTGAATCCTTCTTGAATGGCCCTCTTGCGTTCCTGGGTAATTTTTTTTTCTTCGGCACTTCGAGCTTGCCATTTTTTAATGCCGAGTTTGTAAGACACGTGTAAGCAATACTCGAAGCACCGTATCCACGCATGCAGCGTCGACAATCCGAACTTCAAATTTGTTTCATTGATTTCCCTTTGCAATACAGTGTCGATGGCATTAAAATCTTTGCTGGTTGCTCCACACAAATAGCACCGTTGAGCAGATTTCGTCAATGATACAGCGTTGCAAACTTTACCATCTATCATGGTGAACAACAACTTGTACATTACGGAGATTTCTTTTCCATCTATTACACTTTCGAATGGACGAAGTGACTTTATTTGTTCTTCAACAATTTGGACTTCATTAAGTGTTGACTCTGTGTCTTCGCGTAGAAACAGTAGTCTAAGCGGTCTACAAAATCGTGGAGACGAGGGTCTGGGGTTCTTCCAAACAACTATTTCTTCCTTCGATTGTTGATTATAACACACGAGTTGTAATGGCACGACTGAAGTAAAGAATACATGCGCATCAGATTTGCTGTCATCACTGAACGTCTGCTTATATTCACTTTGCCCAGAACTTCCATCGCAACCCCACTTGCAAATCAAGTCCATTTTACGAACATTATCTGGAGTCAATCTTTGAATGAGTACATTTTGGACGAGTAAAATACGTTCAACTGTATGATCTAATAGTGCCTGTAGTTGGACTTCTGCACTACTCTCTGTAATCCTGATTGCATCACGTGGTGGATAACAACGCTTTTTTGCTTTCATCACTTTTTCGTAAGACGGATATAGCTTACAGTTATTTTCCTTCCCTAATCTTCTCATTCCCTGGTAAGTACTCTTGGAGAATTTATATTCAATCATAGCGGAAAGTGCAGCCTCTTCGGATAAAGTAATTTCATCCGTTGCTGAGTAAGCTTTACGATACTTGGAAGCTCTTAAAGGACTCGTCATTGTTACGTCCTTAATAACTTTTGCGGCGTCGGATTGTCCTGAAGAGCGAAGGCTCATCTGAGTAGCGTATGCTAACTCGACCGAGTTGAACGATGTACGAATATCTTGGGTCTTCCTTCGTTTAGATCTTTCACTGGACATTGTAAACTCAAGGGACGGGCGGCCGCCCGTATTACCCGGGCTTGTTACTACAGTGTCTGTAGGTGCGGCAAAACATACCTGCTTGCTAAGCCATTCACCGTTATTCTTGAAAAATACACAGGATTTTCTGTGAGCTTGTTGCCACCTCGTTCTCATTTGATTGAAGAGTATCGAAAAAGTCTGTTTCGAGTCCTCAGGCACTACAACTGTACGTCCGGTGTCCTTGGAAATTTTTTCTACCATAAATTCGATCAAGGAAGCGAATTTATCGGATAAATGCTCGCTGATTATCAGAAATACTTCTTTCCTTGTCAGCACCAATTCTTTGTAACCGGATCCTGTAATAAAGACATAAAATTGTAGAAAATTGGTGTTAAAGGAAAAGATAAAATTTTCAATTAATACAAAAACTTGAACAATGTACATTATTTTACCAAATAAATAACCGCAATAATTGAAATAATTTTAAGAAAATTAGACAGAAAATATTGACATGGATTTGGTTAAAAGAAAGCTTTGCTTACTATATAATATATATATATATTCAAATATTTTATTCGAATGTTATAACATTTCATTCATATTTAAGAAATTTTTATGTGGTTGATTTTAATATGTATATATATATATGCATACGTATATATCATAATTAAATCACAGAAAATTTATATATATATATATATACACATACATATATATTAAAATAATTTATTTCAAGCGTATAACAGCCGTCTTGTCCGTTATGATGCTACTTCACCCATTCTCAGGTAGAGGCGCAGCGGCTGCTCAATAGTGCCGCGTGCACGCTCGGCTACCGCACGATGCGAAAAAAATCATAACGGACAAGACGCACGTTTTCCGCAGGTAACTCTTGTAAATTTCGAAAGCTTATACATTAAACTAAAGGCCGAGACTAGGAGCTTTGCAAAATGTGACAAAATATATAACTTTTCGGACCGTTGAAAATATAAGTTTTCAAAATTATTCAATTTTATTTATGCCGAAGGCTATACTACATTTCAATCATTTATACATAAACTTTCGATTCAACCGATGTAAAAACATGTTCTACATACCTCCAGAAGTCGTATCCATGTTGCAGAATTGAAATTAAACCCGTCACTTTAAAGTTATGGGTTTTTGAAGTCAGCGTTATTTTCGTCTGTTCAGCGCGTGACACGTACACTCTTCACGAACACTCACTGCCAACTGACGCTGCGGCGCAGGTATACACTTAAAGGGCTTTCCCTTCCACAATAGAATGCAGTTACTAGTCCTCTACCTGAATGACTACTCAACTGACCCTATTTCGAAAATTTATTTTTTGGGGTTTTGGCCAGGTTTTTGGGCTTTTCTCCTACTGTGCGGGGTGAGGAGAATAAAAAGTACATAATGTTACATTTATTTTATTTGCATGAATCTTTATGATTCAGCCACCAATTACATATTTCTGATGCGATCAATCATTAACCGTGAGAGGGTCGTTACATTAAGACTCAGCGATGGTTAGTAAAGAACGATCACTATTGCAGTCATAGTGGTATTTACAAAATCGAGAGTACCTATTGAACAAAATGTCGAAACTTTTTTGAAGTCCATATTCGAGTCATCTTGAGAAAAGAATCCTGAATTGAGATAAAGTTCAGCACTTGTGAGTTTGCAGTCGGTGAATAATATAATGTCCTTTGCCATACATTATCTTTTTTACCAGTCTGCACCGCACCAATTACATATTTTGATTTCTCTAGTTGGGAGGCAGCTTTTACGTTCCATGAATGTTTCGTTGTGCTTTGAAGCGATGGACAGTCGTATAGATCCCAAGAGCGAAAACCCACATTCAAGTATCGCCCACTTTCCAATGGTCGATGTAATGATAATTTATTGATCTCATCTAATATTATGTGGGGCATACGCCATTGTATCTTGAGTAATTCAACTTCTACCTCTAGTAGTTGATGATGACTGAATGCACAATTATTGCCATCGCGTGAAGGTATTAGAATTAACTCATGACGAGCATTAATTTTCGTAGAAAATATATTTTATGTACAGCACTAGTTTTTCCAGTTCTGTCACAAACTATGATATGAAATCGGCGCTGTGATGTGATCGATACTATGATAGTGATTCATCATATGAAAAACACATGTGGTAATCAATAGTCAATACTTCATGATATTGATACATATCCTCTGCTGCGTTCTTCGCATCAGTCTTTGCACACTCTCATCTTCTCTCTATAATTAGTTTAAAAAACACTCCAAGTAGGCATTTACAGTGAATGGATGTGTTGCTTTCCAATTGGAGTTGATGATTTGAAGCCACTTATTAATATCATTTGATAGTCGGATGGCGCAGTGCTTTATTGCTCCATAATCGATCTCATGTGATTGCAGTTTATCCGTTGATCTAAAGTAATGCCGACACCAGCGAAATAATAGATTGTTGTTTAATTCGTCTAGCACATATGACGATATAGTAATTGTGTTAACTTCATACACCGATGGCATATATATATTTTTTAATGGTTGTCTCTGTTCTGCGCTCACGAGGCTTGACAGGTTCTTTATCTATGTGATATGCCATACATTGTTATCTTCGGTATCTTGTATGTACAGCAAATTGATATGCTTTTCTTCTTTTTATGTTGAGCCATGCGTATCGGAGCAATGTCTTCTTCGGTGGTACACACATTAATGGATAAATTATTTTGAAGCAAAATTTTTTTTTCTTAATTTGACCTATAGTTATTGGGAATTCAATATTCGATAGATTCAATACCGATGAATAATGCATGTAAGAAGATCCGTGGTCACTGTTTCGTTCAGCTGGGTATAAAGCTGTAACTGTGACCCATGCGAAACGTGCATTATCTCTTGATTGCACATTAATCGCAGCCCTCATAATCATTATTTCCCGTGGCAATGAGATATAACATTTAACGCGTATTGATTTATACTTATTTACATTTATTGTAAGATTACGTATCTTTTGTAAAGCTCAACCACTTCCACGTTGTTGAAATTCATCGAGCAGAACTTAAAGTATAGACCATCAGGCGTTCAAGTCGAGTTCTCGCCACATTAACTCATCACCGTTGTGTCCTGCACCCATGCATATAGAATGCCTGTACATGAAATACTTCAATCCTTCCAGATTCGGTATTTGGCCTATCAATGACTATTGATGTTTAGTTGATAATCGGTGGCGCTTAATTCGGCTTTGCGATTTCAGTACTTTGATGAACTCGACGATCTGTATCTCCCACACAGCAAAGTCGTCGATCGAACTTAAGAGCGTGGCTTGGTTGTGCAAGATTTCTTCTGATGGTTCATTGTTGTTCTCCATATTAACGAGTTGAAAAGTCTTGCCAGAGAGATATGTGAACTCACTGCTTCATTCAAAGTGTGGCCACTTTTGAGCGCTGCCGACGATTAAAAATGGTCTCCCATCAGAAAATATTTTTGTCGTTCCCTTCTAGCTCGGAAAATGTAATAGAATCACCTCCACCAGAGTTTTTCAATATCACGCTGATATCTTTTAACATGGAAAGCATGAAAAATAAATACACACGTAGAACGAGCCGATCGGGGTTCAACGGGAGCAAAAAATAAAAGTATTTTTGTGAGTATTCCAGACCGCGAGTGCATCTATGCTCAAACGGTGCATGCAGTGGGATCAGTGGTAGAAGCCTAAAAAAAAAATCTCCGGCCATAGATCCACAAAGTTGATCGTTTTGTAATAAATACCTCGTTTTCGTATGTGTTTTGGATAGCCAAGACATTACTTGAGCGGAATGTTATTTTTTCAAAATGTTCCCTATGCTCGGAGGCTGGCATTGAACGACGACGAAGAAAAAAAATTGTCTTTATACTATGGCTGATTTGGTAAAAACTGTATAGCCTCAAGTGTCACTTGAATAGGTTTGATGTTGCTCTGCGGAGAGCGCTATGATTCGTGACAGGCTGGACTTCATACATACTGGAACACGTGGCAATATATATTAAAAACTCGAAGATGCTCTTTATAATACGCGAGTTCAGTCTCCATGACCTAGACGCGGTTCTGTAGAGATCGCGAAAGTCAATGATTGGCGAGCCTGGCCAGCTTTCACCTCTATGAGTGCACACTTTTCTGGACAGCAGATGCCTACCCCTACAGGGATAGTTAAAGAAAAAAAACTTTCGTTTATCCCCTGGCCAGGATGCACTATCTTGCAAGGTTTTTTTCTACAATAAGTCCCCACCCTACTATAAGCCTATAAGGATCGGAACAGCAGTTTTCGCCATTCCAGTCGTCAACCTCCGAGGTGTCCTTGTGGAAGAGTCGGAAAACGGAAAATCAGTTAAGAAAAATGTCGAACCAAATTGAAGTGATCGATCTCGTCGATGATGAGATGGAGGTTGTCGTGAATATCGCCCATGACGACTAAGTGGAAGTTGGGGTAGACGGAGACGTTATTGATATCGCCGATGATGACGATGATTAGTTTAACCATGGGGCTAACTTGTCCAGACCTGCATGATCTCAAGTGTCGGCATCAAGGCTTGACGTTGCACTCCTTGTATATATTATCATTCAGAGATGAAAAACTAAAGCCCTGTACAATGGAAATGCATTTTTTTCCCCCGGATCACTGTCTTCGTCACATGCTGTCGTAAAATTTTATGGGTTTTCAAGTGTGGACCTATGGAATGATGAGGCTCAAGTTGCACATGCGAAGCGATAGGGTATGACGGTCCCTGGCGCTCGACGTAAGAAAAAAAAGAGAGGTAAAATTTGAGACTTTCGGACGAGGTGGTTGAAACGTTGCCGTGTATAACAGCGTCTCGGACATGAGCCTCCGTCGAGATAGTTGAAAAAAAGAACATCTGGATAAATTCATGCACCTTTTCTTAGCCCTCTACGTGACTTCTTAAGAGACAACGTTACACACACACACACACACACGCACGCACGCACGCACGCACGCATGCACGCACGCACGCACGCACGCACGCACGCACGCACGCACGCACTCACGCACGCACGCACGTACGCACGCACGCACGCACGCACGCACACACGCCGGCCTCCCCACGACCGTAGCGCCACCTTGGCTTCCTTACACGCAGGCACGCACACACGCCGACCTCCCCACGACCGTAGCGCCACCTTGGCTTCCCTACACGCACGCACGCACGCACACACGCCGACCTCCCCACGACCGCAGCGCCACCTTGGCTTTCCTACACGCATGCACGCACGCACATACACACAAAATACCCATCAACCCCCCCCCCCCCAGTCGCTGCACGGACCACATGACCCCCCCCCCCCCCCCCCCTCCACATAGGCCTCTCTGTGACGTCACACGCGCCCGGCGACCTCCCCACGACGGTGGCGCCACCTTGGCTTCACCACTTTTGACACACCACCTCCCCTTGAGTTAGAACCGGCCTAGCTCTACTACTAAAACAAACACACACACACACACACACATACACACACACACACACACACACACACGCACGCACGCACGCACGCACACACAAACACACACACACACAAACACACACACACACACACACACATATATTTCAACGTCAATATGTATGTCAAATTTTAATATATATGTATGTACTGTTTTTATGTAAAAAGGTGTTGTTTATGATCTCCTTCCAAAAAACCCACGTTTCGATCATCCGAATTAGTCTCGGTCCGAATTGGTTCGGATAATCGAGGTTCTACTGTAAATCTAAATTACAACTTATTTATTTTCTAAAAAATCATTTACGCTCTACTCACACCCGTCCTTATGCCCAATAAAGTATCTATATAATAATTCATAAAAGTAAGCGGAAATATATTTATATTCGTAGTATTATAGTAATTCTTATACGTTCATCAAGCGATAAAGCATTATCCCCAAAAACAAGCCAATCATCCATCCGGCCGCGAATCGTAAGTACCAGAAAGTGCACATATTCTACAAGCTATGAGATGGACCCGTTGGTAGCGTTCCTGGCTTCGGTCCGCGGGGGCCTCTGGTGCAAATTTTTCTCCAAATTTTTGATGATTTCTCATATTTTAGTCATATTTGAGATTTTCGGAGAAAAAAATTTCCCCAAAACACATATTTTTAACTGAAAATTCATGATTTATTATTTTTTCCCCAGAAATTTCTCTTTTTCCTATGACCTGAGGCTGCGGAGATATTCGCAGAAAAGTTAAAGATGAAAAGAAATGAGATTTTCGTAAAAGAACTTATTATTATTATTATTATTATTTTCCGGAAATTTCCCTTTTTCCTATTACCTGACTGAACGGCTGGGGAGATATTCGGAGAAATTTTTAAATGAAAAAAAAATGAGATTTTCGTAAAAAAAAACTTTTGACATTTTTTGATCCCTCATAATTCTGAGAAATAATTAATTTCCGAAATTCTTGCAAACAATATTTTCCTTAAGGGGTAACACCACTGTAACGGCCTGCCACGAAGCGTTTTAGACAAATAATACTCGGGGTAATTATCAAGCATAGATTGAAGTATATTGAAAAAAAATTTTATGGGAACATACTACAAAATGGCGACACTGCAACAAATTCTTCCGAGGCATGTTGAACTTAAGGTGCTCTGCGGCACGCAGTATAACTTGTGCCAATTTTAATCTGGACAAAATAATTTTTTTTTAATTATATCTAGATGAGTGTAGCTAGTGAACCACGTAGGGGATTTTAGAAATATTGATTTTTGAGTAATTGCGGAGTATGTGACTAAAAATGTTCTATTTTTTTTAAGACAGTTATTTGTTAATAAATATTGTTTAAATTAACTTCTCGAAAATCCCCTACGTGGTTCAGTAGCTACACTCATATAGACTTAATAAAACGAAATTCTTTTTTTTAGATTAAAATTGGCACGTTATACTGCGTGCCGCAGAGGTTCGACATGCTTCGGAAGAATTGCTGCAGTGTCGCCATTGTGTAATATTTTCGAATAAAAATTTATAGCAATATACTTAAATATATGCCCAATAAATACCGCAAGTATTATTTGTTTATTACATTTTCTTTCGCCAAAAAAAAATATCAAAAAATACGCTTCCTGTAAGGCCGTTACAGTGGTGTTAACCCCTTAAAGTCTTCATTGAATTTCCGAGATTTTACCGTGATCATAATTAAAATGATGAAATGTTCGGAAAAATTTGAAAAAATTCGGAGAAATTCGGAGAAACTGGGATGTTTGCGTAAAAATATTTGTTCCAATTCATAGAAAAATTCGGAAAAATTATCCGGTAAAAATCGGAGTTTTTCAGAAAAAAACTGCACTAGGGCGCGGGATCGTTCCCTGCGCTCAGTGCTTTTTTTCAAATTATCATTACTATTAATTCTTATTTAATTAGTTATTTTTATTAGTTATTATTATTATTTTAATTGGTTATCGTTTAGTGTCGAAAAATTTATCGCACAATCTGACCGCTTATTTTATTAGCTTGTACGTTAATTTAAATATAATAATAAATCTAAACTACAACTTATTTATCTTCTAAAAAATTATCATAATCTATCCGGCCGCGAATCGTAAGTACCAGAAAGTGCACATATTCCACAAGCGATGAGATGGTCCCATTGGTAGCGTTCCTGGCTTCGGTCCGCAGAGGCGCGGCATCGTTCAGCGCGCTCTGTGCTTTTTTTAAAAAATTATTATGACTATTAATTCTTATTTGATAAGTTATTTTTATTAGTTATCATTATTATTTTTTTATTGTATCTGCTACGGTGAACGCTTCGCTAATTATAGCTTCCATGTACAGGGATTTCCCCTTTTTACATTTCCCACCATTTTCTCCAATCCACATCCATTATCGATCCCTAATATATTTCCGCTCATATACTTTCATCAAGCGATAAAGCATTATGATAATGCTTTTGTCGCTTGATGAAAGTATATGAGAACGAATATAATAATACGAATATAAATATATTTCCGCTTACTTTTATGAATTACAATTTATTTGGCATAGGGACGGGTGTGAGTAAAGCGCAAACAATTTTTCAGAAGATAAATAAGTTGTAATTTAGATTTATTATTATATTTAAATTAACGTACACACTAATAAAATAAGCGGTCAGAGTGCGCGATAAATTTTTCGACACTAAAAGATAACTAAGTAAAATAATAATGATAACTAATGAAAATAACTAGTCAAATAAGAATTAATAGTAATAGCAATTTTAAAAAAAGTTTTTTTCTGAAAAACACCGATTTTTTTCCCGAAAATGTTTCCGAATTTTTCTATGAATTGGAACAAATATGAAGGATTCGGAGTTTTGCGGACAATTATTTTAACGCAAACATCCGAGTTTGTCCGAATTTCTCCAAATTTTTTTGAATTTTTACGAACATGTCATCATTTTAATTATGATCATGGGAAAATCTCGGAAATTAAATGAAGACTTTAAGAGGTAACACCACTGTAACGGCCTTACAGGAACCGTATTTTTTGATATTTTTTTTTGGCGGAAGAAAATGTGATAAACAAATAATACTTGCGGTATTTAATGAGCATACATTTAAGTATATTGCTATAAATTTTTATACGAAAATATTCCAAAATGGCGACACGGTAGCAATTCTTCCGAACCATGTCGAACCCCTGCGGCACGCAGTATAACTGTGCGAATTTTAATCTAAAAAAAATAATTTTGTTTTATTAAGTCTACATGAGTGTAGCCACTGAACCACGTAGAGGATTTACGATAAGTTAATTTGAACAATATTTATTAACAAATAACTGTCTTAAAAAAAATTGAACATTTTTAGTCAAATACTCGGCAATTACTCTAAAATCCCCTACGTGGTTCACTAGCTACACTCATCTAGACTTAATTTTAAAAAAATGATTTTTTCCAGATTAAAATTGGCACAAGTTATACTGCGTGCCGCAGAGCACCTTAAGTTCAACATGCCTCGGAAGAATTTGCCGCAGTTTCGCCATTTTGTAATATTTGCCCATAATTTTTTTGCAATATACTTCAATATATGGTTAATAATTACCCTAAGTATTATTTGTCTAAAACGCGTCGTGGCAGGCCGTTACAGTGGTGTTACCCCTTAAGGAAAATAATGTTTGCAAACTTTTCGGAAATTCATTATTTCTTAGAATTATAAGGGATAAAAAATGTAATAAGTTTTTTTACGAAAATCTCATTTTTTTTCATCTATAACTTTTCTCCGAATATCTCCGCAGCCGTTCACTCAATAGGAAAAAGAAAAAGTTCTGGAAAAAAAATAATACCAAATTTTTTTTGAGAAAATCTAATTTTTTTTCATCTTCAAATTTTCTCCAAATATCTCCGCAGCCTCAGGTTCACTCAGGTAATAGGAAAAAGGGAAATTTCCAGAAAATAATAATAATAATAATGGTTGTTTTACGAAAATCTCATTTCTTTTCATCTTTAACTTTTCTCCGAATATCTCCGCAGCCTCAAGTCATAGGAAAACGAAAAATTTCCGGGGAAAAAAATGAGAAATCATGAATTTTTCAGTAAAAAAAAATGTGTTTTTTGGGAAATAGACCAGTACTTGAATCTGTTTTAAATCATTTTTCCTCCGAAAATCTCAAATATGACTAAAATATGAGAAATTATGAAAACTTTGGAGAAAAATTTGCACTGGGGCCCCTTGCGGACCGAAGCCAGGAACGCTACCAACGGGACCATCTCATCGCTTGTAGAATATGTGCACTTTATGGTACTTACGATTCACGGCCGGATGGATGATTGGCTTTTTTTTGGGCTAACGCTTTATTGCTTGATAAAAGTATGAGAATTAATATAATAAGACGAATATAAATATATTTCCGCTTACTTTTATGAATTATAATTGATTTGGCGTAAGGACGGGTGTGAGTAAAGCGTAAACAATTTTTTAGAAGATAAATAAGTTGGAATTTAGATTTATTATTATATTTAAATTAACGTATAAACTAAAATAATAAGCGATCAGAATGCGCGATACATTTTTTTGTATACATTAATAACGCAGAGTATCAAGCGCTAAACAAGCATTGAAATCTAAAAGCCTCGCGCGTGCCGTCGGGTGACGTCACACGCGAGTCGTGCTCAGATTGCTTTTTCCCTCGAAGCCTTCGTTTCGGTTTGGCCGCACATGAACATGCTCAGCGTCCATGCGTTGGTGTAGCTGCCGAAGGCGCGGTGGGGAAACTTCGACTCCGCTCGGCGTTTGCCGAAGATCTCCGAGCGTCGCTCGCTCACGGACTATTATACTATTATGATTGTGTGATGGGCGCGTAAGAGACTAGAGAGGGGGTAACTTTTACGCGCGATCTGGCTGCATTGATTGCAGATAGAGAAACATTTATGATACACTCTTATCCACAATGTTTACTGTTGAAAAAAATGCCGAAACGATCGCGGCAAAGGCTCAAGATTTCTTTTTGAACCTTGAAAAGAGAAAAAACAATGATCTTGATACATGTTTTTCACTTTGAAATTCATTTAATGCATGTCCCAATCCGCAGTACGGCCACATATACATGTCGAGCTCGATCGGACGGAAAACCTCGCTCCGTTCGCCTGTCGAGCGAGCGCGATTTGCGTGGGGTAGAGACTTTTCCCCCGCCGAGCTATCCATTCGTGTTCACGCTGAATGCGATACCGACTTGAGCGGTGATCACGGACTCGCGCGGTTACAAGGGAATCTGCAACCTCGACAGAGACGATGATCACGAAATCATACTCCCGAACTCGCCGCTGCGATTTAGCGCCATTTACGAGGCACGCCGAAAGGGGGAGCGTTGTGCATCTCCCTGTAGGCAACCAGGGGAAATATTCACATAATTCGCCGTTGGTTACGAGTAAGAAAGGATTGGTTTGCGGGGAAGAAATACACACGGATTACTTCTTGCTGACTTGAGATTTATTACTAGCTAAACGCCACGTGCGTAGCCACCGGAGATCGAGACGGAAGTATCTTCTATCGTTTTCGGTCGGTAGGGTGCTCCTCCGTTAGACCCGGAAAGCGATGCGATGCATGCCGGGTAAAGCTGCTCGGAAGAGCGCTACCTTATCGACAGCTGCCACAGTACTCCCCCCGAGTACTTTGACCCACGGTTAAAGGACGAAGTTAATCCTCTTCCGTGGCGGATAAGTCCTTAATGGTGCTGTCCCCGTGGAAGGAGCTGGACTGGATGAATCCGGTGCCACAGACTGAGATGCAGTCGCTGAAACGGGCTCTTGAGGGGAAACCTCGATGAAGGCTGGTTTTAGTCTCTCCGTGCTGAGTGTCATCGGAGCGCCCTTGACGTTGACCTTGAAAACGAAGTCAGAGAGTCGTTCGATGACTTCATACGGTCCCTCGTACGGCTGCTCGAGTGGCTTTTTGACGCTATCGACTCTTACGAAAACGTGCGTACACGTATATAAAGTTTTGTGTGTGAAAGCCTTGATTTTGTTGTGATGAGCCGAAGGTGCCGAACGGATGTTCCGCATCGCCTCCCGCAAATTCTCCACGAATATTTGAGGCTCAATGGAAGGTTCTTCGTCGACGAAGAATTCTCCGGGTAGCCTCAAGTTCGTTCCATACACCATCTCCGCGGCCGTTGCCTTGATGTCCTCCTTGAAACTAGTTCGTAACCCCAGTAACACGACGGGAAGCGCGTCTGTCCAATCCCTGGGAGTGTGGCATTTGAGGGCGGTTTTTAGAGAACGATGCCACCTCTCTACCATACCATTGGCCTGGGGATGATAGGCTGTAGTCCTTGTGCGCTCGCTGCCGATGAGTCGTGTGAGGGCTTGAAATAGCTGGGATTCGAATTGCGCGCCTCTGTCCGTAGTACCGACGGCTGGGGCGGAAAATCTCGAAATCCATCCAGAGAAGAAAGCTCGGGTGATGGTGTCGGCTGTGATGTCGTGGATAGGGATGGCTTCTGGCCACCGCGTGAAACGATCGATCATCGTTAGGAGATACCGAAATCCGTTGACGGTAGGCAGGGGCCCAACGATGTCAAGGTGGACCTGATGGAATCGCGTGTCCGGGATGGCGAAGTGCTGAGGAACATTCCGATTGTGTCGGCTGATTTTGCTTCTTTGACAGGGAAGGCAAGTTCGCGCCCACTCAGCGATGTCGCGATTCATGCAGGGCCAAACGAAACGCTGTCCAATCAACTTCCTAGTCGCTCGTCCGCTTGGGTGTGACAGGTTGTACGTGGCATCGAAAATTCGCTTCCGTAGCGTGGACGGAATATATGGTCGAACCTCTGCACCTGAAACATCGCAATAAACGACCGTGTCGCTGTCATCTAATCGGAGCTTGCGTAGGACGAGTGAGGAGGACGAATCTTCGATGAGCGACTTCAGCTGATCGTCCGAGGCCTGATGCGCGGCAAGTTCATCTGTGCTGACGATGACAGGTAAATCGACTACTTCGAGCCGCGAGAACGCGTCGGCAACGATATTGGAGTCGCCTGAAACATGCTGGATGTCCGTCGTGTGCTGCGAGATGAAGTCGAGCTGGCGCTGCTGTCTGGGCGATGCCTGGCTAGACTTCTGCGAGAAGGCAAAGATTAACGGCTTGTGATCCGTCAAAATCGTAAGCTGGTGACCTTCAACAAGGAACAAAAAGAATTTAAGACTAGAGAATGTGGCTTGAAGCTCTCGGTCATAAGTTGAATATCTCGTTTGAGGCGGAGTTAATTTCTTCGAAAAGAAACCTAACGGTGCCCAACGATCGTCAGTATATTGTTCTAAAACTGCGCCAATTGCACTTTCGGAGGCGTCTGTTTTCAGTCTTAATGGCGCGTTCAGACATGGGTGAGCGAGGAGAGATGCTTCGACTAGTTACTGTTTGCACCTCTCGAACGCGGCATTTGTCTGTTCGGTCCAAACTATCGGTCGCTTGTCTTTCTTTTTAGCTCCTGCCACTAACGCGTGAAGCGGGGCTTGAGCGTATGCCGCACTACGGATGAAACGTCTGCAAAAATTAATTACCCCGAGGAAACGGCGTAATTCCGTTACGTTATTCGGTCTAGGGTAAGTTCTTATCGCTGCGACACGCTCCTCGAGCGGTTTCGTTCCGTCCTTCGAGATACTATATCCGAGGTACTTCACCTGGGTTGCCCCAAACACGCACTTCGAAACGTTTATGGTCAGTCTGAACTCGCGAAAACGTTGGAAAACTTGCTTGAGGTGGTCTCGATGCTCGTTGACGTTGGCTGATGCAACGATGACGTCGTCGATATAACAGCGGCAGAAATCGAGTCCTCGTAGAACGATGTCCATCAGTCGTTGGAAAGTCTGGGCGGCATTCCTCAACCCGAAAGTCATGACGTTGAACTCAAAAAGGCCAAAGGGCGTTATGACAGCCGTCTTTGGACGATCCTCTGGTGCCACTGGGATCTGATGGTAGGCACGCACCAGATCCAACGTCGAGAATACCGTGCAAGCATCGAGCGAGTGCGAAAAATCGTGGAGATGAGGAATCGGGTATCTATCAGGCACCGTAGCCTTGTTTAGGCGCCGATAATCTCCGCATGGCCTCCAATCTCCGTCTTTCTTTGGTAGGAGGTGCAGCGGACTAGCCCAGGCGCTGCTTGAAGGGTAACAAATACCTTGTTCCAGCATATAGCTGAACTCTCGGCGTGCTGCGTGCAATCGGTCGCCGGTGAGGCGACGAGCAGGCTCGGCTACCGGTAGGCCAGACGTCACGATGTGATGTTGTACCGTATGCGGCGGTGCCTTGTTTTTGTTCGTAGGTACGGTGATGTCGATGAACTCGTGGAGGAGCTGATTGAATTGGCCATTCGGATCGATGGTCGAGACGCTCGGCTGATTTGATTGGCTCGCTTCGGCAGGAATGCATAGGCTCCTTACCTTGTCGACGAGCTGTCGATTCCGAATATCAATGAGCAGGCTATAATAGTGGATAAAATCAGCACCGAGAATGGCTTGCGAAACGTCAGCGATGATAAAGATCCACGGAAAAGAACGACGTAGACCTAGGTCAACATATATTAAAACGTCACCATACGTGTCAATGCGAGATCCATTTGCAGCGAAAAGCTTGAAGTCCTTCACATTTTTCCGATTACCTGCCGCGAGAAACTTGGGCAGGACTGAGACGTCTGCACCAGTATCCACGAGGTATTGCGTCTTTGACTTAGGATCAGTTACAATAAGGCGATACTGACCTCTGCCGTTCGCTGTCGCCAACCAGCGGAACGGACGCTCTAGTTTTCCGAAACGATTCTGGGACTAGCTAGCGTGCAGGGCGCACGACATTTTCTGGCTCTGTCGCCAAAGGCGCGATGATAGTAGCAAGGACCCTTAACGTCGTTAGCTCGAGAAGGCGTACGGCCTCGTGAAGCTGATCTGCTACGCGTGCGAGGACGATTCCACGGCTGGCCTCGCCTAATAGCCGCGATGTCCGAAGATAGACTCTCGATGCATTTGGCTAACTCCGCGACTGTCGAAATTTCGCTATAACGAGCCTGACCTGAGGAAACTCCGTCGCGTCGTGTCGGAGCTGTCGAAGAAACTGTCAGAATACTCGGTTTGATCATTTCGACAATTTTGTCGGCCTGAAGAGCCAGTTTTGATATATCGGTTACCTCGCTGATGGCGAGAATGCCCTTAACGCTATCAGGCAAATGTTCTATAAATATTGTCCGCAACACTGAGTCGTTACACTGTCCGGCGGAAAGGTTCCGTAGCCGCTGAAGAAAATGTGAAGATTTCTCGTCGACGAGCTGTTGGCCGTGCAAAAGCTTTCGCAGCTTGGATTCGCTCGTCTCGTCAAAAGACCCAACGATCCGTTGCCTAATTGCTTCGTATTTGCCATACGCTGGCGGGGCGGATATTATATCCGATACAAAAGGAAGAACTGTCGTGTCCAAGTTAAGAACGATATACCTGAACTTTGTGGCGTCGCTCGTAATTTGCGAGATTGCAAACGCCGCTTCCGCCTGCGCAAACCACAAGACAGGGTTATCCTTCCAAAAAGGCGGCAACTTCACGGCCCGCGTTGCACTGATCGTCGCATTTTCGTCAGGATCGGGAAGCTGGATCGTGTTATCCACCGGGTTTCCCTGATCGAGACCGGTGGCCATGGTCGCCTCGGTATTCTCCACTTCCGGCGGATTGTTCGTCTCGGGTGGCGGCGATCTCGGTAGCACCATCAATCCGCGAAATGAAAAAAAAAGATATCGACGCGGAAAAGTTCGGTCGATGTCCGAAAAGCGTTCACACCATTCGATTGAACGAAAGAAAAGATTGTCCCAACACTCGCGAAATACGCGAGGACGCGGAACGGCCGTAGACGTGTGCTTTCGCGCAAACAAGAAAACGCGGATTTATCGCGTCGGAGTTCACCAAAATATACTGTAGGCAACCAGGGGAAATATTCACATAATTCGCCGTTGGTTACGAGTAAGAAACGATTGGTTTGCGGGGAAGAAATACACGCGGATTACTTCTTGCTAACTTGAGATTTATTACTAGCTAAACGCCACGTGCGTAGCCACCGGAGATCGAGACGGAAGTATCTTCTATCGTTTTCGGTCGGTAGGGTGCTCCTCCGTTAGACCCGGAAAGCGATGCGATGCATGCCGGGTAAAGCTGCTCGGAAGAGCGCTACCTTATCGACGGCTGCCACATCCCTACTAATCTCTGGTCTCTGCGCCTCGCAAATCGCGCTCGCTCAACAGGCGAACGGAGCGAGGTTTTCCGTCCGATCGAGCTCGACATATATGTGTGGCCGTACTGCGGATTGGAATATGCATTAAATGAATTTTAAAGTGAAAAACATGTATCGGGATCATTATTTTCTCTCGGTTGCCCGTTTATGCCGAAAATGCGGGTTAAAAAAATTAACGACGAACCGCGTTGAAAAATAAAACGCCGAAACGACCGTGGAAGGTTAAAAAAGAAATCTTGAGCCATTGCCGCGATCGTTTCGACATTTCTTTTTCAACAGTAAACATTATGGATAAGGGTGTATCATAAATGTTTCTCGACCTGCAATGAGTGTTGTGGCTGAGTTGGCAGCGTGACGGATCAACGTTGCTTACGGTCCGAGTTCAATCCCCGGTGAACCAGCTTTTTTTTCTCTTCATTTTATATTCAGAAAATTTCGAACTTACTCTCGCTTTAGCTATTCTCGCCTGTTCGGGCATTATTTATGATATTTAATTCGTATATGCTTAATAAAAAAAAGACATTGCTACCGGGGATCAGTGCAGCCAGATCACGCGTAAAAGTTACCCCCGCTCTAGTCTCTTACGCGCCCATCACACAATCATAGTAGCGCGTATCCGTGAGCGAGCGACGCTTGGACATCTCGGAAAGAGCCGAGCACGGTCGAAGCTTCCCGACCGCGCCTCCAGCAGCTACACCAATACATGGACGCTGAGCACGTTCATGTGCGCCGAAGCCGAAACGAAGGCTTCGAGGGATAAAGCAATCTGAGCACGACTCGCGCGTGCCGTCACTCGACGTCACGCGCGAGGCTTTTAGATGATTTCAATGCTTATTCAGCTCTTGATTCCCTGCGTTATTAATGTATACAAAAAAATGTATCGCGCACTCTGATCGCTTGTTTTTTTAGTTTATACGTTAATTTAAATATAATAATAAATCTAAATTACAACTTATTTATCTTATATAAATTTGTTTACGCTTTACTCACACCCGTCCTTGTGCCAAATAAATTATAATTCATAAAAGTAAGCGGAAATATATTTATATTCGTATTATTATATTAATTCTCATACTTTTATCAAGCGATAAAGCATTATCCCCAAAAACAAGCCAATCATCCATCCGGCCGCGAATCGTAAGTACCAGAAAGTGCACATATTCTACCAGCGATGAGATGGTCCCGTTGGTAGCGTTCCTGGCTTCGGTCCGCAGGGGCCCGTGGTGCAAATTTTTCTCCAAACTTTTCATAATTTCTCATATTTTAGTCATATTTGAGATTTTCGGAGAAAAAATGATTTAAAACAGATTCAAGTTCTGGTCTATTTTCCAAAAACCCCTTTTTTTCACTGAAAATTCATGATTTCTCATTTTTTTCCCGGAAATTTCTCTTTTTCCTATGACCTGAGTGAACGGCTGCGGAGATATCCGGAGAGAGGTTAAAGATGAAAAGAAATGAGGTCTTAAAAAAAACTGTTTATTATTAGTTTTTTTTCCGGAAATTTTCCTTTTTCTTATTACCTGAGTGAACGGCTGCGAAAATATTGGGAGAAAATTTAAAGATAAAAAAAATGAGATTTTCGTAAAAAAAACTTGTTCTTATTTTTTTTCGGATTTTTTTCTTTTTCCTATTGAGTGAAAGACTGCGGAGATATTCGGAGAAAAGTTATAGATGAAAAAAAATGAGATTTTCCAAAAAAAAAACTTATTACATTTTTTTATCCCTCATAATTCTGAGAAATAATGAATTCCCGAAATGTTTGCAAACATTATTTTCCTTAAGGGGTAACACCACTGTAACGGCCTGCCACGAAGCGTTTTAGACAAATTAATTACTGGGGGTAATTATTAAATTAAAAACTCGGGGTAATTATTAAGCACATATTACAGTATATTGCAAAAAAATGTACGGGAAAATATTACAAAATGGCGACACTGCAGTGAATTCTTACGAGGCATGTTGAACTTAAGGTGCTCTGCGGCACGTAGTTATTACGATAAAGCATTATCATAATGCTTTATCGCTTGATGAAAGTATATGAGCGAAAATATATTTATATTCGTATTACTATATTCTTTCAATAACTAATCAAATAAGAATTAATAGTAATAATAATTTTTAAAAAAGCACTCAGCGCGGGGAACGATCCCGCGCCTCAGCGGACCGAAGCCAGGAAGCTGCAAACGGGACCCTCTCATCGCTTGTAAATATGTGCACTTACTGGTACTTACGATTCGCGGCCGGATACATTATGATAATGCTTTATCGCTTGATGAAAGTATATGAAAATGAATATAATGATACGAATATATTTCCGCTTACTTTTTCGAATTACAATTTATTTGGCATAGGGACGGGTGTGAGTACAGCGCAAAAAAAATGTTCAGAAGTAAAATAAGTTGTAATTTAGATTTATTATTATATTTAAATTAACATATAAACTAATAAAATAAGCGGTCAGAGTGCGCGATAAATTTTTCGACACTAAAAGATAACTAATTAAAATAATAATGATAACTAATAAAAATAACTGATCAAATAAGAATTAATAGTAATAATAATTTTAAAAAAGCACTGAGCGCCGAGAACGATCCCGCGCCTCTAGTGCAAATTTTTTTCCGAAAAACTCCGATTTTTTCCGTAAAGTTTTTCCTATTTTTTCCGAATTTTTCTATGAATTGGAACAAATATGAAGAATTCGGAGTTTTGCGGACAATTATTTTTCCGCAAACATCCGAGTTTCTCTGAATTTTTCCGAATATTTCATCATTTTAATTACAATCACGGGAAAATCTAGGAAATTATATAAAGACTTTAAGGGGTGACACCACTGTAACGGCCTTACAGGAAGCGTATTTTTTGATATTTTTTTTTGGCGGAAAAAAATGTGATAAGCAAATAATACTTGCGGTATTTATTGAGCATATACTTAAGTATATTGCTATAAATTTTTCATCCGAAAATATTACAAAATGGCGACACTACAGCAATTCTTCCGAACCATGTCGAACCTCTGCGGCACGCAGTATAACTGTGCCAATTTAATCTAAAAAAAGAATTTTGTTTTATTAAGTCTACATGAGTGTAGCTACTGAACCACGTAGGGGATTTTCCATAAGTTAATTAAAACAATATTTATTAACAAATAACAGTCTTAAAAAAAATCGAACATTTTTAGTCAAATACTCGGCAATTACTCAAAAATCAATATTTCTAAAATCCCCTACGTGGTTCAGTAGCTACACTCATCTAAATTTAATATAAAAAAAATTATTTTATCCAGATTAAAATTGGCACAAGTTATACTGCGTGCCGCAGAGCACCTTAAGTTCAACATGCCTCGGAAGAATTTGTTTCAGTGTCGCCATTTTGTAATATTTTCCCATAAATTTTTTTTGTAATATACTTCAATATATGCTTAATAACTACCCCAAGTATTATTTGTCTAAAACGCTTCGTGGCAGGACGTACAGTGGTGTTACCCCTTAAGGAAAATAATGTTTGCAAAAATTTTGGAAATTCATTATTTCTCAGAATTATGAGGGATACAAAAATGTAATAAGTTTTTTTTTACGAAAATCTCATTTTTTTCGTCTAACTTTTCTCCGAATATCTCCGCAGCCGTTCACTCAATAGGAAAAAGCAAAAGTTCCGGGAAAAAAATAAGAACAAGTTTTTTTTACGTAAATCTCATTTTTTTCATCTTTAAATTTTCTCCGAATATCTTCGCAGCCGTTTACTCAGGTAATAGAAAAAAGGAAAATTTCCGGAAAAAAAATCATCAGTTTTTCTTTACGAAAATCTCATTTCTTTTCATCTTTAACTTTACTCCGAATATCTCCGCAGCCGTTCACTCAGGTCATAGGAAAAAGAGACATTTCGGGGAAAAAAATGAGAAATCATGAATTTTCAGTGAAAAAAATGTGTTTTTGGGAAATAGACCAGAATTTGAATCTGTTTTGAATCATTTTTTCTCCGAAAATCTCAAATATGACTATAATATGAGAAATTATGAAAAATTTGCACTTCGGGCCCCTGCGGACCGAAGCCAGGAACGCTACCAACGGGACCATCTCATCGCTTGTAGCATATGTGCACTTTCTGGTACTTACGATTCGCGGCCGGATGGATGATTGGCTTGTTTTTGGGGATAATGCTTTATCGCTTGATGAAAGTATGATAATTAATATAATAATACGAATATAAATATATTTCCGCTTACTTTTATGAATTATAATTTATTTGGCATAAGGACGGGTGTGAGTAAAGCGTAAACAATTTTATATAAGATAAATAAGTTGTAATTTAGATTTATTATTATATTTAAATTAACGTATAAACTAAAAAAATAAGCGATCAGAGTGCGCGATACATTTTTTTGTATACATTAATAACGCAGAGAATCAAGAGCTAAACAAGCATTGAAATCATCTAAAAGCCTCGCGCGTGCCGTCGGGTGACGTCACGCGCGAGACGTGCTCAGATTGCTTTTTCCAGGAAGACTAGAGGTAAGGAGTACGAACGCCTGTGGCGAGCCCGATCCAAAAGCGTCCGTCAAACTGTGGATCTTAGTAGTTAGTGTTTTCACGGCGTGCGTCGCTAGTGTTCGACCGCACCGAAGTGAACTAAGCGACAAGAACACAACTGACGTCATGTGTCATCGATGATTCCCGCTCGTCGTCCGTGTTGGCATAAACCATGGTGTGGCTAACCAATTTTGCGAATTGTGTTAAATGTAAAAAAAAATAATTGTGTCTCGGTATAAAATATATTTGGTGATCTGCGGCGAATACAATCAATCATAGGTAAGAAAAATAGTACTTACATTTGCAAAAAGAATGGTTTCGTTTTATCGTACCATTATCGTACCGAGTGAAATAAAAATTATCACAAACGCGAGATATGGATCAAGTGTCCCGTCGATGAGACAAAACGTGCAATGTATGGATTTTTCATATATTGCACGTTTTGTCTCATGTCTCGAAAATAAACAAAATGATTATTTTCGAGGCGTGAAAATGGTTATGTGCGTACGTGCGTACGTGGGATGCCAAGCACATAACGAAGAGCTCACGAAGAGAGTGATAAACTATTATCTCGTCATGAGAGGACATTTTCTAGCGCGATCGGTCAACGAAAATAATCACGCAAGGAAAATCAAAACGAAAGACAATAGGAAAAAAATCAAAACTGTAAGGTCGATTTATCTGTACGGCATGTCATAATGTGCAAATATGATGTGTGATAATTTGTAAATCTTTTGTTTGAATTCAAAATTCTTATGAATTGTCTTGTGTCTATGTTTTTACTGCTTCCGCAACGAAAAAAGAACATTGACTTAATATCTGTATTTCGTTATTATTCTTTATCTGTACAGCGTATCATAATGTGTAAATATAATATGTGAGAATTTGAAAAATTGTTATGAATTTTCTTGTGTCTATAAATAAATTTTGTTTGTTACAGTTTCTGCAAGGAAAAAAACTGACTTAATTTCTGTATTGCGTTATTATTCTTAATCCGTACAGCGTGTCATAATTTGTACATTTTTTGTCTGGATGACAATTTATTATGACTTTCCTTGTGTCTATAAATAAACTTTGTTTATTACTGCTCCCGCAACAAAAAAAACATTGACTTAATTTCTGTATTTCGGTATTTCCCAAAACTATGTATATATGAGAATTCTGTCTATCTATATAGAAATTGCCTTCATCAACTGGTTGTACAATTTATTTGATGAAATGATCGCTCCATATGAAGTAGCAAAGGGTGCTTTTCGCATATCGTACGGCACTGCCTTTACAATTCATTTGATCAAATTATCGCTCCATATGAGGGAGCGTATCGTACGGCACTTGTTTGTTGCTGACTTTACTTCGGTGCGGTAGGAGAGCAGCGCCGCCCTTCTCGTCCTCGTTTTTGCGGACGTTTCGACGACACGGCGTTCGTACTCCTTACCTCTAGTCTTCCTGGCTTTTTCCCTCGAAGCCTTCGTTTCGGCTAGGCCGCAGACACGGTCTTACATACAGGTCTGGAAACTCCCGTCGTGTGGGTAGTTCGCTTATGGATGCCAGACGTGTAGTTCATCTATTGCCCACTGTGATCGCTGCAATCTAAACTCCGGCGCGACGGCGATGGGTGGGGGAAGTGAGATAGAGACAGCGCTAGCTTTTCAATCTCTGTCTCACCTCAATGTATATTACTCGTTTTTAATATTATTGTAGACTATTATAACACGCGGTAAAACGCAAATGCTTATTTTACAAAACCTCTGACTCCAACCGTCTCCCCGCAAGCGGGTGCGAAAAACATGAGCGATTTTGAGTTATTTGAATGAGATATCGAATTTGGCTCAGTGGCAAAGTTCTTGTCGTATTACCGTCGCATTTTGAGTTCAAATTCACTTGTCGTTTTTTTTAAATATATGAATACGGTCGTTAAGTATGTCAGTTTTGAAACAGGTGTAATGAAAATAAATATGTAAGTGTATTGCTAATTTTAAATAATAAAAATAAATATGTAAGTTTATTCGTAATTTTTCTTTTTTTTAGCAGAGGTTCGAGGTTTTTTAAATGAACGTAAGTTGAAATAAGGAATAAAATGTGCATGCTTTTTTCTTCTTAGTATTATTTTATTTTATTGTCTTGCACATGTTCAAGGTTTGTTAGAAAAGGGTAAGTACGAGAAACTGTCGACGATTCGATGATGTTGATTGCAACTTTATGACACCTGGAATTGCGTGTTCCCACTTCTCGCGCAAAACATTGTCATTAGGCACCCGGAAAAACGACACCTTTGCATTATCGGCTTTACGGCCGGTATTGCAATAAGGAACCGCGCACCATCTTGGCATTTTTGCCAATTTTTTAAAAATCTTTTCTTTTTTTATGAGAGCACAATATCCGACACGGGGATTTGGAGGTTAAGTTTGAGAAAACGCAGTAGGCGGATAGATCGCAGAGACGAGTAGTGACGGGAATACGAACTAATCCAGTGCTTCAATAAGCGTCCTACCCCCACCACTTGATTTTGTGACGAGTGTCCAGACCTGTATGCAAGACCGTGGCCGCAGATGAACGTGGTCAGCGTCCATGGCATGGAGACTATACTAAAGGAGACCGAACTGTGGGGTGGTAAGTGGTCACGAAAACCGACGGATTGAGGTAGTTCCGCGACAGAGCGCTAGTTTTGTTAGGGAACTGGGAGTGGGGAGGAAACCGCAGGCAACTTCATTCCGTTTATTCAAAATCAAAACTGTCGTTACTTCTATTACAGTTTCTATTGAGGTATTGTCTGGTAAACAAATGCCATAATATGATTTTCAATCAATATAATTTTGAAAACATCCATTTATTTCGTTCATACACATTATACACGTATAAGAACTCACGCGGGACATCTTCACCGAATTTTCTCATAGATGGTCAATTTTTTTTAGGAAAAACGAAGCATTAGGCTCTGGAGAATTCCCTGACGCAGAGCTTGATGATATCCTTTTGCCCTAAATATTATTCATCTCTGAAGAATCTCTGTTCGAAAATTTCAGCTATCTCTCTCGCACTCATATGTCACGTGGTACATCTTTTACTTCGCCTTAAGGAGGGTCCTCCTCCAAACAAAAGGTTATGCAAAATTTTTTTTACACAAAATTAAGAGCATCCAATACAATGAATTAAATTACATAACAATATTGACGTTCAAATGAAAACCGAAAAAAATGTATGGGAGAAAAAAAACCATCGCGGCGTTAGAGGTGCTCGAACGTGGCTCTTGGAGTTTGCGGCGAGGAACGCCGAGGTTCTTGTAATTAATTAAAATAAACAAAAACCACAAAAAGTAAAAAAATACTTTTATTTCCACAAACGAATCATTAAAAAAAAATTTATTGTAAAAACTTATACGATATTTTAGACTTATGCATAGGTCAATAAGTTAAAAAAATTTATACAAAATTGTAAGTTGATTGGTTCATTACTTTTTGAGTTACATTCCGAGGCGTGGAAAAACCCATTTTGAGAAAAACTCGATTGAAGTTTTCGTTCTTAAAAAGTAGAGATTATAGGGATTTACAATTACGAATAATTATGAATTAAAAAATCGTCGGAAGTGCCTCTTATTATTCAAAAAGATAACTAGCAAACTTTTTCGGCTATAAGAATAAAAATGTGGAGAGCGCAAAGGACGCGCATTCTCTCGGTACTTTTGGAAGGCATCACTTTGGTGACTTCCTAGGGACCTTTGGGAGTTTCGGTTGGGCTTCAAACCGTGGCAATATATATTCTTTAGATACTAAATGAATTTTTAAAGCAATAAAAAAAAACGCAAGAAAATAATATCTGAAAGAGTATGAACGGTACAAAAACAGCCATTTCGTCTATATACATTATCCCGTATATATACACACGCAGGTATTCGGTAAAATTTAAATACTTTACTAAAGAGCTTCACATACTCTGCGACACAGATTTTTATGTACGCCGTTTTTTAGTCGTGGATTGTGTTTTAAAAAAATTTCAATGAACGAGGTCATAATAGCCAAAAAAATTATTTAATGATTCTTCAAGTATTAACTTATAATATTGTTTAAAACAATTTTCAAATTATTATTGAAAATACATTTGTTCGATATTTTCCAAGTAATCATTTATCAAGATTTCTATAACATTTTCGAGTACCAGAACGTCTTTAACAAAATTTTCCCTCGATTGCGTGGCTCAATTTGGTTAAAACGATTACTTTTTTTTTCGTTGACTTTCTACTATTATTGTCGTCGTCCTAGAAGTTGATGCTGTGTCGGATTCCAATACCGAAAGAACTTGTGTATTCCATTGCTTGAACTGCTTGGAATCTTACTGCTCCTCTCACGTCTGATCTTCGCTGACAAGAAACGACATTTTGTTGGCGGCAAACAGATGAAAACCGGAATTCGATATGTCACCGTAGTCAGCCGGGGTAACGTTCAGATATCGGTGAACCCTAAATATCCTGTGGAATTTATTTAGCATTCGTTAGGTACTATGTTTATACAGTGCAATAAATGAATCGTTCAAATAATTTTTAGATAACAGTACGGAAAGAATCTGTAATCATAAAGTATCAGATTATTATCATAATTATTGTGAGAAATTCGAAATCCATTTAACAAACGGTTTCTTTTATACAGTCTTAAATCAAATTATAAAAATGGAACTACAAAATATGGACAACATTTTGAATGAAAGCTTGTATCGTTTGAATAGTTCAGTGAATAGCCTGATTGTAGTATACGGCTTGTAGAAGAATTATTCGTCTTGCACAATTCGATATTTTTCTTTCCGTACAATATGAGGAACGAGTTATAAATTTTCTACAGATTTGTAGGCAATTTCGGCATATGCTTTGACTCGAGGTAGTGATATTAAGCCTTGATAACAACACGTGTAATGAAATAATGTACGGATAAGGGTGGCGACGACCCAATGAGCTTGCCAGGTCTGCCATTAGTTTGGAACATCGCAAAGACCAGTTGCAGAAAGCTCGTCACGAAGCTGTAAGACACGTTGAAGACAAACAATAGGAAACCAGCCACATTGCGGCCGCTAGCAGGATGATTGAAGTATATTCTAGATGTAATTTCTTTTCCACGGCGAGAGGTCTCGAGCGCGAGTCTTGGGCATACATTGATGGTCGCCTCGCGTACAAATTCAGCTGCTCCTGTAAAAGAATAAAACAAAGTCAGCATTCGCATATTCGAGAGGACGATTCGAAATACCGAAGAGGAAATTAACCTGTACGGTGACCGCCAAGTTCCAGTTGTGTCGCTGTAAATCATCGTAGCAGATCGAGAGGTCCCCGATACCTGTCAGTTCCTACAAAATCATGCCAATTTATCACTATCGTTTCGTCCTCATGTTGAGAATCGAAGAAGCAAGGGGGCGTTAAGTCGGCGAAGGGAAGATCGTAAAGAGCCGTAGAAACGAAAACAGAAATGACATTCGACTTCAATGATAAGCGGTTACTTTTTAATAATTCATTTTCCACTATATATATAAGAACAAAAATCGCTTTTCAAGCTAACTAAAATGTGAAACGATTTTTATCATCCCTTACAAGTTTTTGAGTTACTAATAGAATGTGCAAAAGAAATAGGAAGTATATATCTACACAAATTTACCATTTTCAAGAAGACTCAAATTTAGTCATAAGTTGAAACGATATTTCATAATCGTCGCGGTTCCTCTAACGGGATGTCGAGCTGCAAAACTGTTGCCCGATGTCGGAATTATCTGTTTAAAATAATAGATAATTCGTCAATTTCGAGCTTTGCCCAATGATCAAATGATTCGTTGCTACAAGGAAACATTCATTGGACGATCGTAATAATGATATAGGAAAAAATAATATAATAGTGATAAAAGAAATTGTAGGCCCCCTTACAGTTTAGCTTGCTTCCTATGCATCCGGGATTTTTCCTGATTATAATTATGGCTCCTATTGAACCATCTGCTCAGAAAATGTCCTCTCATAATCAAATAAAAATCAATTATTTTCCGCGTAGTTTCCTTAAAATGTGCCTCACATCCGACCATGGGCAAATGTCGATGTTCCGAAACTGCATCCAAAATGCTGTGAAGTGTTTCGAGGTTGATGCCCATTTTCCCGACAACATCGAGAACGGATCCTTCTAAAACTTTGGTCAGCCGAAACAACTTCTGACTGGGAAAGTGAAGTCTACCACGATTCATTGATTCGATGACGGCATCTCGTGGCTCACAATCATTATGACCACCTTTTAAGGACTGCAAACAGTTGGAGCACTTCAGAGAACGTTCCATTTTGCTCAACACATACCCAGCAAGGTACGATTGCACCTCATCGCTACTGTTATACACGTTGTATGAGTGGTCGGTAAGGTGGGAGTGGGAAGAACGGCTCTGACGTGTTGTCGCACGCGTATCGTTTAAACTACATTGGGTGGCATTATGTGAATCGCCGCGTTCGGGATTTCCACTCTCCAGGAGGGCATCGATTTCTTTTAGCCATTGGTCGCGTGGTTCTTTTGCAGCTGCCAATGAATCACCCGTCTGCATCAATGTTTGCAGGAGTTCCGGGCCACTCACGTTAGAACCTTTCGGGGGTTTCACGAGAGAGTACGTGCAAAGAAGACGGAACACCTGAGAAAAGACTAGCGGATCCGGGTGATCATTGGCTCCACAAGATTGCCGCATCATTCCGAAAAATCTCTGCAATCAGGTAAATCGTTTATCATTATTAAAAATATATTTTTATTTCGTTTCTTTCCGAATGGGCTGGTAATGGTGCACCAATATAAATTAACTTTCTAGCAAAGCGGCGATACTAGATGATCTCTTCCGTAGCTTATACTTTACCATAGACTAAAATAATTTAATAAGTGATACATACTTCCAACGCATCTTGATTGAGGCGTGCTGTCATGAGGAATTGGAAGCCACTCTCCACGTGGACTGCTTCTAAAATTTCCAGCGTCGCTCCGAGCGATACTTTTATCCCTGTTAGCGTACTCGAAGAAATTGGCAGATCGATGCCTCGAAGTTTCGCAGACTGTTCCCAAGTGCACAAATATTGAATGAAATCAATAATAACCTGCAACACAAGAATGTATCAATTATTTTTGCCGAGGAAAAGTACCGCCATACACGTTTGAATTTTAGTTGTATATGCTAGCAATGATCACACGATAAAAATAAACCAAAACCAAAACAAACCAATAGCACATTGGGATTGATGCCGGCGTATCAAGCACAGAGACAAACCGTTATGTACAAAAGACACTCCTATGACATAATGAGACAAAGGCAGTTGAAAACCACATCACTAAATGTGTATGAAAGTGTATGTTCAATATAACAGTATTAAAAAAGTTTCCCTCTGCAGGGTTTCTCTCCACGAACAGCATTGCCAATGACAGCTCCCAACAACACCTGCTGAAATCGACTATCAGAAGAAATGGAGAATTGAAGTTGAGGGGTTTTATTGTACCCGGAGAAAACAGTACATGCAGCTGATGATTGCATGCGATTATCCACTTGACATGGAAGGTCACTTTCAAACGAGCATGTCAAAAATAACGATAAATAGCAACAATTCTGATAGCATGTATAACAATTATTCTCGTGCATTAGGTTCAGCAAACACAAAAGCAAAATGTCACATCATCTATCACCGTAACAACTTACATTCTTGGTAGATATTAGGGTCCGACAATCTTGTAGATGGAGACCTGTTTATTGGTCCGCGACCATTATCGAGAAATATGATCATTGATTTCCTCGATTTTGGGTAATATTATTGTCTCTTTTACCAGGTCAAAAATACCATATCCAATCCAAGTACGCAATAAATATTTCCTAAATTACGATAATCATAGAACCTGGAAAGAATACTTCTTTTCGCTTTTGTAAACATATACTTATCACTCTATCGGTACTCCAAGTTTATCAATGACGATCCATGGCGTCCTGGGAAAGCATGGTAGAAACAGGTAATACGATATCATAAAAGCAATTTAATGGATAAGTGTTGTAATAATATCTCAAGAGGCTTTTTATCTATGTAATTCCGTGTATGAGCAAAAATAACGAGACGTGTACGGCTTTTAAACGACGGAAGACAGCAAGTATAGCTTTATTCAGTTTAAATATGAATTAATGTAGATCCTTTTCCAGACGACGGCTTTTCACATGTGGAATTTGTTGCGCGCAACTGCTGTTCACAGTAATTACAATGTCATTCAAAATAGTTCTTCATTTCTTTTACTTACCCGGAGATGAAATTACACCTGAATTTTTAAGTAATATACAAAGCCAATGAAATTTTTTTGATCAGCTTACATCATTTTGAAATTCATAGAATAAAGCATGTGCCACATTATTATCTTCAGTAACTGATTTTTATTCTAGCACAGTCGTATGTTTAAAAGTTATAATGGAGTTAATATGTATCTAAAAATAATATTATAGTATGTCCACTAGATTTTTTATCGTTTTCGAAAGACAATCTTAGTGAAGAATAATGCGATTTTTTTCAAGAACTTTGGAGCTTCACCCGTCGAATTTTTAAAATACTTGTTACAAAGTTAAATATGGCTTCTTTTTACTGTATATCACCAAGTTGAATAAATCGAATTATAATCAAGAAATGTTTTTCAAATTTTAAGAAGCTATCTCTACTTGAGTATTTTGAAACTAGACAGTTGAACCTATACATACTTCTTTAGAAAAAAAGTAGTTATGTTCAATAATAAAAAAGCATTTTTTCTTGCCAAGATGCATTCAGTTGAAAGTAAAAAAGAATCTACAAGAAAATTCTGGATCCCTTAATTTTGTGCATTGGACAATCGTATTATATTTCTCTTAGATACGTTCGCTGTTCGCTATTATCGCTTTGAAACATTGCACTTTGTTATGGGAAAACTTAATCGCTGATAACAAAAATGATGTGGCACTAGGCGTTATTCAATTCATTTCTAAATTGAACCGAGCAAAAATCTTGCACCAGTAATGTACATAGGAAGAAAACCCACCGAACCTTTTTGCGCTGATACCGGTTATCAACATATACAGCGTTGTACGGCGTGCGAGACATCATGGCGTCGATCAAACCGTTCATGCGCTTTATGAACATTTGCGTTGGCACAGAGTCGCGTAATTCTGGACATCGGCCATCCTTTCCATAAATCTCCATCGCCACACGCACTTGTTCTCCGAATAACTAAAAAGAGATTATAAATATTTCAAGGACCACTTTGTATGTTTAATCATAATTGACTAAGAACCCGCTCGTCAGATAAAATATAATAGCTATCAAGTTCAAAGAAGAGGAGCTGTTCGAATCACTGAATACCAATAAATTCCGAAATCAATTCGGACTTTACTCACCTATGTTCAAATGTGAATGAATATGTTCAAATCACCAAATACCAATAAATTCCAAACCCAGTAAACAATCTGTACCTGAAAAGCCATGGGCACATTCATTTTTTGATAGCCTTTGGGATTTAGATGAGCTGGGGTCAAATTGTAGGCTATTTTTAAGGAAGATCCTAAAAACGATTCGCACTTCAAAACAGACGACCAATGCGTCTTCTTGACTATCCCATCTGGTGTCTGCCGAAAAAAAGTTTTCCACACACAATGCACAGTCAGGTGAAGTTTATGTTCCATATTTGTTACGTCAAGTATGCAAGCATGTATGCATGTTCTTTAGAAATATACCCAAAACTCTTCCTTCTGCACAATACCGTTACGAAGGCATTTGATCAGATGCGGAAAATCCGAAATGAACCACAGATTTCTCGCCGGGTCGTGCGGATGGGTACATTTTAAATGTTCCTTTGTAATTCCGAACAGCGTCCAGACACCCCTATTCCATTGGGCACCATCCATCGTTACGGCATCAACGTGGAATTCGGCATTCCCCAGGAGGACGATGCATTCAAGTATTAGTTTGTGTAAAATAATACTCGTTACCGAGTTTTTACTCAAAAAACACCCTAACACTTGAACCCATGACCCACAGAAGGGTTGGAACATGAAGACGAGAGCATGATCTGCTACTGTCGTCGCCTGATATTTCGGCGTGCAATTGCCGAGGTCAACGAATCCGTTGAATTGCATCGTCTGCCGATTAAATGATATACCCTCGCTAATTTTCATTTCATCGACCAGAAGCACTCCTAAGCAGTGAAGCAAAATAATATGTAGTAATAGCTGTACAGTTTTAATGCTTTAACGAAAATTCACGTCGGAGTACTTACCTCGTTTGTGTGAAGCATCCATATTCAAACCCTTCCGGCGCATGCATTCAAAGACAACGCTTTGAAATCCGTACTTTGAAATATGCACCTTTTTTATGTACTTCGCTAGCGTATCTTTGCATGGCAATGGCAGAATGTTGTGAGTACGTAGGTGTTCGTACAGTTTGCTATTTTTGATACGCATCAATAAACACTCATAAACCCAATCAACTTCGTATCGTCGACCATGATTGGTTGTGCCCTGAGCCGCTTGAAATATCGTCTTTACGGCATACTGCTGCAATTCGGGTAGTGCACATATCTGCTGCCTCAACATCTCCTCTTTGGTTGCATCACAAGCAGCTTTGGCATCACTTATCGCAGACTGTAATTGTTGAGTCTAGGAAACAAAGGAATACAGGATTATATATAGTTTTAGCTTGCACACTGCGGGTAGCTCTTAATATTTGCGTTGACATTCTAGTGGAAGAATTACTCACCTTTTTCAGTTGACGTTCATATCTCCGTATGTGTATACGCGCTTTTTGCTTGCAGCGGGCATATCGACTTTTCATGTTGCTGGAATGACGACGGATATTATTGAAATGTAAGTTTCTCACTTTTTGACAATGCTTGCATCGTGCAGTCTTAACGCGTTGACGACTTCCGTCGGTGATTGTAGAACACTTTTTGGAGCGGCTGTAAAATAAAATAGCAACATCCGAATTTGACGACCAAGTGCACTTAAGTTTTACCTGCCGGTACAATCTCTTTAAAAAACAGTTGAAAAATTTGCTGGAAACTTATAGACATTTAGAGAAATGAACACAAGCAATTTGGATGAAAAGAAACAATAAGTTTTGTTAGGAGGTTACGCATTTTTCAACGATTTGTTAATAAATTAACGATATTTTTATGATCTACAATGAAATGCCCTCAATATGCAACGTCTTTTATATAACTGATTTTTTCAGAATTTCGTATCATCCCTGAGCTCTTGATAAACGCATTCTATATTATAATTGTTTGGGTTTGTTTCTCTACATCGTTCTTTACAAGAATACAAGAAATTACTATAATATAAAAATCGAAAGCCAAAAGACGCGAAAATACCTTTTCGTCCTAATGCCTGTTCCAGTGCATACATTCGCTGCTTCCGCCACTTTGATCAACTCTTCGAGTTTATGTATAGTTGTTATATCGTGATCGATTTTCCATTCCCCAATACCGTCGGATGTACGCATCTGCGGATATGTATGATGACTTCATTTGGAAATACTACTTGTCAAACAAAAAAGACATTTCGCATGCAGCAAATAGGGATAATTAACTTTTAAATATTCTTACCGTAGCGGAAAGATCTTTATTCACGTGCATGCGAAGTCTCACTTCCAACGAAAGAGGATGAACGTGAAGCAGAACGATTTCGTCCTCCGAGCCCGGTGAAGTCGTCCAAGCCCATGTTTTTGGCAACGGTTTTTCCAATAAATAGGACTTTAACGTTCTCGTTGTCAAAATATGCGGATTTTCGACCTGGTTACAATGCAACATCTCGGTTTCTTCAACATCTACCTGGGCGGACTGAAAACAGTACATTTCTTCAAGTTGCGAACAGAATAAAATAATTATTTAAAATAATAGATTTGTCCATTCTCGCTGGCTATTGCCAAGGAGTATATGTGATTCGTTTCATTTATACATTATCTAAGGACGAAAAAAAAGATGAAGGAGGTAAAAAGGAATATGATCTGGCGTAAGGATGTATGACAAAGAAAGTGAGTGTGTGAGATGAACCTGTACAATTCTGACATCATATTAATGCTTAGGAACAGAGAAAAATTGAATTTTGCAATCACATTACATGTCGTTCAAAGTCCTCTAGATTCGTAGAAAAAATGCAAATCTTTTACACGAATTTTCAAAATATTACCACAGTGTATACACTGAAGATGTTACCACGCATTTACGATAATTTCGAACATAATCATGGAAATATACAAGTAATAAAAATATATTACCTTAACATTGTCTTCTACAACACCAGACTCTTCACAAGAAGTTGAAGGTTCCTGAAGAATCACATTGTTTAGGTCAACCCGATTTCTTTTTCGAGGGATGGCACCTTTACGCAGATGACATCTGTCACGAGGAAGAATGTGCTTTGTGCCTCCTATGTTCACAACATCGACCCGCAAAACATCTTCATCAGCAAAATGCATTTCGCAAACGTCATTGTTGTTTCTGAAAACTACACCAAGTGACTCAGCCCATTGTTGCCTCCTTTCCTTGCACTATTAAAAAATAAAGACAAATTAGTTTATTAAGCAATGAGGATAAATTCCATACATTTTTTTAACTTCAACAGCGTAAAGCCTGAAAAAAAACATTTAAAAAATCTAAGGACCTAGTTGTTTATCCCATGAATCATACGTTAATTGTGATAGATTCACACATAAATGCACACACACTACATGCGAATAATAGAAATGAACTTACCTCTGGAACTTTGAATAGCGTCAGTTGTCGGACACCATGTAACTGCCGTTCGGCCTTGCTGGCTTTACTGCCACCTGAGCAATCCGGAGCTGCACAAACTCTCCCCATTCTATTTCGAGAAAATAATACAATGTATAGTTTCAAATTATACTGGATGTAAGTGGGAAGAAGAAGTTAGAGACAACAAGAAAAAGAAAAGAAGAATATTGACAGTGCACTGCTTTATGAAAGTGAATAACTCGCTCTATTATTTTAAAAAATATACTCACCTCTATTTAACTATAGTCCGATAGAACCTTGGCTCGAAATTAATTATGTTCACTAATAACGTCAAAATGTAGGTTAAAAAAACAATAAATAATCCGCTCACGAAGTACACAGTTCAATTCAAGAATTCAATATGGCGGCCACGCTTTTCCCTCACTATGTACCCACCTCGTTCCGTCTCTCTCACACGTAGCTAGCTTCACGGGTCCACATTCTATACTAGCGCTACAAGTGGAGGATTCCCAACTACCTCGAACCGTCGGGTTTTGTGACCACTTTTTGTTACCCCCTCCATGGGAGTTCGGTCTCCTTTAGTATAGTCTCCATGGTCCATGGATTGGTGTAGCTGCCGAAGGCGCGGTCGGGAAACTTCGACCGTGCTCGGCTCTTTCGAAAGATGTCCGAGCGTTGCTTGCTCACGGACACGCGCTACTAGGATTGTGTGATGGGCGCGTAAGAGACTAGAGAGGGGGTAACTTTTGCGCGCAATCCGGCTGCACTGGACGCGGGTTCGATCCCCGGTAGCAATGTTTTGTTTTTTTTTATTAAGCATATACGAATTAAATATCATAAATAATGCCTGAACAGGCGAAAATAGCTAAAGCGAGAGTAAGTTCGAAATTTTCTGAATATAAGATGAAGAAAAAAAAAGCTGATTCACCGGGGATTGAACCCGGACCGTAAGCAACGTTGATCCGTCACGCTGCCAACTCAGCCACGACGCTCATTGCGGATAGAGAAATATTTATGATACACCCTTATCCATAATGTTTACTGTTGGAAAAAAATGCTGAAACGATCGCGGCAAAGGCTCAAGATTTCTTTTGGAACCTTTCACGGTCGTTTCGGCGTTTTATTTTTCAACGCGGTTCGTCGTTAATTTTTGTTAACCCGCATTTTCGGCATCAACGGGCAACCGAGAGAAAACAATGATCTCGATACATGTTTTTCACTTTGAAATTCATTTAATGCATATTCCAATCCGCAGTACGGTCACACATATATGTCGAGCTCGATCGGACGGAAAACCTTGCTCCGTTCGCCTGTCGAGCGAGCGCAATTTGCGAGGGGCAGAGACTTTTCCCCCACCGAGCTACCCATTCGTGTTCACGCTGACTGCGATACCGACTTGAGCGGTGATCACTGACTCGAGCGGCTACAAGGGAATCTGCAACCTCGACAGAGGCGATGATCACGAAATCATACTCCCGAACGCGCCGCCGCGATTTAGCGCCATTTACGAGGCACGCCGAAAAGGGCAGCGTTGTGCATCTCCCTACTAATCTCTGACAGGAATGTCTGAATCGTCGAAAAACGCCAACGGAAACACGTATTCGCGGTCTTTTTAAAATAGCCTCACGCTCAAATTCAAGTTAAAATATATTATTCAAATGGACACTTACTTTAATGTCACGTTGAATTTGAAAACAATTTTTTTTTTAATCATTACGATTTCATTATTGTTTTATTTTTTGGTCTCAATTATCACTGTGTTACACGAATTGCACATTTCTTCCAATTCGACAGTTAACAAACGAAATTCATCACAGAGAGTACCAAATAATGAACCTATGAATATAAATAATATATTACAATAAATAATAATAGAGATACTTTTGTCCCTATTAGTAAAAGAACGGTTCGCGAGAAAGAAAAAAAAACATCAGCAACTTGATTACGTCGATTTTTTGACGTAGCCTTTCTTTTGCTCGAGCATTCTTATGCCAGATCTGCAATGATGTCGAGCATTTCAGACAAACCGTCTGCCTCGTTTTCGTCACCCTCATTTTTCACACCATTTGCAGTACCAGCAGCTGAAGGATACATGGAACTCGATTTAAAACGCTCGAGCATTCCCGATGATGGTTTGAATGTTTTACAACATTCTTCGTGGCATTGAAATTGCATCCGTAAACGTAAGAGGGCCTGGAGCATCGACGTTTTGAGCTTGTTTCGAACTCGAGTTTTAATTAAGGTCAGGGCCGAGAAAGCTCATTCAACGGCGGCGTTGCTTGTGGGTATCGTTAACATTTTAAACACCACTTCCGCGAATTCGCGAAACACAAAGCGGCCACAAGCATCTGTATATTTATAAACGTCTGGCCAGAACATTACAATATTCGTGGTAATGTCTCCGCGATAATGCTCTTTCCAGTCAACGAAACTCAGCTTTTCCCACTGGCTTTTATATGCTGAGACGTCGACTTTGGGATCGAAAACATATTGAAGGGGCAGATCCTCAAATTTAACGCGCACGTGGGAAATGCAGCTGCTCGGACTGAAAAGTTTGATTTTTTTGAAGACCTCGAAATTCGATGGCAGTCGCTGCGTCATTTCAAACAGAAGCTTTTTCAGAAAATTAAAGCATCTCTGTTTTATTTGAAGTTTTATTTGATAATTTGTTTTATTTGATAATTTGTTTTATTTGAAAATTCGATTCCAAAATCGACTTCAGCGATGGGTAAGAACGCTAACTCGTTGCTCACGGCGTTGACAACTTGTTCGACGAGGGACTCATTCTTCTCAGCCCGCAAAAAAACTGGCTTCAGAATGCATTTAGCGAACAATAAGAAAACGGAATACATTTCTTCGTAGCGACTGCCGACGTCGACTTTTTCGCTTTGAAACGAAATGTTTAAGTGCTGTATTTCTGCCAAAATCGGCTTCAAAAACAGCAAATACAGTCGATTACTGTCATCGTCCAACATATCGCGGAGTGTCCGTGCAGTGTAGCATCTCTCGGCGTCGCACGCGATACGGAAATGTATTTTTAGTTCCATCCATTGTTCCAGAAGACGTTTGACGACATCGTAAAAGGCAAGCCATCTCGTCCGCGAGAGCTGTATCATTTGACGGAATTTCTGAGCATCGTGACCCGAATTAATCATATCGAACGTCTTTTTGTACGTAATCCTACGCAACGGACTGACGCTTAATCAGTTGTAAACTTCCCGTGCCAGGAAATCTATCGAACTCGGTAGCTCCTCGCTCGCTTTTGACGCACATAAATGTAGGGAATGGTAGGTACATTTCATGAGCTGTAACGTTGGCACGTCTTTTTTGAGCATCGTGTACACCGAGTGATTTCGCCCGCATGAGTTGCTGGCTCCGTCAGTGCCTATGGCCGTGAGTTTTTTCAACGACATCTTAATGTGCTGGAAGTAATGCACGATGCTCGTGTACAAGTCATCGGCCGTTGCTCGCTCTACTTCCAGGATGCCGAGAAAATCGATGATAAGCCAATTTTCGGTCGTGTCAAAATATTTTATGCACATGCACGAATGCTTGGTCACCGACACATCAGTGCTTTCATCAATGATAATTGAGAAGCCCTTATCGCCCACAGCCCTGACCACATCGTCTAGAAACGTTGGTGCTATTACGTGTTTTATGACGGTCGAGGACTTGGTCCTGTGGAAACGTAGCTTCTCCTAATCGCTTCATTTTCCTAAGGTCGACAGAAGGTCATCCGGTTGGTCAATCGAGCGAATGAATGAATGCATGACGATGTACAGCGCCAGTTTTATATCGATGATCTTCTTTACGTCAGACACTGGAGCCTGATACCCTTCAAATGATAAAACAAATTAGACGGTCGAAATATGAAAGCTTTCACTTTCTTGGACTTCCTTATACAATGAGCTTTCTGACCGCGAATAAATAAGAAGGAAAATGGGTCAATCAGTTTTGGAAAATTTTAACCACTCGTTCAAATTTAATCAAATTTCGAATCTAAAAAAAAGAGAGAATTAAAAAGATTAAAAAGTAGAGCATAGCTCACAATATAGCATGACAATAACAAACAGAACAAAGGATTCAAATAGCATAAAATTTTATATTTTTAAAAAGTATTTGTTTAGAGTATAAACAATTTCCGAGATATTGTGCTAATTTTTTTTACATTTGTAGGTTATCACTAGACTACTACAGTGCATTTTATACTACATCACTAGACTACTACAGTGCATTTTATACTACATCACTAGACTACTACAGTGCATTACAGACAGAAAACACAGCAGCAATGTATGAAAAGAAAACCTGTTCTCATGGGAAAGCTTTGTGTGAACATCAGTACGTCTTGAGGATGCAATGTACGAGTTTCAATTCACATAATTTTCTACGTATGAAGGTGTGTTTAGGACAAATACACATTCTACAATTAATTGAATTTTTAAAAAAGTTTTATACAATGTATACGGAGAGAAAAGTATGACAATATTTGGCATACTCAATATAGTAATTTTTGATATATTTCGTGAGTCTAAAATCATTCCCATATTTTTGATGGAACTATTCCGAAATATTTCTCTCTGTGTGAAAAAAAATTCAAGTTAATCAAAGGATAATCAAATTGCGTTCCTACCATCGCTCACTAAAGACGTGTATCGGGTCCTATCGAATATTGCAGAGCGATCCTGATGCTTTTTTTATTTCGCATGTCTCTGAAGATCTGCGAGGTGACTTCTCAATGATGTTTCACAGATTTTGCAGTGAGTTTCGTTCGGGTCATTTGGGCTCTTATGCTTAGCCATGTCGATATGCTGCAGCCATCCTGTTATAGTTGTACAACAATAGTGTAACACATCATAAATAGTGTTGCATAATAAAACAGAAAATTCGATTGTGTATGACAATTTTTTGAACAAACTAACCTTTGCCCCAATTGGTGGTTTCCCGCTCCTTACGATACTTACGTTTGTCTTTTGCATACTTGCCCATATTTAATTTGGAGACCATATTAGAAACGAAACAAACGAAACACGATTCAAGAACAAAACACGATGCAAGAACGAAACGCGGAAAAACGGAATCAGTGCTGAAACCTGAAATGTTAATATTCCTCTAGCGTGTGTTCTGAAACGTTTTCTTAATTTCTTCTTCCAACAGATGGCTCTGAGTGTACGCTCTTCATGCGACGTAGGCCGATAATCCGACGTTTTGAAACGCACCGGATTATGGACGGTGATACATTCTGGGGGCTAGCCCACGGTCTTACATACAGGTCTGGAAACTCCGGCGTTTTTGCATGGTAGAAAGTGTCATCGCAAGTGAGGCAAAAACGTAGTTCCTCATTTATCTACCGAAAGTGCTGGCAAGTAGAAGTATTCTTGTAGATATAGATATACAGCAATGGAAAAATAACCTGCTGACAGCCAGCACATGTGTTCACAACGTTTCTAGAAATCTAAACGACCTGAAACGATCCGGTAGAACAGCATAGTGTGGACCAGGCCTTATCCTTCGCTATATTTTATTATATTCGAATGAGGATACGCCAGTTCGCCTATCAACAAAACAAAAAACGGCAAACATAATTTTTTATAACAAAACAAACTCGCCGAACTAACAAATCAATTAAAACGGTGCCTTTTAAACATACATAATGCGTTTATTTCTTTTTTTTTAATTCCTCTTCCATTTTATTTATTTTGAGGTTCTTATTAACATTGTTAAAAAAGCAGAAATAAAAATGCAAGTTATAGAAACAAATAAGGCATTCAATCGACTATGTATAAACATCAATTATAAGGGAAAAAATTAGGGTATACAAATTTGTTCATACCCCATCTACTCAAATCGCGAAAGACCAAATAAAAATATTACAGAAGTTCGAACATACGAGAAATACAGTCTACTGAAATAATAATTCTCATTCTGCCCGGGGGTTCAGCAGTGAAAAATACTCAATCATTTTCCATTTATATCGCTCTTACAAATAATATTGGGTCTGTTTGTTTTGGCAACACTTTTGTCCACTTCTTACGCCTTATGAGGACTACAATTACAATAGATACAGTAATATATCTATTGCAATTGTAGAAAGTGTAGCTAAACCGAACCGACTATGTTAATCTCGAAAAATCTGCGCCTCTGCACAGCTGTTCGGACCTGCGTTTGATTGGCTAACTTCCACCTTGCAGCGGTTCGGGTGACAAAAGCGAGAACTGACCGTTTGCCTCATTATAGGTTTGTTCGCGCTAGCTACACTTTCTATACTTTTTTAGGGAGTGTACACTTTCGCGTTCGTTTTAACGGAAATGACGTCACGCGCCGCTGTTCGCGTTACGAGTGTAGCTACACTTTCGTGCCACTAACCCTAGACTTTCTACACTCGATCTTGACGCGAGGTTTGTTCGCGCTAGCTGCACGCTACACTCGGCAGTGTGAACGGAACTAGGGCAGTGTCTAGGGAGTGCAGTTAATTTCCTCGCGGGTAAGCAACTCTAGCGCGAACGCGATAGTGAACAGGAAACATGGCGGCGACCTAGTGGACCACACCTTAACCTCAAACAACACATGAGATTACGGAGTCTCATCTAACCGTTAAAGAGATATACCGTGTAACCTCAAGTTTGTTGATCTCGTAAACTGATTACAATGGACGGTGTTATTGAAATTATTAACTTGTACTTGTAATTGCGCTCAGAATGGATGTATTGATTCCTTCACATTCCCAAACCTTCACAAATGCACACGTTGTTGTCAGCATCAACGACCAAGCCGCCTTCTGAATCTCGGAACAGCACTGCTGACTTAATTTTTTGCTCCTGTTCCATGTTAGCTTCTGTTTGCGTTGATAGTCGATTTGAACGTATTGTGATACTGCGAATTTATAATAAACACTTGTTATTATATCTTGTCAATTTTTTTATCACCTTGATCAATAGAAATTGATAATTATAATATTTTGTTATTTTGAACCTTTATTATTGATTGTTTTTCATAATAAATGAGAATTTGTTTGTGATTGCCTTATACATTGTAGGTCATGTCAATTTTTTTATCACCTTGATCGATAGAGATTGATAATTATAATAGTTTGTTATTTTGAACCTTTATTATTGATTGTTTTTCGTAATGAATGCGAATTTGTTTGTGATTGCCTTAAATATTTTAGGTTATGTCGTACTCACCTCTGTATACACTCACTGACCGTTTCGCTGGTTATGGGGTTATTCTAGTAATATCACTGTTTCACTTTTCGTGTACTTTTACACCTCGTCAAGATCGAGTGTAGAAAGTCTAGGGCTAGTGGCACGAAAGTGTAGCTACACTCGTAACGCGAACAGCGGCGCGTGACGTCATTTCTGTTAAAACGAACGCGAAAGTGTACACTCCCTAAAAAAGTGTAGAAAGTGTAGCTAGCGCGAACAAACCTCTTATGTGTAAAAGTACACGAAAAGTGTAACAGTGATATTACTAGAATAACCCCATAACCAGCGAAACTGTCAGTGAGTGTATACAGAGGTGAGTACGACATAACCTAAAATATTTAAGGTAATCTCAAACAAATTCTCATTTATTACGAAAAACAATCAATAATAAAGGTTCAAAATAACAAACTATTATAATTATTAATCGCTATCGATCAAGGTGATTAAAAAATTGACATGACCTACAATGTATAAGACAATCACAAACAAATTCTCATTTATTACGAAAAACAATCAATAATTGAGGTTCAAAATAACAAAGTATGTAATTATCAATTTCTATCGATCAAGGTGATAAAAAAATTGACATGACCTACAATGTATAAGGCAATCACAAACAAATTCTCATTCATTATGAAAAACAATCAATAATAAAGGTTCAAAATAACAAAATATTATAATTATCAATTTCTATTGATCAAGGTGATAAAGAATTGACAAGATATAATGACAAGTGTTTATTATAAATTCGCAGTATCACAATACGTTCCCATCTACTATCAACGCAAACAGAAGCTAACATGGGACAGGAGCAAAAAATTAAGTCAGCAGTGCCGTTCCGAGTTTCAGAAGGCGACTTGGTCGTTGATGCTGACACCAACGTGTGCATTTGTGAAGGTTTGGGATTTCTACAATCGTATCACTAACACTCCATTCTATGTAAAACTGGTATCAATACATCCATTCTGAGCGCAATTACAAGTACAAGTTAATAATTTCAATAACACCGTCCAATGTAATCAGTTTACGAGATCAACAAACTTGAGGTTACACGGTATATCTCTTTAACGGTTAGATGTGACTCCGTAATCTCATGTGTTGTTTGAGGTTAAGGTGTGGTCCACTAGGTCGCCGCCATGTTTCTTGTACACTATCGCGTTCGCGCTAGAGTTCCCTGCTGTAAATTCCCGTACGGGTTTTAGTGTGGGAAGGTGTGGGAACGCATGGGCCAGCCAAGGAAAGTGTGGGATCCCGTACGGTTTCCTGTACAGGATGAACATTTATGTACAGGAACTTGCATGGGAACCTGTGTGGGGCAACGTAGGAAGCTGAATCTTGTACGGGATCCTGTACGGGAAAACGCAGGAAATAAATTCCTGTACGGGATCCTGTACGGTAGAACACGGGAAATAAATTCCTACACGGGAACCTGTATGGGAACCTGTGTGGGGCAACGTGGGAAGCTAAATCCTATACGGAATCTTGTACGGGAGAACGCAGGAAATAAATTCCTGTACGGGAACCTGTGTGGGGCAACGTGAGAAGCTGAATCCTGTACGAGATCCTGTACAGGAGAACGCAAGGAAATAAATTCCTGAACGGGAACCTGCATGGAAACCTGTGTGGGGCAACGTGGGAAGCTGAATCCTGTACGAGATCCTGTACGGAAGAACGCAAAAAATAAATTCCTGTACAGGAACCTACATGGGAACCTGTGTGGGGCAATGTGGGTCGCTTAATTTTTGAGACAGCGCTTCATAAGCTAATCACCATTGAATCAAAACAAATGTGAAACTTCTAATCTTTCAAATTTGTATATACACTTTCGTGAGAAAATAAATCATTGATCACTATTGTCAACGTTTTTTTGAATTTTTTTTATCTGAAGTCAAAAGTATTGTTTTTCAACGTGAGTCCCGGCCTCGCAAAATGGCGTGAAATATTTAATACACAGTTCTTAGTCAAAATTAATTAAACGCAATATCTTAATGTTTTTTTTATTAAACTTTATTATTATGTTATCATTTTACGTCTTACAAAAATGTGTTTACAGAAAATTGCAATAATATTATATGATTAATTTACTATTACAATGGCTATTGATAGAAATACAAGTTCGTTAGCGGTGCAATATATTCATCCTCGTGTACCTTAGTGTGGAAACACACCCTCAAAATGTTAGCAGTGGCGACTGCAATTAATTTTGTCTTTTTCTCAACAATTTTTCGTAACACAACACCGGTACTAAACAATAAAAACAAACCAATGATGCATGTAAGAGTACTTTTTTTCATTTATCGTTTTTATTTTTTTTAATTATTACTTTTGTCACAATTAATATAAATACAACTGCAAAAACCAATTTTTAATTTTTCCTTTTCTCATTTTTGACATTAGTAACCTGTACGGGTTCCCTGTACGAAAACACCACGTGGGATTCCGTATGGGAACCCGTACGGAACACCACGTGGGATCCCATACAGGATCCCATACAGGAACCCGTATGGGTCACCACTACCCGTCACCGTACGGGTTCCCATACAGGACCCCGTACGGGTTCCCTGTACGAAAACACCACGTGGGATCCCGTGTGGGATCCTATGCAGGTTCCTGTGTGGGAAATTGCAGCAGGGTTGCTTACCCGCGAGGAAATAAACTGCACTCCCTAGACACTGCCCTAGTTCCGTTTACACTGCCGAGTGTAGAGTGCAGCTAGCGCGAACAAACCTAATGCCTTTCTCTTTGTTCGCCCGAGATCTACGAATTCAGACGTGCATAAAAGAGCCGTTTTTACGGATATTATGTGCCGATTTTACTGGGGGAATTTCCCCAAGGTTAATTATCGATTAGCGGCGCTGACGGCAGTTTTCATTCTCGCTCTCGCTTTCGCTCGTAGGCTTAAACGCTGGGGACATAAGGGCGTTCTGCTTACTCTTATAGATGTTACGCGCTGGGGGAATCATTGTGTCCTGCTTTTTCTTATAGGTACTGTGCACTGGGAACACGTGCGTTCGTTCTCGCTGGGGACGCGCTCGCTCTCTCTCTTGCACCTTTTCGTTTAGGAGCGCTCTCTCGTTGTTTCGTTGTAAAATGGAATTTGTTGTTCGAAACAAAAGATTTATTTTTATTTTGTTTATTTTAATTCTTTCTGAAAATCGAAGTTTTATTGTAAAATAGTTTTTATTGATACGCTTCGATTAGGCATCAGAAAAATCCTGTTTGAAGGGGTGATCCAACTACAACAGTCGTGACACAAAGCTCATTGTTATTTAAAGGAAGATTTTTTTCGTTTTAACAGTTGGAAAACCCCTTTATTTTTTCCTCCATCACGCCCTCCCACTTCAATACATCCTCCCCCTCCTGATGGAAGAAACACACCACCTTCCCGTGGTTTCCATTGAATAATTTTAGCTCACGCATGTTTTTTTTCCATTTTTATCTGGAATTTGGCAATCTCTGATACTATTTTTTTCCCCTACTTCAATCATTCTATTATATAATAAGCACACGTCAACTAAAATTAACTAAGAGTGGGTTGATTGAATATTTTTATGCTTGCGGTATTTTAATTCGTTATTTAATGCCAAGTTAAATTCATTTCAGGGGATGACAATATAAAAAGAATTCGATTCCAGGAAAGAAGAACAAAGAGAAAAAATGTAATCATTAGTATTTGAACATCCGACTCCCCGTCCAGTTCATGTCCATCGCGCTACATAAAGAAAGTGGTATGTACTTTCAAAATTTGTTTTTTTAATTGTCTTAATAAACTTTAGTTTGCACCAAAATGCTTTAAGTTATTCATATAAATGATATTTCTGAAAAAATAAACATCCAGCACGTCAGTTTCAATCCAAGACTCATAGCTCAAGCGTGTTTTCGCTTCGCAATGTGCAAGAGAGAGATAGGTGTCTCATTCCGCCCCCCCCCCCTGCCGTGACAGCTGTTCGCTTGTTACATCGCCACGCGGCAGTTTGGGTCGCAGAATACTTGTCTTCAGGCCACTCATAAGAATTGTTCTTCTATGTACGTCTGAATTCGTTGCCGAGATGTAATCCGTCTAGGAGAAATCCTAGCCGTCGGATTTTTATCGACCGAACGTGTGACACATGGCCTTAAGGACATGTGTCACACCGACCAAGCGGTCATGAGTGCGAGAGAGATAGCTGATTTACAGATTTTGAGTGTCCTCAGTGGCTGCTGATATTTCGGAAAAAAATAAAAGAAACACCTTCCGCTTAGTCAAACGACAAACAACGCCTTTCTCTTAGTTGTCCAAAATATGATCCATCTAAGATAAAAATTCGACAAGTTCTTTATTTCCAATACCATTTTAATCTTCAAAATTTTAGGAAAACGTAATGCTTTCTTCTTCTATATGTGTAATTGCGAAATACGAATAAAATTAATGAAGAGGGGAAATAGCTTTAGAGCCTTAAAAGTTTTACATTTTGTTATTTCATAAAATGTTAGTATAACATTTTAGTAATATAGAAGACAGAAACCTTTCAAAACGAACCTGTACGTGAAATTAAATCGCAGACTAGTCGGTAAGATACTGAGATAATTGAATTTTCATTTACCTGAACTTTTATCGCGTTTTTCTCAAAACGGTATTTCCGAAATTGGCGTAAGTGAGAGCTAAAAAAATGGATCATGAACCATTCAAATTTTACACACATATCTGTAACAGTATTACTTTGTAATTGAAGCTACAGGTTGTGTAAAATCATTCCAAAAAAGTATTTTTTTAATTGTCGAATAAGTAAAGAAATATATTTTGAAATTCAAACTATTTTTAAACGCGTGCGATTTCTTCAATGCCCTTTTTAACTTTTTTCACACGCAATGGAAATGGCAATAACAAAAAAAAATCACTACTTTGTTCAAGATCAATACAACGGAAGCTGGAGCTTACGCCGTTTTACGACTCACGTCATTGCCTACTCGGAAGATATCACCGTAAGACCGCAATTTTTAATTATTTCGTAAGAAAAATACGTTTAATTAAAAGTGATAATAAATAACACGCCAGGTTTTAACATTGTAAAACAAATCGTTTTTCTTTTTTTCAAATAATAAAAATTGTTTTATTTTCAGCTACCTAAGGGTCCCTCCTTGAAGATCAATCATAGATGGTTGAGTCTAGTCCCCAAGAGCTCAGTATAAAGTCCACATACCCCTCTAGTCTTAATCAGACGAGTGGAAGCGAAGTGTCTACGGTGTCTACAAAAATATGGTATTATTTGTATTCGGGGTATTGATCATTAAAAGTACATTATTATCGTCAAATTATTTCGCCTAGACGATCTCCAAGTCTATTAATACGAGTTCTTGGCACGCCAGTCTAAAAATTCATCATAATCCTCGTCCTCATCACTGGATTCCGCTTCACCCATGCTGTCCATCTTCTTCTCACATGTACGTACCTGATCCTTGAGCTTCACAAAGTCCATTACTCTGAAGCAAACATTCCGGCCGTTAAAAAAACGTAACGCGTTGGGCTTATCCCGCGTATTTGCCTGCATCCATAACAAAAGGCTTGAAAACATTACAAGACACCAAGTAAAGCTATCGTACCTCGTCCAATTCCTCATTTGTTCCTCGATCTCGTCGAGTTGACGCACAGTTGTGGCTTCCTCCTGATCGTCCGCGATAATCTGCGCAGACTGAGCCGCTTCCTCTTTGATCTCTCTCTGAAACTTGTCCCACTCTTCCTCGATCGGATCCTTGTAATCGACGTTTCTGACTTTTGCGTCCAGTTTAGGGTCGTCAAAGAATCCTTCCGGCAACGTGGCAGTGCACAGGTCGTCCTTCTCGTGCGCAGCCGCTTTTACTCCTCCCTGGCACGACTTCACTGCCCTGTGAATGGCGGACTTTTCCGATGATTGTGTATCCGTCTCACCCGGAGGTTCATTTTTGTTGGAACCGTCGAAGAAATTGGGCAAGTTCGTCCGAACTTTGCCACTGCTAGAATTAGTTAGGATACTCTTGACCTTTTTGCTCGAGGCTGATTCACCACTCGGAGATACAGGTCTCTTCAAAGTCACGGCTGCCAGAATTTGCTTGGTGCTATCTCTTTCGGCGATATTTTTCTTGGCATCCTCGATATTTTCTCTGTGAGCCTTGGAACTCAGATGTACCGGCCACACCGCTTCGCTGCGCACAATTGTTTTGCACAAAATGCACATGAGCTGTCCAACTTCGGTGTATGTGTTTCTCAGTCAAGGAAATTAAGATTGCCAATGAATATCTTGCCCTTTCACTTCTGAATTACAGATTCAAAGTAGTGTGAATCGGTTCCGCCATACAGGGTGCTTCTACCTTTTATGAGCCCACCTTACGGCCACAGCCGTCTTAACCTTCTGTATGACATTTACCATACCATATCTGCCATTGGCATAGAGGAACTGCGAAAAATCTATAACAATATAACGGGTCCTAAGTTCGCTATGTTGTGTTTAGTAGAAAAATAAATTGTGGGCTACAGGAGTATACACACGACACACACACGCCCTGATCTATGTGCATGACATCATTGTGCAGCTGGAGCTACCTCACACCCGTATTGATGTTTCTCCAAGTATGTGAGGCTGGGACTTAAAAGCGCAACCTTCCAATGTTCTACTTTAGCGTAAGCACGCTAATCACTGGGCCAGCACACTGGTTGCAGGTTCAAAGAAAATACACTTTATTATAAATGTGTAACTCAAAGGAGCAGAGTTTTTTTTTTTGGTAACATATTTTGATCTTATAGATAATTTCATTTGGATTCGATTCAGGTTTATAAATCTGTACCTTAATTTCAGAGACGTTTGTAACGAGACTCGAACATGAATGTCGGTGAGGAAGGCATGTGCAAAATTTATTTTCCGATACGGGGAAAAATTATCGCCACGATGATTTAAATAATTTAGGATTTTTTATGATTAAAATGATGATTTGTGATTTATGATGATTTAAGATTTATGATAGAAATTATTTTTAAAATATTGCTTCTTAGTCGTACAATAAAAAGATGATAAGCGTGATTATAACCAATAATAATTGAAGTACAATAAAAGAGAATATTTTTACAGGAATTACATTTCATCCACTTCATTTGTGTGAAATGTTGCTTCCAGGCTTGTTAAAAAAAAATACGATAGAAGACGTAAACATAACCTACAATAATTGGAGTCAAACAGAAAAGGATATTTTGCCAGCGGAGATTCGATTTTTTTCACTGTCCCAATTTTCTTTTTAGCCTCGTTCATCGCTTTTCTCAAATCGCCCTGAGTCACTTTCTTTTTCAACGCCATTTTTTACCACAGTTATCGTATCAAAATGACTGAATGTATCAAGGAGCATTCCTATAGGCAAAGAACTATAGGAATAAGAACAGATATTAGATGGAAGAACAGGTCTCGTGTTAATAGTTGGCAGAAAAAATGTAGTTAGTATTTCCGCCGGTAGACTGCGCGGCTATGTATCGGTGTGCCATACTTAATGACAGAGCTTTGAGGCACGTCTCTCGCGGTTGTCTCTCTAGCGTATGCCTATCGGGAGCTCCATAAACTTAGCCGCCGACTATGGAAATATCGAATTTTTTTCGACGCCAATCGATTGTTAGTCGTTTGTTAGTGTTTGTTAGACAAAACCCAGCGTTTGTTAGACTTTATTTATTAAATAAAACGAAAAAAAAAATGATGCCAAAGTTAGCCCCAGAAAATAGTTTTCTGGTGAATTCGAACTTTTCTTCGTAACCAATAGATTGTTAGTCGTTTGTTAGTGATTGTTAGTAACTTTATATTGTTTGTTAGAGCTCAATTATTATTAAAATTAATGAAAAACTTTTCGGCCCTAGAGCGCGCTGCAAGCCAAGTGAAGATGGCGGCATCGTCGCGACAGCTGCTTCCGGCTTTCCACATGTGACTCGTCAATTTCAGCAAAACGTTGATTCTTGTCATTCTATTAGATTGCTAGACGATCACAAGGGATTGTTAGTTCATTTTCATCGTTTGTTAGAGCTCCATTTTTATTTAATCGCCGAAAAACTTTTCGGCGCGAGAGCGCGCTGCATGTCGCGAAGGTTGGTAGCATCGCTGCGGCAGCTGTTACGACTTTGCACATGTGACTCGTCAATTTCAGCAAAACGTTGATTCTTGTCATTCTATTAGATTGTTAGACGATCGCTAGTGATGGTTAGTTAACTTTCATCGTTTGTTAGAGCTCCATTTATATTCAATCGCTGAAAAACTTTTCGGCGCTAGAGCGCACTGCATGTCGCGAAGGTTGGCAGCATCGTCGCGACAGCTGCTTCCGGCTTTGCACATGTATCTTGTCAATTTCAGCAAAACGTTGATTCTTGTCATTCTATTAGATTGTTAGACGATCGCTAGTGATTGTTAGTTAACTTTCATCGTTTGTTAGAGCTCCATTTATATGTGATCGCTGAAAAACTTTTCGGCGCTAGAGCGCGCTGCTTGTCGCGAAGGTTGGCAGCATCGCCGCGACAGCTGCTTACGACTTTGCACATGTAACTCGTCAATTTCAGCAAAACGTTGATTCTTGACATTCTATTAGATTGTTAGACGAATGCTAGTGATTGTTAGTTAATTTTCATCGTTTGATAGATCTCCATTTTTATTTAATCGCCGAAAAACCTTTCGGCGCCAGAGCGTGCTGCATGTCGTGAAGGTTGGCAGCATCGTCGCGAGAGCTGCTTCCGGCTTTGCACATGTATCTCGTCAATTTCAGCAAAACGTTGATTCTTGTCATTCTATTAGATTGTTAGACGATTGCTAGTGATTGTTAGTTCATTTTCATCGTTTGTTAGAGCTCCATTTATAATATTTTATCGCTAAAAAACTTTTCGGCGCTAGAGTGCGCTGCTTGTCGCGAAGGTTGGCAGCATCGCCGCAACAGCTGCTTAGGGCTTTGCACATGTATCTCGTCAATTTCAGCAAAACGTCGATTCTTGTCATTCTATTAGATTGTTAGACGAATGCTAGTGATTGTTAGTTAATTTTCATCGTTTGTTAGATCTCCATTTTTATTCAATCGCCGAAAAACTTTTCGGCGCGAGAGCGCGCTGCATGTCACGAAGGTTGGCAGCATCGTCGCGACAGCTGCTTCCGGCTTTGCACATGTATCTCGTCAATTTCAGCAAAACGTTGATTCTTGTCATTCTATTCGATTGTTAGACGATCGCTAGTGATTGTCTAATAGAATGTCAAGAATCAACGTTTTGCTGAAATTGACGAGTTACATGTGCAAAGCCGGAAGTAGCTGTTGCCAATCTTCGCGACATGCAGCGCGCTCTCGCGCCGAAAAGTTTTTGGCGATTAAATAAAAATGGAGATCTAACAAACGATGAAAATTAACTAACAATCACTAGCATTCGTCTAATAATCAAATAGAATGTCAAGAATCAACGTTTCGCTGAAATTGACGAGTTACATGTGCAAAGTCGTAAGCAGCTGTCGCGGCGATGCTGCCAACCTTCGCGACAAGCAGCGCGCTCTAGCGCCGAAAAGTTTTTCAGCGATTAAATATAAATGGAGCTCTAACAAACGATTAAAATCAACTAACAATCACTAGCGATCGTCTAACAATCGAATAGAATGACAAGAATCAACGTTTTGCTGAAATTGACGAGATACATGTGCAAAGCCGGAAACAGCTGTCGCGACGATGCTGCCAACCTTCGCGACATGCAGCGCGCTCTCGCGCCGAAAAGTTTTTCGGCGATTGAATAAAAATGGAGATCTAACAAACGATGAAAATTAACTAACAATCACTAGCATTCGTCTAACAATCTAATAGAATGACAAGAATCGACGTTTTGCTGAAATTGACGAGATACATGTGCAAAGCCCTAAGCAGCTGTTGCGGCGATGCTGCCAACCTTCGCGACAAGCAGCGCGCTCTAGCGCCGAAAAGTTTTTTAGCGATAAAATATTATAAATGGAGCTCTACCAAACGATGAAAATGAACTAACAATCACTAGCAATCGTCTAACAATCTAATAGAATGACAAGAATCAACATTTTGCTGAAATTGACGAGATACATGTGCAAAGCCGTAAGCAGCTGTTGCGGCGATGCTGCCAACCTTCGCGACAAGCAGCGCGCTCTAGCGCCGAAAAGTTTTTCAGCGATCAAATATAAATGGAGCTCTAACAAACGATGAAAATGAACTAACAATCACTAGCGATCGTCTAACAATCTAATAGAATGTCAAGAATCAACGTTTTGATGAAATTGACGAGTTACATGTGCAAAGCCGTAAGCAGCTGTTGCGGCGATGCTGCCAACCTTCGCGACAAGCAGTGCGCTCTAGTGCCGAAAAGTTTTTCAGTGATTAAATACAAATGGAGCTCTAATAAACGATGAAAATTAACTAACAATCACTAGCGATCGTCCAACAATCTAATAGAATGACAAGAATCAACGTTTTGCCGAAATTGACGAGTTACATGTGCAAAGCCGGAAGCAGCTGTCGCGACGATGCTGCCAACCTTCGCAACAAGCAGCGCGCTCTAGCGCCGAAAAGTTTTTCAGCGATCACATATAAATGGAGCTCTAACAAACGATGAAAATGAACTAACAATCACTAGCGATCGTCTAACAATCTAATAGAATGTCAAGAATCAACGTTTTGCTGAAATTGACGAGTTACATGTGCAACGCCGGAAGTAGCTGTCGCGGCGATGCTGCCAACCTTCGCGACAAGCAGCGCGCTCTAGTGCCGAAAAGTTTTTCAGCGATCACATATAAATGGAGCTCTAACAAACGATGAAAATGAACTAACAATCACTAGCGATCGTCTAACAATCTAATAGAATGTCAAGAGTCAACGTTTTGCTGAAATTGACGAGTTACATGTGCAACGCCGGAAGTAGCTGTCGCGACGATGCTGCCAACCTTCGCGACATGCAGCGCGCTCTCGCGCCGAAAAGTTTTTGGCGATTAAATAAAAATGGAGATCTAACAAACGATGAAAATTAACTAACAATCACTAGCGATCGTCTAACAATCCAATAGAATGACAAGAATCAACGTTTTGCTGAAATTGACGAGATACATGTGCAAAGCCGGAAGCAGCTGTCGCGACGATGCTGCCAACCTTCGCAACACGCAGCGCGCTCTCGCACCGAAAAGTTTTTCGGCGATTAAATAAAAATGGAGCTCTAACAAATGATGAAAATTTACTAACAATCCCTAGTGATCGTCTAACAATCTAATAGAATGACAAGAATCAACGTTTTGGTGAAATTGACGAGTCACATGTGCAAAGCCGGAAGCAGCTGTCGCGACGTTGCTGCCATCTTCACTTGGCTTGCAGCGCGCTCTAGGGCCGAAAAGTTTTTCATTAATTTTAATAATAATTGAGCTCTAACAAACGATATAAAGTGACTAACAATCACTAACAAACGACTAACAATCGATTGGTTACGAAGAAAAGTTCGAATTCACCAGAAAACTATTTTCTGGGGCTAACTTTGGCATAAATTTGTTTTTCGTTTTATTCAATAAATAAAGTCTAACAAACGCTGGGTTTTGTCTAACGAACACTAACAAACGACTAACAATCGATTGTCGTCAAAAAAAATTCGATATTTCCATAGTCGGCGGCTAAGTTTATGGAGCTGTTCAGCGAGGCCTTTCAACTCGTCCCCAAAACGAGAACAAGAAATGATGGCGCTGGGGTGCTCCGGCACCCATATATATATAGATATACGCTAAACATGGGTGCGATCTAAGACAGATCACAGATGATGTACCTAACCCTCATTAGTGTTAAGGGATAACACCACTCTAAGATTTTGGAAAGACGTTTTCTTTCCTAAAAATACTTTGGTGTCATAAAAAAAATGTGCAATTAGTCATGTAGCAATTTTTTTTTATTTAAAGGTTCAATTATCGATTTGGCCGCAGCGCCTTGGAGCGCGCTGAGTTGTCGTACAACTTTAAACGCGTTTTTCTCGAAACCACTTTTTTCGATCTCGGAAGACGGATTACTCGACCACCTTTGCATGCATCGATTTAAAATTTTGCTAGCAGCTTCACAATTATATTCTTTATGGGAGTACATAGCCGTTTTTTTATTAAATGTAAACTTCTTTTTATAAACAATTTACTGCTTTTTTTTGGCATAAAATCGATTTATTTTCTTAAAATCGATATTATTAATAGCGCACTACAAAGTGCACTGTTTTTGCAAAATTTGAAAGCAAATTTCTAGGTAGTCTCATAGCTAATAATATATAAATTATCATTTTTTTGGTTTTTGTTTCAGGTCTTATATTTTACGAGAAAACCGTTCTCCCGTGAAGCTATATGTAAAAAAACACGGTTTTCTAGATGGGCTGTATCGCCGCCATTTTGAGTTTGAGTTTGAGATATTTTCTCGCTTTTGCGTTTTTTTCCGAACCGCCATGAGGAAATTATGAATCGGCGGATATTTCGACGTTTGATGTCACGATCAGTCTGTCGTGAGGTTAGAAACTCATCCGATCACTATCATCTCGTTGACCAATATATTACTATATATGTAGGTGCCGCTGCACCCCAGCGCCATCACTTCGGGACATTTTCGGGGACGCTTTTTTCAGCGCCTTTGCCATGGAGGCTAGAGTGGGAGGAGGCCGATCTGTGCATTTCAAAGTGGCTACAAAAATGTGGTCAGACCGCGATGGCGCCACTATCTCTAAAACCTCGAGCACGAAGCCGAGTATCAATGTCGTGTAAGAGAGATGGAAGAGGATCGAATACGCATCCCAGCAAGCAGTGCAGCGAGATCGCGCGCAAAAGTTACCCCCTCTCTGGTCTCTTACGCGCCCATCACACAATCATAGTAGCGCGTGTCCGTGAGCGAGCGACGCTCCGACATCTTCGGAAAGAGCCGAGCGCGCCGAAGTTTCCCGACCGCTCCTTCGGCAGCTACACCAACACATGGACGCCGAGCTCGTTCATGTGCGGCCAAGCCGAAACGAAGGCTTCAAGGGAAAAAGCAATGTGAGCACGACTCGCGCGTGACGTCACCCGACGGAACGCGCGAGGCTTTTAGATGATTTCGATGCTTATTTAGCTCTTGATTCTCTGCGTTATCAATGTATACAAAAAAATGTATCGCGCACCCTGATTGCTTATTTTTTTAGTTTATACGTTAATTTAAATATAATTATGAATCCAAATTACAACTTATTTATCTTCTAAAAAATTGTTTACGCTTTACTCACACCCGTCCTTATGCCAAATAAATTATAATTAATAAAAGTAAGCGGAAATATATTTATATTCGTATTATTATATTAATTCTCATAGTTTCATCAAACGATGAAGCATTATCCCCAAAAGCAAGCCAATCAACCATCCGGCCGCGAATCGTCAGTACCAGAAAGTGCATATTCTACAAGCGACGGGATGGTCCCGTTGGTAGCGTTCCTGGCTTCGGTGCGCAGAAGCTTAGGATCGTTCCTCGCGCTCAGTGCTTTTTTTAAAATTATTATCACTATTAATTCTTGTTTGATTAGTTATTTTTATTAAGTTATCATTATTACTTTTATTAGTTATCTTTTAGTGCCGAAAAATTTATCGCACACTCCGACCGCTTATTTGATTAGTTTGTACGTTAATTTGAATGTAATAATAAATCTACATTACAACTTATGTATCTTTTAAAAAATTGTTTGCGCTTTACTCACACCCGTCTCTATGCCAAATAAATTGTAATTCATAAAAGTAAGCGCCCTGTCATTTTGGTCAACCGGTTGTACAAGACAGTTGAGTCAACGTAAAAGTTCAACGGTTGAATTTGAATAGCTTCTCAACTGTTCATCTTTGAAAGTCCACCATCCTGCGTTTTCTGTGGATGGTTGACTCGATGGTTAACTCGGCGGTTGATTGGATGGTTGACTCGACGCAATATATTTAATGATTAATCAAATTATACTGTCTTGATAATTAAATTGATGATTTGCGGAGAATTGAGTCATCAAACACAGGGGGGGGAATATCCGCAGCAGATTGTGCGACGGAGTGAGACAACCATCCAGCGAAAACAAAATGGCCGCGGTTAAACAACCGTTGAATCAACCATTAGGATTTTTTTACGGTCGACTTTATAGTTGTAAAACTGTCCAAATTCAACCGTTGATTATTTCGGTTGACTTTGCAGTTGCCAAAATTGCTAGCGCGGAAATATATTTATAGTCGTATTATTATATTCATTCTCGTAAGTTACGATTCGCGGCCGGATGGATGTGGCTTGTTTTTGGGGATAATGCTTTATCGCTTGATGATAGTATATGAGAATGAATATAATAATGCGAATATAAATATATTTTCGCTTAGTTTTTATGAATTACAATTTATTTCGCATAGGGACGGGTGTGAGTGAAGCGCAAACAATTCTTTAGACGATAAATAAGTTGTAATTTAGATTTATTATTAAATTAAAATTAACGTACAAACTAATCAAATAAGCGGTCGGAGTGCGCGATAAATTTTTCGACACTAAAAGATAACTAATTAAAATAATAATGATAACTAATAAAAATAACTAATCAAATAAGAATTAATGGTAATCAGAATTTAAAAAAAAGCACTGAGCGCGGGGAACGATCCCGCGCCCCTGCGGACCGAAGCCAGGAACGCTACCAACGGGACCATCTCATCGCTTGTAGAATATGCACTTTCTGGTACTGACGATTCGCGGCCAGATGAATGATTCGCTGGTTTTTGGGGATAATGCTTTATCGCTTGATGAAAGTATGAGAATTAATATAATAATACGAATATAAATATATTTCCGCTTACTTTTATGAATTATAATTTATTTGGCATAAGGATGGGTGTGAGTAGAGTGTAAACAATTTTTTAGAAGACAAATAAGTTGTAATTTGGATTTATTGTTATATTTAAATTAACGTATAAACTAAAAAAAAAGCGATCAGGGTGCCCGATACATTTTTTTGTATACATTGATAACGCAGAGAATCAAGAGCTAAATAAGCATTGAAATCGTCTAAAAGCCTCGCGCGTTCCGTCGAGTGACGTCACGCGCGAGTCGTGCTCAGATTGCTTTTTCCCTCGAAGCCTTCGTTTCGGCTTGGCCGCACATGAACGAGCTCGGCGTCCATGTGTTGGTGTAGCTGCCGAAGGCGCGGTCGGGAAACTTCGGCGCGCTCGGCTCTTTCCGAAGATGTCCGAGCGTCGCTCGCTCACGAACACGCGCTACTATGATTGTGTGATGGGCGCGTAAGAGGCTAGAGAGGGGGTAACTTTTGCGCGCGATCTGGCTATATATCATTTTGCATCTCTCTCGCACGCAGCCTACTTCTCCAGTACCATGCTGCCATATGCACAGTTCACTTCTCATTATTTACTTGTTCCGTCTCTGTCACACGCAGCTTACTTCTCGACGTCTTAGCAATAGTGGCGCCATCCCGGTATGACCACATTTTTGTAGCCACTTTTTTCAAGTCTCTCCATAAGAGATCGGACTCCTCCCACTCTAGCCTCCCTGGCCTTTGCATTGCCGCTGAACCTCCTGGTATCTAGGCTCCATGCTTCATGGCATGCTCACTCAAATGTATGGCACGAGTGCCTTCCGATAGTCGGATCCGACTGTCGGATCGGATTGTCGAGAAGAAAAAATCGGACGTATATTCCCAGCCTAAACATCGACGATATGACGTACTACTGAAGTCGAGTAGAAGTTATTACGTTTGTTTCCATGATATAAAAATAATGGGTAGCTCAAAACTCAATACTTAAAAAATATTTCTCGAAAAATAAGCCATATACATATGTCTAAAACGTGGCGGTATTACGGCGCCAAATAGACTCTAAGTTCACTAACGTGGTCATCACCGTACCTCCTTAATCAGATAAATTGAAGAACAAACTTCAACTTTACAGCTGCTACGCAACATCGGAATATCTTGAAATTCATGTAAAAACGGTAATTCAATTTCGTCACGACTCAACTCGTGCGTTGATCGACAAAAAGAATATGGGCAAAAATAAGGCTCAGCGAACTAAGGACAATGCAAAGGTATGTTGAATATCAGAGTCGTGACATAACCCTACCAACTTGTCGAACTACAAAAGTCATACACGAGAAAATCATTGAATATTTTTTTCTGAATCGGAAAGAATACCGGAATCTCGAATTGCGCAAAAAGTGCCAAGTTATATTTTCTCAAAAATAAATCGTTTTAAAATGCGACGGCTTGAACTCATTATCAAACTGGAGAATATGGCTATCAATTTCCAATATTTCCCAAATATGGGATGAGTTTACAATTCCCAATAGCCAAGTTTTTCAATATGTTTTCCCCATGAGAGTAATAGGCTGCTAGGTCAGAGTTTTACACACAATTGATATATAGGCTTAGCAAGTTTTGTTGCTTTTTTTAGTTGCCAAGTTTTATTAAGTTTTAAAAAATTGAAAAGTATTTATAAAAAAAGAAGTTATTTTCTAAACAAAGTGCAACATGGATCGCCTGAAATGGAAAATAAATAAATGTACATTGAGTGTAATAATAAAACTTTACCGGTGCGATGGTCTAGTGGTTAGCGTGCTTGCCACTAAACCAGCGGACTGGGAGGTCCCGAGTTCGAATCCCAGTCGCGTACATTTTGTCGTGAAATGTTTTTCTTCGGCATTTCGCGGCAAAATAAGACTAGTTCCACGACTGGGGGGCGAACTCGATGACCGGCTGTATTGGTATAGGTTTTCCGCAGTTTTCCTATACCCATGACAGAAATGTCATGATGAATATAATACAGAGGGGGAAGTCGGCTGTGGCCGCAAGAGGGCGGGGGGGAACAAGGAGAAAGGTGGAGAAAAAAAGGAGTAAACAGTAGAGGAAAAGAAACGGGCATAATGAAGGGAAAGAATAGGTAACAAACGCGAAAAGCGTTTACCTAAGGAAAAAACCAATTAAAAAAAAAAAAATAATAATAAAACTTTTGTATTATAAGATGGTTTTTTGGAATGCTCAAATTGATGAAAATGGCAAGCCACCGAAAAAGAAGGTTGGTTTCCGACAGAAAAACAACTTCAATCATTTGTTGTTGAAGAATGGATAAGCCTTTATAAAAAAATTTTGGTTATACAATAAATTTATAAACTATGTTCTGTCTGAAGTGGAACGGACTATAGACTTTGAGATACGGCTTATACCATTTTAGAAAATATAGTTTGCAGAAAAATGCCAAATAAAAAGGGCAGGGTGGTTTGCAGTAGCGCAGTGGATGATCTAACCTTTCACAAAAATAGTCCTAACTCGGCCAATTTTTGGAAATTGCAGAAAATATTTATTGCAAGATAAAGTTGAGACCCCAGATTATAGAGCTATGTGAGAAAAAATAAATTAAGCGTATTCTTCAAATTTCAAACTCACACTGATCAGTTTAAAGTGTTTACTAAATTCGGCATTGAATAATTTCAAAACTTTATAGAATCCGTACCCTTTACCCATTTCTACCAAAGGCTTCATTGATACATTTCATGTACAAATGATACATAGTAAAAAATAACTGGTGTGCTGGTCTAGTGATCAATATGCTTGTCTCTAAACCAAAACATCAGGTGGTCGCAGGTTCGCATCCCAACCTTGTAGTCTCTGAGAAAAATAAATACAGCTATAACGTAACTTTTGTTGTTCATGGATATCATGTGCACAGACTGGCACATGTAAGTGTTGTGTGTGCATAAATCTGTAGGCCGTGATTTATTTTAGGCAACTTTAGGAAATGCGACAAAGCTCCGAAACTGGGGAGCGAACCTGGGACTGGCTGCATTGGTATAGATTTTCGGCAGTTTACCTATATCCATGGTAGATATGCCATGGTGCATGTGATACAGTGGAGGAAGTCGGCTGGCGCCGCAAGGTGGGGAAAAAATGAAATCAGGTTGGCAGATAAAAGGGGAATCACCCTGCACAATGGAACTGATCCACGATATATCTTAAACAATGAGGAAACTCGAGAATTTTGTGAACTTAATTATTAATATTTTATAAACTCTTGACTATCACACTTGTTTTTGTCGAACTTAGTACGGAAACTGCTGGAGGTATACTATTAACGGATACAAATTTTTACCCCATTTTCTTTAGATTTGTTCAAGTTATCAATGCAAAACAAAACATGCAGACACGAAGAATTTTTTAGTTCGATACATTTTCGTACAAATTGGATCTTTTAGTTGCCAATAGTTCTGAACTTTCGAAAGTACAGCAAAAAATGTTTAGCGAATAAAAACTTTCTCTTTGAGAAAGCAGAAATGCTGTTAAGCGTATTACATCAATTCTTCATTCGGGAATGATGAATTTTAATGGTGTTGGAGTTTGCATAGTTGGAATGCAACGAAAATAATTTGTTCTTAGTTCCAAAATTCCTCAGGTGGATTTGAGTGGCGAACATCTCGCACAGATCTTTTAGGATTCTTATTTAGCGGTCTACAAATTAAATCAACGAAATATAACTTTTGATACTTTAACATCGTGAATTATCGTCTTTTCTTCCTTGCAGCCATCAAACAGCAGTCGTAGTGCAGAATTCCTGGGTACTTCAATACCAAATTTTGTTGGTTTTTCGGCCATTAAGGATGGAGGTTACATACCTGTTTTGCCTGGATTGTCGCTGAGCGCTTTCAATGATGTTGAGATAAACGCCATCGATTCCAATTTCCAATTGGTTTTGAGAAAAATGAACAAGAAAGACGCTACCACGAAATTGAAGGTATCTAGGGAAGACTTGAATGATCGTTATACTATACTAATTTGTTACGCTAATTAGTTGGGTATTTTCGATAGTCTGATTTAATTTTTTTTTAACGTTCTGGTCTACTCGTTTGCTACTGCTTGATCCTGGTTAACTTTGATCTTATTTCCAATTCTTGGCAGTGTCTGCCCTGTCGATTTCGAGTCTGCTGCTGTTGATCGATTCGGTTCTTACTAACTCATTGACTTTATGATGGTACTCGATGAATCAATTAAGCGACAGACTGAAAAACATTCAGTGCATGAGTCGAAGATTGTTGCATTTGTCACTTGATATTTCCTTGGATTAACAGGTCTGCATAAGCTTGACGCCCAAAAAAACAGTTGTTTTTCAATGTTTCTTTTTGACAAGAGTATTTGGATGACAGTGTCGGAATTTTACACATAATTAATATATATTCTTGCAAAGTTTGAGTTTTTTTTATTGAAAAATATTGTTAAATAATGAAGTTATCATTATTTGAACAAAGTGCCGCTGTTGCTGCATGGCCTATCGGTGTAGGTGGTTCTGGAAAATAGGGTTATCTGAGATGAAAAATACAAATATGTAGTCTTACTACAATAATAAAACTTTCGTATGACTGGCAACTTTCTTAAATTTTGAAAATCACAAGAATAGCAAGCTGAAGCACGACAAGTTCGATTTTCAGGAAAAAAATTATTTCAACCATTTATTGTCAGTAACATGTTGTTGTGGATAAACATATAAAAATATCACTAGGTCATACGATAGAAAATGTTATAAATTATGCTCTGTCTAAATTTGAAGTGAATTGGACGAATAGATTTTGAGATACGACTTACACCGGTTTATGAAATATCATATCGAAAATATACAAAAGGTTGAAGGCTAGTGAGGGAAGCCGGACAGTTTGCCGTAGCGCTGTGGGCGATAGGAGCTTTCACGAAAATTGTCATAACCTGGTGAAGTTTTGGAATGTTTACAAAATCTTTGTTGCAAATTAAAGTCAAGACCTTAGGCTATATGTGGATTTGTTCCAATGTACAGGGTGCTTCCCCTTTTGACGTGGCCACCTTGTTCCCTTTTTTTCCCGCCTTGCGGCCACGCGCGACTTCCGTCTTTGTATCGCATTCGCTATGACATTTCTGCCATGAGAATAAGGAAACTGCGGAAAACCTATATAACACAACCGGTCCCAATTTCGGAGCTAGGTCGCGTTTCGTCGAGAAATTATTCACGGGCTACACGTTTATACACACATGATACACAAGTGCCGGTACAAGACCAGCACATTGGTTCACTCTAGGCTATAAAACTATGCAATTCTTGAACTTCAAGCTTATGCAGACTCCTTAAATCACGCAAAGAATGCACGAAATTGAATTTTGCATAGTTGGGATGTAATTAAAATTAATGTTTCCGTATTGGGTTGCTTGCATTGCGCACGCAAAAATGCCCAAAGCTATTTTTTAACGTATTCAATTGGAGACATACGATACAAATCGGCAAAACGGATTTCGCATAATAATAAAAATAAGAAAGTGAAAAGATGCCAAAGAAATTTCGTTGCTATCCATCAACACAAACTTGAGAGGCATAAGAATGCTCGTTGAATGAGTTGAAATTGTTTTCTATGCTCAAAAGACTCGTGTTAAATGTAGTCTTTCGAAGCAGATTATGCAAAACCTCAAATTCGACAAAATGCAAACAACTTTCTAGGAACTTCCGTTTGGCTGAGAAATAATACGAAAAAAATTCTTTAGGCACTTCAAGAATTCGCTCAGCTCTGTAGAGATTCCGCGCTTCCATGTGTCGAAGCGGTATTACCTTTCTGGCCTCGTGTGTATGGTTCACTGTGCATCGACGAGCAGCACAGGGTTCGGGAAGCTGTTCAAGTGGCTCATGCAGCTCTTGTCAAAAGAGTGGGCAGAAACGTGGCTGTTTACTTAAAGCAGCTGGCCGGGCCCTGGTTCACTTCGCAATTTGATACGTATCCGCCTGCTGCGTCCGCCGCTACGAATTCTTTTCAGGTAAACATAGACCTTGACATTTTTACCGTTGTCTGTGTACATAGCGAACGTAAATTTTTTTTCCACTCAAATTTGAAGGTGCCCCTCATTTTTGGACTTCAGTGCATTGCACATCGGTTTTATCTGTACTTTGATTTTGTATTTTTTCTGCTTTTTAGGAAACTTTTTCTCAGAGAAAAATTGTGGATGCGATTGTTCATTGCCAAGAGGAAATATTGTCCTATATCAGTAACACTATCAGAATACAAACACCACAGTCCATGAGCACACACAAGTAAGTGCATGCAATTTGCATGGATACTCGTCACGAATGATTCTCTACGAATCAAGGGGCGACTCGTATTTGTACGTAATACAGCAGAATATGAGTGCTTTGAAGAAAAGAAAAATTGGACACGAAGAATCAAAACCATTCGAATTGATATTAACGCTATGTATCGTACGTCCGACCGCTTAATAATTTCGAACCGGAATTTGGATCAAATGATACAATCAATTGCGATGAAATTTATTGTGTGCATGCGATATTTTTGCAGAAAGAGACTGACGATCGACATTTTGGCAAATTATCGTAGTCAGTTATGGGATGAATTGTGAATTATTAACTGACGCACCGAATTCATGCACATTTTAAGATCGTTAGGTTCTCGACAGAAAAAAACACATTTTGAGCGTTGCTTCGATTGATTTTATAGTAAAATGACGGAAAAATCGGTATTTAGAGTTTTTTTTTAACATAGAACTAGCAAAATTGTATCAAAGCCAAAATATTATCGACAATCCTGAAAATCGGGTGCATCAGTTGTCGCACTGGCGGCGTTTCCGCATGTTGCACGTGCACGCACACCAGACTCGCAGCAGTCGTAGCCTATTGGGCCACGACTATTTGCTGTAGGGTGAGTGGCAGACGGTTGCTGCGACGTTTGGCGGTAGTTGCAGAGACTCGTAGCCGAAAACTACAAATGTTTTAAGGGCTTACGCCGGTCTCAGTCGATCTTAAAAGGATTAAAGTTATGAATGTTTTATTATACGACTATTGAATATAATTTTTTGAACTTCCTATGTTTACAGCATATATTTAACAACAATTGGTGAACATTTTATTTTTAAATATTGAGGAATACGTCCGTCAGAAAAAAATCCTTATATTCGGTGATAAGATATGCACGGCAGAGCATAGGGATTTGAAACAAAAAATGATGTGTTCTGTACAACTCTCGTTTGATATTGTCCAGCACATTGATCATTCCAAAAATTGATTAAATATAAACACATGATTAAGCGTCCACAAACATCCTACGATATACTCCAATTAATCTTGTCAACAATACGTGCATCAAATTTAAAGTAATTCGAACGAATGGTTTTTGAGTTTATTTTATAGCCACGGAGAAAAAACGGTTGCTGCGACGAGAAAACCGCAAAAGAAAGAACAGTATGAGTTTTATGTCCGATAGAAAGTGTATTTTCATTTTTAGCCTGAGTTTCCGATTCCTGTCCCATACAGTGTCCCTTCTGCAGACAAAACACCATCCTCCGTATGTTTTTGAGCTGCGTTCCTTAATTCACTTGCCTCCGTCGTTTCTTGCTTGGTTCTTAAATTCGCGTTCGAGATACGTCTCTTATCGACCTCCTCACAGGTTCTCTGAGCATTCAGTCCGACTTGCAACCCTACGACTTGCATCATCAGTAGAACATTGTTGAATCGTTGAATATGCTTGAAGCAATATTCGCTTCGATCTCAATGATTTTTAAACCACATGAAGTGAAACAACAGCATTTACGCTCTTGTTTCTTTGTTGTGAGAATTCTTCGAAACAGCGTGATTGAAAATTACCGTAATTGAGTTTTACATAAACAGGCCGAATTGCTTTCTAAATGTCTATATGACAGTGAGCCTTATGTTTGTAATTCCGTAAAGACGCCAGCCTTCGTCTTCTGCCACGAGAAATTTGTTTTATGCATGTATGATTTTTTTTTTAGCTGAACGTTTGTTGCTTACGAATAATTGTCATGTATTATACTAATCCATCATTATTTGGTGTTTAACACCATCAGAACTGTGGCCACAGAAGAATTGGAAACAAAGTATCAGAGAGCTTTGATCGCGAGTTTGCAAGCCTATTCCTCCTACCTGAAGAAAGTGCCGCCGGCCCAAATTGAGAAAACTGAAAAGGTCCACCAGCAAATAATCGGCAGCGCAAAATTTTGGAAGTTTGCGAACCACGATTCTCTGCTGGTGAAGACGTCGTTTTTCAACACCCTAGCGTCGTTAATCGAAAATGCGAACAATTTAATGAAGGAAGAGAAGAAACGGACTATGACGGCGATAATAAACAGCTTGGACGAAATGGAACCCAATTTATTGTTGTCCGTGTGGGAATCTATGCTAGTGGCTATCACCAAGATAGACGTGAGTATTCGACAATTGATCGCATTTTTCTCATGTTCAAACTATTGATTACTTCATACTGTCATATGTATTAGGTCATTGTATATAAAACCGAACAATTTCGCGTGAAAGAAAAGATAGGGGTCCGGTATCAAATCGACGAACTGGTATATTCAAAATATTGTCCTTCGAAAGAGACAACCTGGGCCCATATTACACACAACATTCGAATTCCACGCAGGAAGAATTCAGGTTTTTCAGAGGCAATGCAGTCGTCTAGCCATTTTTGCCTCTTTCGTAAGAGGTGAAGTGCTGAGTCGTAAGCGCTAATTGCATTGACTGTATAACTGATGAAAATCGGAGGGAGCGCCGTCTGGGAAATATGGTGGGTGGAGTAGGATTTCTCAGGTTTATGCCTTCTAAGTACATCTTCACCGGGTGAGCGACATGCAGCCTCGCGTTGTCGTGCTGCAAAAGCAACTTTTCATGGCGATTCTCCCATGCCGGCCTTTTCTCGTGCAAAACTCATTTTGAACGTATAATTTGCAGTCGATAACGATCCTCACAAGGGGACAGTACGGCAGTCGGATTTTTGTAATTTTTCGTACTCATGGTACGCGAAGTTCAGAGCTCGAATATTAATATCCCAAAGCAGTTCGACGCCATATTCAGAAATTTTCGAGAAAATTGACTTTGAAGTTTTCGAGCGCACTCTTATCCCACAAAGATGCAACGATATTCGAACCGGACTCGTGGCGTACCCGGTAGCGCTCGAGTCTAGTAATCGCGGGGTCGCTGGTTTGAGTCTCACTTCGATTTTTTTTGTTTTTTTTTTTCATTTTTTTTTTAATGAAAAAACGCAAGTCATTTTTAATTATCTCTTGATTATAAACATACATTTTCAAGTATCAATATTTATAACCAACAACATTTTTAGGATGAAAATGAAAAACGTCGGGTAAAGAATTGAATACTTTATTATTCGGTCTGTATTCGTTTGTTTTATACATCGGGTGTAATGTTACACGAGCCAGAGTGATAACCATCGTAAAAACAAGGAAAACAGTAATTTTCACGCCATCTCGCACACCGTACAAACGCTGCATTGTTACATTCGCAATTTTTTTTCAATACATCGATCGGAAAACAAACTTCATTCACGTTCATGAAGATTTCTCTTTGATCGCAAAGTTTCGAAGCACACCACGCATATCTGATCATGTTATTGAAGACTGGAGAAGACAACTGATGATGAACAATAGAATGAATTTTTATGCAATCTTCTCTATCATTAATTTCACGTCCTTGTTCAATCAGATAGGCGCAGTTCTGCAGACGCTTTATGAAATTTTTTACTTGGCGGTAAAAATACACGTCACAAGGATGCACTAATGGAGTGCATTTTGGTGGAATTACCTGCACCGTACAAGTAGGCAGACGCCTGTCATTTCGAAACACCTCATTGTACATCACGGTATCGGTTTGGCCTCCCCAGGAATCGATAATTAAGAAAAACTTTTCTTTTTTTACGTAGGGTTTCAAAACGTTGATTAAAAAATCTTTGTATAACTTTGTAGTCAATTTTCCCGATTTCGATGACGTGACTACGACGTTTTCGTATTTTTTTAGGTACTCGTCGACCGATTTTTGAACTCTGGGACCAAATGAACCTGTTGTTTCTTGTAGGCATACGAACACCAGGGGCAACGATTTTCCTGATAGGGTGACAGAGTACTGCGCAGTATAGGAATGGGTGACTTTATTCATATTCTGCCGCTTTACCAGCACTACTTTTGATCCTTTGGTCGCCAGAGTTCTGTCGAACGTCGACTGGTATTGGCATCCTGAAAAAAATATAAAAGGAATAAATTGAAAATACTATATACGAAAGTCTACATTAATTTATTATGGAAAATGAGAACAAATTTTGAATACCTGTTTGGTCTGTATTAATGACGAAATCAGGACCAAAGTTTGGTATGACATCACGAGCCTGGATACGAAAATCTTCTGCAGCAGCCAGGATTCCATCCCGCGTTGCGGTTTCTCTTTCCGTTACAAACTTCGTGATTTTTCTTTGGCGAATTCGATGTCTCCGTTTAAATTTCACAACCCACCTATCGGAAGCTTTAAAATAAAATTTTTTAAATTGACTCGCAGCCGATAAAGCCCACTGCTGCAAGTTCCGGGTTGTAACTTGTTGGTTGTTCTGTCGCGCTTCCTCAAAGCGATCGTAAGTCCACGAATCGATGGTCGCGTATTTGTCTGTCATGGTTCCTCCGCTTTTTACATGTTTTTCCCATTTTGGCAATTCCTCCATGCGCTTTAAGCAGCTGCACCCGTTTTTTTGCAGAACTTTTAGGCTCCATGTCGGATGTGCTCGAACTATATTGATAACTTTCCTTTTATAATCCAGCGGAATATTGTCCGTGTACGATTTCGCCCTTTTCTCCTCTGGCTCATAATTTTCAGAAGAATCTTCGTTGTCAGATGCAGGTTCGTCAAAAGCGTATTCTTCGTCCAATTCATCAAGCATAATTAGTTCTTCATCCGTTACAAACTTTTTTTCGTGTAAAGTTTGTACTGTATAATGGAACAAGTCTTCTGCTAGTAACATTCCCTCTTCAGTAATTACCTCCGATGGTGTTGGTGCCTCAAGATTATTTTGTGTGAGAATTTGCTCGTAATATACGAGGGCATCCTTCAATCGTAATTTTGAAACTTCACTGCACAAAGAATATTCAATATCATCTTGTGCCGTCGAAGGCCCAGGCACCTCGTCGTCTCCCACGCCCGACATTTTGATGTTTTTTTTATCGAATATTCTACAAAATCGTGCACCACGCCGAAAAACAGTACTTGCTGCTCCGAAAACCAACGGTCGAATGCTACTTCAAACAGGCATTCCTTGCGGAAGACGCCGTATCCCTTCCACCCGTTCTGGAATTCCCAGAAATCTTTTGTGCACCTGCAGCTGTGCCCGCTTCGCAGGTAGTTGATCAAGACAAAGGCGAACGATGTACGCAGAACTGTTATTCACAATATCGACGGTTGCCAAAGCAAGCGTTATATTCACATATTTCAACATTTATTCTTCTATTTATATTCCTATTAATCTACAAGGGAGTTTATGTACATATTATTACTGGATATTTTTACGTCGCCTATTCGCAATTTCAAGCAAGAGATAATCAAAAATAAGACTTGCATTTATCATTGACAATTATAATTACATATATGTGAATTAGCATAGATTTTATGATTTTTATCCCGGGATTATTTATTTATTTTTTTATAAATAATCACCTATTGTTATATATAAATAATATATGATCATATATGAGAAAATATATAATTATGTATAACTCTAATGAATTTTGTACATAAATAACTATATATGGATTTTGTCCATATATAAACATATATAGATATATTATATTAATAATATATAATAATATGTGATTATATACAACAAAAATTTATCGGGATATTTAAATGACGGAGGTATGCGAATAAAAAAAAAATAAAAAATAAATTTCGAAGTGAGACTCGAACCGGCGACCCCGCGATTACTAGACTCGAGCGCTACCGGGTACGCCACGAGCCCGGTTCGAATATCGTTGCATCTTTGTGGGATAAGAGTGCGCTCAAAAACTTCAAAGTCAATTTTCTCGAAAATTTCTGAATATGGCGTCGAACTGCTTTGGGATATTAATGTTCGAGCTCTGAACTTCACGTACCACGAGTACGAAAAATTACAAAAATTCGACTGCCGTACTGTCCCCTTGTCAGTGATGGTTTCCAAAGAATTCAGCAGCTTGTAATACACGACTCTCGTCTTTTGGATGGTTTTTAGCGGTCCTCGATGCCCATAGCGAAATCACCGCTTTGGAAGCGGTGAAACTACTCTTCACACGTTATACTCGATAGAGAATGTTCGGCATGTACTTTCTATAGCATACGATGCGTTTCCGCACACGATATGGGTCCCAGGAAATAGCGGAGTATAACATCTCGCAAATGTGACTTATTTAAAATGAAAGTTGCCACTCCAATAACAATGAAAATAGATCATGTTAACGCAGGACTCTGCGATCTTATCATGCGTGTTACCAACAGTTAATTTGAGAACATAGTGTACTTACTGGTATCTATTGCCAGCAAGCGGTTTCATATGCAACCACCTAAAATTATAATTATTTAGTAATGATTACATTCATTCGAGTAATGTATACGTGTTATAATCGTAATTATCGGAAAGGTTCTTATTTACTCGTTTGAAAATGACATAATGGCATTATAATAATAACGTATGTTTCAGGAATGGTATCTCGCGGTGAGCATCGAGAAGCTTGTATTGCCAAAACTCTGGCGAGTCCTCACAAGTGGAGGTCAATGTTGCGCTAGTGTTGTATATCCGAATCTCCTACCGTTGGTCAGTGAATTTCCAAAGTTCAACGTAGATCAGAAACCTCTCCTTGTCAATTTCTTCACGCACATTCGTCAGGGGTAATTATTGTTTTTCTTAAAGTGACTGTAGTGTTTCCGTTCCGATAGTGACTAACTTTATCTATTCGATAGATTCACGGCGAAGAGCGTACGGATCAGCCGCTCGGAAATGGTCGCAGTCGCTAAATCGTTCACGGAGTGCTTGCGATACGTGATACTTTTGCACAAAAATAATCTGGTGCTTTGTGAGGCATTACTCAAAGATCAAGTATACGATGAATTTTTTTAAAATGGAAAAAATCTCCAACCGACCCAATAGAAAAAGTTATCGTTTTTTTTCAACTTCACATTTTTTCAGCTAATGCCCGTTATCGAATTGTCAATGACGGAGGCGGATCCGCTGAAAACGATACTCTTTTGCGAAGTGGCTCACGTCGTTCGTTATTGGAGTAAAAATCGCGGCCATATCGAATATCCGATGTACGCAAAAGTCGTGGCAAAATTCTGGCACGAATTGGAAATAACCTTTACAAATGGTCTGATTCAAACGACCAAAAATTACGACCAAAACTCCAGTATTCATAAAACGCAGATTGAGTTTTTGTGCAGTTTGAAGAACACTTCGCCGCACAGACGTAAGAATTTGCGCGTTAAGTTTTCCGATCGTGACGAACCGCACGAGCCAAAATCTGAGTCAGTAACGAACGAGATGGACGAGGATGTGGATTTTCTTGAGGAACTCAATCGTTTCGTCAACAGTCTTTGCGTCGTGTATCTCGATAAAGCGACGGGTCGGTCGACCGACAGGAACGTCGAGTTTCTCAACTGCCTCGTGTCAAGTTTCGATAGCGAGAAGCTCTTCATTGGCATGGCCAAAGCTTACCGAAACGATGCCGATTTGTTCCAGTTTTACGACCAAGTTTTGAAACTCTGGTTACTCGAGAGAACTAAAGCAAGTGAAGCGATCGTGCAGTTGATATTTAGTTCACTGAGATATATGAACGAAAAGGACCAAAATTTCGTTTTGGAATCTCTGTTCGAGGTAAGGAGACGATGAAATCCTTTGTCAATTGGGAATAGAGGAGATTCTGGTTATTGGCAGAAAAGGAAAGTGTAACTACTAGGAGGCACGTAACAAAGGGAAGCACCGTGTACGATGGAACAGATAATAAACAAAAAGCTTGCCACCGCATTTAGAAGTTACGTAAAAAAACGATTCAACGCATTGAACGGCTTTGGGTGTTCAGGCTGATTTTTCCACTGAGTTCATGTACGCGAAGACAGAAGTCTTTTACAATAGAAGAATTCTAATAGGCTGTAGAATACAACGTTGATTTTCGGCCAGAGAAGAATTTTGGCCAAGACATGTAAAAAAATTCGAAGTGAATCAGATGAATGGATTTTAAGATACGACTTGAAGCCTTTGACGAAACGATGTTCCGAGCAAAACACAAAAAAGAGGGTATCAAAGGTAGCGAGGCGGTTGGCCAGTGGGCAATCTGACCCTTCACAAAAATCGTCATAATGCGGTTAATTTTTGGAATTTCCACAAAATCTTGGTTGCAAGTAAAAGTTGAGATCCCAGGCTACAAAGACGCAATGAAAAAATAATAATGACATTTCAAGCTAATGCAGACGCTTTAAAACCTCATATTTCAGTTCGACGATTCCACGATACTGGAGGCTGCTATTGCTTGCGCTTTGTCGGATAAGAACAGGAACAACCCTATCATTCGAAAATGGTGTCGCGAATCTCGCGTTACTGAACAATTGGCTCATGTGGCGAGAAGAATAGGAGGTGAAGGCATCTCAAAAAAATTCGACGACGACGGGAGTATTCTCCTCATGGCGTTTGGAACAGCATTTGATAGCGGTAAAAATATTGAATTCATCGTTTTCCTCGTTAACGTATCTTCCAACAGTTATTTTATAGTTAAAAGATGTTTGTTGTAAAGTTGCAAGAATGTTGCGAATACTCGGAAAATTTCAAGTAGAGAAATACTCGATTATTTTTAAAAATTTGTCAACTAAAAACAATTTCACAGCTATCAACGAGGTCCGATAATCATTCGTGTGATTTTTTTTTGCTTTGTTGTAGAACTGTGCGTTAGCGAGGCAGCAATTTCCGGGGTCTCCACGATCCTCTGCGAATATCTAGTCCAAGCAAATATGACAGATTTACAAAGCATCGTTGAACTGGCGACTCGATTGCTCGAGCTCACATGGCATCACAAACGTCTCACCAATGGTCCCATTAAATTGTTGAAATCCCTGTTCGAACTGAGTCTTCGAGATCCCCTCAACACAGCGGAAGTGTCTTACAACAGTATAGTAAGAAAATCTTGGAAATTCGGTCTCGCAATGTGCAATGAGAAATTGAAACGCAACGCGCTCGTCCAATTTCACAAGGAGTGCATGAATATTATCTACGAAAAAATATACAGCTCGTGAGTACTGATATTGTTTATTTTTACCATTTCGGTTTCATTTTTGTAACCCACTTCTGCACTTCCGTTATTCTCTCATTGTTCTTTTATTCACCCTTTCACGAATCTTTTTTGCACGTTTTTAATCCCCCTGGGTCACGGGAGTCAAATTGACCCAAGTTCCAAATTTCGGGGCTCAACAACGGTACGTTCTTGGCGTCCAATGGGATTTAGCAACCCCTTCACCGAAGGTTCGAAGTTCCCTCTGTACGTAAGGGCTGCCAGTTTTTTTTATTGCAGCGTCAGCTCGACAATGACAGCTGTTCGAAAAATATTTTTAGTGTATTGGCCCCTGTCAGATATCGGAATAAATACGTTTTTTGAACGCCCATTGTGGGAATATTCTTTATCCAAAAGTGCGATATATCAAGACCATCACCTATAAATTTTACCAAAAAAGATTGAAAAAGGAAATAATGGTTTTAAGTCGCCCAGTACATGTTTTATCAAACATGCTCACGATTTGTTAAATCCATTTTGTTATTTGGCTTTTAAGTTAATGTGGATTCTCCACATTCCAAAATGTAGGATACAGCATTTTTTGCCAATTGGACCTCTAGTGTTCGTACAGCAAACAATTCAAAACGATTAAGCTCATTTTGACCCCGTGTGACCCGCGCGGAAGTTTTCAGAAGTGTTAAACACATTTTCTTGTCAATTGTTTTGTGCTTTCTCCGAAAAATCTCTTCTTCCACTGCCACGTAGGCACGATCTCCAAATTGAAGCCGTTATCGTCGATTATACGATCGATTTCATCGAAGCAGCGAGTAATTTCGACACCGTTGAATCTCTTCGAACGGTCATTGAATTCAATACCTGCGACGAAATCTTTACGAAGGAATGGATATCACAATCTTTGGGAGTCGTGCTATACGGTGAAATGATCTGCGGCAATTTTTACGTCTCAAATCCGATACGAACTGTACCACGCGAACGTCCCTTCAAAATCGTCACGTTGGAGGATGAAAAACCGCCCGACCAGATGGAAAATTGTCTGAAATGGGCCTCGTTCAGTGCCAAACTATTGAATAAATTAATTGGCAAATTGAACAAGGACGATTCAAATGGCGAGGTGGATTCGGGCGTCATCGATTCTTTGGCCGAACTCCCCTACGTGCTCAATTACATTATACTTATCGCAAGTCTCGGACAGATTTACACTCACCATTACAGATCCGTGAGTCTAGGATTTTTCTACCTTTAAGGGGGGAACCTAGCCATGCACAGCGCGGTTTAAGGGCCCAGTCCACTTTGGAGCCACGAAAAAAGGCTATTTTCGCGATTTCTTTTGTTCGAGGATTTTATAAAAGATATGAATATAAAAGTTGTTGGGCTTGATAAATAAAGTCTTGAAATACATTTTAAAAAATTGTTTAATACATTTTTATTCATTTTTAAGTACAAAAACTATAGTTTAATGTAACGCCTCAAAAATAGGTGGGCTAGGTAGCTCCATCACAACTCGGCAACGGCTTGTCTGAAACAAAAAATCAAAGTCCATTAGATTCAGTATGACACCAGCTACAAAATGACCCTCGGATTCAAAGTTTTATCAAAAAATAAAAAAATGGCAGATGAAAAACAAAAAAAAGTTTTTTTTAACGCGTATTTTTTCGCAGTCTTCAAAGAGTAAAAATCAAAATTTTAAAACCATCGAGGGTCATTTTGTTGCGAATCATGTTTACAATATGTGGCTCAAATTTCAAGAGAATCGGTATATTAGATTTCGAGATACGATGGAGCTAGATTTTGAAAACGTTGTTTCGAGAAAAACGCGTTTAAAGTTCATACTATGAAAAACTCTTACCTAAACTCAATCGGCAATTCCTCTACCGTATAAAATCCCTTCTGATTGCTCACCATCGTCGATTTCTTCAAGTCTTCAAGTCTTGCTTGCTTTCGATGTTTTGAAATTTTCAAAGTGGACTGGCCCCTTAACTCGGAATACCGCCAAAGCTGAACCCCGAGCACCCATCCACCAGTGTTGGTTTTTTAATGCACAATTTTTTGGAATGCTTAAAACGTCATGTCGCTAAAGTTGTCCATCGGCGTACAGTGAAGCGTGTGTAATTTTCGTTTGGAACAAAAAAAAAACAGAATTTCTTAGTTTGTTTGGATGAACACACTTCTATGTGAACTTAAAAAAATGAAGTATCATGAATTAAACAAATTGTGAGCCTTTAAAAAAAGAGTTACGATTTCGCGAAAAAAATTCAACTCAATTGTTTTGATAAATCAAAGTGATTCAAAATTTCTCTTCGGTTTAAACAGAAGAGAATGCAATTATCCAACGAAAAAATCTTGGGTCAAGTCGATTGGTCAAATGGATTTTGTTTCGATCTTGTAGGCCAGTTAAAAAAAATGTGGTTTCGAGAAAAATGCGTTTAAAGTTTACCGTGCTCTGGCCGCCCATCCACCCGTTCCGTATATGCCTCTCCTCGAGCCGCGGGCATTCCGAGAGTTATTTCGAATTTTTCTCTGCAATTCTAGGGTTCTATGTTTGAATAGTATCGATTAAGACGGTGAAAAAACAAAAAGCAATCCATCCTGCAATTCAGGTTCCCGCCTCAAATACGCTTATCTTGGAATCATTTTTTCAGGCGAGGAATGACGAAAAAATCGAGGCGATACTCACCAACGTGGTCTCCGAGTGCGGTAGTTTGCGAGAATCCGTCCCGAAGGAAATCTGGGATAGAATTTTGACGGATTCTTTGAAGTAAGCGACTCATCATTTTCTCATTTTATTTAAATTTACCTCAATATTATTTTATTCAAAAGGTTATTATTGTTTTATATCAATTTTTTTTGTTGCAAAAACAGTTCGATAAGTATTTATGTCATTTGAAACAGTGTGGAAAAATCATGGTTCGAGTATGGGAGTCTCTTCTCACAATTTCTGCGTCTCTTTTACAACTCGAACAAACACTCGTCGGAAGTTGATCGACTCGGTCCTCAAGTATATACAGATTTTGTTCTTATTGCTGCATACATTACAAGTCGAACGATAATTTTGTATTTCATTTCTTTTCCATTACAGATCCTGGCTGAGTACGTTGAATCGGAAGATGACTTACAGCTCACTCGCGATATGAACGCCGTTGTTACCGCGAGATGTATTCTCAGCGAACAAAAGAACGTCCCCGAATGTCTTACGATCCTGGGTAAAATGCTCGAGAGGCATCAAGCAAAATCTGCGCTTTTACTCGCAGATCTGTAAGTTTATCTTCTATACATACTGTGTATGCTGCGAATTGACTGGCGACGAAACACACCAGTGTTTCGGCACGTTACTTTTGAGTAACGTGCATACTTTTTGTTTTATATACTCGCCTTATTTGATCATCAACTTATGTACATATAGTAGGGGAGCCCACGACACTAAACCTGTCATGATAGGTCTCCCAAAGTTCATACATATAATTCGTCATTTCATTTATAGGGGAACACAAAATGGCCCTGCTGCCATGTCTGAGACCGGTCAACGCTAAAAAAAATAATTTTTCTAAGTTTCTGACATGTTAAGTCTCCCGTATTCTGATTTTCGTCGAGACAGGGGAGGGGTAGGACTATACAAAAAGGCAGTGCTGCCAGCCCCCCTGATACGCCGCCTCAGTTGCTGCCAAGAAATAAGCGACACCTCGCACCCAGGTGTCTATCATCATCGACATCCTCAAAAAACCAAAGCTTATCTGAAAAATCATCAATTTTTGCGTAAGAAAAACCTCTGCTGCCTTTTCCAAACAGTGGAGAAAATGGCGGCAGCAGCGTTTGAAAGTCGCCCTCCGCGCAACCGAATTTGGCGTTTCAATTCAGTTTTATCACCAATCGCCCGGTTCTTTTCGATTTGTATTATTGAAATACGCCTGCCACTGTCACGAACAATGAATTTAAAGTGCCGTTGATTGCTTAAACATTGAAAATCGCATATTTTATGTGATATTTTTCGATTTTTCGGCCGTTTTCATTGTCTTTCTATGTCTTTCGTTACATTTCAAAGTAAATTAGTTTTCTTCGGTGAAAAAATATTAGGTGTCATTGTTTCAACGAATAAGATTCTGTAAATTATTCCAAATTCGGGATTTTTTCAGCCGTTTTTTTGGTCATTTATCATTTCTCGTGGCCCGTACGAATCTCTTCCGCTTCATATTTGTAAATTAAGACTACCTGAAACATGAAGTTTTTTTAGGTATATATTTGTAGCAGAAATCGAGTCTTCGACCCTACATTGTAAAACTCCGGCTGTGCTATTCAAAACGCTCAGAATAAAAAGGGCGCGGAGGCCTAAGGGTCTAGACGTTATACCTGCTCAGTCTCGTTTCAGAAGCGTTTCAGTAACGGCCGTATTACTGTCCGTTTTTTAAATCTTACATCTATCTAAATGTTGTTTTATTTGCAAAAAATCTGGCGATGTTACGAAATTTAGCGAGAGTACATTAGACCAATGTCTAACTATTGTCGCGTACCGGAAAAAGAAACGTTTCGAATATGGCGAGTATAAAAAATGAGAGTATACTCACACTTGCATTCGAAGGAAACAGCGCTTCCAGTTCTTCTTGGTATTTTTGTTTCAAAACATAAAATTTTCTGTAGCACCCATAGTGATAACCAAAATTTACACTATTCTCACGAGTCAATGATGAGTCGCCGTATTCGAAACGTTTCTTTTTCCGGTACGCGACAATAGTTAGACATTGGTCTAATGTACTCTGGGTAAATTTCGTAACGTCGCCAGATTTTTTGCAAATAAAACAACGCATTTTAGATAGATATAAGATTTAAAAAACGGACAGCGACACGACCGTTACTTATGGCTTCTGAAACGAGACTGAGCAGGTATTACGCCGAGACCTTTTTTATTCTGACCGATTTGAATAGCACAGCCGGAGTCTTACAATGTAGGGTCGAAAACTCGATTTCTGCTTAAAAAATATAGCCAAAAAACCTTCATGCTTCAGGTAGTCTTTATTTACAAATATGAAGCGGAAGAGATTCGTACGGGCCGCGAGAAATGATAAATTACCAAAAACGGCTGAAAAATCCCCGACTTTGGACTAATTTATAGAATCTTATTCGTTGAAACAATGACACCTAATATTTTTTCACCGTCGAAAACTAATTTACTTTGAAATGTAACGAAAGGCATAAAAAACACAATGAAAACGGCTGAAAAATCGAAAAATATCACATCAAATATGCGATTTCATTTGTTTAAACAATCAACGACACGCAAAATTCATTGTTCGTGATAGTAACAGGCGTATTTCAATAATACAAATCGAAAAGAACCGGGCGATCGCTGATAAAACTGAATTGAAACGCCAAATTCGGTTGCGCGGAGGGCGACTTTCAAACGCTGCTGCCGCTATTTTCTCCACTGTTTGGAAAAGGCAGCAGTGGTTTTTCTTACACAAAAATTGATGATCTTTCAGATAAGCTTTGGTTTTTTGAGGAGGTCGATGATGATAGACTGATACGGCTTATCAGGGGGGCTGGCAGCACTGCCTTTTCGTATAGTCCTACCCCTTCCCTGACTCGAGGAACAATCAGAATACGGGAGACTTAACATGTCAGAAACCTAGAAAATTTATTATTTTTTATTCATTTTTTTAGCGTTGACGGGTCCGACATGGCATCAGGGCCATTTTGTGTTCCCCTATGAATGACATGACGAATTATATGTATGAACTTCGGGAGACCTATATCATGACAGGTTTAGTGTCGTGGGCTCCTAGAATAATACATTTGGTGGTTGCATATGAAACGGCTCGCTGGCAGTAGATGGCGTTGGGTACACTATTTTTGTAGAGATTCGGTCGCTGACGATGATAATGACCGGTCGCTCTCTACTCCCGTAGTTGTCCGCGGCTTGTCCAGGTTATGAAATGTCGGTAAGATTGGAGGCAGGAAAAGGAATTTGCGTTTCGTGTCTGGTACAGTGACAGACTCATCAGTAGGGCTGTGTCACTGCACCTTGGCCTAGACGCGCTCGGTGTTAGGATCTAGGGGAAAGACGGTTGTTATATATTGGAACGCATGCCCCTGCGGCCGCTTGTGAGAAACGAGGGAACGATGTAGCCACGTAGCGGCGAGATGGTGGAACTAGTGGAACCGCCACCTTTTCTCGAATAAAACGTTGGCTGTACACATGATGATAGGTCCATAAAGTCTCGCTAAAACTCCATAGGTGACCATTGGGCGGCGCGTTAACATTATATATTTTAATTGTTATTACAATGGCAACTTTTGTTTCAAATGAGTCACATTTGCGGGATGTTATACTCCATTATTTCCTGGGATCGATATCGTCCGCAGAAACATATCGTTTGCTAGAGGATGTGTACGCCGAACATGCTCCATCGAGTATGACATGCAAAGAGCGGTTTCGCCGCTTCCAAAGTGGTGATTTCTCTATTGGCAACGAGGACCGCGGAAAACCACCCGAAAGCGGGATTCCGTGCATTACGACCCGCTGAATCCGTCGGAAACCATCAGTGAAGATCGTTATCGACTGGAACCGATGCGTTTGAAGCGAGTTCTGCACGAGGAGAGACCGGGATGGGTAAATCGCTATGACAAGTTGAATTTGCAGTACAGCAGCACCAGGCCGTATAACGCTCAACCGGTTGAGAACCACTTAGAAGGAGTGAACCCTACCCCACCCGCTATATTTCCCAAGCATCGCTGCCTCCGATTACCATTGGTAGCGGTCGACGTACTCAGCGCTTACGGCTCAGCGCTTGACCTCGTACTAGGGAGTAAATGAGGCCCGTAGGCTGGATTGCTCTTTAGAGAACTCGAATTATTCCTGCGTGGAATCCGAATGTTGGCCGAAAGATGGGCCAAGGTTGTCTAATTCGATACTTCGAATGAACCAGTTCGTTGATTTGCTAGCGAAACACTATCTTTTCTTTCGCTTAAAAATGGGCGCCTTCATGTGCAACAACCTGACATGTAGTATACATTGATTGATCAAATTATTATTTATTATTCTTGGAAAACATATGCGCTTCCTTTGCGCTTACGCTTCATTGTATAATAGGCGGTAGTCCACTATTTGGTTGATCAAACCGTTCTCGAAAGGGAATTGTGAATTGTCGTGGGGATTTTTTTTCTGATTTTCCGATCATTTGAGAAACTGCGTTTTAATCGATCAAAAATATATATACATTTATATATTTCAGGAACGTCAGTAGTATCGACCCGTCAGAGTTAGTCGTACATCTCGAAATAATTCGGTTGTTTGCCAAATTCGTGAGGACGGCACCGACCCAACTCACCCCGAAACTGTGGGACGCTGCTATAATATTTTTCATATCATGGCAAACCGTGGTCAGGAAATCAAAATCCAAACACGAAGATCCGATGGTTCGCATCGCCATATGTCTATGAATGAAAAATATTTTCGAAGTGAAAACACGAAGATCGAGCGAATATTTTTTGTTCGTCAGGTACGAGCCTTGACGATCGCCGTCAGCGAACTGTACTACGAGCTCCAATGTTTATTCAATCTACACGAAGGACGCAGCATCGAAGGCTTACCCGCGACGTTATTCGACGAATGGAAAAACGTGTTTGCCGACGATGTACATCATGGCATGGCTTGCACGTGGATGTTCTACGCCGGTTAGTACTAAATCGGATTACCGAAAAAGCAACGAAGCTTACACACTTGTTTACTCCGCACAATGTGTTTAGTTGGTGAAAATTCTTTTTCCAAGTTATCTTCTAAACGATGGTTTTTATGGTATAAGTAAAAGAATAATTCTGCTCGGCTTTAAATGCAGTCATTTCCACAGCAATTAGCTAGAGATTCTCTGCCATATACGATCTATCTCATTTTTCTTTCACAGCAACGAAAAAATATTTGTAAGCAGGTTTTTTTGTTAGTCTGGGAGTCAATATCTGCATAAGCTTGGGGCCTAAAAAACAAATTGATTTTCAATACTTTTCCGCTGAGGATATTGGGATATCGAGGTCGATATAATACACGATCAATACATAGTCTAGCCAAGTTTGAGATAGTCAGTGCATGCACCGCATTCACACATAGAGTAGTTTTCATCCCGGGAAAATGCGTATTTCCTTAGGAAATAACCCTTACATGCGAAAATATCCCGCGCAATCGCGAGCGAGCGGTAAGCGGACGGTGAGTAGCGTCTGGTGCGGGGTGAGAGCGGGGCATCGTGTCGATTTCTGGCTGGCCGTAAAGCGAGCGGCAGGCATGCACCATATGAATGAGTGCCCCGATGCTGTTCGCAAACGGCCCAAAATTTTTAAAAATTTGTCGCTGCTCCTGAAAACAGACTGCATTTGTTGTTTCATATTCTCTTACATACACAGTTTTTTGTTTGTTTCTGGTTCGTTTTTTTAGTTTTGGTGTGGTTATTGTAGTCGGAAGCATAATTAATAGGGGGCAGGAATATCACTTATGGGATATCCCCTCAGAACACCTATCCGTTACCACGATCCTTTCATAGATGGTACAGATAAGGTCCGGATCCAGCCCCCCCCCCTCCCCCTCTCCGATCGAGCTGACATTTTGCACAAACCTTCCTTTAAATATTTTAAGACAACCCCAAAGGAATTTTTGGCTATTCGCAATAGTTTTCGAGATGTTGAATTTTTAAGTTTTTTACGGTTATGGGGTTAATGGGCAACATATTACCACCGAGCTGAAATTTTTCTGGACCTTTATAACCTCTTTGCTGATCATCCTGTGCAGTTTGAATACGATCCACAGTACCGTTTTTTTTTAGAAAAAAAAAAATCCGCAACTCTACGCATTTCGTGGGCTAATTACATTACGCTTATGGAAAATACCCGATCATTTTTCAGTACATTATTAATATCTGTTGAGTGAATGTTACCACGGAGCTGAAAAAATAGGTACGGTTCGACTAATTATCGGACAAACCCTTGGTACCGTGAAAATGATGATTCACCGTTATAAAATTATTAATGTTCTTAAGACGGAATGACACCTCATCGCGGTCGGTATTGTAGAACAATTATAGATTCCCAAAAATCTCTGAAATGGCTCTTCAGATCCCGTCGAAACTTTGCCAAACGACGTCAAATAGATAGACGAACAGCTGTCTGCCCCTCAAATTTTCTGAATTTGAGAAAAAAAAGTAGATTGACTTATCATAAGCCAATCTACATTTTTTTTCTCAAATTCAGAAAATTTGGGGGGCAGACAGCTGTTCGTCTATCTATTCGACGTCGTTTGGCAAAGTTTCGACGGGATCTGAAGAGCCGTTTAAGAGATTTTTGGGTATCTATAGTTGTTCTATTATACCGACCGCGATAAGGTGTCATTCCGTCTTAATAGCGAATTTGTGCGAAAGTCAAGCTCACAAAATATTAGACTGTGTAATCATGGCAACGTCGTAGACGGCACAAATGCTACCTATCTTATCGGTATTCGGTAATTATGCGCGGGAACCTCGAACTACTCGGTCAGGGATATTAACAACGAATATTATTTGTACTTATTCTGTTTCTTAGTAATAATTACTTAATATTAATTTGATAATTATGTTCAGAAATTAGACATTTCTAGGTAAAAACAAAATAACGTGGATTTTCTTCACTCATAATTTTTTTTTAGAATATCGGAAAATGATAAAAGCTTTTCATTTCTTCGAGATTGTAAACAGCTTCAGTACATACTTTTTCTTTCTAGCGGAATTTTTTTTTTTACTCCGAACGATATTCATTTTTGACAAGTCTTTGGGTTGATATTGAGGTTACGAACGGGGCGCATATGTCTGTAACGTCGCAACACTTCTGCCAACCTGGGGATTGTGATATACCACGATTTACGACGGTGCCAATTCGTTTCGCGTTAATTAAGCGAGAAGAAGTTATAGACAATAATTGTACAAAGTAATGAAAACACTCAATGTAATCACCGAATGTTCAAAAAAGCATATTTTTACAAATAGATGTAGAGAAATAGTTCGAAAACGTATGTTTAATATGACGATTATTTCAAAGCTAACAGTGGTAACAGTCAATCGGCTCCGTGCATAAGCATAGGGCGCTCCCCTCGTACTTCACCCCTGACGGCTAAACCCCATAACAACAAGTGTAAGGTTCCGAAACCTCCCGCCCCCGCCCTCCGATCGTGCTGAAATTTTGCACAAACCTTCCTTTTAATATTTTAAGACAACTCCTAAAGGGATTTTTGGCGACTCGCAATCGTTTTCAAGATATTAAAATCTAAATTTTTCTTTTAACGCGCGCTGACTATATCTATATCTGCTACCGCCAACTATATCTATATCTCCGTTCATACCTATATATGTTATCGCGCTCTCCGTTTTGTCCAAACAAAAATACTCAAACAAACCCAAACCCAAAATCGATTGCGCATCGCCAAAAATCGCTTTAGGGGTTGTCTTCCAACATTGAAAGGAAGGTTCGTGCGAAATTTCACCTCAATCGGTGGGGGGGGGGGGGGGGGGGGGGGGAGGGGGTTGGAACCTTACCCTTGTAAGTATTATAACTGATAGGTAGTCACTAAGTATGTAGAGGGTGTCTTAAAATGACCTGACATTTTAATTTATTAATAAAACTTATTTTATTGAAAAGTACAAATATTTTTATTTTAATATAAGGTACAAACATGGAGGTTATGTGGAGAACACAATATCCGATAAATGGTCGCCTCGTCCTTGTTGGCGAACTTTCAAATAACATTTTGGGCATAATTGCGGACTAATTTCATTAATGGTGCGTCCGATTGCTTTCTTGAGCTCTGGAATGGTTTGTGGATCATTGTCAAACACTTTTCCTTTTAGAAAACCCCAAATAAGGAAGTCCAATGGCGTCAAATCGCACGATCTTGGTGGCCAATTCACGTCGCCGCCGCGCGAGATAACACGACCATGGAACTTCGCTGCAATAAGTGCCCGTGTTTTTTTCCCCAGGCTTGTACAACGATAAGAGCGAATTCCTGATACCGGTTATTGTTCTGGACCATTTGGGTAGAGCGATGAGCGTTATTGACGGTGAAACGTTTTTCAAAAACTACGAAGCAGGGCTAGAACGTAGAATCACATCGACGGAAATCCTCACATTCTCGATGGAGTTGCTGCCGTCCCCTGTGCCGAGCGTGCAATTAGCTGCGTACCACGTGATAAGTCGAGTCACAGCCAAATTGGTCGAGCAGGACAAACTCTTACTCGAGGGTGAAAATTGGGAGGCGACGGATTTAAACATTACAAAATTCGAGGATGTCCTCTCGAGCACACAGAAAATCATCAATACCATGCTCATAGAGTTCAAGTGAGTTTCTACATCACGACGAATTGTCATGATATGGGAATGAAAAAATAACAAGTAAACAATGAATGTTCCCATTCGAATTAACGAGATTCGAAAAAAGGATAAGTAACTAATTGAATCTAGAATTTGCTGTAACAAGGTCAACATTCTTTTGGCCCGCAGATTGTCCGATGCAACGGGCTGCACGGTCCAACCGCATACAGACTCTTACACCTACACCATGGGCTATTTACTTGCCTGGGCAAACGTACTTGACATGTGCGCTCACGCTCACGCCGATGTTCGCTACCAATATGCCGAGTTCCTCAAGTAAGTAGTGGAAGTTCAAGCTGCAAGAACACGCCAGTATACTTTCTGCATTTTATTATATACTCCCACCCTTTGAATCCTTTATGTTGAAAAGAAATTATTTACTTTTTGAAGAAATACAAGTAATTCGTAAAAATTGAAAATCATGTTTTAAGGCGCAACACTAAAATGGAAAAGCGCATCGCTAAAATTTGTACAATTTGCTGTCGGTTATAATAGGATTTATTATCCGTACGCTTAATCGAAGTAGATTAAAGTTGCGTTGAATCAACACTTCGAACAAGTAATCTAGAAACGATTTTTGGAAATTAATTTTTATTTCCATTTCCGGTCTTCAGAACGTGTACCACACGCCTGGAGTGCTTCGAACTTTCGGCCAAACGATAAAATCTATTGCGATGAAATTCATTCTGAATATGCGATATTGTTTCAGAAAGAGCTTGACGGTAGACGGTTTGCCAAATTTAGAAAAAAAAAGTACAGATTTTGGTTACCATAAGATGAATTCTGAGTTACTATCTGACGCACCGAATTCATGCACATTTTAAACCGTTAGGTCCTGACAGTGAAAGGACACACATTTTGAACGCCGTTTCAACTGATTTTATTTAAAAAATGCCGGACAAATTGGAATTTAGAGATTGTGACAAAGCTAGCAACAATTTACCAACGAAGCTCGAAACATTATCGACAATCCACCAAATCTAGTGCATCAGTTTTCTCACTGGCGTCGATTCCGTATGAAGAATGTGCACACGGACTTATAGCAATCGTCGCCTATTGGGCCTCGACACATTGCCGTATACGTCTACGTATTGCCGTCCTGCAATACCGTCGTGAACGGGAGACCGCGTGGAAATTTCGCAGCGTATGATACATGGCTTTAAACTATGGAAATGAAAATAGTGAAAGATACATTTGCTTTTGCGGATGTGAACAATGTTAAACGCCAAATGATTTACTGTCCGATGACAAAATCGCGCTCGGACTGGAATTTCAATTTTATTAATATGCTATCTGTGCCCTGGGCTTCACGTTACGTTTTATTATAATTCATTTAAATATATTATTATAATCTTACCTAAGACGGAAGGATTCGTACTGCCTCGGTGCGTAGAATTCTTACCCGCGAAAATATTTTTTCCCTTTCTCTTTCTTTTTCCGCCTCCCTCTCACCCGAAAATAATTATCGGTAAACTTTAAAGGCATATTTAGAAAATCCGTAAATTACCCGCGACCCCTGGAATGGGAGGAGGTCCTTCCTCACCCAGCGTATTTCCCGGACCTTGCTCCAAGTGAGTATCATTTGTTCCGGTTGATGCAGCACGCCTTAGACGTTACAGCCCTTCCGTAATTACGAGAAAATCTAAAAATGAGTAGATAGGTAATAGCGTCAAATGACAGGGCATTCTTTCGACGTGGGATTCAGCTTTTGCCAGAGAGGTGGGAGAAAGTCGTAAAATTTAAGGGAAAATACTTTGATTAATATGATCAAACAAGTTTTTTTTTTTTTTTAAAGAAAAGTAACAAACCGAAAGAAAAAAAAACGGACGCCAAAGCAACCACCTGATCAACGCGGTCCTCTAGTTTCTCGGCTGTTTTTTTACGGCTTTTTCAATCATTTTTTACGGGAAAAGCATCGAAATAATCAATCTCATTGTTTTTGCATAATCTTTATTAACATTTAAATAAGCTTTACAAATTTTTTGAAGTCAAAATATATGATAGAATAAAGGTTATAGTGGCCGACAGTAAGACATCAAGTAAAAGAGGTGCTTGACTGTGACCAAGATTGCGGCTGTTCTGCTTATCTGAAATAAAAAAACCAAACGGCATTTTAATCTTCATAATTAAGACTAGCGATTGAACTAGAGTGAATTCTAAATTACAAAAATTGACTTTTTTATACACTTTTGAAAATTACATTCTATTTTTTACTCATTTTTTCGTAAGTTTTTCGCTCGTACAAAAAAAACTATCGAGGCAATCATGATAATCCTAGTTCAATCGCTGGCTTATAACATGTTAAAGATGTTGTATAAATTTGAACAAGTCCGGTGCAGTAGTTTCTGAAATATCGTGGTCACCTTTTTCAAAAATGTTGTTTCGAGAAAAACGCGTTTGAAAGTTCGCGCATGTGATTTATACTAAAAATTTCATCTCACCGTCAATCTGCTATGCCTGGACCATACAATAGGCCGTCCTCTTCTTCTTGGAAGTCACGCTAGCTGCTCCGTCTTCCCGTTTCGCGATTCGGGCCTGTTTTACAACATCACTCGTGCGCCTTTCTTAACGGTCGATCCGAGAGCTATCACGCTGTTGAACATATCATTTAGCTTGTGGGCCGATTTTCACTCCCATGGTTTCCAAGGTCTTCAGGATAGATTTGAATCCTTCATTGAAGATTATGACAGCGAGAACGTGGCGATTTCAACCACTTTTGGCCCAGAATGGAGGTGCTTCGGAGCAAAAGTCCAGATTAACGAATTGAGCGACTCGTTATTATTTTGAGTTTCCGCTCCCAGGCATCTGCTTAACAATTCTTCTTTGGATAAATCCTCATAAATTAGCTTTATAACTTTTTGAACTGCTTCAGAAAGAGGCGGTTTATTGTGTTTGAATTGCTCAGCCTCTCCGAGAAGCTCATACCTGCTCCGTTCCAGGGCCGTAACTTGTGAACCACTTCGAATATCGAAAAATCCTTTGGCACACATTTTCTACACATGTTGTAGATGTGATTCATGAAGAAAAAAAAATCGATTTTTTCGACCCGAGAAACTAGAGGACTACCTTAAGTTACAAATATGCAACATTTCATTAACCCTTCATAACTCAACAACGTAAAAATTTAAAAATAGTTGACTATGGTAGGTTTCAATAAATAAAAAATACGTGTTATTTAGTTGAACAAATTTAATGAGGGGGTTAGTTATGAAGCAGTAAGGGGAGTGTGACAGACATGTAGCATTCCTTGATGATGTACGGAATGCTTTGGAGCAGTTGTTTTGCTTGGGTATCATAAAGCCACGCCACATTTCTCACACACTGTTTGTCATTTTGATAGTTATTTCGACTTTCGCAAATTTTACGCACACTTGACTCTTAAAATCTCGCGGTAAGTGAATTTCGATCCAACTAACGCCATCTAGTTTGCGTGGACTTGGATGGTTCATTACAAAACTGTCACATGGCGATATAAAAAGTTAAGACGAGACCGACTCTGTCAGCGTGAAAAATTAACATACTCGCAAATGGATAAATAGACAATAGGGCATTGGACTATATTGAAAATATGGTTTTTTCTCTTGTCATCCCCAAAGAATATAGTGTTTAAATAGCATTTTCCATCATTTTATCGAAAAAATATGCATTTTTTTCGTTTATTTCAGTTTTTTAATTTGATAAATTTGAACGTTCGTCCATGTGAACGAAAACGCTCCAGGATTGGTTGGATCTCTAGTAACATCACATACCAGTAAACAGTTTGTCATTATGAGTCCTGTGACGTAATGGGCGATTTTCTAGTTTATTTCCGCGCACTGAAAAAAAAATCGTTCATCCATCCAAAATTCAGTTGGTTTAACAAAATGTATCTTTAAATACGTTCAACTTGATTTTTGATTGGCATAACAAAACAGTATAGTTGGTGGTAAAATAGTGCAGTGGTGTGAACTGTAGCTTATTTGGCATATCTGAGCAACTGTTAAAACAACAAAATTTCGAAACAAGCAAATGCATTTTGCACATTCAACGATTCTTTTTTCTCAGTGTGTATTTCCGTACTTTTTCTGTTCATTCATAGTTATTTGTAATGATAGTTACCATATTATCAACTTTTAAGGTAGTTCTGTAGGTACACGTATGAGCCAAAAGTTTCGGTCGAAGCGTATAGTAACATCCAATGCCTATACGATGCTGTTGGCCGTACATTTTTGACAGACCTTGCACCCGCTATATGTCCCACGCATTCGCACCTCATGCATAGATAGGTCTCATATTCGTATAGAGAGCGGCGCTGTAATCGTGGCAACAGCGCGATTTTCCTGCAGTCATAGCGTTGAGCTTCCTACGATCCGTCTTGCGCGAAATACTTTATATCAATAAAAGAAGCGTGAAAATGTCAACCCAAATGCGGTACAAGGGAAAGTTTATCTTCGCTTTCGTTATCTTATGACGTCATTGTTTTTGTCGTCACTTCCTGCTGCGATTACTGCCGTTCGCGGCGTGAGGCATCTGAAGTAAAACTAAAATGGCGGGTGGGGAACGCGCATCGCAGTATACTGTCGATGTCGTTCCGTTATACATGTGCCGCAGTACAGAATAAAAAGCGCCGGTAAAAACGTTATAAATTCAGTGACGTCACGCTGACAGTACTTGCAGTAAATATCGGAACACACCCTCTGTTTATTGGCATGTGACGTCACAGGCGTCACGTAACTTCATATTTGGAAACGGGAGCGTTTTGGCGGTCTGGTTGAATATTTAAATTTTATTGTCTATTTTTATCGTACATACTGACAGTCACAAAGATAAAAAATTATCGTGAGCATAATATTAAATAATCAACCATTTAAGACGATTCCCGTACAATAGTCACATACCCTATTAGGCATTATACAATTAAACAGCAAATTGCACTTATCCGCGATACTTCATTAAATACCTTATGAAGATGAATAACGTTTTTTTCCCCATTGTTATTGTTTCAGAGATGACTACTTTCCGCATCTGCTCAATAATATCTTCAGACTAATGCCTGTCGAAATTCTTCAGGACAGTAAATCGAAATCTTCGAAATTTGTAGAGATTTTTAGCACCATGCCGTCGCTACAGTTTCGAGGTATTTACCTAAAGTGAAAAAGAAAATAAGTCTGCGTTTGAACAGTTGAAACTATAAAAACTTTCCGTACTGTTTAGAGGGCTGGACTGAGTGGAGGTTAGATCACATGGTTTGCTGGCTGTTCACCAACAGCCTGAAACATCTGCCAGTCCTAGTGAGACAATGGTGGGGAACAGCGGACAGCAGGATAAGCGCTGCTGTTGAAAAAATAACGGTGCTTTACATTAGTCCCATGCTATGCCGGGATGAACTGCTGAATAATCGACTCGTCGACATTCAAAATATGCAGGTTATTCATTTAGAATTGTACCTTTCTTACAAGTACGAATATTTATTTATTTTTTTATTCATCTATGCGTAGCTATATTGTCTCCTAGTTAAATTCGCATTTAACGTCGTTATAAATGCAAACCTCGAATTCTTGTATCCATCACATCGTGTGTTCGGTTCTAGGGTTTGGTTAAAGAAGAAATAAGTTTTTGAGTTTTAAACCCATATGCATGATATTTTGGGTGTAGATGCTTCAGATTGGGATGTCAATTAATATGTAGCAAAAGGTAGAAAACAAATTTTTATTCGGCATTCCCCCTGTATGTAAAATGGGGGCTAATTATTTTTTCGCGCACTCCATCGAGTGGGTCGTCATTGGATGGGTCTTTTCAAATAAACTTGAGGTTCTATTTACCATTTTTCAGTCCCGTTTGCGACTCGGGCCTCAGTAACCCCCTCCCCCCCTCTAATTTTGAACTATAGATTTGAGAAATGTAAAATAATTCTAGGTACTAGCGCTTCATTACAACTTCCGAAGAAAATGATTTCGGTTAAGTTACATAAAAAAATTCAGGAGATATTAACAAGCAAGTAATCGGAAGTTGACGTCACGGAAACTCCACAAGAGGACTGCACAAATAACTCTATCGCGTGTTGTTTAAAGCCCCGTTATTAAAATATAAAACATCATACAACTGGGGGCCCCTCCCTACATCCCGGCTGTACCATCAGAGTGTCATGATTGCGGTTTATTTAGCGAAATCGAAAATAGTGTGTAATAAATGCTTGTGGTACAACATACATGATAATAAGAACTAAATATTCGTGAAACGGCGATGCTTTAAATGATAGCATAAACAAATGAATACGGAACTCTACTTAAGGTATTTCTTTCGCGGAGAGCCGTATTTTGTGGGCGCATAAGCAGGGCCCTTTCAAATAATTAGTAAATTACAGTGGCGCTAAATAAAGAGGACAATTACAACCAATTATTATACCCAACAATTAACTAAAATTAAATAATTGGCATAAATTTAGGAGATTTAGACATTTCTATATTTTCTCTGATAAGTCGCGCTTACGAAAATTCTTCCGCTAGTCACATTTTTCTAAGTTCAATCCTTAATATTTTCTTTAAACGTTGGGTGAGCCCCTGTTTTTATTGTCATCACTGAATCTTACGAGCTTTGTACATGCTTAGGGCAGTTTATATCCGACATCTACATTTATTTAGTATATAAATTACTAGATAGGAATGTGGACATCATGTCATCTCCATAAAATGCGGTATAAATGAAAAGATTTCGAGAGGCGTAATTTTTTGTTAAAACTTCGGTAATTTGGCTGGAAGTTTTACCAGGATTCTGGAATGTATTTTTGATTCACTGCCGAACAAAACCAGTTAATTGTTAATGATTTGGGTTCGGAAAAGGTATACCTCAATGTGTGCTTCGACGTGTACTCGGCAGGTTTGCAATAGTGCGTGATTTTTTATTTAAAAACTTGGAGCTCTCGTGTAGTAAGAAAACAGGAACCAATCAAGTTCGAGAGCAGCGCGATGGCGAAGCTATCCTTCCAATCCTTTTTTTTTATCAGCCTTATCGGACGATTAACCTGGAAACGAAATATTTCTACGAGACAATATCTAGATGAAAATTTCCCGAAAATCGAAAAAAAATCGTCAGAACCGCCGTCTTTCCAAAGCAAGGTCGCTCTATATTTTGGACACAATTTACACTTTATGGATATTTTGCAGATAAGAGTACACCCGACTGCCCGGGAAGTAATTGCTCTATATCAGATGGTCGATACGAAACTTGAATTGAGCATGGTCCTACCGATCAACCATCCCCTCGGTCCCGTCACCGTAGAGCCTGGTCAGCACGCCGGTGGTGCCGCTAATTGGAGAAATTGTCACAAACAACTTTCCATATTCTTGACTCATCAGGTAGGTGATTCTTACGATTACGATACCGCTCTTTCCCACCACCGTTCCGAAGTATACTTGGCAAAATATAGGCTGCTTTCAAAATAAATGTATACCCACGTTTCAATGTACGTTTATTTAGCATCCTTGAGGCTTTGTAAATCCTCTCGTTGCTCCAATTACATCCAAGAATCTCTCGCTGAAAATGTTTTCCATCTTGCATGTTGTTGCATCTTCCTTAAGGGGTGAGATGCCGTCAGAGGCGTGAAAAAACGAGCATTTTCAATCTTTTTTATAGTAATTAAGTTTGTTTTACAAAAGTGGGTACACAGACTTTTTATGTTATATTTCAACTTGACTTGTACAAATTTTTAAAGAAAAATATCGATTATTTTTTAAAATATCGCCATCTTTGTCGGACCCCCTTCGGCATGCAGTGCTTTGCGGTGACCATCATAAAATTTTACTGGATCATCTGAAATCAAAAAACCAAAAAAAAAATCATTAGTTTAATAATAAATCTAGTTCTTAATCGAAGCTTTTTTCCTTTTTTTTTAATTAACCAAATGGCCGCTTCCGACAGATAACTTTTGATTTTCGACCAAAATATCGCTCGTTTGTTGTTGAAAAAAAAAATAGAAATTTTCAATAAAAATGAAAATCCTTCGATTAAGGACTAGTTTTTAATGCTATCAATAAGCACACGAAATTTCATCAAAATCCATCTAGTGGTTTTTGAATGATAGTGGTCACCGACTTGAAAAACATAGTTTTGAGAAAAACGCCTTTAAAGTTTTTCGATGTGGATACGGTATTTTGTGTTCGTAAAATGTTAAGCTCGATGGATGAAGCTTAACTTTTTTTTGTGTATTTTTTGTGTTAAAATTAAAGTTTTTCGGGATGAATTATTTTTTTTACATTTTGGGCAATTTTAAAACAAAAGTATTCTTTATAAAATTTTGATAAAGTTCATAGTTTTTGAGTAATGAATTTTTGAACATTTCTGAAAGAGTTTTCCAATTTTACACTGGATTTATGTATAGAAATACTAATTAAAAAATTACTTACATCGAATCATCAATTCCTGGCCCATACAATAGGGCTTCTGCCGATGTGGGAGCTTCCAAAATATCAATTTGTTGTTGTCTTCGAAGCATTCTGCCTTCCCGGGTATTATTGTTTGCACGTTTGTCAGCCGCTACCTGTCATGGGGACCCGACGCCCCTTCACTAATTGTGGGATATCCAGGAAACTATTCATTGGATTGACTTGAAATTTTCAGGGAATATTTTCGAAACATCATACTTCAAGAAAATGTAAAAAAATCGATTTTTTGAAAATTCTGACTGCATCTCACCTCTTAAAACTTAATTCTTATAAACACTTTTCTTCCCTAAAACATCATCGAAAAATGTTATGTTATTAGAACGGTTCGATTTGGGATGGATTACTCATGTGGAAGAAAAACCTTGACAAAAAGTTCTCGGGCGTCGAGGAATGCTTGATATGTTACAGCGTTTTCCACACTAAAACATATCAAATACCCAAGCTCTCGTGCCACACGTGTCGAAAAAAGTTTCACGCTCCATGCCTGGTAAGTCTCATATATATATATATTGGTCGAATTCTCTTTAAAAAAATATAGTGATTTTTTTGTAACGCGTAGTATTTGCCAAAAAAAATAGTGTTTTGAAAAAACATGAAAATTCCTCTTTGAGTTCAGCAGAATGCAAATAACTGAATTCCAGATACGCAACACTCCTAAAAATGGTTTCAAATAGAAATAAAAATGCGCTATATTTGTTTTGAAGAGCACTTAAAAAACGTTTAAAAATCATAAAGATCGTAAAATCTCTGCGCAGCATCTTTGGAAAAAGTAATGGCCTCTATTTTATTATATATATATATATATATATATATTCACATGTAGCCGCATGCAATTAGCTAATCTTCTTAATTTTAATTTGCAGTACGAGTGGTTCACGACCAGCCAGAAGTCCACCTGTCCTGTATGTAGAAATATATTTTGAATATGTCGGCTCTCAAATCGCAAACGAACAATGCTGTTCTTTTTTTACGGAAAAACAGTAGGTGTCAAACTTACTATACTCATGCGTTTGTGATTTATTCGAACGGAGATACGCAACAAAATAAATAGCGTAAATAGCACATTGAGGATACCTCCCCCCGTAATCTCCGTCCGTCCGTGGATGCATGTGGGTCACGTACTCACGGAACGACTTGGCCACGCGAGGCCTCTCACTTTTTTTGTGCCCAACGAGGAAAATATCTGTACAAAAAAAAATACGTAGCGTAACTTGTCGAACAAAAAGTGATAGGGGGAGAGGATGAGTGAGCGGTTCTCGAGTACAACATCCGCCGACGCGGCAGCCTGCACGTAGCATCTTTTCACAAAGGAAGCGAGATCATCAGGGCCGAAATCTTCCAAGGGTCCGAATGGCGATCGTCCGAAGTGGTACTGTCACGGAAAAAATGGGACCGCAATCTCTTGTTTGGAATGCTTTAGTCATGATGGAATGTTATACGACGTTTTTTTGGATGCGGATGAATATAGGTTTTCAATAACGCGATTAATTGCATACGAAGTTATGCTACGAAAACAGCGGGGCGACATGCGGAGTCGCAGCTATTTTATTTCATAAATTCCACAGTGATTCGGGGCTAAATTTCTTTGTGTCGTTACCTTCGACATTTCAAATTCCCCGAAAAACAGGCCAAATATGCGGAAGCAACGCTTCCGGTCAACTGATATTGAATCACTCCGCTGCCGCTATCTGCAAAACATAGCCGTGCGTTTTTTTCGAAATTTTAAACATCGAGTGTTTAATCAGATTGAATTTAATAAAAATAAAGATCACAATATTGATACTCGCATATGTTCACGGGCCCGAGGTCGCTATCTACGTCCCTGGGACGCGTCAAGATATGCGCATATACACGTCGGAGGACCCGTACATATCCCGACTGGTTGACGAGTCAGCTCGTCAGTTGGTGTCCGTCCGTTCGTACGGACGTTTACCCTCGAGTGTGGCAGCCAAATCAACTTTTTCGGTTAGTTACCCCACAAACACGTATCCCAAGTCCAAAAAAGGCTCGTTTAGTCGGGAAAGAAATTCCGTCAAGAGGCTTGAATTTTTTTTTCACTAATTGTATTGTGTAGTGTCACACAGCTCTGCGACTTTTCTTTTGTCAGAAAACATGTTTGTGCAGTCCCTGATGAGAGCCAACGGGCTCAGACAGAGCGTTAGATATTTTCGAGGAAATGCTGCGCTACGGAGCACCAATGGGGTGTCGAAATCGGTGACGGAATCCGTTACGAAAACTTTACCGTCCACACCTTCGAAGCTAGTCGATCCTGAACAAGTTTTAGGTAAATAGCCTTTCGAGTTGCGAAATTTGTATAACCCAAATTCGAACGCACCTGCGCACCGACGCGATATTGTATGCTGTTCGTTACAGCACGAGATGACATGAAAAACGTTTCGCTTTGTGACCTTCGAACGATATTTAGGTATGTGATTGACGGCGAAACTTTCAATGGACATGATTTTTGCATATTTTTTTCAAGTCATCCAGCGCTAGACGCGTTGAAAAGTTAATGCGCGGAAAAAGAGCTTAAACAAAACGTCAGGAGCAAAGTAATATTTTGTTGGACAATTGAAGTATTAATTTATTTTGTTAATGGACTAAATGGAATTTTATTTTATAAAAGACTTAACAGTTGTTGAATTATTACTGTTGCAATAGTTTTCAATATTTGAAATTTCAAACTAAATTAAAAACTTGCCAAGTGTGTGTCGAAACACACATGAAGTAGGGTTCCATAGTCCTTTGTGCATTCTTTCGAAGCCTCAATGTTTAACCAATATGTAATTATTATTGTGTATGTTGGACCACAATCATAATGCTCTAATGGTAGACACGGGGCAGAAAGGAGAGGGGAGGGGATGATATTTTGTTAATGAGGCTTCCAATAACATGCGCCAAACTTACTTATGTAGTCCTCTTATGGAGTTTCCATGAAGGCAGCTTAGCGATAACTTGTTTGTCCATATCTCCTGAATTTGTTGAACTTAACCAAAATCATTTTTATTGAATGTTCTAATCGACTGCTAGTATCTACAAATTGTTCCCATTTTTTAAATTAAAGAGGGGAATATATTGTACATCACCGTGAAGCTTGATATTTCGCAATGAGGGCTGAAAAATTATGAATGGAACTGGAATTTCATTTTAGAAGACCTATCTACGGGGTGTATGAGGATAAATACCTTGATTTTTTTTTACCATTTTGCTGCATATTAATCGAAATCCCCATCTGAAGCATCGTTTCGCGAAATTTAAAAAACGGTAAATGAGACCTCAATTATATTTTGAAAGACTTGTCCAATGACCCTGCACTCTATGGGGTGTACGAAATCACAATTCATTGGTAGATTAACGACCTTGGTGCATGTAATACAGTTGAAGTGGTACAACAGAGGTGTTCAATCTGGGATAGATTGGGGAAGTAAACACGAAAAATGCATATAATTAAAGATTCAGAGGTTCAATTACAATTAGTCTCATATACATGGATCTACACTAGTGTAAATAATTCTCATCCCTTTTTAACATTTTAAATCAAACCGGTGTGCTGGTCTAGTGGTTAGCGTGCTTGCCTCTGAACCAGTACATCGGGAGGTTGCGGGTTCCAATCTCTGTCTCTGAGAAAAATTAAATACGATGTAGCTCCAGTTCTATACGTTTGTCACCCACGTGGACTGGTACGTGTGTATGACTGTAGCCGGTGATTTATTTATCTACGAAAGGCGACTAGCTCCTAAACTGGGAAGCGAATATGGTGGGGAATGTAATAAGGGGGAAGACCTTGTACAATGGAATCTACAATTAAAAAAAATAAAAACATTTAAAATTTGTATTAAAAGTGGCCAGTAATCATTCCACTAGTATATATCTATATATCATGATGCAAGATGCATATATATAATGAAATTTTAAATGTGTGTGTGTGTATGTATGTCTGTATATATGTGTAGCACACAATATTCTATTAGAATTAGCAAAAATCACTTGTCTGATAGATTTACAAATTTTTTCAAGCTTTTTTCTCATGAACTCCTATGAATGAAGTATAAAAAAGTGCGTTTTTACAGTGGCTAAGTCAAGAATCTGTTTGATTTGAGCTAGGCTGAAGCAAAAAATGATTTTCTCATCTTTATCAGTTACAGTTCCCATGGCAAATTGTTTTTTTTTCTTCAAAGAAGCGCATATTCTTGAAATATAGACCCTTCTTCTGGCAATCAGGCCCAATTTTGAACACTTTTTATGATTCGTCGAGGCAGATTTAGAGAAAAATGTTCTTGAAATAAATACACGCATGTTATAAAATATGTTAAGGTCATCTTTATTTCGGCCAGTAGCGATCATATTGCTGGCCAACAGACATTATGATCCACAAAAAAATCAATAAATGATGTTTTATACGCAGGAGCCAAGATGCACAAATGCAGTGATTTTGACAAATGGTTGTTGGTCTGGATGAAGAAATTTCCGAGCAAGGATCAAATTCCACCAAAAATAACGTAAGTTGAGTTATGGTGTTTTTTAAAATTCATTTTCCGGGTCTGCTCTTTTGCAGCTGCACGGATTACTGTATGCCGATCGTCCAGCAGTGTCGCCTTTCTGCCCTGGGGCTTACGTAAAGAAGCTATTTCGAAATATTTTCGTTTTCATTGCACGAATGCGAACATTGTGGTTAGAGTTGGATAATATCGTGTAACATTGAAGGATTGCAACCTTTACGTAATATAGTGGTTTGTTGACATTTCGTTTGTGCCAGTAACATTTAGCAACGTGGATTGTTACTTGTTAAATACTGTTATATGTACAGTCGAGATTCGAGCCGGACAATTGCCATTGTCTGGATAATGGGAGATAAATAGGGGAGTCTGTGCTCCAATGGGTGATCAGACGAGTCTAGAATACTCGGACTGAGCGTGAGAGCGTACTACATTAAACGGCTTCATTAGTTGTGTTCGTCATTTCCACCTGAAAATTCGATCATCTTTTTGATAGTCATTTACATCCTATATGCAGGGTATGTATAAAATGAAAAGAGAAGATTACATTTAAAAAAATATAATTATTTAGAAAATGTATTATTCCAAAATGTACTCATATTTACATTTTTTTTATGCATATTCCTTTCTCTACTTCCATTAATTACATGGGGGAAATAATGATTTTTAAATAAAAAAGGATGGTGCATCCGCGTGCTTTCAATGAAAAATGATATTGCTTTATCAATACTGGATCGTGGTCTTGAATTGTATCCTAACTCTTGCCTTACAAACGTAATGCCTTATGAAGAGAGCAGCGCCGCCCTTGGTTAACGCAATTTTCGGGACGAGTTGAAATACCGAGTTTGGACTCCTGAATCTAGTCTCCACGACCTGTATGTAAATCCGTGCTCAAGGTTAGGTAGTTGGGAAATGTCGATCGCAGCGTGACGCCTTGGCTGTTCGATACAACAAAAAATGTGCTTGAAAGCGAAGTAAAAGCCACTCAGCCAGTATACTATATCCCACAGCTCACTTTTTTTCAGACGATTGATATTTTGGAGAAGATACGGATCCCACTTTGTGCTCTTTTTTAATGTAACTACAGTAATCAGGTTTAGTCAAATCACAGTCCGAGAAATTTTCTTTTATATATCCTGAAAAAAAATGAAGGCAGTATTTACGAGTTCAGGACACATTATTGTCTTCAGAAATAAACGGTAATGTACGGGGCTTAATCACATACAAGAGTCATAAGTAACAAAGAATTCTCGTGTGGGCTAACGCCAACTGCGAAAGCATTGGAAACATTTATGGGGTTATTCGAGTCTAAAGTATACGCGCAATGTGGTAATATCGCAAAATCCGCATGCTGGTAAGGTTGCTTAGCACTCCACGACCTACGTAGTCAATAGAGATCGAGCTCCTTATTTACTCTGTTTCGGCACTTTTGCACCCGTATTCATAGATGTTCCTTGGAAAATAAGGATTCCTTGGGCTTTGTTCAGAACAAAGGCTTTCGGCAGCTTTACACTCATATTCCTCAAGGAACATCTATAAATACGGGTATAAAACTGCCGAAACAGAATAAGCGAGGGATTCGATCTCTATTGACTACGTAGGTCCTGGAGTGCTAAGCAACGTTACCAACATGTGGATATTACGATATTGCCACATTGTGCATCTACTCTAAGGGCATGTACGAGGTCTACATAACCTCACAAATTTTGAAACCCAATTTTCTCATAGATGGTTAAATTTTTTAGGAAAACCAAAGCATTAGGCCCTGGAGAATTTCCTGACGCAGAGCTTGATGATTTCCTTTTGTCCTAAATATTGTTCATCTCTGAGAAGTCTGTTCGAAAATTTCAGCTATCTCTCTCGCACTTATATGTCACGTGGTAGATCTTGTTCTTCGCCTTAAGACGGAATGACACCTCATCGCGGTCGATATGGTAGAACAATTATAGATACCCAAAAATCTCTGAAACGGCTCTTCAGATCCCGTCGAAACTTTGCCAAACGACGTCAAATAGATAAACGAACAGCTGTCTGCCCCTCAAATTTTCTGAATTTTAGGGAAAAAAAGTAGATAGGCTTATGATAAGCCAATCTACGTCTTTTTTCTCAAATTCAGAAAATTTGAGGGGTAGACAGCGGTTTGTCTATCTATTTGACGTCGTTTGACAAAGTTTTGACGGGATTTGAAGAGCCGTTTCAGAGATTTTTGGGTATTTATAATTGTTCTACCATACCGACCGCGATGAGGTGTCATTCCGTCTTAAGTTAGGGCAAACGGCGCATGCGCTGCGGTCAGGAGGGAAAAGGACAGAAGAGCTATTTCTCTCTTCGTCGCACACTACTTTCTCTTGCCGTCACGCACCACGCGGCAGAAATCGGAATAAAAGAACAGAGCCTCTAAGGGTGCCTACCCCCACTACCGCCGTTGTCAGACCAGTATGTAAGACCGTGGTCTGGATGTTCGCCTACCCTCCGCGGATACTCTCCCCCGCCATATAAGCGGGTCGCTGCTTGACTCAACGCTCACTTTGTATTTATACCGCCTTCGATGAGGGTTTGTCCTTCGTTCTTCACCCTGAACAAGGAGACTATAGGGAATGAGACCAATCTTCATATGGTGAATGGGTATAAGAAACGTCCGTAAATTTGACCCAAGACCGTGGTGTTGAATATGGCCTGTAGGCGTCGTCCGTATCTTTAGTATATCAAATATATAGTAATACAGCCAGTGCACAGGGTGAAACTGGCTGTTATGGCGGCTAATTGTTGACGCTTGTCAAAAAAAACACTTATCGTGCGCCAAGATTGTTTGTATGCGATCTAGTTCGTCTAATTAGTTTGATGCAATAATTGGTATGGCAATTTTGAATGAGTTCTTACATTTTTATTTAATTACGAAAAATGTATTATGACTTTGTAATGTTTGTAATGAATTTTTGGATAGTTACCAAAAACCATCAACCATCGATAAACACACTAACGATAATAGCGTTTAGGAATGATTACTACTTTCATTTGCGTTATTATGATTCTTATAACAAGTGTAATCAATAATCAAACTAATTTACCGATAAAAGGCATAACAAATCATTTCAATTAAAAAAAATTTCAGTTATAATAAAACTTTACGAGGAGAGAATCGAAAGCAGTATCCCGCGTGGTGCCATACCGTTTTTTGATATTGAACTTTACAAACAAACGCATCTCAGTAGTAGTTAGATTGTAGACTTTGGACTGTTGTTATCAGCATCTTTAAGCCTTGATATTATTTTAATAAATTTAAAATGTAAAATGATGGCTCATGGTAGCGGTGAGTCTCGTGATGCTGCGGATGATGCTCCCTACCGCGTAGCGGATCTCTGTGTTCCTACTGTCGCTGCGGGTGGTGCCATACCTTATGCAAAGGATATTTCCGATGTGACTTTCGGGTGTATCGCTTCAATTATTTCGATGCGTTGTCGATATGTATAGCTTGTAGTATAGGCATCACTTATAGTTCACTGGGTGAACTAGGTTATTGCAATTTGCACTATGAAAACACGCGCGAGTCTTGCGATGCTGCGGATGATGCTCGCTACTGTGTAGCGAACCTCTGTGTTGCCATCGTCGCTGCGGGTAGTGCCATAGCTTATGCAAAGGATGACTTTCGGGTGTATCACAACAATTCTTTCCATGAGTTGTTGTCTAATGTCTCTCACTTTATGAGCGTTTGTATATGACCTTGTACTGTAGGCATCACGTATAGTTCACTGGGTGATCCAGGTTATTGCAATTAGCACAGCGGAGGAGCTGTTTATCTGATGAGTTATTTAAAGTGCATTTTCCGTTTTCGTGTGAAGCACTACACTTGACGCAGTGGTGTGTGAGGTTGCAATTTACACTCGCATGTCCCAGTCGCTGACATTTTCTATGTGCTTTACACACTATAATCTCGGCCACCTAACCACATTTGAATGGAATTTAGATTTACGTCGGATATAAATTGTTATGGAATTTTTAGGTGTTTTTTTTGGTAATTAGGTGAGTAACTACGACTTAAATGTAGAAACATCTTAAGGCACTACTACAGCTACACGAAATTTATTTATAAAATGAATTGAGCTAAGAAAATAAAAATGTCAGCTCATGTGACAGCTAATAACATCACAGACAGCTGATAACAACGCATGCGCAAAACATACGTGCACACAATGACTAACATAGCACACAATGACTAACTTCCCCAGCTCCGCTTATGCGGAACCCAATGTTGTCTCATTTTTACGGACGCGCCAGAATTCGGAGATTGGACTCCTTCCCTATACTCTCCTTGACCCTGAATGCAACGTACAATTTGTACAAATTGTCGTTCAATCGCGATACCTGTCCCTAATACGGGACAGACTTCGGGAACGGAAATTTTCAAAGGGAAATCCGTTTTAGCCAAATGGTTTTTGAATAAAAGCCTTCTTCTCCTATAATTTTATTTCTAGGAAACTCCCATTATTTTATTTTTGCGCGATCGTTATTACCGAAATATCACCGACCAAATGAAAAAAAGGTAATTTGTTTTACTCCGGGCCGTCATTAGTGATCCACGCACCCCACTATTCCACACGCACATCCGAGGTGCCGTACGCCCACACCAGTGTTTCACGCACTCACTATCCCACACGCACACGCGAGGTGCCCAGCACCCACGCAAGTATTGCACGCTACCTCATTATTCCACACGCACATCCGAGGTGCCGTACGCCCACACCAGTGTTTCACGCACTCACTATCCCACACGCACACGCGAGGTGCCCAGCACCCACGCAAGTATTGCACGCTACCTCATTATTCCACACTTACATCCGAGGTGGCCTGCACCCACACCAGTGTTCCACGCACCCCACTACTCCACACGCACATCCAAGATGGCATGCGCCCACATCAGTGTTCCACGCATCCACGAACCCACACGTACACCCGAGGTGCCCAGTCCTCACACGAGATTGCACGCACCGCACAGTTCTATAGCATGAATACACTCTCCATCATACCATAAACGCGTTCTCTGCACATCAATGCATTCTCCATCGAAAATGAAAATAAAAATTCAGTGTTACACCGACTTCGAAAAAAGATGGCAATACGGGCAGGCGGAAGGAGGGAAGTTACCGCGAAGACTAGACGAAGAACCGCACGAACGGAGAGCGCGATAACATATATAGGTATAGCCAGAACGGAGACCTAGAAGATATACATATAGTCGGCGTGCATTAAAATAAATAACTTAAACATTCAATATCTCGAAAACTTTTGCGAGTCGCCAAAAATGCCTTTAGGGGTTGTCTTAAAATATTAAAAGGAAGGTCTGCAAAATTTCAGCTCGATCAGAGGAGGGATGTGTCGGAACCTTATCCTTACTTATTACTCTTGATTATTGTATTTGATTAAGCCCTCAACATTATCATGTATCTCTTAAGACAATAATACGGATGTTAGTTTCGAAAAAATGGCGACGCCAACAATACGCCTGCATTATAAACAATGTCGGTTTTTTACGAAAAGAAAATTTAATTGCCACGTGTAATCTTTGTGTAGCATGACATGCGCGGTGTTTAATATAAATGTACATATATATAATTATTTAAAAACGGATGCGTGTGTGTCTGTTGTGTCGTATAAGTGCTAGTTTTTTTTCGAGGTGAGCGCTTGAAGGAAGGTTAAGTGCAGTCTCTTTTTCGCGGAAACGGTATGGCACGTTTCAATGGTCGATCAGCCGAAACTAAAATATTTCCCGAGTTTCACATTCTTTATAATTAAATATCTCCTCTATTTAATGGAAACCATACGTTTTCTTTTTTCGGCAATGCTCTTCATGCATCAACGTATACATTTTTAATTTTCTGACACAAAATATTTTGTAAAAGGTGCTTGAAAAGTATCATAAGCTGCAAACATCTTGTTTCCTCTGTGTGCCTTTATGCATAGTGAAGGAATTTTGTATAATTGGTTCTTCGTTATTAAATGGTTGATTTAATATAAATTGATCCTGAACACGTATTATACCGTGTAAAATGACAAAGTATCGAACGAAAAATAAATCTTTGTTTTTGCTAATGCAGTAGTAACCTTAACTGAGTGCCAAATCAGACTCTGCTTTCTTCCGAAATGGCGATCGTTTTGGAGAAGAGCTAATTTTCAGTTATTTCGTTCGCACTCGTATATCACGAGGAACATCTTTCAGTTCGTCCGGTGGGATCGCACTCTTCTATGGTACTCGATCTTCGCTGCTCACGCCCATATTTTCGTTGACGATAAAGCTACGAGGACGGCAATCGAATCTACGGTGGCCCAATGTTCTGCTCATTTTGTTTAAAAATGTTACTAAAGTATACTATAGTTACTGAAGCATAATGCATGACATTTTGCTAGATGCTTTTTCGAAATAATTCATAAGAAATGGAAATCCTTGAATAATGCATAATGCCTATATTTGACATTATTGTAGCAACGAATAGTACCCCTGTTTAACCATTACTACAGTATTGAATAACCACTCTATGTTCTATTACCTACGCACCGGACCACATATGATAATATACATTTTGCATAACTCATTACCAATGTGATGCATGGTGCTCATACTTTGCATTGTTCTTCACCGAAGTAATGTATCTTTTCTTTTAATGAACATTGATAATTGACTCGACACAATGGTAATATTCACCATTCGTTGATAGATGATGCGGTTTTTTTTAAATCTTTTTTTGTAATCGATAAACGTGTGGTAGGGTTTTACATTTCACGCAGGTCGCTAACGAACCCACAAACAATATAAATGAATCCATGATAGAGAAATTGAAATGCTGATTTACATGAACGATACAATTCGGTATTATTATTTTTTTATATTTGTGCACAAATGTTACAGTGCTAAACATATGACTAGTGCTGAATTCATAAAAACGTCTAAACAAGTAAAGATCTGCATTTTCAATTTTCGTAAAATATACAAAATGAAGAGAATTTTCACTATGTTAAATTCCTGTAATTGGGCAAATGCATCGTCGTGTTTTACCACGACATTATCTACTCTGCCTCATTCAACATACATGCTATTCTTTCTTTTTTAAACGATATTTTCTTTTCCCATTCAGGGTCGACATGCTGCACAAGGTCCAGACTCAAGCGCGTATTCGCGTAGCAAATCTCATGATAGTGGCTACTATAATAGGCTGCGTATGGGCTGTGCTATCTGGAAAAAAAGACGCGAAAGCTGGAAGGTCATTGACTCAAGAAAATCAAAATTGGCACGATCAGATAAATCGCGAATACAAAGAAAGCTTGGCGGCCGGTGTAAAGACAACGTAGTCGCTTCCGAGGAGATCCGATATCTAGCTTATTTAGTCTATAGGCATGGAACGAATCTTTTAAGTATGTAATACATTGTATACTAGTATTATTTTAATATGACAAAATGTTGTTACGGAGGCATCTGCAGTGAGATTATGTCCATGGATTGTTTGAAGTAATGGTATTGTACAAGAAGTTTGAATATGCAAATTTAATGAGGCTCCTTAATTCTAAGATAATTGATTACTTTTTTCATTCTATACGTACTGTATGCATACTATGTTCGTTTCTGGATATACATATGTGTGTGTGTATACATACATACATACATATATATATATATATATATAGAGCTCTAATAATTTTCGTAATAAAAAATGTCAGAAACTATGGCACGTAGATTGGAATTTGCATTCTCAGCGCATTCAAATTTATCAAAATTGTGCGCGGTGGGTTTAAAACAATGTTGTTGCTCAATCGCGTTGTTTATTTGATCAGCCTGACTAGAGGCTCGACCTCAAAAGCGGTATCGTATATAGATCTGGAAACTCCGCTGGAGTAGCAGGGTCGTTGGTAAAGTTCAAGGAGGGGGGGGGGGGGGGGGTATAGACGACGAAAAATTAGCCAATCTCGATAATTTTTTTTGGAAAGGATCAAATCGTTCTAGTTTTATGAAACTTTAGGTTCAATTTATTACATAATTAAATTGTTTAGATAATTCTGTTTCATTGAAAAATCTTGCAAAATGTCATGGTTTTTCAGGACAGTTTTGGTGGCAGATGTCTGCTTGTGGAAAACCCAACGCCTTCAATATTGATCTAAAAAATATGAATCAAGGATTTTAGGTAATTCAGCTTCCGAATGCTGAACTTAAACCTAAGAAACATTTGAAAAGATCAAATTTCAAAAAATGGCGTGTGAGAAAAAAATTTGAATTTTTACATAAAATATTCGTTTTTTTGCGATAAAAAAGTAGTTTTTAAAACTGATTTCTATGAACGAGTAGATTCAAGTAGTAGTTGAACGAGTAGTTCAAGATCATATTGTTATTGAGTTTGAAATATTTTTTATTGTACCTTCCATTTGTACAGGGTCCTTCCCCTTATTACATTCCCCACCTTGCGGCCCCTGCCGACTTCCCCCTCTGTATTGCATTCACCATGACATTTCTGCCATGGGTGTAGGGAAACTGCGGAAAATCTATACTCATACAGCTGGTCCCAGGTTCGCTTCCCAGTTTCGGAGCTGGTCGCGTTTCGTTGAGAAATAAATCACAGGCTACAGTCATACACATACGACACACACACATACCGGTCCGTATGCGCGTGTGGGTGACATCCGTGTAGAACTGGAGTTAAGTCGTATTTAATTTTCTCCGAGACTACGAGACGGTGATTCGAACCCGCGCCCTCCCGATGTGCTGGTTCAGAGGCAAGCACGCTAACCACTAGACCAACACATCGGTTCATATTGTTATTGAGTTGTGTACAATTTCGCACGATCGGTCAACTCGTTTTAAAGTTGTTTCCCGCAAACTTGAAAAATGTAGTTTTGAGAAACACGTGTTTCGAGCTACGAAACCTCCATGATTTCAGTGACTTAACGGCTAATCCGCGATTCCAGAGCGTCTTCATAAAACTGGTTTTCCTCCTGCTGCTGTTATTTTAGGGCTTACCAGCTTCTTCCGTCGATAAAGAGCTGCACCGCTCCCGTCGAGACACTCGATACTGATCCATATCGGCAGCACGCGTTTCGGTTTGGTGCCCAATAATAACATTTAGAGTACCCATTGTGCGTACAATCGAATCATATCCGTCATCAAGGTAGTTCTGTAGTTTTAGTCAAATCTTAGGAATTGGCTGAAATCTAAGTGTGGTGTAGATATGACCTTCATGGACTGATGCCCAAAAATTCAATTCGATTCACCGTTTAGTTTATGAGATAATTGCAATTGAATGTGGGTATTTTTGTACGCGATTCCTATACCTAACACGAAAACCGATAGGAGTTTGCTCGCATTTCTCGATATAGGTTCTAAACGGATCTTAAGACTTCCAAATAAAAACACGTGTACCCAGTACTATTGTGGGATTGATTTTTTTTTTTATGACAAACTGACCGTTTAGTTTCGGCGATATCGACTTATGAAAAATGGTAATTTTATTCCACACCGAACTCGGGCCCTACCATCTGTAACGGAATGGCAACAGTGTACGCTGCAGCCAGCTGATCGGCGCGTGGTCCGGGAACCCGAAACATGTTTTTTTCGCCGAGTTCTAGTAATTCTGAGACGGATATGAAATAAATTTATTCTGCAAACAAATTTAATTTGTTCAATTTGTGCATGTATTTGTGTTTGTTACATCGAATACAATTCAAACTGTTGGCAAGATTCATGTTTTGTATATTTGTTGTAAATCCACGATACGATGTCCTTCGACAGCGAATTTTTGTAGCTGATCGTTGAGGTTATGGTTATTCTCATCGCGTTTAGTCGCATTTGCTTGACACATGGCTGCCACAGCTTTCAGTCTTTCAGCAAGCGCCTTCTTTCTTGTAAACTTTCCTTTGTATCGCATTTGGGTTGGCATTTTCACGCTTTTTTAAAGCTCAATGCTATGACCATGGAGGCTAGAGTGGGAGGAGGCCGATCTGTGCATTTCAAAGTGGCTACAAAAATGTGGTCAGACCGGGATGGCGCCACTATCTCTAAAACCTCGAGCACGAAGCTGAGTATCGATGTCGTGTAAGAGAGATGGAAGAGGATCGAATACGCATCCCAGCAAGCAGTGCAGCGAGATCGCGCGCAAAAGTTACCCCCTCTCTGGTTTCTTGCGCGCCCATAACACAATCATAGTAGCGCGTGTCCGTGAGCGAGCGACGCTCGGACATCTTCGGAAAGAGCCGAGCGCGCCGAAGTTTCCCGACCGCTCCTTCGGCAGCTACGACACACATGAACGCCGAGCTCGTTCATGTGCGGCCAAGCCGAAACGAAGGCTTCAAGGGAAAAAGCAATGTGAGCACGACTCGCGCGTGACGTCACCCGACGGAACGCGCGAGGCTTTTAGATGATTTCGATGCTTATTTAGCTCTTGATTCTCTGCGTTATCAATGTATACAAAAAAATGTATCGCGCACCCTGATTGCTTATTTTTTTAGTTTATACGTTAATTTAAATATAATTATGAATCCAAATTACAACTTATTTATCTCCTAAAAAATTGTTTACGATTTACTCACACCCGTCCTTATGCCAAATAAATTATAATTAATAAAAGTAAGCGGAAATATATTTATATTCGTATTATTATATTAATTCTCATAGTTTCATCAAACGATAAAGCATTATCCCCAAAAGCAAGCCAATCAACCATCCGGCCGCGAATCGTCAGTACCAGAAAGTGTATATTCTACAAGCGATGGGATGGTCCCGTTGGTAGCGTTCCTGGCTTCGGTCCGCAGAAGCGTAGGATCGTTCCTCGCGCGCAGTGCTTTTTTTAAAATTATTATCACTATTAATTCTTGTTTGATTAGTTATTTTTATTAAGTTATCATTATTATTTTTATTAGTTATCTTTTAGTGCCGAAAAATTTATCGCACACTCCGACCGCTTATTTGATTAGTTTGTACGTTAATTTGAATCTAATAATAAATCTACATTACAACTCATGTATCTCTCAAATAAATTGTAATTCATAAAAGTAAGCGCCCTGTCATTTTGGTCAACCGGTTGTACAAGACAGTTGAGTCAACGTAAAAGTTCAACGGTTGAATTTGGACAGCTTCTCAACTGTTCATCTTTGAAAGTCGACCATCCTGCGTTTTCTGTGGATGGCTGACTCGATGGTTAACTCGGCGGTTGATTGGATGGTTGACTCGACGCAATATATTTAATGATTAATCAAATTATACTGTCTTGATAATTAAATTGATGATTTGCGGAGAATTGAGTCATCAAACACTGGGGGGGGGGGGAATATCCGCAGCAGATTGTGCGACGGAGTGAGACAACCATCCAGCGAAAACAAAATGGCCGCGGTTAAACAATCGTTGAATCAACCATTAGGATTTTTTTTACGGTCGACTTTATAGTTGTAAAGCTGTCCAAATTCAACCGTTGATTATTTCGGTTGACTTTGCAGTTGCCAAAATTGCTAGCGCGGAAATATATTTATAGTCGTATTATTATATTCATTCTCGTAAGTTACGATTCGCGGCCGGATGGATGTGGCTTGTTTTTGGGGATAATGCTTTATCGCTTGATGATAGTATATGAGAATAAATATAATAATGCGAATATAAATATATTTTCGCTTAGTTTTTATGAATTACAATTTATTTCGCATAGGGACGGGTGTAAGTAAAGCGCAAACAATTCTTTAGACGATAAATAAGTTGTAATTTAGATTTATTATTAAATTAAAATTAACGTACAAACTAATCAAATAAGCGGTCGGAGTGCGCGATAAATTTTTCGACACCAAAAGATAACTAATTGAAATAATAATGATAACTAATAAAAATAACTAATCAAATAAGAATTAATGGTAATCAGAATTTTAAAAAAAGCACTGAGCGCGGGGAACGATCCCGCGCCCCTGCGGACCGAAGCCAGGAACGCTACCAACGGGACCATCTCATCGCTTGTAGAATATGCACTTTCTGGTACTGACGATTCGCGGCCAGATGAATGATTCGCTTGTTTTTGGGGATAATGCTTTATCGCTTGATGAAAGTATGAGAATTAATATAATAATACGAATATAAATATATTTCCGCTTACTTTTATGAATTATAATTTATTTGGCATAAGGATGGGTGTGAGTAGAGTGTAAACAATTTTTTAGAAGACAAATAAGTTGTAATTTGGATTTATTATTATATTTAAATTAACGTATAAACTAAATAAAAACGGTCAGGGTGCCCGATACATTTTTTTGTATACATTGATAACGCAGAGAATCAAGAGCTAATTAAGCATTGAAATCGTCTAAAAGCCTCGCGCGTTCCGTCGAGTGACGTCACGTGCGAGTCGTGCTCAGATTGCTTTTTCCCTCGAAGCCTTCGTTTCGGCTTGGCCGCACATGAACGAGCTCGGCGTCCATGTGTTGGTGTAGCTGCCGAAGGCGCGGTCGGGAAACTTCGGCGCGCTCGGCTCTTTCCGAAGATGTCCGAGCGTCGCTCGCTCACGAACACGCGCTACTATGATTGTGTGATGGGCGCGTAAGAGGCTAGAGAGGGGGTAACTTTTGCGCGCGATCTGGCTATATATTATTTTGCATCTCTCTCGCACGCAGCCTACTTCTCAAGTATCATGCTGCCTTATGCACAGTTCACTTCTCATTATTTACTTGTTCCGTCTCTGTCACACGCAGCTCACTTCTCGACGTCTTAGCAATAGTGGCGCCATCCCAGTATGACCACATTTTTGTAGCCACTTTTTTCAAGTCTCTCCATAAGAGATCGGACTCCTCCCACTTTAGCCTCCCTGGCTATGACTGCAGGAAAATCGCGCTGTTGCCACGATTACAGCGCCCCTCTCTATACGAGTATGAGACCTATCTATGCATGAGGTGCGAATATGTGGGACATACATGTATAGAGGGTACAAGCTCTGTCAAATATTTACAACTAACAACATCGTATAGGCATTGGATGTTACTATACGCTTCGACCGAAACTTTTGGCTCATACGCGTACCTACAGAACTACCTCAAACTACCTAGTCCAGCGGCTAAATATGCGGCAATTTCCACAATGGTAAGTCCGGATTGCAGATTTTTTGGAGCAAAGTGCCCAGGCCTTCGAATTGACACTTTCGTTCGCATTGTGTGTATGGTCACCAGCCCCGGATCTACGATTTTTCCGCGCCGGGGCAAAAATTTGACATTGGCGCCCCTCCCCTCCAGCATTTGAGATTAAGGGGGGAGATCTCTTTAGACGCCCGAAAATAAGTCATTTTTCATTATTTAAAAAAAAATGTGATAAGATAAACGCATCATTTTAAAATTTTGACATTATCTTATTACAACTTTCACGTGGTGAAACTTTTTTTTCTCTTTCAAACAAAACAAAATAGCGGCGTTATAAGGTATTCCTTTAGGGGTCTTTTGAAAAACTGCTCATGGTATAGCTCAAAAAGTTATTGATCGATCTGGATGAAATTTTGGTCGGTTTCTCACTATAACATTATTGGAAAGATATACCTATAAAAATATTAAAAGGTATAAAATTGAAAATTAAAGAGGCTTTGTAATCAAATGTTTATATTTTTTACCATTTTCTCGACAATTTTTACCCCGAAAAAGTAATTTATTTACGCGATAACCTTGAAACTTTAGGTATATCCTTCCAATAGTCTTATAGTGAGAAATCTGGCAAAATATCAGCTAGATCGATCAATAACTTTTTGAGCTATAACACGAGCAGTTTTTCAAAAGACGCCTAAAGGAATACCTCATCAGAGTTCGTCTCCTAGGCAGTTTTATTTTCGATAGCTAGGATCACGACGCCATTGAAACTCACCAATGCGCCCTGGATGTTAGGCGCTTTAGTGAAACAAGTTTTTCCAAACACGAGAATTTGGCGCCCCCTTAAATTGCCGCGCGGGGCAGGTACCCCGGTTTGCCCCCCCTTAGAACCGGGGCTGATGGTCACGTAAGCATGTTTGGAGTAGAGTATCGTCGGACATAAGGCCGTACCCAGCTACGGGCAGAGGGGCGCCCCACTCCCTTAGAAGAAAATATAGTCTATTGGCATCACCCCCTTTTTCTCGAAACCAATGAGCTGCCCCCCCCCCCCCCCCAGCTTAGTTCCTGGATATGACCTTGTTGGGACAGGTCCTCATAAATAGGAAAAATATGATGCCTTTCCACGTCCGGATGGAGTAGTGCCAAATTATCCAAAAATCACAATTTTACTGTATATTTTTCCTCTGATCTTAAAAACATCTCTTTGGTTGAGTCCACCTCCATGTTTCCCGCAGAGCCTTCGTGATTGTTCACGCACGTTTCCTCGTGCTTTTCATACTACCCGTATGAAAAGCTTATAAGTAGCATATAAGTGTTGCAACTCCGTATAAAGCTTTAAGGGGTGAGATGCAGTCAGAATTTTCAAAAAATCCATTTTTTACATTTTCGTGAAGTATGATGTTTCGAAAATATTGCCTGAAAATTTCAAGTCAATCCGATGAATAGTTTCCGGGATATCCCACAATTAGTGAAGGGGCGTCAAGTCCCCATGGCAGGTAGCGGTTGACAAACGCACAAACGATTATACCCGGGAAGGCAGAATGCTTCGAAGACAACAACAAATTGTTATTTTAAAAGCTTCCACTTCGGCCAAAGCCCTATTGTATGGGCCAGGAATTGATGATTCGATGTTAGTAGTTTTTTAAATTAGTATTTCTATACATGACTGAAGTGTAAAATTGGAAAACTCTTTCAAAAATGTATTACTCAAAAACTATGAACTTTAGCAATATTTTATAAAGGATACTTTCGTTTTAGAATTGCCCAAAATGTTTTTAAAAAATTGGTCCCGAAAAACTTTAAGTTTTTGAAAAACTGTTTGAATAATTGGCTATAAACAATTGAATGCTCGACTTTTCGGCAAAAAAAAGTGATGTTCAGATTCAGCGGATCAAAATACATTAAAAAAGTTAAGCTTCATCCATCGAGCTCAAAATTTTACGAATATATAATACCGTATCCACATCGAAAAACTTTAAACGCGTTTTTCTCAAAACTATGTTTTTCAAGTCGGTGACCACTATAATTCAAAAACCACTCTATCGATTTTGATGATATTTGGTGTGTTTATTGACAGCATTAAAAACTAGTCCTTAATCGAAGGGTTTTCATTTCTGTTGAAAATTTATATTTTTTTTTTTAACAATAAGCGACCGATTTTTCGGGTTAAAAATCGAAAGTTATCTGTCGGACGCCGCCACTTTGGTAATTTTTTGAAAAAAAGAAAAAAGCTTCGATTAAGGACTAGATTTATTATTCAACTAATAATTTTTTTTTTTGTTTTTTTTTATTTCATATGATCCAGTAAAATGTTATGATGGTGACCGCAAACCCCTACATGCCGAAGGGGGTCCGACAAAGATGGCGATATTTTTATAAATAATCAATATTTTTGTTACATCCTAGCGAATGTCCCTCCTCTCATCTAGGGTTTTTCATCTCGGTTATTCCCAATATCCTCATTTGCCGTCAGAAGCGTATTAAATGTATAAATCTAAGCGTTAAACGGAACTTGCGTACGTTCCGCGAGCATATTCAAATAATAGCGATATATACACGATAGCAGTACCGCCACAGTCATTGACTTTTCCTATCACAATGGCTTTCAACAAGAACATGATCTCAGACAAATATTCCACGAAAAGCCGCAGCTCAAAAAAATCAAACAGGCACTCACTCCAAAATCTTTACGCTAGCCATCCACATGGGGACAAAGAGAAGTCTGCATGATTCGACCCGGTAACCAGAGCGGAGTATGAAAACATCCGGCCGTCCGAATCAAACGGTCACCGCGCTATCGCGAACGACTTAGCGCGAATTTCGACTACACACCTCATGCACGTTCCGTTAACAAAGCGAAATTGCCCCTTCCACCAGCGCCATTATTTCTAAGAAGAGAATCCAAAGATTGTTTCCCACTCACTCGAAAAATTCGCATGCGAACCAAGAAGGATCAGTGTGCAAAAGGTCGAAGCAGTCGCCCGTCAACTACCATCGACTCAACTTCTTCTATCAAGTCTTAACCCAGAAGCCTAACGAATATCTCCGATTATCCTTCATACGAACCGTCTTCATTTTTCGAGTCACAAAAGTTTTATTTACACTCGTATAATTTCTATCATCGGTCCGTGAATATCAATCTCAATTCATCGACCTTGCGCGCCGTTCATATTTCTATCTACGCGTAGTGCTGTCGTAGTAAACACGTCGAGAATACACACGACCAGCCTAAAATCCTGCGAGCGTCTTACCAGCAATTGTACCAGCGAGCGCACCAGGCCAAGAGCGAAGGCCCTTGTAACGCGAGCGACAACAAACATCCACGCGAGCGAGCGAGCGAGCGAGCGAACGACCGAGTGTCAAACACAACGAATGTAAGCTAACTTTACCTTTTCTTTTTGTATCATTCATCGTAAACCTGATCGCTTCAAACCGTCTAGTAATCGTATAATAAACAACATAGTGTCAATCGTACACCAAGTCTGTCGAATTATCCCTCAATTTCGAAACATCGTGTCAATTCCTTAATTCTACTCTTTCCCACGCACTACCCCTTTTTACCCTCATCCCGTGCTATTGCGCTAGGCGTAGGCAACAAAGAGGGAAACGAAAATATTATGCTCTCATCCCTTCCGGATGTGACATTGTTCTTTCAAAAATTGTACAAGTCAAGTTGAAATATAACATAAAAAGTCTGTGTACCCACTTTTGTAAAACAAACTTAATAAATATTTTTAAAAAAGATTGAAAATGCTCGTTTTTTCACGCCTCTGACTGCATCTCACCGCTTAGACCCTCTTCTTTTCCATAAACCGTCACCGGAAACTTTGAAATTTTAAATCCGCCTCACGCTTTTAATTTTCAATCTTTTCCATTTCCGCAGCTTTTTCGCAGCTATATTGGAATGTTTATTTTGTGGCTTCGTGAATATACATCACAATATTGCTATGCGAACTTTCAGACACGCTGTTGCAGATATCCATATGACTACAAAATAAATTGATCCATGCAAGCCAATGCCTAGAAGACGCGTCACAAATACCATTCTTCGATTCCCCTTATTACTACTACGGATGAAAGGGCCTGAATTGATATCTCTACGACCACAGCGGCATAGAAGTACAAACTTGAATCCAATACATTTATTGCTAGCTTCCTCGCATTTTATATTCTCTTTACACGCACGACAAATGAGAAGGTCTGATAGTGCAGTAAAAACCAATATAGTAAACCGATATCCGTGTATGAGTTCCAAGAAACATCCTCACTGTGAGAACTAGAAACTTTTCTTCCACTGGCATTTGCACTTTCACTTGTACTCTGTTCTTAAGCTTTTCTGTCTTTTGATGTAAATTGATTTCCTTGGAAATGTTTTTTACGTTTCTTGTCTGTTCGAGATGGATCCCCTGAACTTCTTTTTGGATACGAACTCATTTTCAGCTCTCAAAACCGCTGTATTGTAAATGATGTACATTTTGCATTACTCATTACGAATGTTATGCATTATGGTGTTCATAGTTTGCATTGATTATTATCGAAATAATTCATCCTCTATTTTAAGAACATCATTCATTGATTGCACATAATGGTAATATTTACCATTTTTGCAATCGATTAAAGGGTTTCGGATTAAAGGGATTAAAGGGTTTCTAATACTCTATAATAAACACTTATACTGGGTGGACCATTTAACGTGACCACCCCAAATATCTCCGTTGCCTTTAGAGTGACGAAAAAATGTCAGGAGGTAATTTGATTGATTTCGAAGGGCTAATACAGTGGTGAAAAATTCATTTTTTGTCCATCATAGTTTTTGTTTTCTCAAGGTCATCAATGGTTTTTCAAATGGGAACATGTTTTTTTTGTGTTAAGACGTAGCTGATATTCAGACGAACCCAACGACCTATAAAATCATGACCTTGAAATGATTTTTCACCAAAATACACGTGTAAAAACAGGAAATCGTGATGTTATTGCCAATAAGAATATCCGAATAAAGTAATGGAATTTTTTGTGCAGAAAATTTATCGTAACAAATGTTCGAAGTGATGGCCATGAATCTCGACAATTTTTTTAAGAAAACGGATGAATGATTTTCGTGACCTTCGAATATTTCTGGTGTGATAGCGGCGCAGGTTATCCGACGGATAACGGGTCAATGGCTTTTCAAACGGGAACATGTTTTTTTTTAAATTAAGACGTAGCTGATATTCAGACGAATCCAACGACCTATGATATAATTTCAAGGTCATGATATAATAGGTCGTTGGATTCGTCTGAATCTCAGCTACAACGTCTTAAGGCGTTACCCCCACTTGTAGCGCAAACGGCCTTTTTCATGAATTTTTTTAAAGAAAACTACAAAACTTTTTTAATTGATCAATATACCATCTTAAAGAACACATCTTGAAGAACTTTCAGTAATTTTTTTATTGAAAAATATTACATTGTTTAGTGGCAAATGGCCGTCAATGAAATAATGTTTTTATATACACGGTTTGCGGTGACCAACATTGCGGCGAAGTGGATCATCTGAAAAAAAAATGCGGATGGATTTAGTCAAATATAAGCATAAACTAGTCTTTAATAGAAGGATTTTAAAAAATATTCATTTTTCACAAAATGGCGGACAGTCAAAGTTAATGGTTCGATTTTAACGAAAAAAAACGGCCGTTTTTTGGCTATAAAACGGCCATTTTTTTTTTTCGAAAAAAAAAATCGAGCGATTAAAGACTACATTTTTATGTATTAAATAAGCCTGTAAAATTTCAAGAAGATCGGTTCATTAATGTTCGAGTAATCTTGGTCACCGACTTCAGAAATGCCATTTTGAGAAAAACGCGTTTAAAGTTTCTCTTTCAACGCGGATTCTTCTCTTTCAACGCTCATATCTCAGTCAATTTTGTTCAGATCGACTTGAAATTTTCAGGACATATTCTCAGATACTTATACTTCAAAAAATGCAATAATAAAAAATCGATTTTTTCAAAATCCCAAGTGGGGGTAACCCCTTAATGAAAATAAAAAACATTTTCCCATTGGAAAAATCATTGATGACCTTGATATCGCAAGAATTATGGCCTTGACAAAAATACATTTTTCACCACTGTATCAGCCTTTCGAAATCAATCAAATTACCTCCTGACATTTTTTTGTCACTCTAAAAGCAACGGAAATATTTGGGATGATCACGTTAAATGGTCCACCCTGTATACAGGGCACAAGCATAAAATCACTGTATGTAAAAGAAAAAACGGGTTTCGAAACATTTGCTCTACTCAAAGTAACGTTGCAAGAATTTTAAACAATGAGGGTTATGAGGGCTCTTTAGCTCGAGCGGTCCCTTGTATCGGCGGCGCACTCCGGCTAAGCGGTGAGGTGAGTGATGCTCATAACCAGTAACTTCGAAGCGGCTACGAATTTCAGTTTTAACCTTTACCACCGTATCCTTGAGATGTTTAACCAACATTTTACGTTAATAAATCGATTTTTTAATGCCGCTACATGTATTTCCCCACTTAATACCTGTAGTGGCAGCTAGAGTTGCTACTATCTTTTATGACACTCCAGCACGTAGTGGACGAGGTTATCGGGTAAGGATAGTCGACTCCGATACGACGCTGTCTGTTCTCGCCACATCCGCATCTTCATGTCATTAATTTCAACTATGAGCGCAGTTTTTTCTGTTTCAGAATAAATCTATACGATAGAGAACAGTTTTAATAGTTCAAGAGTATACGTTACGAAAAAATGTGTGTGAAATTAGTATAGAACTTGATTCTCATACTTAAAACCGTTGTTCATATGAGAAATGTTCTCTATATTTGTGCGAGGATTATATTATTACTATTCACGCTCTTTCATATTATATATTTTGCCGCCTGACATTTTGAACTTTTCATTTCGAAGTACAATTTTTTTAGAATTGACCATACGAATTTTCTTGCATGTTTGAAATATTTCCCTCCCAATTTCGAGGTTACGTGGAAGTAAGACCGCATCTGGGGATTGAATAGGAGCGCGACATGGCAGTGAAGTCGAGAAACATTATGCCTCGTTAAGATATCTCTTGAAGGAGGTATTTTGCGCACTGTATGCTAGACTGTGACTCAGGGCCAAAGTTAAAAGTGCGGAGGCCCTAGGGCAACAAAAAAGAAGGGGGCAGCTAATTATTTTTCAAAGATTAACTTTTTTTATAGTGTTCACATAATTGATTGCCAAAAAACAAGATACTTTCAAATAACATACGTAAATTTCGTTAGAAGACAAGAAGTTAGGAAATCAAAATCTATCGAGAGCCGATTAGCGCGACCAAATGTAAAAATTTAATGGTTGGCTCAATTCACGTATCATGTAAAAAAATATAACTCATGGAATATATTCTTTTATGGAGTATTCATCGTGTTTGGTGTTCATCATTATTTTTGTACAGAAATACGGTTTAAAATGTTATCTAAAAAAGAGCTTCATGAAAGTGATTTTTTTTTTCATTGTCAAATCTCTGGAGCACGGTCTTACGGGTGACTTTTATAAGGTGGACAGGTGTTTTTTGAGGGTCTTGCGCGGTGATTTTGCGACTGAAAAAAATATGATTTTTAATGGTTTTTCACGCTTTCTTTGAGAAAAAAATATATCGTATTTTTGTCATGAATTATTGGCATTTGCCAGAGAGAATAGCGTATTCTGGAAAAGAATGAAAAATCCATTTTGCGTGCAGGAGAATGAAGTTTATAAAATTCGGAATACGTTACACTCCCGAAAAACTTTATTTCTGCTCCCCGTCATGGAGAAAAAAATTATCAAAGATACGATTTAAAGTGGATAAATCGGAATTTAATGAGTGGAACAAACAAGCTAAGTCAGGCACGACAGTGCTATAGGAAGTGCTAGTCTGCTGACGTCACAGCTGCAACTTCCGAATGGTCGGCTGTCACAGGAAGTTGGTTCAGAGTCCGATGATACGCGGTCGAGCCGAGGGATCTGAATGTACCACCTATCTGAGAACTTAACTCAAAATAATGTCAATTTATAAAATGTTCGAGGATTCCATGCACTGCAAATACGATTTTCAATCATTTGCGATTCGCTAACAACTTTTGGAATAAATGATTCTAGCAATACATTTTAAAGTAATTTAGCGTGGAATTATTAATTTTTACCAAATACTACGAGATTTTCGTTTTTTAATGTTGCATAAATTATCTTCACATGTTGTAGTTACAGAATTTTTGAATATTTTATGAAAAAGTCAAAAATAAAAATGCTCGAATAATTTGGCAAAAAATAATAATTTCACGCGAAATTACTTTAAAATGTATTGATAGAATTATTTATTGCGAAAGTTATTAGCGAATCGCAAATGATGAGGAATATTGTTTGCGGACCATGAAATCCGCAAACATTTTCGAAATTGACATTATTTTCGATAAAGTTCGCAATCTATCGATCAAGTTCAATCGATTATCTTAAACCTCAATCCATAAAGGTATTTCAGGCACATTGATCCCGTGAAACTGGGTCGTTTTCGTTTTTGCACTGCCAAACCAACAATTATCGGTGGAAACAATCTGAAAAAAATCATGGCCGATCTTTAGACCGTACTTCTGCAGGAATAATAAGGTTGTTTTCTTCCTTATTTTCGATTTTTTTTAAAATAAATATTAAGTGAAGAAAGTGATCTTGGGCGGGACGAAAACGACCCAGGTTTGCGAATCGCGGGTTACCATTTGCTCCGCAATGGGTCAGATTGAGTCGAGAAATCTGACGATGCTGCGACAACGACGGAAGGAGCATTATTTATTTAACAAAGATAAAATCGGTGCTCGCAACGGTTCGCGGAGCACCGATCGGACATTCCTGACACTACTGCTACGAATTCGTCTCCGATTTTATCTTATTTCCAGTCCGATTGGGTCGAGAAATCTGACGATGCTGCGACAACGACGGAAGGAGCATTATTTATTTAACAAAGATAAAATCGGTGTTCGCAACGTTTCTAGGAGCCTCAATCGGAAATTCCTGATAGTACTGCCCCGAATCCGTCTCCGATTTTATCTTATTTCCGGTCAGATTGGATCGAGAAATCTGACGATCCTGCGACAACGACGGAAGGGGCATTATTTATTTAACAAAGATAAAATCGGTGCTCGCAACGTTTCTAGGAGCCTCAATCGGAAATTCCTGATAGTACTGCCCCGAATCCGTCTCTGATTTTATCTTATTTCCGGTCAGATTAGGTCGAGAAGTCTGACGATGCCGCGAGAACGACGGTAGGAGCTTTGTCTATTTAACAAAGATAAAATCGGTGCTCGGAATGGTTCTCGGAGCCTCGATCGGACATTCCCGATATTACTGCCCCCAAGTCGTCTCCGATTTTATCTTACTTCCGGTCAGATTGGGTCGAGAAGTCTGACGATGCCGCGAGAACGACGGTAGGAGCTTTGTTTATTTAACAAAGATAAAATCGGTGCTCGGAATGGTTGTCGGAGCCTTGATCGGACATTCCCGATATTACTGCCTCGAATTCGTCTCCGATTTTATCCTACTTCCGGTCAGATTGGGTCGAGAAGTCTGACGATGCCGCGAGAACGATGGTAGGAGCTTTGTTTATTTAATAAAGATAAAATTGGTACTCGGAATGGTTCTTGGGGCATCGATCGGACATGCCCGATATTACTGCCCCAAATTCTTCTCCGATTTCATCTTACTTCCGGTCAGATTGGGTCGAGGAGTCTGACGATGCCGCGAGAACGACGGTAGGAGCTTTGTTTATTTAACAAAGATAAAATCGGTGCTCGCAATGGTTCTCGGAGCCTCGATTGGACATTCCCGATATCACTGCCCCCAAGTCGTCTCCGATTTTATCTTACTTCCGGTCAGATTAGGTCGAGAAGTCTGACGATGGCGCGAGAACGACGATAGGAGCTTTGTTTATTTAACAAAGATAAAATCGGTGCTCGGAATGGTTCTCGGAGCCTTGATCGGACATGCCCGATATTACTGCCCCAAATTCGTCTCCGATTTCATCTACTTCCGGTCAGATTCGGTCGAGAAGTCTGACGATGCTGCGAAAACGACGGTAGGAGCATTGTTTATTTAACAAAGATAAAATCGGTGCTCGGAATGGTTCTCGGAGCCTTGATCGGACACTCCCGACATTACTGCCCCGAATTCGTCTCCGATTTTATTCTACTTCCGGTCGGATTGGGTCGAGGAGTCTGACGATGCCGCGACAACGACGGTAGAAGCTTTGTTTATTTAACAAAGATAAAATCGGTGCTCGCAATGGTTCTCGGAGCCTCGATCGGACATTCCCGATATCACTGCCCCCAAGTCGTCTCCGATTTCATCTTACTTCCGGTCAGATTGGGTGGAGAAGTCTGACAATGCTGCGAGAACGACGGTAGGAGCTATGTTTATTTAACAAAGATAAAATCGGTCCTCCGAATGGTTCTCGGGGCCTCGATCGGACATTCCCGACATTACTGTCCCGAATTCGTCTCCGATTTTATCTTACTTCCGGTCAGATTGGGTCGAGAAGTCTGACAATGCTGCGATAACGGCGGTAGGAGCATTGTTTATTTAACAAGAATAAAATCGGCGCTCGGAATGGTTCTCGGGGCCTCAATAGGACATTCCCGATATTACTGCCCCGAATTCGTCTCCGATTTTATCTTACTTCCGGTCAAATTGGGGACGGAAGTCTGACGATGGTTTAAGAACGACGGTAGGAGCATTGTTTATTTAACAAAGATAAAATCGGTGCTCGGAATGGTTCCCGGGGCCTCGATCGGACATTCCCGATATGACTGCCCCGAATTCGTCTCCGATTTTATCTTACTTCCGGTCAGATTGGGTCGAGAAGTCTGACGATGCTGCGAGAACGACGGTAGGAGCTTTGTTTATTTAACAAACATAAAATCGGTCCTCCGAATGGTTCTCGGGGCCTCGATCGGACATTCCCGACATTATTGGCCTGAATTCGTCTCCAATTTTATCTTACTTCCGGTCAGATTGGGTCGAGAAGTCTGACGATGCTGCGAAAACGACGGTAGGAGCATTGTTTATTTAACAAGAATAAAATCGGTGCTCGGAATGGTTCCCGGGGCCTCGATCGGACATTTCCAATATTACTGCCCCGAATTCGTCTCCGATTTCGGGATTCGGGATAGTAATATCGGGAATGTCCAATCGAGGCTCCGAGAACCATTTCGAGCACCGATTTTATCTTTGTTAAATAAACAATCGTTCTCCTACCTTCGTTCTCCCACCATCGTCAGACTTCCTTCCCCAATTCGACCAGAAGTAAGATAAAATCGGAGACGAATTCGAGGCAGTAATATCGGGAATGTCCTATCGAGGCCCCGAGAACCATTCCGAGCACCGATTTTATTCTTGTTAAATAAACAATGCTCCTACCGTCGTTTTCGCAGCATCGTCAGACTTCTCGACCCAATCTGACCGGAAGTAAGATAAAATTGGAGACGAATTCGGGGCAGTAATGTCGGGAATGTCCGATCGAGGCCCCGAGAACCATTCGGAGGACCGATTTTATGTTTGTTAAATAAACATAGCTCCTACCGTCGTTCTCGCAGCATCGTCAGACTTCTCGACCCAATCTGACCGGAAGTAAGATAAAATCGGAGACGAATTCGGGGCAGTCATATCGGGAATGTCTGATCGAGGCCCCGGGAACCATTCCGAGCACCGATTTTATCGTTGTTAAATAAACAATGCTCCTACCGTCGTTCTTAAACCATCGTCAGACTTCCGTCCCCAATTTGACCGGAAGTAAGATAAAATCGGAGACGAATTCGGGGCAGTCATATCGGGAATGTCCGATCGAGGCCCCGGGAACCATTCCGAGCACCGATTTTATCGTTGTTAAATAAACAATGCTCCTACCGTCGTTCTTAAACCATCGTCAGACTTCCGTCCCCAATTTGACCGGAAGTAAGATAAAATCGGAGACGAATTCGGGGCAGTAATATCGGGAATGTCCTATTGAGGCCCCGAGAACCATTCCGAGCGCCGATTTTATTCTTCTTAAATAAACAATGCTCCTACCGCCGTTATCGCAGCATTGTCAGACTTCTCGACCCAATCTGACCGGAAGTAAGATAAAATCGGAGACGAATTCGGGACAGTAATGTCGGGAATGTCCGATCGAGGCCCCGAGAACCATTCGGAGGACCGATTTTATCTTTGTTAAATAAACATAGCTCCTACCGTCGTTCTCGCAGCATTGTCAGACTTCTCCACCCAATCTGACCGGAAGTAAGATAAAATCGGAGACGAATTCGGGGCAGTAATATCGCGAATGTCCGATCGAGGCCCCGGGAACCATTCTGACCACCGATTTTATCTTTGTTAAATAAACAAAGCTCCTTCCGTCGTTCTCGCGGCATCGTCAGACTTCCTTATCCATTCTGACCAGAAGTAAGATAAAATCGGAGACGAATTGGGGGCAGTAATATCGGGAATGTCCGATCGAGGCCCCGTGAACCATTCCGAGCACCGATTTTATCTTTGTTAAATAAACAAAGCTCCTATCGTCGTTCTCGCGGCATCGTCAGACTTCTCGACCCAATCTGACCGGAAGTAGGATAAAATCGGAGACGAATTCGGGGCAGCAACATCGGGAATGTCCGATCGAGGCCTTGAGAACCATTCCGAGCACCGATTTTATTCTTTTTAAATAAACAATGCTCCTACCGTCGTTATCGCAGCATTATCAGACTTCTCGACCCAATCTGACCGGAAGTAAGATAAAATCGGAGACGAATTCGAGGCAGTAATATCGGGAATGTCCGATCGAGGCCCCGAGAACCATTCCGAACACCGATTTTATCTTTGTTAAATAAACAATGCTCCTACCGTCGTTTTCGCAGCATCGTCAGACTTCTCGACCCAATCTGACCGGAAGTAAGATAAAATCGGAGACGAATTCGGGGCAGTAATATCGGGAATGTCCGATCGAGGCCCCGAGAACCATACCGAGCACCGATTTTATCTTTGTTAAATAAACAAAGCTCCTACCGTCGTTCTCGTGGCATCGACAGACTTCTCAACCCAATCTGACCGGAAGTAAGATAAAATCGGAGACGAATTCGGGGCAGTAATATCGGGAATGTCCGATCGAGGCCCCGAGAACCATTCCGAGCACCGATTTTATCTTTGTTAAATAAGCAATGCTCCTACCGTCGTTCTCGCACCACCGTCAGACTTTCTTACCCAATCTGACCGGAAGTAAGATAAAACCGGGGACGAACTCGGGGCAGTATTATCGGGAATGTCCAATCGAGGCCCCAAAAACCATTCCGAGCACCGATTTTTATTTTATTTTTATAAACAGTGCTCCTACCGTCGTTTTCGCAGCATCGTCTGACTTTTCGACCCAATCTGACCGATTGAGTAGAGAATTTCAACCCGCATTTCGCGAACCTGGGTCGTTTTCGTCCTGCCCAAGAATATTTTCTTCGCATGTTGCTTAATATATTTAAAAAAAATTTAAACATAAGAAAGAAAAAACCCTTTTATCCTTTGAGAAGTACGGCCTAAAGATTGACCATGCATTTTTTCATATGTTTTTTATTAACAATTGTTGGTTTGGTAGTGCAAAATCGAAAACGACCCAGGTTCACGGGATTAAGGTGCCTCAAATACCTTCACGGATTGAGGGTTGAGATAACCGATTGAACTTAATCGATAGATTGTTAACTTTTTCGAAAATAATATTAATTTCGAAGATGTTCGAGGATTTCATGCTCCGCAAATAATATTTTCAATCATATGCGTTTTGCTAACAACTTTTGGAATAAATAATCCTAACAATACATTTTAAAGTAATATGGCGTGAAATTATTATTTTTTACCAAATACTACGAGTATTTTCGTTTTTTACTGTTTCATAAATTATCTTAAAATTATGTAACTACAGAATGTTGAGATAATTTATGCAACATTAAAAAACAAAAATACTCGTAGCATTTGGTAAAAAACAATAATTTCACGCCAAATTACTTGAAAATGTATTGCTGGAATTATTTATTCCGAACGTTATAGCGAATCCTCGACCATTGTCGAAATTGACATTCTTTTCAATACAGTTCTCGGATAGGGACACATTCAGATCCCTCTGTTCGACCGCGTGTCATGGAAGTCTCAACCAACTTCCTGTGACAGCCAAACACTCGGAAGTTGCAGCTGTGACGTCAGCAGACTAGCACTTCCTATAGCGCGCCCGTGCCTGATTTACCTCATTTGTTCCACTGATTAAATTCTGGTCTATCACCTTTAAATCGTATGTTTGATAATTTTTTTCTCCATGACGGGGAGCACAAATAAAGTTTTTCGGGAGTGTTCCGTATTCGGAATTTTATAAACTTCATTCTCCTGCACGCAAAATGGATTTTTTAAATTCTTTTTCAAAATACGCTATTTTCTCTGGCAAATGCTGTTCATGACAAAAATACGATATATTTTTTTTCAAAGAAAGCGTGAAAAACCATTAAAAATCATATTTTTTTAGTCGCAAAATCACCGCGCAAGACCCTCAAAAAACACCTGTTCACCTTATAAAAGTCACCCTATACAGGTCTGGAAACTTGTGGAGTGGAGAGTGACTCAGATAATGACACAAAATTGCAGCTCTCGCTTCTGCCACCCGAAGCGCGGCTCCGTAGAAGTGAGCCAATGAAATGCAGGTCCGAACAGCAGTGCAATGAAGCAAATTTTCCAAAATTTGCTGTGTATCTATATCTACAAGACGTCTATGCGACAGCGCTTCCAGTGGATAAATGAGGAACGATGTTTTTGCTCCACTAATGGCGACACTTTCCACCACACAAAAACACCGGAGTTTCGGGACCTATATGCAAGACCGTGCTCTGGAGTGATATTTTTTTACCAAGTGTTGAGTATCATTCCTCAGCAACTTTCGCCTCAAAATTTGATCGGATGCCCCAGAACTTTAACCGTCGTTCGACCCCGCCCCCCTAAACAGGCGGCTTGTGACCTCAACAAGCTAAGAAAAACCGGAGAGAGCCTACAATGCTAAGCGAATTAGACGTAAATCCGGTTATAAAAAGTGCCGCCTCAAGATTATCGTTTGCCCGATTTGAATTATTTTTCGGTATTGCAGCATAACAGATACTGGAAGTACCTTTTAATTTCTAGGTGGTTCTGCTATCCCACAAGCCTGGGAATGCACCATGATGTTTTGTGTCCCGTTTACAATTTTTGGAGCTTCACGTCACTTGTATTATTAGGAGCGTCCGACGCCAACTATCGGCAGACCGCACAAAATCGCTGTAGGCGCCGCTTTAAAACATCATGAAAAGACCCAATGGTGACGGCTGGCATGGTACACGTCCGTCGTTTCGTCTAGCTCTCACTACCGATATATTCTCTGAGCTTTTTGCTGGAACCTGTGCCAGAACGTTGTGGGTTCGACATTTGAATGAAGCAGTATCTGAAGCTATAGGACGGATTCTCGAAAGGTCACAATTATTGTTGAAATGTCATATTAAACGCCTTGTATACTATGTATTCGAATATGTACATTACAATTTTTACTTAAAAATGTTTAACTCCAAACTCTTGGTAAGACAGTCTGCAAGGATACAAGTACACATGGCTGCCAGTGCATATTCATTGTTGCATTCTTCTGTCACTCGTCACAACAATTTCTCTTTCAGTTTCATTCATGGTTGCAATTGCAGATAAAAAAGGAAACGAAAATCTCGTGAACGGTAATGAGTTTCAAGAATCTAAAGATGGCGGCTTGAAAAAGCCTCTGCACTTTTCGTAATACAATCTGGTAGTCCGCTTCTTGACTATCTCCTCGACACTTAATTCAGTTTCCAACATTCTCAGGGTATTTTGTTCCTTGCGCAATTGTTTCAGTATTTCCGGATCATCACGATTTGCATCCCTGTCCTCTTTGAGCTTCTTGACACGATTCTGCAATGTGTTCAGGCATCTTTTGATGGAAACCTCACGCTGTGCATGCCCCGACTGGATTTGTTGAAATAAATCTTTACACGTCCCAGTCGCATCTACTTTAGTCTGAAACGATTCCGTTGGCAGGGACGTGTTCAGGAGATATATTATCTTGTCGTCGAGCTGTCTCATTTTTTTCAACGTATCCTGAAACGAAAACAACGCAATGCGAGTACGAGGCGGATCTGGTACGGGCGCGAAACGAATTTTGAGGTTAGAACGATAACACGGACGTTGCGTTGAAAAACAATTGAGGAAACGTCGTCAGTGGGGACATAAATTGAATCAGTTTTTTCAATTCTTAGGAGCAGCGAAATTCGGTCGAGTATTTGTTGTACCGGTATTGTAATCGAATCGCTGAATTTTCAGCGCGAGTCGCGAGTCGGACGGGTTTAGCTGGTATCGAGTGCCAACTATTGTTTTGCAAAAAATATTCGTTTGAACAGTGGACTCAGGTACGCGCGGTACGAATAAGTCGATGGAGAAAATCTCGCCGAATATCAAACTTTTTTGTTAGAAATATACCTGGAACTCTAAAAAATCGCCACACTCCATCCTCGAAGTGGTTTCCATCTTTACAGAGAGGCACATCAGAGGAGGGATGTTCGATTCCGATTCGATTCTTTGAAAGATCGATTCTTTTGTTCAAAAAATCGATCTTTTGAATCGATTATTTCCTTTTCGATCTTTAGGTGAATCGATTCTTTACCCTAAGAATCGAAGATTCGATTCTTCATAATTTCTCGTTTTTTTTTACCACGACTGAAGCGACTGTTCGCTCACGAAGAGAGCCCGAACGCTTTTGGCGGAATCATAAAAAAAGTGGGCTGTAAAGTGATGAAAGATATTAGTTCGAAATTCAGCCACGGTAAGCGTTCATATTGCGGGGTTATCGATATGAAGTAAGGCGTTACTGATACAATGAAGTCAGCATAGTATTTTCACGTTGTAGCCATTCTTCTTCGTCACCTGACACCTGTAGTCTAGTCTTACCGGCGTTCAACATTAAACGCAGGGAGGCTAGAGTGGGAGGAGTCCGATCTTTTATGGAGAGACTTGAAAAAAGTGGCTACAAAAATGTGGTCAAACTGGGATGGCGCCACTATTGCTACGACCTCGAGAAGTGATCTGCGTGTGGCAGAGACGGAACAAGTAAATAATGAGAAGTGAGCTGTGCATAAGGCAACATGACACTTCAGAAGTAGGCTGCGTGCGAGAGAGATGCAAAGTAATATATAGCCAGATCGCGCACAAAAGTTACCCCCACTCTAGCCTCTTACGCGCCCATCACACAATCATAGTAGCGCGTATCCGTGAGCGAGCGACGCTCGGACATCTTCGGAAAGAGCCGAGCGCGCCGAAGTTTCCCGACCGCGCCTTCGGCAGCTACACCAATCCATGGACGCTGAGCACGTTCATGTGCGACCAAGCCGAAACGAAGGCTTCGAGGGAAAAAGCAATCGGAGCACGACTCGTGACGTCACCCGACGGAACGCGCGAGGCTTTTAGATGATTTCAATGCTTATTTCGCTCTTGATTCTCTGCGTTATCAATGTATACGAAAAAATGTATCGCGCACCCTGATCGCTTATTTTTTTTAGTTTATACATTAATTTAAATATAATAATTAATCCAAATTACAACTTATTTATCTTCTAAAAAATTGTTTACGCTTTACTCACACCCGTCCTTATGCCAAAAAAATTATAATTCATAAAAGTAAGCGGAAATATATTTAAATTCGTATTATTATATTAATTCTCATACTTTCATCAAGCGATAAAGCATTATCCCCAAATACAAGCCAATCATCCATCCGGCCGCGAATCGTAACTTACGAGAATGAATATAATAATACGACTATAAATATATTTCCGCTTACTTTTATGAATTACAATTTATTTGGCATAGGGACGGGTGTGAGTAAAGCGCAAACAATTTTTTAGAAGATAAATAAGTTGTAATTTATATTTATTATTACGTTTAAATTAACGTACAAACTAATCAAATAAGCGGTCGGAGTGCGCGATACATTTTTCGACACTAAAAGATAACTAATTAAAATAATAATGATAACTAATTTAACAAGAATTAATAGTGATAATAATTTTAAAAAAAGCACTGAGCGCGGGGAACGATTCTGCGGACCGAAGCCAGGAACGCTACCAGGGACCATCCCATTGCTTGTAGAATATGCACTTTCTGGTACTGACGATTCGCGGCCGGATGGTTGATTGGCTTGTTTTTGGGGATAATGCTTTATCGCTTGATGAAAGTATGAGAATTAATATAATAATACGAATATAAATATATTTCCGCTTACTTTTATTAATTATAATTTATTTGGCATAAGGACGGGTGTGAGTAAAGCGTAAACAATTTTTTAGAAGATAAATAAGTTGTAATTTGGATTCATAATTATATTTAAATTAACGTATAAACTAAAAAAATAAGCAATCAGGGTGCGCGATACATTTTTTTGTATACATTGATAACGCAGAGAATCAAGAGCTAAATAAGCATCGAAATCATCTAAAAGCCTCGCGCGTTTCGTCGGGTGACGTCACGCGCGAGTCATGCTCACACTGCTTTTTCCCTTGAAGCCTTCGTTTCGGCTTGGCCGCACATGAACGAGCTCGGCGTCCATGTGTTGGTGTAGCTGCCGAAGGAGCGGTCGGGAAACTTCGGCGCGCTCGGCTCTTTCCGAAGATGTCCGAGCGTCGCTCGCTCACGGACACGCGCTACTATGATTGTGTGATGGGCGCGTAAGAGACCAGAGAGGGGGTAACTTTTGCGCGCGATCTCGCTGCACTGCTTGCTGGGATGCGTATTCGATCCTCTTCCATCTCTCTTACACGACATCGATACTCAGCTTCGTGCTCGAGGTTTTAGAGATAGTGGCGCCATCTCGGTCTGACCACATTTTTGTAGCCACTTTGAAATGCACAGATCGGCCTCCTCCCACTCTAGCCTTCATGATTAAACGATTAAACGTGTCAAACATAAATCTTGTAATATCCCGCTACCTGGTTCTTCCATCGAATTTTGGTAAGTACATAGTTTTCAAATGTTTACTACACTAATATTTCCGTTCACTCTTACAAAATTGTCGCACGTTTCGTGGTATTATTTTCACCCGATAATTTTTCATTTTTGCGTGACTATTTTTTTTTCTTTTCCTTCACAGAATTTATTGATTATCTTTGGATTGTGGTTTTGTGTGCATTGATGTTGCTGGCGATCGAGATTGTACGACAAACGCTCCAAAAAGTGGGTATATTTTTGAGTTACGTTGTGGAACAAAGTTTTCGATACGTCGTGAGTCTCGCCTGACACTTAACCTGACTTTTTAAATAATCAGTTTGGTTTTGGTCTATAAGGCTTGTTTGATTTTTAAATATTTTTCAATTACAAGAACTTCTTCATGATTTTTCTTATTTTTTTACAGTGCCTAAAGTAAAGCAATCACTAACTGGTGCGATGGTCTAGTGGTTAGCGTGCTCGCCACTAAACCAGCGGACCGGGAGGTCCCGGGTTCGAATCCCAGTCGCGTACATTTCGTCGTGAAATGTTTTTCTTCGGCATTTCGCGGCGAAATAAGACTAGTTCCACGACTGGGGGGCGAACTCGATGACCGGCTGTATTGGTGATAGGTTTTCCGCAGTTTCCCTATACCCATGACAGAAATGTCATGATGAATATAATACAGAGGGGGAAGTCGGCTGCGGCCGCAACAGGGGGAACAGGGAGAAAGATGGAGACAAAAAGGAGTAAACAGTAGAGGAAAGAACGGTCATAATGATGGCAAAGAATAGGTAACAAACGCGAAAAGCGTGTACCTAAGGAGAAAAAAAAGAAAAGTAAAGCAATCCTTTGTTTGGAATTTTTTTGCCTAATCCACTGGCGACGACGATGATTCGTAATGCAAAATTTGCAATAGAGCTGTGAAGTCTGGTGGCAAAGGTGGTTGTACAACCAATTTAAAGAATCATTTGAAACGCAATCATTCGGAGAACTCTGGAGTCAAAGTATTTCTACAAAAAAAAAGAAAAGTGTGTCGAACAACAAAATATATTGGTAAATATACATTTTTTTAATAAATATCTTTGAGATTCTCAACCGAAAGACGCCCTAATTTTCATTATAACATAAAATATTCCTTATATGCAACAGCATGGTTCAATTATACACCGCACTTTTCGTTTTTTTTAAATAATGAAGAGCAAAGTGTATGATAAAGCTGTATTCGGTGAACATTTAATAATAAAAACTGTTGTTGGGTCATTCTTTATTGTGCTGTAGGGATCAGTGGCTGCAATATTTTTCTTCTTCTTATTCTTGTTTATCTTTAGAAACGATCAATGTGGTCATCAACATCAACGTTGGTATCCATGGACGTCGCAGAATCTGACTGTGATTCACCAGATTCACCAAATCGAGCGTCTTCACCAACACTCTCAGAAACAAGTAGGGGATTTGCCAGTGTTACGTCCCGGAGGGAGATTTAGGTGGGACTCGCGAGGTTGCCGATTTAGAGCGCGAAAGTTCGAATTGAATTAGATTCCGCAGTGAGTCTTTGTTTGGCTTCCGCGTGAGTTCCGAACACAGTTTAATAACAATTTGGATTGAGACGAATTTGAGGTGCGTGATTCTGGTAAGAGAGTTGGATCCGCCCGATGGATTGATCGTTGATCAAATAAATGTTCAGACGCGTAGATTTTGTCTTAATTCACGTAGTTCACGTTTATTACGTTTAACTCTTACAAACTTATAAATTCGGTACAAAGATAGTTACTCGTACAAAGATTACATGGAAACGCAGAGCGAAAGGGTTTAGCCTTGTAAGTCAACTGTTCAGTTCGGAGTTCGAATACAGAGTGTCTGCTCCTTCGTGATATGAAAATTAGGAAAGTCTGGTTGTAGGGGAAGGAGCTTTTTTGGGGGAATGCATTTTCGGATCAGAGCTGCTTAGTGATTGGTTAATCAATCGTGAGAATGTACGCTGGCTTACGTGGTAGGTCGGCGTCATGCGTGGGAATAGTTTTGTTCATCTACTTATTAGGTCATCGCTATGGTGAATGCGGCCATTGTTCTTTGTCCGAGGATCGGGTTCAGCGACCGAAGTTTCGTGGGTCTTGCGATATGACCGGGTGACGTGTTCTGAGGCAAGCGAGTTTTCCTCGTGGGATTGTTTGGGTCTTAGGACAAGGTAGGATTGTGGCGTAGTTCGGTCCCTGCATTTTGTTCGAGTGCTCTAGGCGTAGGGTTTCTCTTCCGATGCTGCGAGTACGCTCCTCTCGTAAATTTGTCTGTCGTTGACTATGTTTATGCGTGGGGACCTACGTGCGACGGTTTCGCTTTTGGTCTTGTGGTACGTTTCGGCTATCGCTCGCTTAGCGTTAAAGAAATATAGGTTTTTAGTCGATGAGTGAGGGTGCTGCTATCGTGCGTATTTACCATCGTGGTTTCAAAAAGAGAGAGAAAAAAAAGGTGAAGGCTGGGACGTAACACCAGTGCGATTAGACAAAGACCATTGGCGCTTCAGCCCAAAATCGACAACTCTTTCAAGCAAATTCAATCATTTGCAGGTTATGTTTTCGAAACACTCTTTTGTATATGTCTATATATATTGTTGAAGAAATATTATGGGAAAACTGAAAGTTTCGCCGAAATGGTTGGAAAAAAATGATCATTTCTCGGTTACATCGGATATCTGAACGGATCTTCACAATACCGTCAGCTATTTAGGCGTGACAGTTCACTACGAGTTTGACGGAGAATTGCAATCCACCACGGTGGGTGTTACCGAAATGCCTGAGAGACACATCGCTGAAGTTATTGGAAGATGGATGCAAAACATTTTGAGAGAATGGCGAATCGTGACTGAAAAAATTGTCGTCATCGTAACTGACAATGCAGCGATTGTGAAAAAGGCCGTGAGAGATGTTTTTGGGCCTTCGAAACATATTTTGTGCTTTGCCCATTCCATCAATCTAGTCGCTGAAGACGCAATGAGCTTCAAGGACGCTACATCATTGTGCACGAAAATAAAGAGAATCGTGACATATTTCAAACAGTCTACGATTGCTGCCGATGAATTACGGAAGGTTACTCGTCTCAAGTTGATCCAAAGCATGGATACACGTTGGAACTCGACCTTCGCTATGTTGACGAGATTTATTTTGCTCTCAAAAGAAGTTGGATCAATTTTATTAAGTAACCCGGGTTCGCCTGAGATGTTAACAGCATCGGGATTGCAGTTGGCTAACGAAATTGTCGAGGTACTGCAACCACTGGAAAAAGTGACGAGAGAAATTTGTGGAGAACGATTCGTCACGGCCAGCAAAATCATTCCGTTGATTAATTGTTTAAAAAATAAAATTGTGAAGCTTCGTGGGAGTCTCGGACACGGCACTGTCTTTGCTCGGCCGTCTCGAAAACTCCATTTCATTGCACCTTAGGCAAATTGAAAACAACGCTATTATGGCGACATCGACAATCTTGGATCCCAGGTTTAAAAAACTACATTTCACTCAGCCTATGGCGTACGCAAAGGCAATGAGTCGTATTGCTCAGTGGATAAAGGAATTGAATCAAACCAACGTGTTCAATGATAAAATCCTTGGACCGACAGTGGAAATATCGAGCCAAACTGATGATCTATGGTCACTCCACGATGTTTTATTGAAAACGAAGAATATAAATAATGACCAACAGTGCCAAGACGAAATTCCAACGGATTTTCGACATTACTTGAATCAACCAATGCTAGATCGCACGCAAGATCCTGTTCGGTATTGATTGAGTGTCAAAACGGTGTATCGGACTTTAGCGATCATTGCCAAAAAATACATGGCAGTTGTTAGAACATCGGTGCCTTCGGAAAGATTGTTTTCGAAAGCTAGAAATATTTTGACCGATTCTTGAAGTCGCCTTTCACCTGAACATCTGCAACAGCTACTGTTTTTAAATTCATTGTCTATTAAAGATTGTCAATTGAATAAAGATTGTTAAAAGTCTAGAAAACCTCAATGCCAAGATTAAAAGAAAAACTTGTGTAAGGAAAAAAGTCTGATTTGTAAAATACATTTATAATATTTTTAAGATTATATTAAAAAGTGCAAATATGTAAAAGACTCAAACTATGTTTAGCGTTTAGTCAGAATGAAAGCTGCTTTATATTTGTTATTATTATTTTCTATTAAAAATAAATTTATCCAATTTAGTAATTTTCCACAGCAAAAACTTATTAAACACTTACGTTAGTTCTAATTAGCAATTAATTTTTTTTTTTCGATCCTTAAGAATCGATTCTTACGAAATCGATTATTTGGATTCGATTTTTTATGAGAATCGATTCTTCTGGATTTGATTCAGAATCGATTAGAGAATCGATTCTTTTCAAAGAATCGAACATCCCTACATCAGAGATGAGTAGCGAGATGTACAACGCTCCCCTTTCGGCGTGCCTCACAAATAGCGCTAAATCGCGGCGGCGAGTTCAGGAATATAATTTCGTGATCATCGCCTCTGTCGAGGTTGCAGATTCCCTTGTAGCCGCGCGAGTCGTGATCGACGCTCAAGTCGGTATCGCAGTCAGCGTGAACGCGAAAGGGTAGGTGGGCGGGGGAAAAATCTCCACCCCACGCCAATTTTGCTCACTCGACAGGCAGCTCCATAAACTTAGCCGCCGACTATGGAAATTTCGAATTTTTTTTACGCCAATCGATTGTTAGTCGTTTGTTAGTGTTTGTTAGACAAAACCAACCGTTTGTTAGACTTTATTTATTGAATACAACGAAAAACAAATGTATGCTAAATTTAGCCGCAGAAAATGGTTTTCTAGTGATTTCGAACTTTTCTTCGTAACCAATCGACTGTTAGTCGTTTGTTAGTGATTGTTAGTCACTTTATATCGTTTGTTAGAGCTCAATTATTATTAAATTCATGGAGGCTAGAGTGGGAGGAGGCCGATCTGTGCATTTCAAAGTGGCTACAAAAATGTGGTCAGACCGGGATGGCGCCACTATCTCTAAAACCTCGAGCACGAAGCTGAGTATCGATGTCGTGTAAGAGAGATGGAAGAGGATCGAATACGCATCCCAGCAAGCAGTGCAGCGAGATCGCGCGCAAAAGTTACCCCCTCTCTGGTTTCTTGCGCGCCCATCACACAATCATAGTAGCGCGTGTCCGTGAGCGAGCGACGCTCGGACATCTTCGGAAAGAGCCGAGCGCGCCGAAGTTTCCCGACCGCTCCTTTGGCAGCTACACCAACACATGGACGCCGAGCTCGTTCATGTGCGGCTAAGCCGAAACGAAGGCTTCAAGGGAAAAAGCAATGTGAGCACGACTCGCGCGTGACGTCACCCGACGGAACGCGCGAGGGTTTTAGATGATTTCGATGCCTATTTAGCTCTTGATTCTCTGCGTTATCAATGTATACAAAAAAATGTATCGCGCACCCTGATTGCTTATTTTTTTAGTTTACACGTTAATTTAAATATAATTATGAATCCAAATTACAACTTACTTATCTCCTAAAAAATTGTTTACGCTTTACTCACACCCGTCCTTATGCCAAATAAATTATAATTAATAAAAGTAAGCGGAAATATATTTATATTCGTATTATTATATTAATTCTCATAGTTTCATCAAACGATAAAGCATTATCCCCAAAAGCAAGCCAATCAACCATCCGGCCGCGAATCGTCAGTACCAGAAAGTGTATATTCTACAAGCGATGGGATGGTCCCGTTGGTAGCGTTCCTGGCTTCGTTCCGCAGAAGCGTAGGATCGTTCCTCGCGCTCAGTGCTTTTTTTTCTTTAATTATTATCACTATTAATTCTTGTTTGATTAGTTATTTTTATTAAGTTATCATTATTATTTTTATTAGTTATCTTTTAGTGCCGAAAAATTTATCGCACACTCCGACCGCTTATTTGATTAGTTTGTACGTTAATTTGAATCTAATAATAAATCTACATTACAACTCATGTATCTTTTAAAAAATTGTTTGCGCTTTACTCACACCCGTCTCTATGCCAAAAAAATTGTAATTCATAAAAGTAAGCGCCCTGTCATTTTGGTCAACCGGTTGTACAAGATAGTTGAGTCAACGTAAACGTTCAACGGTTGAATTTGGACAGCTTCTCAACTGTTCATCTTTGAAAGTCGACCATCCTGCGTTTTCTGTGGATGGTTGACTCGATGGTTAACTCGGCGGTTGATTGGATGGTTGACTCGACGCAATATATTTAATGATTAATCAAATTATACTGTCTTGATAATTAAATTGATGATTTGCGGAGAATTGAGTCATCAAACACTGGGGCGGGGGGGGGGGGGGGATATCCGCAGCAGATTGTGCGACGGAGTGAGACAACCATCCAGCGAAAACAAAATGGCTGCGGTTAAACAATCGTTGAATCGACCATTAGGATTTTTTTATGGTCGACTTTATAGTTGTAAAGCTGTCCAAATTCAACCGTTGATTATTTCGGTTGACTTTGCAGTTGCCAAAATTGCTAGCGCGGAAATATATTTATAATCGTATTATTATATTCATTCTCGTAAGTTACGATTCGCGGCCGGATGGATGTGGCTTGTTTTTGGGGATAATGCTTTATCGCTTGATGATCGTATATGAGAATGAATATAATAATGCGAATATAAATATATTTTCGCTTAGTTTTTATGAATTACAATTTATTTCGCATAGGGACGGGTGTGAGTAAATCGCAAACAATTCTTTAGACGATAAATAAGTTGTAGTTTAGATTTATTATTAAATTAAAATTAACGTACAAACTAATCAAATAAGCGGTCGGAGTGCGCGATAAATTTTTCGACACTAAAAGATAACTAATTAAAATAATATTGATAACTAATAAAAATAACTAATCAAATAAGAATTAATGGTAATCAGAATTTTAAAAAAAGCACTGAGCGCGGGGAACGATCCCGCGCCCCTGCGGACCGAAGCCAGGAACGCTACCAACGGGACCATCTCATCGCTTGTAGAATATGCACTTTCTGGTACTGACGATTCGCGGCCAGATGAATGATTCGCTTGTTTTTGGGGATAATGCTTTATCGCTTGATGAAAGTATGAGAATTAATATAATAATACGAATATAAATATATTTCCGCTTACTTTTATGAATTATAATTTATTTGGCATAAGGATGGGTGTGAGTAGAGTGTAAACAATTTTTTAGAAGACAAATAAGTTGTAATTCGGATTTATTGTTATATTTAAATTAACGTATATACTAAAAAAAACGATCAGGGTGCCCGATACATTTTTTTGTATACATTGATAACGCAGAGAATCAAGAGCTAAATAAGCATTGAAATCGTCTAAAAGCCTCGCGCGTTCCGTCGAGTGACGTCACGCGCGAGTCGTGCTCAGATTGCTTTTTCCCTCGAAGCCTTCGTTTCGGCTTGGCCGCACATGAACGAGCTCGGCGTCCATGTGTTGGTGTAGCTGCCGAAGGCGTGGTCGGCTCTTTCCGAAGATGTCCGAGCGTCGCTCGCTCACGAACACGCGCTACTATGATTGTGTGATGGGCGCGTAAGAGGCTAGAGAGGGGGTAACTTTTGCGCGCGATCTGGCTATATATCATTTTGCATCTCTCTCGCACGCAGCCTACTTCTCAAGTATCATGCTGCCTTATGCACAGTTCACTTCTCATTATTTACTTGTTCCGTCTCTGTCACACGCAGCTCACTTCTCGACGTCTTAGCAATAGTGGCGCCATCCCAGTATGACCACATTTTTGTAGCCACTTTTTTCAAGTCTCTCCATAAGAGATCGGACTCCTCCCACTTTAGCCTCCCTGGTGTGAGGCTTTTAGATGATTTACCTCCGTGAAGTTGGCCCCCCGATATAATCATAAATAATTCTAATTAATGTTAATCGTTTGAGAATCATTTGAGAGAGAGAGTTTGAGAGAAAAGAAAAATCGTTTGAGAGTTAATAGTTTTTCCAAAAAAAAACAATTTAAATTTTCGCGTGAAGTTAGCCCCCAGATTTTTTTAATTCCGTAAAAAACGACCTTTCACAATTTTTTTTAATCGCTTGAGAATCGTTTGAGAGGGTTTGAGAGTTTAAAAAAATCATTCTAGAGTTCATATTTTACGAAATATAAGAATTTTTCCAAAAACGCAACCAACCGCAGGGCCGTGTTACGCATGGGGCGCACCCTGCTGCTCATCATTCGCAAGCAGAGAATATGAAAACTTGCCTAAAGTGTCTAAAATGCCTCGCCTCGCCTCCTTCCAAAACAATTCGATTTTTGACAGGTCGGAAGTAGGCGCTCTAACCTCGCACAGTCGTTTGAAATAAATTACATGCAATGTGTAGTAGTGTGTGATAGAGTGGAGCTTATTTTTTCATTGCGTTTTGGTGCATTTATTTTTCTGAGAATAACGATACGAGCCCGGTGGTCGAGGACGACGCGTCAGGACGCCGGCACATCACCGACGAAAAATCCCGACAACGATGGCCGACAAAGAAAGAAAACCGTTGCGGCCGATTACAAGGAGAAGAAGATCAGGGAAAATAGCGACAGCGAGAAGCCGAAGGAGAACGGCGAGGAGAAAACACCGGAAGTCAAGGTGCGTGCATGCTATCATACTCAACGGCTTTGGGGATTTCAAGGGTGTAAAGGTACTGAGAACACCTGAGCCCAACTCGCAGAGGGTGAAGTGTTTTTATGATTGCTCGATAACCGTAGCTCACAAAATTATTTTGGCAAAAGATCTCAAACTACAAACTTGAAGCTTCAAATTGTTTTTTTTTTTTCATCTTGATACGACTAACTTTAACATTGATACAGCCTTTAAAAAAACACTTAAAAGTGAAGAAATTTTCTGTTTCTTTCATTTTTAGGGGAACGGTATAAAAGGTGGTATAATTTTTACAATTTTCGGTTAATCGAAAAAAGCGCTTGTCCTTGACCGTTAAAGCAATCTAAGAAGCTTCAGTTAAAATTTCAAATCGATTGGACGAAAATTGTTCAAGCTTCTGCTACGTCCCGATATAAAGAACATAGTTTTGTGATACTCATAGTCTGGATAGCCAGAATCTGGCAAATACTGGCAGATTCGACAATGAGGGGTGATACGTAAATAGGCTGAATAGGATTTTTTTGAAATTTTCATTTTTGACGGGATTGCGACCGTTTTAATTTAACATTTGTTTTTTGTTCGCAATTTCCGACAATTTTGGATTGCATACACATTGCATAAAAAGCAATGGTTCAATCAAATGAAAAACCCCTACCTGGCAACCGAGAAAAACTATCCAAGAATATTGTATCCAAATTTGGACAAAATCGGACAAGCTGTTTTCGAGATACATTTGGCACCAACTTTAAAAACTATGTTTCCAGTTAGTCGCGTTTGAATCGCTTCTTGTCAACGAATTTATTTTAAAAAATTCCTAAACATACCTCAATGTACATATTTTCCAGTAAAAAAACCCAGATCCATTAGAAACATTAGTTTTTGAGATAAAAATTGTCGAAGTTCACCGGTTTTTCTTGCCGTTTACTCAGGTACCTCCCCTTAAGGAAAAAAGATTTTCAGCAGGGCCTAATTATTTTTTCAACATTTCGAGAATGCAGACTGAAATAAATATAGATATTTTTTCTTGGATGCATCCGATCCAACTTTCTTCGCCTGTGTTATCGAAACAGCAAGACTCACATTAACGTCAGCTGCGCCAATTTGTCCAAGCTTGAGAATCTGACAGGCATTATTTATTTTCGACACGCGATTATTTTTCGAAATCCCGATTCTCGGTTCCATTTTCGTACGCACAGGCGTATGTGGCGGGCATACGAGTCCTGTATCTAAAATTTCGCTGGATGATAGTGGATTACGGATACGAGACTATATATCGAACCTATGGAGAAATTGGACAGGCGTTGAAAGAAAATCGTCACGCGCATTAACGATCTTTATTTCGAGCAATTTTTTCGGCTTGGCTTTTTTTATCGAATTTCACGAGTGGTTGAATGAAAGAGAATTTTTTATTGCTTCGTATCCAATCAAATGTATTCGGCCATTCACCAACGACAGTGAGCGCGCTGGCCAATACTTGGATCCGTCAATGCTATCGAATCGCACGATATATTAATTTGAACTTTTTTTTTCAAACAGCCCCGTAACAAGGAACAGGAAGCCCAGTTGCTCGAGTGGATCGCGAATGTTCTCGGTGAAAAATTGCCGCCCGGTAATTACGAGGACATTCTCAAGGACGGTGTGGTTCTTTGCCAGCTGATAAACAAACTTGCTCCAGGATCCATCAAGAAGATCCAGACGAAGGGTACCAACTTCCAGCTGATGGAAAATGTGCAGAGGTATGGTGTATACTGAATGCATATCAACCTGCGCAGTTTTAGATTTTTTTATATATGAAAGAATGAAGGTTAGGATAAAGAATAAAATAAGAATTTTATATTTTATGAAATTTATTATTTATTCAGATTATTTTATTAATAATAATAATCGAGTTTTATTTGCACCACTTGTTTTACAAGTTTTTTTACAAAAGGGATTATTTCGTTATTTATTACAAATAATATGATAGAAAATCAAATAAGCTTTGTGTTATTAGGTTGGCAAGAATGTCTTTGCGTTTTATCACCAAAAATTAAATTAAAAAAAGCAGTCTTGAAACTAACGATTAATTTTATTCTATGTATCTACCGATAAAATAAAAATAATTATTTTATTTTTGGTGATAAAACGCAAAAACATTCTTGCCAACCTATATTTTAAACTCTACATATTTAATCTAATATTTTTATCTCATAATGTTTTCTTTTTCTCATTGTTATATAGTAGTCTTGTTTTATTCCTTGTATACCCTTTTTAAGGGTGTTTATATGAATGCTTTTTATTATCAATCAGATCGAGTTTTATTTGCACAACTTTTAACCGTTTTTTTTTACATAACAATGACCATTCGCTTACATACTACTGCACTTATTTACTACGCCACGGATTATTGCACTTCGTACGATCTAACCTTTCTCTGTTTTTTTCATTTATTCCTCCATTCCATCTCTTTCTCCTCCCTCTGCCTCATTGTTTATCTTTCTGCACTACACATTCGTATGTATGTGTATGTTCTGGGCTACACATACGTATGTATGTGTAGCCCAAACATCACTCACAGTGATCTTTTCAAATAACTCCTAGAAAAAGAGAACATTTTTTGCAGATTATTTTATTCGTTAGCGTATTCCACACGAAATACTGCACGCTGATGTTAATTTAAATAAAGTATATTAATGGAAATTCGTCAAGAGCAGCCAGGAAAAAGCGACGTGTGCAAATACTTTCGTCACCCGCTTTTTTGGATATTTATATTTGTGGAGACGTTAACTGTCAAAAAAAGTACATTAAAAAGATTGAATGATCTCCGAAATGCTACAGGAATATTCCTCGAATTTGCAGATTCCAAGCGGCGATCAAGAATTACGGAGTGCCACAGGAGGACATTTTCCAAACGGCGGATCTCTTTGAGAGGCGCAATATTCCTCAGGTTACTCTTTGCCTGTACGCCCTTGGAAGAATCGTGAGTGATTCTCGTGATTTCTCTTTTCATTGCAACGTTTTTCCGAAAAAAAATAATAATAATAATAATACGCAGTTTGTCAATTCTATAACCATTAAAAAAAGCCCTTGTCGGTGTCACTTTGATTTTATTAAAGTGCAAAAGTGACCGTTCCATCTCATGCACCGTCGATAACAGTGTTTTTCGAAATTACAGCGTTTTCCATATCATTTTTTCTGGTTTTTAGCTTTTTAGAAATTACAGCGTTTCTCAGACCATTTTTTTATTTAATTTTTTAGAAATTACAGCGTTTTTACACCATTTTTTGTATTTTTTCTAAATTACAGCGTTTTTCATACCATTTTTTTATAGTTGTTAGCTTTTTTGGGAATTACAGCGTTTTTCGGACCATTTTTTGTAGCTTTTAGCTTTTTTTGGAAATTACAGCGTTTTTCAGACGCCTTTTTTTCTTTTTCGTGTTCGCAGCTGAGGGCTAGTCGCTCATTTTACTATCGCAATATCATTTTTCGTTGCAGACGCAAAAACATCCCAAGTACAATGGACCGACACTGGGACTCAAAATGGCAGACAAGAACGAGAGAACGTTCACGGAGGATCAGCTGAGAGCGAGCGAGGGTCAACTCAATCTGCAAATGGGCTACAACAAGGGCGCCAGTCAATCCGGACACGGTGGCTTTGGAAACACACGACACATATGAACATAAACATACGCATATTTATACATTTGTATATGTTTATGTACATATGAATGCTACACATGTATATACGTCGGAAAAGAAACCCTCAATTTTCGTTCGATAATTCAAAAATGTATTTATTTACAATATTTTACGTTTCCTACAAAAACAACAAATGTACTCAAAAGAACAACACGCACATACACATAATTTTTTTTAAGTTCGCCAGGGAAGAATCGAACTTGATTATTGTCAACTTGCGAGAATAAAAAAATTCCTATACTTTTATGTGTTCTTGAGTCTCTTAGCGGAGAATTCCTTCCCGAAAAATTGCAAAATCAATAAAATAAATTTTAAAAAAGCAATGTACCGTTACTGCGAAGATCACACAGGAGAGACGTCATCCCGAAAAAATGTATGCACAATGAGGGAAACGTAATTTTTGTTATATTGATTGCGGTCGGTAAATATGGTGGAAAAAAAACCAATTTGAAAAATGTGAACCTCGCTGTGGCTGTAATGCCGATAATGTACGGAGGACCATCTAAAATGTGAGAGAAGTGCAGAGGCCAGTGGAGGCTTGCTATATAAATGTTCATTGATGAGTTTATGATCGATGGTTACCAATTGATCTCAGATAATGGTTACCAATTATCTCAGTTTTATGCACTATTTTCTTGGAATGCAGGGTGGACAATTTCGAATGTTTTGAGGTAATAAATTCTGCTTTGATGTTTTGTACTTCATCAAACATTTTTTGGGTGTGATCATGATGATGAGCTGAGCTGTCACTTTTGATGAGGCTTGATAATCATTTGGATATATGGCATTTTTCATAATACTTTGGGGCCATTCATAAAACACGTGACGCAAATTTTATCAATATTCGACCGCCCCCTCCCCCCTCTGTGACGTTTCGTGACGGGTGCCGGTGCCCCCCCCTGCCGCTCCTGAAAATTACGTGACATGGAGCCCCCCCCCCCTTCTGCTCTCGATTTTCTTTCAACAAAAAGAAGCAAGTAAAATACTAAAGCAATTTTAATAAGCTATTTCAGAACGAACAATTTATATTGTTTACTTTAAGTAAATATATATGTAATATATAAAAACGTATAATTTATACGTGGGGTCGTCCATTAAGGCCTTAGGCCACTTTAGAGGCCGAAAAAATATGCTTTTTGGGGATTTTTTTTCAGAAAAACTACAAAATAAATTGAGATTACAAAAAAGGGTGTTTATCATACATATCAGTGACTGTATACAATAATTTTTTTGAAGCCATTAATTTCAAAATAGCGGCTGTGCAGCGTTTATCTCAAAACTGCATTTTTTAAGTCGGCCAGAAACATAACTCAGACAATTTTCAACCGATTCACTTGAAATGTTGAATATATCTTGAAAAATACATTGTTTATGGAAGTACGTAGAATTTTTTTTATATTCCATAGTTCATTTGTTATTAACAATTATCTGACGAAATGTTACACTTTCCAAAAATTTGCCTCAACAATCGTCAGATCATTTTTAATAACAATTGAAATATGCATTATAAAAAAAATCCTACGTACTTCCATAAACGATGTATTTTTCAAGATATATTCAACATTTCAAGTGAATCGGTTGAAAATTGTCTGAGTTATGTTTCCGGCCAACTTAAAAAATGCAGTTTCGAGATAAACGCTGCACAGCCGACATTTTGAAACTAATCGCTTCAAAAAAATTATTGTATACAGTCACCGATATGTATGATAAACACTTCTTTTGTAATCTCGATTTATTTTGTAGTTTTTCTGGAAAAAAATCCCCAAAAAGCCTGTTTTTTTCGGCCTCTAGAGTGGCCTAAGGCCTTAATGGACGACCCCACGTACATTAATAATAAATAATTTTATAATCTTTTATCACGATGCACCTAGAATGCAATGTGTTCCCGAGGATGTTTCAGGTGAGTCTCAATCGATATCAGAGAAGTTGCGACTTCCTCGTAGTCGGAAATTTGGTTGGGCAGTACAGAAAATGTTCAGCGTCTCAGTATCACCCTTTTCCAGATTTAATATGCTTATAGCGTCTCGTGACTTTTGCTCGACCCCCCTGCCACCCCCCTGTGACAAAGTGTGACGATTTGCCTGACCCCCCCCCCTCACTGCGTCACGTGTTTTATGAATGGCCTCTTTTGATATATTGCATGTTTTCCGATGATTTCGATATACAGTAGAACCTTGATTATCCGAACCAATTGGGACCGAGACTAGTTCGGATAATCAAAAGTACGGATATTCGAAACGTGGGTTTTTTGGGACGAGATCATAAACAACACCTTTTCACATAAAACCAGTACATACATATATATAAAATTTGACATACATATCAACGTTGAAATATATATATATATATATATATATATATATATATATATATATATGTGTGTGTGTGTGTGTGTGTGTGTGTGTGTGTGTGTGTGTGTGTGTGTTTTAAGCACCTGAAAAAAATCGAATGCCTTTTTTATATTTATTTTTATAAAATCGTCCATTTTTAATTGACGAACGGATGTACCGCGTTTTTCAGCGGCTAAGTCTCGCAGCCGTTTGAGAAGGAGAAGTTGCGTTGGGTTGCTCATTGTTGCTCACGGCGGTGGCAGCGAGCAACAATGTATCTTTCGCGCCAACGTTCGGATAATTGAGCGTTCGGATAAACTAAGTCATCGTTCGGATAATTGAGGGTTCGGATGATCGAGGTTCAGATAATCGAGGTTCTACTGTATTGCATATTTTCGATGATACTTTCGATTTTTTGCATTTTATTTGCGAATACTGTTAATATATTACATTTTTTTATAACACTTTTGATATATTGCATTTATTTATAATACTTTTGATATGTTGCATTTTTTGCTAATACTTGTGTTGTATTGCATTGAAGGTCGTCGATTGGCAGGCGGTTGCATTAGAACCGGCTGTTCGGCTGTATTCCGAACACCTCTTAAGAGGATTCACATAAGAGCCCTTTCCTGCACACCAGTCTTGTTTGTATCAAACTTAGATCTCTAATTTCTCGAAGTGCCTAATATAGTTGGCTCTTTTGATGTTCGCATTTCCAGACGCACTTCGATTTTCTGGTCGATAAGACCCTTTGTGTTTACCAAAGGTTGTGTTTACCAATAATGATAAAATTTTACTACTCTTTCGCAGAGTGCGACTCGGTCGATCTCGTTCGCTCGCGAATTTGGTCGGCCGCAGGCAACATGCCGAAGATAAGCCATGGCAGAGAAAAAAATACCGAACGCAATTGTTTAAACAAAGAGCATTGTAAAATTTTACAACTCTTTTGTAGAGTGAGTCTCTAGCGATCTCGGTCGTGACTCGAGATTTTGGCAAAGATCGAATTCGTCGACGATTAGCGACATCGAGATGCCAACAAGTCCTCGAGCTTATATGTTTAAATGAATTAAAAAAGCATGGGAAAATGCCGGTACCCTTTCACAAGACGAGTCTTGGTGGTGGCGTCGTCGAAAAAAAAAGATTTGATGGTATTTGCATATACAATGTAAAATGCAACAACGTTTCACGCTTTCCTGCCGAGCGAGCGCATGCTTCCAATACAAGCGTACCATGGTCGCTACGCATAGTTGTGTGTGTTGTGTGATACACACATAGATGTAAGGTGTTTGCGTACGACCGAACGGCGTGAGAGAATGTATTCGTTCTTTTTGCACGCGGCCGGCGTAGCAAACACACACACACGCGCGCGTGCTCGCTCAGCGATCGCAGTCTTTTCGGCTTCGACTCTTCGTCCCAGTGCGAAGCATCGAGACCGAATTCGCGACTGCTTCGCTGTCCGTCGGTAGCGACTCGTAGCTAAAAACTGCGAGATCTGCGCTACCGACGTAACAAGAGGCCGCGTCGAGATTTTCTAGCGTGTGGCACATCGCCTTAAAAAGGGTATCAAACCTATTGCATTTTTAGCTAAATAAGACATGTTTTTGAAAAATAGGCGTAGTCCAATAACTATGGGGTTTCCGAGGTCAAGAGGGCAAATAGTTGCATAGGGTCACACTGGAGTAACCAGAATTATTTCAGATTTTCTGTTGAATTTTTTTTTTACGATTTTTAGTCGGCACTCTGATGAGTGAAAGGGCTTTATTAGGTAATTATGAGGTCTAGGACAATCTATCAAGAAAGAACATTTGTTCACTTTTCCATGTTTAATTAACTACCATTTTTTCATATTTTTTTAATAAACATTTATAACCATTTTTTCAGAATTTAAAAAAAATCCGAATTAAAAAAAATATTTTAACAATTCAAAAAAATATATATTAACAGTTTTTTCAGAGATTTTAAATATATTATTTGAACAATTTTTTCGTCTAGAACTCGGAGAATCATCCTCGGTTGAGTTTGTTGTGTCTCAAGACCTATCGGATTTAAGGCCGAATATTAGAAAGAAAAAACTTTAAACTTTTGAAAAGGAAGAAGATATGTAGTCGCCAAGTATCCGTATCCGCCGTGAAAGCGAGAAGGTCGGGTAACATGGGTCCCGTTATTATTTGCTGTACCTATGTTTCATACTTCTCGATCACGACCACCGGGGCTTGCTTCTCCGAGAGGGTTCTCAGTATGTCTTGTACCGGTAGATCCGCTTCCATTTTCGGTGTTCCCAGCCAACTCTGCAAAAGTGGAAAACATTTCGCTTCAATTTCTATGATTGTTCATTATACTTCATTATTTTTCAAAAACACCGATTCTTTTTGCTGTTTGTTTAATCAAAAAGAAAGGATGGTACCTTCGATAACAAAACGTTGTCAATGTCGCTCCACTGCTGCATCGAACGTCTTATCTTTAACGCCACTCGCTGATACTGTCGGGACGAGTTCACACGCGTAACGAAGCCGGTCCGGCCAATTGATTTGGAAAACTTCGTCCACCTGATTGCTCGCGGGGGCTATTTGCCAGTCTGTGAGAGGAAAACTACGACGAAAAAGAAACTCTGCTAACCCATTTCGAGGTTTTCTCAACGTACCTAAAAGTTTCGTGTAATTATTGACGAAGCGTCTTTGCAGTCAGGCATTGCCGCGAATTGTGTCTTGTAACATTTTTTAGATTTAAATACTACATTTTTGGTTATCTCTCAGCGCCACGTTTATTAACTTTATCAACAACGGCATGTGTAATAGATTTGAGAAAAGGATGACTAGATAATCGTTGAACCAAAAGGCTGGTAGTTAAAAAAAGTAAATCTCGTAGAATTACTCTAGTCGATTTTTTTCGCTATAAAGTTGATAAAATCCGTTCCTCGTTAACAGGCTGTAACTCGGAAGAATATGGTTGCACAGCGAAAAAAGTAAATTGTAGCTCCAAGTCTCTAGTTTTCGGATCTGGCCATAACATTTTTTTATCATGGACGTTTTCGGAGTAATCCTAAGACAAAAAAATTCAAAATTTTTGCTTCTCTTCAAAAAAGTCTCGGGGCTTCAAATTTTTTTTGTTGAAATTCCACCGCAAAGCTCTTTTAGGAAATTTAATGCCCTTTAATTTGACGTCCTTAAAAAGTGTGTAGGATAATTCGCTGTGAAGATATCGTCGATCAAAGCAAAAAAGTCTTTTTTAACTTTGACAATCAATAACTCGGGAAATTATGAATCTACAGGGAATCAAAGTAGGGTTTTGAAAGATGCAAAACATTTCCTATAAGACTCTTACAGTGGCTTTTGATGAAATTATTTTTTTGGAAGCGATACTTTTCATTGAAAAAACGATCAAAATTCGCCTATTTAAGAATATTTGAATAACCTGGTATAACTTTGGATATAACGGATGAACGAAGGGTATCGTCGGTATTTTTTCAACCTTAAAATGTCCCGGAAAAACCCTGAAAATTTCAAGGCGCTGCGATTTTTTTTTCTTAGTGCCCCGAAGTTTCATGTTTATCATTTTCGCCAAAATTGACCATTTTTCGATTCTTATTCATTTTTCCAATGAAACATTTTTTTTCGGTGATAATCGTTATTCTTTTGAACAAAAAGATTAATTATTGAAAGAATCTGGAATTTTTTTTTTTTTTTCGAAAAAAAGTTTTCGATTTTTTTTTCTCAGCGTCTTCACAATGCTTCGTTATTATAAAAAAAAATTCACTTGATTTTTTTTACCACTGTCTTTTACCGCCGGCATTAGCATTACCCAAAGCGTACCACGTGGAGGTTGCGCGGTCGGATTTACGCCTCTTCCACGCGTGTGTGTATGTGGTTCTTTAGGAGGAATGAGACCCGGTGGTTCGTCAGTTCCACCGTAAGACAGCGGTAAAAAAAAATCAAGTAAATTTTTTTATATAATAATGAAGCGTTGTGAAAACGCTGAGAAAAAAAAATGTCGAAAACAATTTTTTCGAAAAAATGTTTTAAAAAAATTCAGATTTTTCCAATAATTAATCTTTTTGTTCGAAAGAATACGGATTATCACAAAAAAAATTTATTGTAAAAATTAATAAAAATCGAAAAATTGCTCAAAATGCTGATTTTTGGCGAAAATGATCAATTTGAAGCTTCGGGGCACCAAGAAAAAAAAATCGCAGCGCTGCGAAATTTTCAGGCTTTTTCCGGGACACTTTAAGGTAGAAAAATTACCGACGATATCCTTCGTTCATCGATTATATCCAAAGTTATACCAAGTTATTCAAATATACTTAAATAGGCGAATTTTGATCGTTTTTTCAGTCGAAAGTATCGCTTCGAAAAAAAAAAATTCGTCGGAAGCCACTGTTAGAGTTTTATAGGGAATGTTTTGCAATTTTCAAAACTCTACTTTGATTCCCTGTACGATAATTATTTCCCGAGTTATTGATTGTCAAAGTTAAAAAGGACTTTTTCGCTTTGATCGACGATATCTCCGCAGCAAATCATCGTACACACTTTTTGAGAACGCCAAATTAAAGGACATTATATTTCCTAAAAGAGCTTTGCAATGGAATTGAAAAAAAATGTTTGAAGCCCGTAGACCTTTTTGAAAAGAAGCAAAAATTCGGAAATTTTTTTTTCGGTAGTTGTCTTAGGATTACTCTGAAACCGTCCATGATAACAAAAAAATAATTGCCAGATTCGAAAACTAGACACTTGGAGCTACAATTTGCTTTTTTTTGCTGTGCGACCATTTTCTTCCGAGTTACAGCCTGTTGAAAATCACCAAAAAATTTGTAATTTTTTCATCCCTTAATTTCTGTGACTAGTGTATTATAATGAATTCAAAACAAAATAATATAATCAATTGCTGACGGGTCGGAACTTTATCCAATGAAATACCTTAACAAATTATAACAACCAAACATAAATGTATGTACAAGATGTTTTGAACATGAAGAAGACGTTGTAGGTGAAGGACAGAAAACGAAAATATAAATTAATGCTATACTGTTCCAATTTATTGCTATCATTTATCCATTTCAATGTTTATATATCTGTACTTTGTCCCTATGCATTGAGTTTTATAAAACAAACGAATATTATATAAAAAGAATGCAAGAAACTTTGTCGACGATACATTGTATGGTCCGCCAGGGCAACTCCATTGCCAAGTGTCTTTGTGCTGTGGCAGAGTCGCGGCGCGAGCTCAGTCTCGCCTACGGTCTGATAGCGTGAACGTAACGACGTCGTGGACTTTCTTCAATTTTTTGTCCGTTCATTCTAGTAATCTCGTTGGTGTTACGTTTCGTTTTCATTATTGACTGTCTTATTTATATTTATCATTTTTTACTTATTTTTTTGGTACTTATGGTTTCGATGTTTTTTGCGTGTTTCGTCTATATTTAATCGGTGCGGATATGTTTTTAAAACGTATCGTAATTGTTTTCGCGAATTTAAATATTTAATTCAGAATGACACGGAAGGCGGTTGTAACAGGGGAAGAAGCTGTGCGAAGTTTGAAAAAATTTATGCATTATTTTCGATCCTCGAAACTGCCGGAATATGCTTCCGGCGTTTGGGAAGAAATCAGCAAAGATTTGAATTCAAAGTGGAATGCTCACCACGTATATAATAGTGTGGTCCAAAATCGTCGCGATATCCTCACTCTTGCACGATCGGAAACGGGTGTCATTGTTTCCTTGCCGACAGAACAATCATCTCCAGAGTCCGACGACTCCATAACCAACGAAACGACAACTTCCGAAGGTTCCGTCGAGACGGTCCTGGATTACGAGAATAATGAACAATTATTCGAGGTGCAGCTCACAAGTGAAGAATGGAACAAAATTAAACCCAAGTGTACGTTTTCGATACTTTTTATTTCACTTTTGCACGCATTTTTGTAAGAACAATCAGCTTCATATATACAACATTTTTAAAGCATTATACGGTTATTGAAATACCACCCCCAGAAAAAATCGAAGAAATTTCAAAATATTCCGGAAACAAAAAAATTATTTTGTCGGACGAAAAAAGTCTGATTTTTTTAACGAAGAATATTTTTGAAACAGTTTGTTAAGATAATGCCCCCCCCCCCCCCCGCTCCGTTCAGAATTGAAACGACATTCAAGATACTCAGGCCGAAATGAATTCTTGGGAAAAATCTTTTTTTCGGGATTTTTCTGTCCGAACGTGACGAGCAGAACAAATTGTTCCACGCTAGGCTTGGTTTATGCAAGAGGAATTTAATAATAATAAGATTGAAATTTTAATTTAATTATTTATGCAAATTATATATTTCTGTCCTGCAATGAAAACTGTGAAACCATAAGATTACCTTGTTGAAGACTTCTACAGAATGTTAGTAAATTTTTTCATGCGCAACAATATGGATTTGTAATTATTTGTATTATTATTGTGGAGGTCCTTCTTTTGAACTTGGTTGCAAATCTCGATAAAAAATCAGTCCTATGAATATTTGTCAGTAGAGTATACGCCTGAAATCCCACTCTGTAATGTATACTGCATATAGTACATGTATGTAAATCGTATATACATCCATAACGTATATACGATGATACAACAAAATTGTTCACTAAAATCCTATGTTTCGATTCCAGGTCCTGCCTCCGAATGCACAAAACCTACACTATGCAAAGGGGTTTGGACAAATATCGTAGCGACTGCCATCTCCCGCCAGACAAAATCCTTGTGCGTATGTTTTCAAGCGTGCTAAGGTTTTCGAAGGCTCAACAAGCAAGTTTGTCATGATCTACGGTCAATGTAAGGCGAAAAATTGTGATAACAAACTGAGAGCATGCATTGAAGAAGAGCCAACAGGAAACAAAGACGTTTTACTGAAAGTGTTTACGAGAGACACTCGGAATGATACTCACGAGGTGGTTAAACGTCCGTTGAATGGGGTCTACCCAAAAGATGTTCGGAAAAATTTGGTCCAAGAAGGGGCATCCAATTTTAGAAAGCGCATGGCTCGAGAAAACATGAGCCTTGGAGATCCAGAGCCGCCATATCTCCCGACTGCTTAAGTCCTCCGGCAAGCGAAGAAACAACGCATCCATGAAGATTTGGGCCTTAATGCAGCGAAGAAAAACAATCTCAATGCCTCGATCGAAGAAATATCAGAGCGCCCCGAATTTGCAGGGAAAATTGAGTTCATTGCATCGTCACCTATTATTGTTGTTTACCGTAGCCCATCGCAGCTCCATGCGTATAAGGAATATTGCAAAAAAAACCCAAACAGCACGATCATCATTGATGCAACAGGCAGCTTGGTAAAAAAAATGGCTCGAAACAACAAAACACGATGTGGCCCAATTTTTCTCTACAGTATGTTTATAAATTTCGATAATTTAACGATACCAGTTCACCAGATGCTTTCAGAAAGACACGACGTGCACTCTATCATGACGTGGATTCACCAATTCATGCGTGCAGGGGCCCCAAAACCTAGAAGAGCAATATGCGACGATTCTAAAGCTCTCCTTTACGGATTGCGCAGGAAATTTAACGACGTATCGTTGAAAAATTACATACAACACTGCTTCGAAAAATTAATGGCGAACAAACCTGTTGACGTAGCTACCCACCTACGTGTCGATGTAGCACACATTCTGCACTTCGTCTCCAGGTGGAAATGTTGGCAGACCGTTGCACATCTGGAAGTTAAACAATTCTTCCTTAGGTGCATTGCTTTAATGATACAAGCTTCGACTATAGGCTACTATAAAACGTTAATGGCGTACACGTTTGCAGTGGCAGGTCAGAAGTATTTGGACGCAGTGGTTAAAATTCCCATTGCCTGTGAGAAGCCTATGGACGAAATTTCACCTTCAAACACCGTTGTTGGAATCCGACGCAACTTGGAAAAATTGATGGCGGAAAGTTGTGTCATCATGAGAAAAATTGGATTTGGCACCTCTGCGGACAGCGAACATCTCCGTCCAGTTGACGATCTTTCTGACTACGTGCGAGATGAGTCTGATGGTAGCGAAATAAAACGCATCACACAATGGGTTGATGAAATATTGGCATCAGCCACTGCTACCGAGCGCAATGGCCGGGAAATGAATGCGTTCTTTGTACCAAGCTTCATTCCACTGCTGAAAGGACTTGGTGTAGAGTTCCCTTTATGGACAAATTGCACAACCCCTAAGTGTGACAAAAATGCGACATCGGCACCAATTGAAAGTTACTTCAATGATCTCAAAACAAATGTTTTGAAAAAAGGACTACGGGGCACTGATAACTTTCTTGTGACACACTTACGAGACATAGAAGGAGGAAGTCTCCTATTTGTTGCCAATACAGTAAGGCATGAAAATATCGAACAAGCGTCCGAAGATGCCGTCGTGAACAACATCTCCAGCTTTTGTGAAATCGATTCGCAAAAACCAGCAACGTTGCAGAATGACTCCGATTTGTGGACAATAGAAGATTGGGGTGGACAAGTACACCAATCTGAATTTGTGAATCCACCTATGATCGAGAATGAAGATGAAGAAGGGCAAGAACCAGGGGCAGTGCAAGTCCTCAACTCATGGGACCATTCCTACTGTCTCAGCGAGAAAGAGCTTGAGCACGAAAAGCAGAGAGAAGATGGAGTACCCAAAGAAACTTCTAATGCAATACAATGCCCGAAAACCGCCATAAATGATCGGATAACGCCAAATGGTACGTACTTCGGAGCATATTCGGAGATACGGTACGTAAATAGCCGGATTGACGCAAAACCTTCCATGGCTAGACGGAAAATGAAAACATGTTTACTACAAAATGGCTCGATATTGCAGCAGCCCGTTAGAATAAACAAGAAGACTTACTTTGTTGAAGCTACTTGTGCATTGAATTCTGTGGCACAAATTTTGCTTTCCGCAGCTGTCGATCACCCGGAGTACGATTTGGCGATCAAAAATTCCACTAACGCGATGCTTCAGTTTGTTGTCCACACATTGACATATGGAGTCACCAGAAAAACGTACATCGATCGAGCAAGTCTACTTTTAAATTGGTAATTTTGAGTTTTTTTTTCGAATGAAGAGGAAACAGTACCTCCACTCCCTCCCGCGCGGCATATATAAAGAGTAGATAACCACGGATTTCCTCGCAGCGCTCATCATCGAATTTTTTGAGTGTGTGTGTACGTGCACGTACTCACCCTCGAGGCCCGTCGAGGCCCCTCGGAGACGAGCGGCAATATTGCCGAGCGGTAGGTAGCCGTACCTTGCACCGGTTCTGCTATACCGACTCGAATCGGGGCTGCGTCGAATTTTTGTTTACGTTGGCTGGTCTTTACGTTGGGGAGGCTGGGGTTTAAAGTGCCACGGGCAGCCCCCTGACACTGGCCTACTATTCCTATACGATAAACGAAAACGCGTTTTGTCCGGGCTTTTTAGTTCTTAAAAGCGCCACTACCTAGCGTTGGCTGTTACGTGACAGGCGTCGGCTCTAAATATTCCGATCAGCTGAAAGATTCGATACTTTCGTTTCGTGCTGTTATCGTTATTGCGATAACAGCACGTACTGTTACAGCGATAACAGGATCCGTCATACACGCGAATAATGGTTTTCGTAAAGTTATCTACACTAGACTTTTATTCGTGTGAAATATTCGAAACACCGGTACAACGTACATATATATGTATGCCTGTCACACGACTACTAGCGCCACAGTCCGGAAAGGACATTTTGCGAACAGCATTTATCTACCAGTGTCAGCCCCCTGACCAGAGATTAGTAGGGAGATGTACAACGCTCCCCTTTTCGGCGTGCCTCGGAAATGGCGCTAAATCGCGGCGACGAGTTCGGGAATATGATTTTGTGTGTATCGCCTCTGTCGAGGTTGCAGATTCCCTTGTAGCCGCGCGAGTCGTGATCACCACTCGAGTCGATATCGCAGTCAGCGTGCACACGAATGGGTAGCTCGGTGGGGGAAAAGTCTCTGCCCCTCACTCACTCGACAGGCGAACGGAGCGAGGTTTTCCGTCCGATCGAGCTCGACATATGTGTGGCCGTACTGCGGATTGGAATATGCATTGAATGAATTTCAAAGAGAAAAACATGTATCGAGAAAATTGTTTTCTCTCGGTTGGCCGTTTATGCCGAGAATGCGGGTTAAAAAAATTAACGACGAACCGCGTTGAAAAATAAAACGCCGAAACGACCGTGGAAGGTTCAAAAAGAAATCTTGAGCCTTTGCCACGGTCGTTACGGCGTTTTTTTCAACAGTAAACATTATGGATAAGCGTGTGTCATAAATGTTTATCTATCCTCATTGAGCGTCGTGGCTGAGTTGGCAGCGTGACGGATTAACGATGCCTGCGGTCCGGGTTCGATCCCTGGTTAATCGACTTTTTTTAATCTATTTTATTTCTCCATTTTATATCCAAAAAATTTCGAACTTACTCTGGCTTTAGCTATTCTCGCCTGTCCAGGCATTATTTATGATATTTAAATCATATATGTTTAATTTAAAAAAAAACATTGGCTACCGGGGATCGAACCGTTTTTTTTTCGACCATTAAAAAAATGATGGTGAGCCGAAGAAAAAAAATTGTATTTTTCACCGAAATGATGACTCACCATAATTTTTTTAATGGTCGAAAAAAAACGACTACGCTACATTGAAGCGACACTACTCACGAATGAGCTGATTTTTTTTGCAGACGTGACATGACCGGTTAACAGCTGGGACAACGACCGCGCGTATCATGCGGAGGGCCTCCGCGGCAATGTGCATAACGGCGCCATTTTAAAATATTTTGAACGTAAATTTATTAACGTTATTCTTGAAGCCCTTTCTGACGTTGTGTAAAAAAATAAAAATATTCCGGCCCATACTTTTGAGTTGATTTTTTTTAAATATAGCTATTTTTCGATCGGCCAAGGTGGCCAGATGCCTTAAAGTCTTTAAGAGAGGATATACACACGGAAAAAAAATCCGGTAAATTTGTATGGAAATCCCATCAAAATGTACTGTGTCTCACATCAATAGCGCCTCTCGGTACAAAATGTTCGATATTTGCACCGTAAAACTCTAAAAAGTGCACGCCACATTTCACACAAAGAACTGTAAGACTATTGAGTTTATGCTAAGCGGTCGATAAATTTTCGCAGTGTGAAACTGTAAACAGTAGATGAACCGACTCACGACTTTTTATAATGTGGACCCGTGAACAGTAGATGAACCGCCTCACGAATGTTTACAATGTGAAACTGTAAACAGTAGATGGACCGACTCACGAATTTTTACAATGTGAAACTGTAAACAGTAGATGGACCGACTTGCGAATTTTTACTATGTGAAACTGTTGAAGGTAAACGAGCGGACCCACGAATTTTTACATTTAAAAATGTTATAAAATGAACGACTTCATTGACAAATTTTTACACTGTGAAATAGCAAATAATGCAGATAGTGAATAGCTTTATGTACATCAAGCATCATTATACGTGAAAGCGAGATAGAAAAGTACAAATACAATACTCACTTCGTTTTTTCGTTCTCTTTTCAGCATCAACAAATCTTTCACGGCACTTTTTCTTCACTAACAGTTTGTCCTTGTTCACTGTGTGTGTCCGTTTTCACATTGATTATAAATAATTGACGTTTCTCGAAGACACTGCGCAAAACTTTACATCCAAAAGGGCACTGAGTAGATCTCAAGACTGAGGGCGACCACGCGATAGAATTTTTCTTTCTTGATATAGGCGTGCAGGTTTAAACGCCTTAACCGCCGAGTTGACGCGGTCACGCGTTTACAGTGCACATTGTAAAATTTCGAGGTACACGCGGTGTACCGCGCAATGTCGGCTGTAACTTCTACTGAGCACTTTGAAATTTTTTTCATGTATCACACTAATAAATTTAAATACCCGTATTAGTATTCAACAACCTATTATCAAAATATGCTTTGACCGATTTGTTAAAAAATGACGATTGACTCTGTAAAAATTAAATCTGTACGTATTGAATAATACCGAGCTACGATACAATTTGCAACTGTGTACACTGCAGTTTTTAATTTAAACTCACACCACATTTTTCAGAAGACAATACCAAATTTCAATAGAATTTAATCTCATTTTTAACATTTGTTTGTTGAAGAATTTTATGGTTCAAATCAGTGATTACCAGTCTAATCTCACTTTTTTTTGAAGTTACTCCGTATATTTTACGCATTGAGTACCGCGATATCATATATTTAATTTGTAAATTCGACAGTTTACTTTATCGCGGTGATCATTATGATTTTTTACAGTTTAAATCTGCATTTCCATCGATTCGAATAGTAAAAAAGCACGTCTGATCCATTATTTTTTCCTAAAAGTGCTGTAACATGATTGGTTTACAGTGTGAAACTGCATTATGTTCATCTTTCCTCAGTAATTTATTAACACCAACTATTAATTTTGACGAATCATTTTTTTCCGTGCATTTACAACGATCAAAAAATCAATTTCTTTTCTTTAAGGGATAACACCACTCTAGGAATTTGGAAAAATCGTTTTAATTTGTCTTCAATAATAATTTGGGGTCATACAAACAATATGCAATTGGTATGCAGCGAATTTTTTTTAAAGGTTGGATAAGTGTTATACGTAAGGCAGGTTTGCAGTTTCACAAGAGCCTCGCGGTTGATATATCAGCGTGCGGGCTCTGAGTGCAGACGACGCGGGTTCGATCCCTGGTAGCCAATGTCTTTTTTTAAAATTAAACATATATAAATTAAATATCATAAATAATGCCTGGACAGGCAAGAATAGCTAAAGCGAGAGTAAGTTCGACATTTTTTGAATATAAAATGAAGAAAAAAAATAGATAAAAAAAAGTTGATTAACCAGGGATCGAACCCGGACCGCAAGCATCGTCAATCCGTCACGCTGCCAACTCAGCCACGACGCTCATTGAGGATAGAAAAACATTTATGATACACGCTTATTCATAATGTGTACTGTTGAAAAAAAACGCCGTAACGACCGCGGCAAAGGCTCAAGATTTCTTTTTGAACCTTCCACGGTCGTTTCAGCGTTTTATTTTCCAACGCGGTTCGTCGTTGACTTTTTTAACCCGCATTCTCGGCATAAACGGCCAACCGAGAGAAAACAATTTTCTCGATACATGTTTTTCTCTTTGAAATTTATTTAATGCATATTCCAATCCGCAGTACGGCCACACATTTGTCGAGCTCGATCGGACGGAAAACCTCGCTCAGTTCGCCTGTCGAGTGAGCGAGGGGCAGACACTTTTTCCCCACCGAGCTACCTATTCGTGTGCACGCTGACTGCGATATCGACTTGAGCGGTGCTCACGACTCGCGCGGCTACAAGGGAATCTGCAACCTCGACAGAGGTGATGCACACAAAATCATATTCCCGAACTCGCCGCCGTGATTTAGCGCCATTTCTGAGGCACGCCGCAAAGGGGAGCGTTGTACATCTCCCTACTAATCTCTGCCTTTACCTCTAGTCTCCTTTGTGCAGAGGGTGCAGAGGTTATTGGTCAACTCCGCCAGCAATGTCCCGAGGAGGCTTGCGACGGATGTGACGTTGAGAAAAGCAGAGCTGTCATTGGATATCGCTCATCGTTCATTGCGCGCAGTGTGCAGAGGCCATTACGCGGGCGGGAATTTGTTCGGCGGGAAGAATATTATAATCTTTAGTCTATTCAGTATATTTACGTTATTAACTAGTGATTGATATTGTTCCGAAGAACTTCTCGTGGTAGCCCGCACGCATTCGTTACAACGTTAGTACGTCCGCGTCGCCTGTGAATCAAACCAGAACCACTACGTCAACGTCCTAGTTTAATTTTCTAACCTAAGAAAAGTAGAATTTGCTTCCAGTGCAGTAGCATGAATCAATATCACTATATACTTCTGTCTTCAAATCTCACTTGTTCCCGATAATTATCAGCCCATATGAATCTTCATTTATAAATTAAGAGCTAACAGTTCTTTGTTTCGCAGAATGGCAAGTCGGAATCGTAGTAATAACGAATCGAACGACGATATGGAAACTGATGCTACAACGGATGCTGGGAACGATTCTGACGAAGACGGAGGTCTGCGCATCGACAGTGACATTTACATCCCTCCGCCCCCAAAACAACACAGCGAGCTGGATGCTCAGGGCCCCAGGCTCATGATCGATAAAATCGTCAATGAAAACTTCAAAAGTTACGCTGGCACGGTAGCCATAGGGCCCTTCGACGAATGCTTCTCTGCCATAATTGGCCCTAACGGCAGTGGCAAGAGTAACGTCATAGATTCTATGCTCTTCGTGTTTGGCTACAGAGCCAGTAAAATTCGCTTGAAAAAGATTTCCGAACTCATTCACAACTCTAGCCAACACAAAGATATCAGAAGTTGTTCTGTCTCTATTCATTTCCGAAGAATCATAGACAAGGTAAACAAAGTTGATTTTTTGTTGGGAGTGTTAATTGCCAGCTGGGTGAATACTGTCACTTTCTCTTAAATTGTGCTGCACGTTGAGGTACAATTCGCTGTTGGGCGGGTCAGTCAAGGCCTCTGAATAGCAAAAATTTGAGATCTTTTCTTGCAAGCACTGTGCAAAATTGATTTCTATATGACCGGGACTATTTCATGTAATTTTAGCCATTAGTTATCAAAAGTTCGGTAGGTTTCAGTTGGAAATTCTGACTGGTTTGGGAATCTTCATTCTCACCGCCACATGACTTTTTTACCACTCGTTCTGCTAAGAACTGGGGGGATTGTGAAATCTATAAATGATTTTTACAGGGTGGCGGGACTTTTGAAAAGGTGCCAAACAGCAGTTTAGTCATATCGAGAACCGCATTCAAAGATAACTCTTCTTTTTATGAGTTGAATGGGAAGAAAGTCCAACTGCAAGCGATCGCAAAGTTATTGCGATCTGAAGGCGTTGACCTCGATCACAACAGGTTTTTGATCCTGCAGGTAAAAAACTATACCAATAATGACACAAGCGAGCATGTTTAAACTAGTTTTACCAGTTTTAGGAGTGATGCATTTTATCTTATATCTTATTTTCTAATGCTTCTTCCATAGGGCGAAGTAGAACAGATCGCCATGATGAAACCAAAAGGACAAAATGAGCAGGATTCCGGTATGCTTGAGTTTCTCGAAGACATCATTGGTACAGCGAGATATAAGAAACCGCTCGAAAAATTATCTGAAAACGTCGAATTATTCACGGATCGACGAACTGAGAAACTGAATCGTTTGCGTTTGGTTGAGGGCGAGAAAGAGGCCTTGATAGAGCCAATGCAAGAGGCGGTGCAGTATTTGGAAGTCGAGAATGCTATAACGTTGCTTCAAAACGAGCTCTACCATTGCGAGAGGTAAGCATTTTACTTTTAAATGTTATTTATTTCAAAGCAACAAGATGGCATGGTTTATCATAGCTATTCATCTTCGAATGAGGAAAACTTTGAACATCTTTTTTCTCATCCCAGCGTATGATATTTATAAACTGGCGATATTTGTAAACACTTCTGGAAAGTTCTGCCCTCTGCCCTAGGGGTCAAAATGGTCCGTGTCATTTTCAAACTTGCTGTCCGAACACCATCAGTCTAATTGGATCAAATAAATTCTGGATCATACATTTTACAGTTTAGAAAATGAAAAATACGCATTAAGGTAGAACATGCGGAGAACACTTCAATGAGCAATAATTTTGACAAAGTAATGGGGTTATCTACTTCCAAACTATATATGTAAAATATCGTAATATTTAAAAGTTGAAAAGTGGGGTAGTAAATTAATTGACAACAAGTTTTAGAGCGGTCTTCTTGTCGGTGGTAGCAAAGTTTCTGCAGAACTTGCCCCGGGCTTGCACTTAGAATGTTTTTATATAGGGCCGTCCATTAATCACGTGAGGCTCAAATAGGGGGGGGGGGGAGGGTTTGGATAACATCACGATTGGTCGCGCTAGGGGGGGCGGGGTGTTGTGACATATCACGTGTATTTTTTTGTGTAACTGCGTGAACCGGAGAGCATCCGTTGTGAGCTATTGAACCGGCAAGTTGTGCCCAGGGGGCTGGCACCTTTTGGAATTTTTGCTACGCAAAATGACCGCATTTTTAGTGTCGTACTCTGCGACTCGCAGCGCTAGTTATACTCTTACAACCTGATGCGTGCGCAGAGGCTATGTATATAATACGGTCTCTATGTACGCCGTGCGGGCCTCGCGCCTACGCAATAAGAATATTGTAAGATAACTGCTAGCGCCATAGGGAGAGGTAGAACTAAAAAAACGGTCGAAAATAGCAGCATTTGTATACCGGTAGGGAATAGAAGGTTTCAACCCCCTGGTTGTGCCTAAAAAGTAACCTAAACAACAGTTTTTAGTTCTATTTAATTTCGACTGGCCACCTACTTAAAGTGAAGTGCCTACATCTGATTCACAAAAGGCTTGTCCACTTGTTACTGTAGAAAACATGCAAATGAGCCCCTGGTTCTAGGACAACGCCATTTAAATATATTGACAATATAAATTATTTTGCTTTTGACAATCAAATACCGTACTCCCTATTGGTTGTATCGGACATTTCTTAACACAATAAAATACACGTGATGTAGGCGGGGGGGGGGAGGGGGTGGCTGGAAACCTCACCACATATCACCACGGGGGAGGGGGGCTCAGAAAGTGGCCTAAAAAACCTCACGTGATTAATGGACGACCCCTATATGCATGCTTGCGCACTAACATCCGAACATACAGTCCGGATATGTAGCAACGTCGCTGACAAGTACAATGGATCCCTTACCTTAACCATACAATCGTCCCTTACCTCAACCATACAACGGATCCCTTACCTCAACCATACAACGGATCCCTTACCTTAACCATATAGTTGTTGACAGTGCAGTTCTTGCGACTCGTGCACTGTACAATTTAAAGATTTAATAAAATCGGCTGCGCTATAAAGGACGATTTGTAAAGACTAAAGATTCAAAAAAGCAGCCTATCGAACGCACATCGTTCGGAGCGTTGCCAAATCGTCAACATTAATTCATTCGGCCGATCACGTATTTCATACTTTGGGCACTCATAAATTGAAAAGATTATGGTTCAACGTGATTATTTTTTTCTCACAATAGCCGTAAAACATTAATGTATCCTTCCAGCGTTTTTAATAAGCTTCCGTCCCGTTATTTTTTCATCATTAACAGAAATGTGACGTTTTCCGGGATTTGTCCTATGCAGCGCGTGTTAGAAATACCAATTTCAAGAGCAAATACCTCGATAACAGGATGATCAATGCACTTCAAATTTCCCAAACGTATGTAGGAGAACAAAAAACTATTTCATTGTTCTATATTTTCTGGAAAATATATGGTTGATGCTTTTCAGATATGGTACTTTGAATAAAAATAGTCCCATAATGAGCGTTCCAAAAAAATATATTTTTTCTTATATCTAAAAAGGGCCAGATCACGAAAAATGTTTACTTCACGGCTGTCACCTACAAACTGACGCTGCAATTCAAAAACGGTTAGTCTCCATGCACTGCGGGAACTTCAAACCTTCGGTGTAGAGGTGGCTGAACCCCATTGGACGCCAAAAACGTACCGTCATTTCGGTCCACGTTTGAAAGTCGGCTAAAACTGACCAAAAGTGATGACAGTGGGTTAAATAGAACTATCTGGAATGCCATAACGTATAAGCGTCATTTGCGGGAACTTTATAACTCTCTTTTCTTCTTTAATTTGAAGAAATCTGCAGCTGAGGCACATCGATTGCTTGTAGAAGCATATGGTGAGGTTGCTTTAAGTGAGAGCAGTTTCCGTGAGTGGTTTCAGAAGCTTAAGAATTGTGAGTTTGACGTCGAAGACAAAGAACGTAGCGGAAGGCCGAAACGAAGACGCGGAATTGGAAGCATTATTCGAGGGCGATTCGGGCCAAACGCAAGAGTTCCCGCAAACGACGCTTATTTGGCTCAAAACTCGACAATTTTTTTTTATTGGAGGGGGTAAATATTAGTACAAGGCTGGAGCTCATTGGCCCATTTAGCCTACCGAATACAATGCGTGGTTGAACAGATCTATTACATTTGTCACGTGGGGTCTCCCCGGTTGACAGCCCAGGAAGTATAACTCACGACGCTTCGATCAGTCTTGTACTCTTGCTTACGCCTAGATGACACAGGTTATAACGACGATTAAAGTTCCAATACAGAAGTATGAAAATATGCCTCCCTATATCTTACTTCTAACCTAAACCTATTGAGCCGATCGTGCGTTCGGCTCTAGACTATTGAACTCACAACATTAAGGTTTTTACACCCTAAATATACATCTTAAAATTGTAACTAGAGAAGATATACTTTTGCTAAGATTGTCTAATATCACAGTAGTTTTATTTTTTTCTTTTTTTTGTATTTTTCATAAATTCGCTACTTATACTACCAGTATATAAGTAGATTGCAGCACTGTGCACCAACAAAAACATATATTATCATACCTTAATGTCTATACTAGTGATAAATTTGGCGAAAGCAATAACAACACCAGGGTACATTGTGCTGAGAAAGGGTTCGATACAATAAGGTGGATAGATCTTCATTTTTTTCAGGGATCTGCAGAATGCTACCCTGGCCTAATTGTACAATACCCACTGCCAGATCACGTGGTTGGGGGACTCTATCTCGGCTCCGCAATCACACCTATCCGTATCAACCGCTTTAATCCGGAAAAGACTGCCTTTTAATGAAGTATGGTTGCACCTTAATCTGTTAATTGACACAATCGACTCCCCGCGGAGCCTGAGTTCCTGAAACTACGGGCGTGCGCTTTCTGTGTAATAGTTCTGGAAATATATTTTCCCTTTTTCTCTTCAAGACATGACACCAAGTATGGAACTCTGTTTTCATCTCTGCCTTCCATACCGCCCTAAAATCGGAGGGCGGTATATTCCATCGGGCGTCAACACCCCTCACGATACTATCCTTTGCCGCCGAGTCAACCATTTCGTTATACGTTATACCTACGTGAGCCGGTATCCAAAATAGTTTCACTATCTTGTCTGACTTGCGCAGCTCGCAGACGAGGCTTTTGATTGCCCCAATGAGGTGGTTCTGTTTTCCCACTTTCTTTATTGAGTTCACTGCCATGAGCTCGCTTTTAGAGTCAGAAAAAATATGGCATTTTTTATACTCCAATGTAGCAAATTTTTCTAACGCGACCAGTATGCCCATAGCTTCCGCTGTAAAAATTGATGCCTGACGAGCTATTCTGTACATATAGTATTCATTTGCAAAGGGATTAAAACTAGCAAAGCCGACAAAATCTACGTTATCCATCTTAGAACCATCGGTAAAGAAATTTACTCCTACGTTTGTACCGTGGAAAAGGGAGTCAAAGGCCTCGTTAGCGTCCTCAGCCTCTTTAATTTTTGCACCCTCCTCAAAGGACACATTTACACGTTCCATCATTGCCTCGTATGGGTATATAAAGCAGCTAGGACCTTCGTTGTTCTCTATAAGATGTTTAACTGCTTGAATTTCATCGAAACACTTGACTAACAGGGGAGTATGGTAGCGAAAGAGCCGGGTAGGAGTCTGTCTGATCGCGCTTAGTTCCTCCAGCGTTGAGCACAACATATGGTTGAAAATGCAAGGGAACGCGTGACAAAGTTTTTACAGAGGTATTTAAATCTAATATGCAATGGCGGTATCTTTGCTTCCGCCAACATTACGTTTATTGGTGTTGACTTCCTGTACCCTAAGGCTAATCTTATCCCTTAACCTTATCGCGCTTAGTTCCTCCAGCGTTGAGCACAACATATGGTTGGAAAGTGCGAGGGAACGCGTTACAAAGTTTTTACAGAGGTATTTAAATCTAATATGCAATGGCGGTATCTTTGCTTCTGCCAACATTACGTTTATTGGTGTTGACTTCCTGTACCCTAAGGCTACCCTGTCATTTTGGTCAACCGGTTGTACAAGACAGTTGCGTCAACGTAAAAGTTCAACGGTTGAATTTGGACAGCTTCTCAACTGTTCATCTTTGAAAGTCGACCATCCTGCGTTTTCTGTGAATGGTTGACTCGATGGTTGACTCGGCGGTTGATTGGATGGTTGACTCGACGGTTGATTGGATGGTTGACTCGACGCAATGTATTTAATGATTAATCAAATTATACTGTCTTAATAATTAAACTGATGATTTGCGGAGAATTGAGTCATCAAACACTGGGGGGGGATATCCGCAGCAGATTGTGCGACGGAGTGAGACAACCATCCAGCGAAAACAAAATGGCCGCGGTTAAACAACTGTTGAATCAACCATTAGGATTTTTTTTACGGTCGACTTTATAGTTGTAAAGCTGTCCAAATTCAACCGTTGATTTTTTCGGTTGATTTTGCAGTTGCCAAAATTGCTAGGGTAATCTTATCCCCCTATTTTGAATCTTCTTCAACTCATTAGCCTGTGTTTTGGTCAATGAGTAGAAGAAAAATGCACCGTATTCTACCCGCGACCTAACCAAACTCTTGTACATATTTAACAGTAACGTCAGATCAGCGCCGGTCCAGGTGAGTCTCAAATAGTTGATTATTCCTAGGGGTTTAACACATTTTTCTCTTATATAGTTAATTTGGGGGCTCCACTTGAGCGACGATTGAAGATGGATGCCGAGAAACTTGATGACTCTTTGCGATTCAATAGTCAAACTATCTACTCTTATTGACCACGTTTTCGATTGGAGTTTAGGCTGATCCGAAAATAAACATAGCTGACATTTTTCAGGGGCCATTGCTAACCCACTATTTTTCAAAAATGAACTAATAGACCGACTAGACTCTGACACAGCTGCTAGTCCATCCTCCGGGGTTTCAGAGACGGAGAAGAGAGCCGCGTCATCTGCAAACTGGAGTATCTTACATTCATTTATCACATTTTTTTCCAAATCTAGCATGTAGAGCGTGTACAAAATTGGACTCAGTACACTTCCTTGTGGTAGCCCTCTAAACACTTTCCGCGTGCAATCTATTTCACCGTAGTTAAAAGTAGGATATCTTTCCGAAACTAAATTGTATATGAATTTTAACACCAACCTTGGCAACCCTAGTCTCTTTAGTCTCTCGACCAATACGTCCCCTAAAACGTTATCGTACGCGCTTCGGATGTCCAGGAGGAGAGTCGCAACGCACAGCTTTTCGTCAAACATTTTGACTATCTCAGCATATATGATTCCTAAGTTATCCGTACATGATTTGCCTCTTCGGAAGCCAAGTTTCGTTTCCGCAAATTTCCTGTGATGTTCTAGCCACCAATTCAACCTGATGTTGATCATTCTTTCTGCAATTTTAAGTAAACAAGGTGCCAGCGAGATTGGACGTTCACTATTGGTTTGGTATTTAGGAATAAAGAAAATGCGGTATTGCCGCCACTCGATTGGGAAATCACCGGACCTGAAGATCTCATACAACTTTAGAAGTACTTTCCTAATTTCCACCGGGAAGAATTGAATCAAATTACAGCCTATTCCATCCAATCCAGGACACGACTTAGTTCATACGGTTGCAATCGCCACCGCTAGTTCCTCCAGCGTAAAGGTTAAGTCCAAAAAGGGATCTCCCGAGTCATTTTAAAAATCGGGGACTTGATTTGCTACCCAGGATGGGCACAACTTTTCAATACTACGATCCACTTCTTTCATCCTTTCCTCATCATAAGCATTAGGGCACTCTGGAGCGCCCCAACCGTTTCTAAGGCTTTTTATCTTTTTCCAGGTGTATGATTGGTTGGTAAATTTGTTCAGACTCTCGCAAAATTGCAGAAAGTACTGTTTTTTTGGCAAATCTAATATCCTTCTTAGCTTTAGCCTCAGTTTTCTTGTACTCTATAAAGTGTCTGTCGGACGGAAAATCACGTAACCTAAAGTAGGCTGCCTTCCTCACTCTAACCAATCGACTGCATTCTTCGTTCCAGAAGGGCACCGAATTGGCTTTTTGGTTATTTTTATAAACTCTATTTGACATAGTACTATTCTGGTTCCCATTTTTCCTGGGTGTATTAGATGTTACGCAATCCGTAAGAAAGGCAGTAAAAGATGTGTATTTTACTTGCGAGTCAGCGCTATCATCATTAATAATCAAATCAAATTCTGCATTTCTTTCGTGTAAAACTCTTAACACTGCAGGCCAGTCAGTTTTGGTACTGTCTATTTTCCACGCCGGCCTACGGATCTGCGTCCTTTCCGCCCTCATATGCAGGTCAATATAAATGGGATAGTGGTCGCTACCCCACGAATCTCGGTCAACCCTCAACTCATATGAGCATAAGGAGCTGTGGTCTGTGGTCAACAATAGCAACATCAATGGCTGACTCGGTGTTGAACTGTCGAGACAGAAAGGTCGATGACCCTCGATTTAAGACACTCAATTCCATCTCTTCAATTGCGTAAAGGAGTTTTCTACCTTCAGAACACACCCTCCTATCTCTCCAGAAGGTGTGATGGGCATTGAAATCTCCGGTGATTAAACATTTTCCTTCAAACTGTTCCAGAAAGCGCAGCCACGAGGCCTCAGTGATTAGCTTAACAGGTGGTCTGTAGGAAGATGCAATTACTATCGTTTCGTTGTTCACAAACCGTTCGATAGCGCAGATTTCTATCCTATCTCCACAGTTATACAAACCACTTCTTATTTTATATTTCAGGTTATTATTAACTAGGATGGCTACACCACCCCCTGCTTGCCCTAATCTATCATTAGGTATTATGTCGAATCCTTTTACACGAATGTGGTCTTGGTTCGTGAACCAAGTTTCAGTCAGTAATATAACGTCAAAATTGTTAACCCTGTGTTGTAGCTCGGGCATCTTTTGTCTAACGCTTTGGCAATTCCACTGGACAAATCTAACCGCGTTCAGATTGTTGTTGTTGCTGCTCATTGTTGTTGGCGTTTCAATAGAGTTCGATGGTTCTATTGAATCTGCCCAATAATGTGACGGCGTTCGGAGAGTTGAATATTGCTTCGACGATACGCATAACTTCCCTGTGTGAGCGTTGTTTTTCCTCCGGATGCGTTCCAATGAGATGGACGGTTTGTTGTTCCAAGCTCCTCATTCTCACGTTGTAGTGATCTTTCTCTTTATCCCCAAAGTCTTTTCCGTGCTCTACGCTCTTGGTACTAGCCACTCTACTGTACTGCGAAGCTGCTGAGAATTCGCTATTTGCTTTGCGATGGTGGTTCGTGGGCGCTCTTAATGGCGGAAAGTTCCTCAAATCCTTGATAGGGACTACTTCTTCATTCAACCTTAGTGGGCGTCCCTTGAGTAACATATCTCTTGCGATTAGAAAAGGGACATTATCTTGCCCCATCATTCTGCTGATTTCTTGCAGTTCAATGACTTTTGGACAGTGACCGTCGAAAGCACGATGCTGCCCTTTGCAGTTGCTGCACTCTGTGTTACAGTTTACGGTTTGGTCGTGCCTAGCGTCTCCGCAGTTCAAACATCTCTCAATGTCTTTGCAAAACTTGGAAGAGTGCCCTACTTTGCCGCACTTGAAGCATTTCCTTATTGATGGGATAAAAGCACTTACCCCCACCTTGGTTTTCCACAAGATGACGTAATTAGGTCGTTCGCGATTCCTGAACGTAACTTGTACCGAGAACGTGTCCTCCCATTTGATTTCGCCGTCGACCCTTATCCTTTTCTTCATTCTTGACGCCTTCGTTGCACGTGCTTCAGGTTGCTAGTGTTCAGTTCCTGTAGGAGGTCGCTCATACTATAGTCCATTGCAACACCCTTGACGATCCCTTTCCTAAAAATTAGCATTCTAGGAACGTGTGCGTGGAAATCTAACTCCTTCAGGTACGTATTTTTGAGCATTCTGTTTGCTGCATCTCTCGAATAAAAGGTCACCTCCCATACTCTTTTCGATATCTGGGCAAGGGAATCGTACGTAATAGCTGACTTGTCGAGGGCCCTGGCGACCTCAAGTACCATTGTCGGACGCGATGTATTTTGTTGGATTTTCTCTCAAGCCGGACGACGTACGGACCTTTGTCCCGTTTTTCAAACTGAAAGAGTTCTTCTCTTACCGATATTTCTTCAGGCGACGCACCTCTTGCTACCCCCGATGGACTCCTACTTTTGTTTCTCTCATTAGTCTTCTTGGCCTCTCCTCGGCGGCGTAATTACTTCGTTTTCTCGTGTTGCTGGTACCTTCATGTTTGCTTCTCGTAGGAGACTTTGATAGCGACTTGAGTTTTCAATACCACCTGAATCACTGGCCACACTTTTTAGTTGATTCAGTTCATTGTCCATCAAACGATCCTCGTCCTCATCGGTTGGCATGTCGCCAAGTCTTTCCACTTCGCTTCGCCAAAGCGCCGCAAAGTGAGGTTATAAACTACTTTAAACAAATAAGTCCACCTCCCCGAATATTTTCAACAAGGCGATTACTATTGTCGAGATTACGCACCCCCGGTTTATTGACCACGCAATTAGTGCGCCTACACCGCCAATAATTATCGCAGAGATCTCGCTGATATCCTCCCGCGAAGGATTTTTCTGCAAATGCCATCTGACAATTTCAACCATAACCTCCTGGTGGGGCCATCTTTTGTCAAACGGCGGAGATTTATTTGTACTCCCAATATACGGACCTTGTACATGCCCTGAAATAAAATTATACGGACTTTTTTAAGTAGAGCACTTCTACTGTTAATGTAAACTTGATGACGCGTGATTTTACTTCCGTTCCACTTGCTTTCATTTCCGTAGCCTTTTCTATATTTCATTTATTTTCTTCCAAGGCATTACGTCTTGCTCAGCTCACCTGTACCGTTTCCGGAGTTTGAATTTTCAGCTTGCATTAAATTCGTATGTTTTGGTTATTTACAATTTTGAAACTTGTTTTTATTTCTGCCTTTAATTAATATGACACTCTTATGTCGTTCCGAAGTGTGAACACTTCAAACAAAAAAGGGTGCAGCCGGGTAAGTATGTCAAAACTGCAGCCAAGACGTTTTCCCCTGATACGGGGGAAACGTTTTCCTACTGCGAAAAAAAAATTCACGCAAAACTTTAGGTCTTTATCTTTATTTCAGAAGAAGAATTGTCTGTTATGAAATTGAAAAAACATACAGCTAATATGTAGCTATGAGAGTAAAGATGTAGAAAAAGACCGTTGGGCTCGTCGAAAAGTATAGGTTGGAAAAATTATGTCAATTAATCTACTTGATTTTTCGGAGATGACTGAAAAATATTTGGATTAACTATTTACTAGTTGGTACCTGCTTTCGCATGCAGTTTTCTATTTAGCTGAAATGATCGATGAAGGTAAGTCTTCGATATATGAAAACTGCTGGAAATTCTCTCAAGATTCCAGTTAGATCTCGACATATAAATACGAAAACATATTGCTGTTTCATTGAATATTGTCCTAGTATGAATGGGGTAAATGGGATTACTAGGTACTGTTGTGATTGTGCGAATGGCAAACGTACGGTCGGTTGCTGTTCTTGCGTAGCAGCAGTTATTTATTATCTGTTTGATGTTAGATATTTGTCGAAAAATGTGAAGCCGGCGGAAATGTTGAGTCGTATTTCCAATAATACTGGAAATTATGTAGTTATTAATGAAGATAGTAATGAAGACTAATTATAATTCAATTTTCTTTGTATATTTATGGATCCTGTTGGTATCTTTGTAATGTAATTACATATGTATTATTTAAAATACAACTATACGTATACTTCCCTACCAATAAACTGATGTGATTTTGCTCAATCATAAAATTGCCTAACAAAAACCCGATTAAAATTTTCCACTATGATCCAGCAAATCGAAAGAAAAAAATCCTGAGTATAAAGAGGTTAACATCATCAATTTTAATTGTGTTTACAATGCAAAACAACGTGTTGCGCACATTTGCGAGAAGTTACGCTCCATTATTTCCTGGCAAAGAAATTTGCAACGGATACCGTATCGTTTGCTAGGGTGAGTGTACGCTGAACATGTTCCGTCGAGTACAACATGGAAAGAGTGGTTTCGCCGCTCCCAAAGTAGTGACTTCTCTATGGACAACAAGGATCGTGGAAGACCACCCAAAAAGGGATGCCATGAATACGCCAGGCCGCATGTTGTTCAGCAGGTTAAAAAGTACTTACGAAGAGGGAGCTGGGAACTCCTACTCCACCCGCTATAGTCCCCAGAGATCAACCTGGGGACCCATAGTCCCCTGAGATTACGGCTCAGCAGTTCATCTAGCACCCAAGGAGTCAAAAATGTCTTGATAACTGGATTGCCTCTCAAGAATCCGAATTCTCTCTCTCTCTCATACTTCGAGTAACCGAGTTCGTAGATTTGTTACCGACCCATTACCTCATGTCTCGTTAAAAAATCGGCGGTTTCATATGCAAACACCTAACGGTTACTCTGGAGTGGAGCTCCAAGCTTCCGCGCACGTCCGGAGTAAATGCCACTTTGAATGCTCATCAAAGTATCGTCTTTCAATGTGATGTTCCCTTGTCATTGCAGGTTCGCCGTGTCAGCCTCACTAACCGAACAGAGAGCGAGGAAGAATGATCTCAACAAGGACTACACCGACCTCGTGACGGAGATGGAGCGAGTTTGCGAAGAAAAAACGGCCAAAACGAAGGAGGTCAAAGAGAAGTGTAAAAAGTGGGACGCGTTGCAAGAGAATAAGGACAAGGCGACTGCAAAGTTCGACGTAATAAGAAAGCAGGATGAAGCTTTGCACGCCGAGCTCGTCGAGACGAACAAGCGTCGTAAAGCGAACGCAGCGACATTGAAGACCGAAAGGTCGAATCTCGAGGATTTAATCAGAGTTCCAGAAAAAAATGGCAAGGATATAACAGAGTGCAAGGACCTGGTACAGAAAACGCTTGTATTGCGCAATAAAGAGGAGGCAGCTCTGGAAAAGTTGATGAACGGTCTGCGCGAAAAAACCGAGCCATTGCTCAAAGATCGCAGAGAACTGGAGACAAAATTGATAACTTTAAGGAAAAATATTGATCAGGCTAAGGCCGCTTCCAGCCTCGCCGAGTCGGAACTCGATATCTATATGTCCGTGGAGCAAACGGAGAAGCAAAAACTCCAACAGCTCCAAGAAACGTCTCGTACATCGAGCCAAACACTTCAGCAACGGGAACAACAGTTGGTCACGCTGAAATCAAAGATACCCATTGTGACGCAGAACCTCACGGAGGCACAGGCGGAATTGGACAGCGCGAAGAGTCGCGAAGCTGCCGCAAATGCGAGGTTGAAAGAAATGCGGGTTCAGTTTGAAGAGAAGAGATCGGCGATGAATGCGAGCAGATCGAGATCCCGCGTTATCGACGCTCTGATGCAGGAAAAGCGAGCTGGAAGAATGCCGGGATTGTTCGGGCGACTCGGTGATCTCGGTGCCATCGACGCCAAGTACGACGTCGCGGTGTCGACGGCCTGTGGGGCTCTCGACAACGTCGTCGTTGATACGCTAAAAACTGCTCAGTCGTGTATATTGTTTCTTCGTCAGCACGACATCGGTCGGACGACTTTTATACCTCTCGAAAAACAAGACCGGTACGTGCATCAGTGCAAGCAGAAAATCACAACTCCGGAAAATGTTCCGAGGCTGTTTGATCTCATAAGAGTTGAGGATGAAAGAGTACTTCCGGCATTCTACTACGCTCTTCGGAATACACTTGTAGCGAATGATTTGAACCAAGCGACACGGATCGCTTACGGCCCTCAACGTTTTCGAGTAGTCACTCTCAAGGGAGAGCTCATCGAGCTTTCTGGAACAATGAGCGGTGGTGGCAAGACCGCCCTCCAGGGTCGTATGGGTCAAAGTGTAGTGCGCAGCGAACCATCGGTTGCTGACATCGATGCGCTCCAAACTGATCTCGACGCTGTTTACGAAGAGTGCAATCATTTGCGACAGAGGCAACAGTCCCTCGAGGAACAAATCTATACACTCGGGCTGGCCCTGAAGGATATGACAACCGATCGTGACAAATGCGAGATCGACATTCGCGGTCTCAGAGAGCAAGAACCAGCGCTACGTGCCCAAGTCAAAGCCCAAGAGAGAAAATGTGCGGAAACGGTTTCCAGCCCGGGCAAAGTAAAGGTACTAAAGAAAGCCGTTGACGTCGCTCACAGCAATTATGAAACAGTCAAGGAACGCTCGAAAGAGACAGAAGATGCCGTGGAACGTTTGAGTCGGGAGATCGAAGAGCTTTCCGGTGGTTCTGTCAAAGAGCAACAGAAGAAGATTGCTGCATTGACCAAAACTATTGACAAAGCAGAGGCTGAGATTCGCCGCCTCCAAGTAGGCATCAAGACAGCCGAGCGGAATACGAAAAAAACAGAACAGCGAATCGAGACTCTGGAAAATGATGTGAAGATGTGTGAGCTAAGAATCCGCGATATACAAAAGGAGAAAACACAACTTGAGGAAGCGGCAAAAGTCATTTTGAACGAACTCGACGAGCTTTCTGAAGCTCTCAAGGACAGAGACGAAATCGGAGCCTCGTACAAGGAAGAACTGAACGTTCTCACGACTCGCGAGTGTAAGATGAAAGCTTTGAAGATCGACCTGGACCAGAAGATTCGCGACACCGATAAAAAGATAAGCGAGCTAATGGCGCTCATTCCGGAGTACGGGCGAAGAATAGCCGGCTTGAAGCTTCACGAGATACCGGGAGAAACGCCCGAGAGCCTCAAAGATTTCACGGATGAGCAAATTCAAGAACTCAACGCCAAGAACGTTTCGGGACAACTGCAAAGAGCGAAGCAACGATTGCCGCAGAACATACCAAACATGCAAGTAATTAAGGATTACCGTGTGAAGGAAGCGGCGTATCTGCAGAGAGTGGCTGAACTCGACGATATCACGACGGAGAGAAACAAACTCCGCGATCTTTACGATATGGCGAAACGAAGACGCTGCGAGGAATTTCTCGCTGGATTCGTAATTATAACGAGTAAGCTTAAACAGATGTATCAAATGATCACCCTGGATGGCGACGCAGAGCTAGAGCTCGTTGATTCGATGGATCCCTTCAGCGAAGGGATCGTCTTTAGCGTTCGTCCACCTAAAAAGTCGTGGAAGAATATAAGTAATTTGAGCGGTGGCGAGAAAACGCTCAGCTCGTTGGCTCTGGTATTTGCCCTACATCATTACAAACCTTCACCCGTGTACTTCATGGACGAGATCGACGCGGCCCTCGATTTCAAAAACATATCAATCGTTGGTAATTATATCAAAGACCGGGCGAAAAACTCTCAGTTCATCATCATATCCTTGCGAGACAATATGTTTGAACTCGCTAATACACTTGTCGGCATTTACAAAACTCACGATGCAACGAAAAGCGTAACAATAAATATGGACGCTTATACGGATGACCATGGTGGACCGCCAATCACACAGTGTGGTATGACATTTAAGAATCGGTACTGCTCACAAATGGCCAAACCCGCGACACAAATCTTATCTAAGGAAGCCATTTCGACGGAGGCCTCCGGGATGTCCGAACCGCAGACTTCCGGTGCGGATTATGGCGGCGTTGAAGATAGAGAAACTCCGCTCCCGACATCCGTGGCTAATCAGACTCTGGGGTAAGATTTGCTATTTTTTTTGTAATGCGTATTTATTTCGTATGCATACACGCTCGATTTGAGGACCGGCGAGTGTTAAGCGCATATAAAGGGCTGCTTTGGTTTTAAGAAAATATCATTTAATAAGGTAGAAGTTGAATAATAAATAAAACCTGCCAAGCGTCGGAACACTCATCAAGTCGCGTTCCATAGTCATTTGTTTGTGCAACCATTTGAGGAATCACTGTTCAACTCATATATTATTATTATCGTGTATGTCGTACCATAGTCATTTATTGCATAGTCATTTCGTTTTCTTTTAATAATTTGCATTTACAATACTCTAATGCTAGACTCCTTATTGATGTTTGATTCTTCATTAACGAGGGTTCGAGCAACACGCGACAAAGTTATTGGTGCTGTCCTCTTAGGGAGTTTCCATGAACTTAGCGATAAATTGCTTGTTCATATCCTGAATTTGTTGCCGTAATTTGCCGGGTATGCAGAAACTTGAAAACTAAAAACAGGTCGATTTGAAAATAAACAAAAATTTATAACCGCAATAGGAAGGCGACGAAAAGTATTCATAAACAATGAAGCTATTAATCATAATAACGTCATAAGTCGGCCAATTTTTAGAAATTTTGCAAAATCTTTGTTGAAAATTAAATATAAGAGCCAAGGCTATAGAAGTATGCAATAAAATAGGGACTTTTTGTAACTTCAAGCGTATGCAGACCGCTTAACCAGAATAATCACAATCGGACGTTTTAATCAAATGCTAGTAGCTAGAGATTTTCCAGATTTTAAATATCTTCAGTTTAAAATTAATGGTCCGGCGGGGGGGGGGGGGGGGGGGTAGATATTTTACATCGCTTTAAAGATCAATTCTTCCCAAAATGGTGAATGGAACGTCAATGTCATTTTTTGAAAAAGCTGCCCGATAACCACCTGCTTGGTGGGGTGGTTTCACATATAGGAAAAAAGCCCTTACAAAATATGTTTTTTAGATTCCGCTGCATATTAGTTGAGATCCACATCTGAAGCATCTAGTGACAAAATGTCAGGCACACAGGTTTAAAAGTGTAGGCAACCTATGAGGCTGTGACAGATGGACGGACATGACGAAGTTATAGGTATTCCTTGTATGGCTGCTGAATCCCAAAAATTACGTCAACTCGTAATAAAATAGCTGCGGTCCACGATCACAGCAACGCTTATTCCAGCACAGTCATAGTCTAGTACAAGCCTTCTAAATATTTCTTCCCGAGATGCAGACCATATCATTGCTGTGCGTTTAGTCCAATGATTAGTCATTTACGCAGTCCGTCAATGCATTTGAAAATTGCGGGATTTAAGATGGCCGAAGTGTTCTACGCTGGTCCCCTTCGATGTTGTACGGTTGCGTAGACCGCGACAGCTTTGCAAATTCGACGCTTCTATTCACCATAAAACCTCCGATTATTGAGAGGTCAAATTCATACATTTTGATTTCTTTACTATACTACATGGAATCAATAGCGTCACAACTTCAATTCGGTTACTATAATTCCTTACGAAACAGTATTTGAAAGATTATAACAATCCATCACCGCATAGAGTGCCTAGACATGTACTACACTATTATACTACACTTGAACGAATGGTCTACACAAAATTCGAGTCCCGCCCATCGTTGTCAGGGTAATTATACAGAAAGTAGGCGGCACGTTAGATGACCTCGACCTTGCAGTATGTTGTATACTGCAAGCATCAACTATAAATGATTCCTAACAACTTTTCTCCTATATACTGAGGCGCAGAAACGACTCCTTCATTGCTTTTTCAGTGTTGGACGTTTTATACGCGCCACGATGATTCGCGTAACAATGTACGCAATTTATAATACTTTTGACATTTCAACTTTTAACTCTGTTTGTTTCTTCACCGTTGTGTGGTTTGTTTGGGTAAAAACATCGTGAAGGACTCGTTCCCGCGCCGTATTTGTGGGTGAGTGTGTCTATATATACATGTATACAGAGTGGCCGGAACATTGACGTCCAAAAATAAAATTTAGGTGCCTTGTATCGTGGGGTATCCGAATCACCCCCATGTATATTCCGCGACTTTTCATAGTTTTCGAGTTATGCATTTTTTTCTGAATTTTTGAGAATTTTCGACCTGACCAATTTAAAAAAAAATCTTTACAAAAAGTAGAAGACTTGGTCGAGATTTTTTTTGCAACTGAATCTTCGTGAGTAGTACAATTATGCAAAAAATAATCAGCTTCGTAACTGTGATGAAAGTTATGAAAATGTTGGTCTAAAGTGAAAAATTTACGTTCGGTAAATTATGACTTAAATTTTCAACTTTAAATTAAAAATCTAAACAGTTGACTTCATGGTTCCTAATTAGGCCTCAAGAATGCGCTAGACTTTCAGCTTTCATAATCATAAAAAAAAGTAACTTGTTTTGCGTTGGTTTGGTTGCGCGCTGTTCCTTTCGCCACCGAGAGTGAGAGAGATAGCAATAATTCGGTCTCTTATCCTCTCTGCCCATTATTATTGCAGGTAAAAGAGTTGCGCCCTCGTTTACGGGTTGTAAACGAGGGCCCAACTCTTACCTAATCCACGAGAAAGGATTGCGTAAAACTCATTAAACTTAAATTAAACTAAAAAAATATAAACCTCCAAACGTTTAAACCTTAGCTTTCCTGCAGTCATTTATGGTTAGTTAACAAACTAAATAACCTTAGGAATGATAAAATGGCCAAATTTAATTTTAATCAGATGGCTAGTTTTAAGAATTTTCCACCTCGCTGTCTTTGAAGGCCAAATTTGGCCAAAGTAGCCCTATTAAGTACTACTTTTTTTTTAATGATTATAAAAGCTGAGAGTCTGGCACATTCTTGAGGCCTAATTAGGAACCATGACGTCAGCTGTTTATATTTTTAATTTAAAGTTGAAAATTTAATTCATAATTTACCGAACGCAAATTTGTCACTTTAAACCAACATTTTCATAACTTTCGTCACAGTTATGAAGCTGATTATTTTATGCATAAAAGTAATACTCATGAAGATTCAGTTGCAAAAAAAATCTCGACAAAGTCTTCTACTTTTTTTTTAGATTTTTTTTAATTGGTCAGGTCGCAAATTCTCAAAAATTCAGAAAAAAAATGCATAACTCGACGACTATGAAAAGTCGCGGAACATACATGGGGGTGATTCGGGTACCCCACGATACGAGGGACCTAAAAATTATTTTTGGACGTCAATTTTCCTTCCACCCTGTATATGTGTGTGTATATAAACTTGTTTGGGATGACCTCCGCTACAACATATTTCAAGGTCAAAGTCAGCCGAGGTAAGGGCTGACTTTCCATATAATTACCGTCATCCCGCAGAAACCCGCAGGTACATTTTTGTAATAAAATGTTGTCTTTGTTAGACTTGGTAATCTGAGCCTTCCACCGACACCTAAGAAGACACCGACGCGACGACAGAGCTCCGGATCCGACGTAGTCGAGGGATCTGCGGAGAAAATACCGTCGAGGAAAAGACGTAGACTCTGACAAGTTTTCACCATTTTATTACTACATCTAGATTCAGCAGAAAACAATTTCCATTTTGTTATAATCCTAGAATTTGACCGTACATATTTTAAGAAGAGTCTATATTTTATTTGATTAAGAAGATCGGGCAGATTGAAGGGAAAGTTGCATGATATTTCACAAAAACTGGAGTGCCATTAAACTTGATGGCTTATCTGACGAGAAAAAAAACTGTCATATAATTGTAAGAACTTTCTTTTTTTTTTAATATAAAAAATGTAAGAAAATGACTACGTTTTATTTACATTATCAACGTTATTCGTGTTGAAATACACTATTATACGCGATATCGCTTAAATGTATGAAGTACACTAAAGTTTTGGCGCCCGTGCCTTGAACGAATACGCATTACAGCGATGGCCAGCCAAACATGGACGAATCACCAATTTAAAGAGTATTGAGAAGCAGGACTCAGCTAGTTTCGGGATTGCCGGAATCGCGAATGAACGATCGAATCGTCAGCTCACTGTTGGAAATTCGAGGGTACGATTCTACGACAAGCTCACTTGTAACATTATAACAGCTATGTATACACCGGTACAATAAACTAACTTAGATTTAATAAGTTTACAAATTCGAGTCTACTTATTTTAGCAGCAATTCGTAAACCTGTTTGTCTTCGATGTAACAGGAAAAAGAATGTAAATGATTTTGATCACGAATGTGTTCATAGCTCATAATTTATTTTCAAGTTATACTGGTTGTCTACGAATTTTTCTCGATTGTTACAGTTCTGCTTCACAAATATTGGATGTCTGCTCGATTTCAACAGAAAAATATTTCTTAAATGTTTTTTTGATCGATGTCGATCAGAAGTGATTATGATTCGAACGGTTTGTTTATGTTGTTTAAGCAGACGCGATTATAAAATGAGGTTGAAATTCGCAATATTAGAGTGCGATAATTCTTTTTTCTTTATTATTATTATTGAAAAGCATTGTTTTGCAAATTCTGGCCATAAATCTCTAACGAAAACACGTATAATAGTCGAGTGATTTTCATACCCTAAATAGATAGAAAAGAAATTGTATTAATTGAAAATAATCAACTTTCGTTGGTTTCCGACAATGCAAACTCCAGGATCATATTATAACTCGCAAATGTTTCATATATCTTATATGTATAACAATTAGTTTCCTGTTACTCCCAAATCTCATTACAAATCACATCGACAATAAAATACATTCTTGGCGACATTTACCATCAGTTCTAAATTCAAAATTTGCCAGCAACCTTCAATACAACATATTGTACAACATAGTGTCTCGCACCTGACATTATTTGCTTCGCATCAAGGGCGTCATTGAGAAGCTGACATCATCTATGGCTTTTCTTTCCGTGTCTCAGCAAGGGGAATATCTTAATAAGCGTAATGACATGTCCAAGGACAAATCCCAGGAACGCACCCAACACACAAGGAACAGGCCAAACTTGCCAGGGTCTGTCCCAATCTAGAGGAATTACAATGGCACCGACCCAAGCACCCAGGAGAGTTGCTTTGATATTGAGACGCACCGCCTGGCCGATTGGGCCTATGCCTTGTTGGTGGGACATGATCAGAACGGACAACGCTGTATCGGTTCCCAAATGCAAGCACGCTGGTATAAAAGTGAGAATAGACATAGTAAAGCTAAGCATCATAGTCTCTTTGTAATGACTGAAGATGGGCGCTCCAAACAGTACTGCCATTATGTAATAAGTGACAAACAAAAGGAGAACGGCTACCGAGAACTTCACAAACTCTTCAAAGCTTTTGAGCAAGATGTTTTTTAAACGGGCGTTTTGCCGGGAATTTATTTTTCCCAGTTCAGACTGCTGGCTCCGCTTCATTGAGAACAGGAGTTTCAATACTTCGGCGAACACGAGTACTGTCAGTATCAGGGTAAACTCGGAGGATTCTACGTCGTAGATGCTCTCGGTGAATTTCAGGAGCAACAGAATAGCAGGGAAGTATATACAAGTGAAGAGACAATTAAACAACAGCAAACGCTGATCGTACACCCGATTCATGCTCATCCTCCCGTGCACCCACAGTGTGCTGTTAGGAAAAGCAAGATATTTCGATGTGAGTATTCTTAGAACTTTGTCGCGGCTTTGGAGTTTCGTCAATACGTACGAGTAGTGTGTTTGCAAGTGCTGGAATATGTTTTTTCGATCTTTAGTGGAGTGTGCGGTGCTCAGCGATCTTGGAAAACATTGTTATCGGCATCTCTTAACCGTCTCAAACCGGAGACCGCCTTTTAGCAAAGAACATATTACATGGAACAACAAGCAGAGATTAGTAGGGAGATGCACAACGCTCCCCTTTTCGGCGTGCCTCGTAAATGGCGCTAAATCGCGGCGGCGAGTTCGGGAGTATGATTTCGTGATCATCGCCTCTGTCGAGGGTGCAGATTCCCTTGTAGCCGCGCGAGTCCGTGATCACCGCCAGGGGGCTGACACTGGTAGATAAATGCTGTTCGCAAAATGTCCTTTCCGCACTGTGGCGCTAGTAGTCGTGTGACAGGCATGCATATATATGTACGTTGTACCTGTGTTTCGAATATTTCACATGAATAAAAGTCTAGTGTCGATAACTTTACGAAAACCATTATTCGCGTGTATGATGGATCCTGTAATCGCTGTAACAGTACGTGCTGTTATCGCAATAACGATAACAGCACGAAACGAAAGTATCGAATCGTTAAGCTGATCGGAATATTCAGAGCCGACGCCTGTCACGTAACAGCCAACGCTAGGTAGTGGCGCTTTTAAGAACTAAAAAGCCCGGACAAAACGCGTTTTCGTTTATCGTATAGGAATAGTAGGCCAGTGTCGGGGCTGTGCGCGGCCAAGCCGAAACCAAGGCTTCGAGGGAAAAACCAATCCGAGCACGACTCGCGCGTGACGTCACCGATGGCACGCGCGAGCCTTTTACATGATTTCAATGCTTATTTAGCAATTGATTCTCTGCGTTATTAATGTATACAAAAAAATGTATCACGCACTCTGATCGCTTATTTTTTTAGTTTATACGTTAATTTAAATATAATAATAAATCTAAATTACAACTTATTTATCTTATATAAAATTGTTTACGCTTTTCTTACACCCGTCCTTATGCCAAATAAATTATAATTCATAAAAGTAAGCGGAAATATATTTATATTCGTATTATTATATTAATTCTCATACTTTCATCAAGCGATAAAGCATTGTCCCCAAAAACAAGCCACCCGGCCGCGAATTGTAAGTACCAGAAAGTGCACATATTCGACAAGCGATGAGATGGTCCCGTTGGCAGCGTTCCTGGCTTCGGTCCGCAGGGGCCCGTAGTGCAAAATTTTCTCCAAATTTTTCATAATTTCTCATATTGTAGTCATATCTGAGATTTTCCGAGAAAAAAACGATTTAAAACAGATTCAAGTACTGGTCCATTTCCCAAAAACACATTTTTTTTTACTTAAAATTCATGATTTCTCATTTTTTCCCCGGAAATTTCTCTTTTTCCTATGACCTGAGTGAACGGCTGCGGAGATATTTGGAGAAAAGTTAAAGATGAAAAGAAATGAGATTTTCGTTAAAAAACTTTTTATTATTATTATTTTTTTCCGGAAATTTCCCTTTTTCTATTACCTGAGTGAACGGCTGCGGAGATATACAGAGAAAATTTAAAGATGAAACAAATTAGATTTTCGTAAAAAAAACTTGATATTTTTTTTTCCGGATCTTTTTCTTTTTCCTATTGAGTGAATGGCTCCGGAGATATTCGGAGAAAAGTTGTAGATGAAAAAAAATAAGATTTTCGTAAAAAAAACTTATTACCTTTTTTATCCCTCATAATTCTGAGAAATAATGCATTTTCGAAATTTTTGCAAACATTTTCCTTAAGGGCTAACACCACTGTAAGGGCCTGCCACGAAGCGATTTAGACAAATAATACTTGGGGTAATTATTAAGCATATATTGAAGTATATTGCAAAAATTTTTTTGGGAAAATATTACAAAATGGCGACACTGCAACAAATTCTTCCGAGGCATGTTGAACTTAAGGTGCTCTACGGCACGCAGTATAACTTGTGCCAATTTTATTCTGGACAAAATAATTTTTTTCAAATTAAATCTAGATGTGTGTAGCTAGTGAACCACGTAGGGGATTTTAGAAATATTGATTTTTGAGTAATTGCCGAGTATTTGACTAAAAATGTTCAATTTTTTTAAAGACAGTTATTTTTTAATAAATATTGTTTAAATTAACTTATCGAAAATGCCCTACGGGGTTCAGTAGCTTCACTCATGTAGACTTAATAAAACAAAATTCTTTTTTTTTAGATTAAAATTGGCACAGTTATACTGCGTGCCGCAGAGGTTCGACATGCTTCGGAAGAATTGCTGCAGTGTCGCCATTTTGTAATATTTTCGGATGAAAATGTATAGCCAAATACTTAAATATATGCTCAATAAATACCGCAAGTATTATTTGCTTATCACATTTTCTTCCGCCAAAAAAAATATTAAAAAATACGCTTCCTGTAAGGTCGTTACAGTGGTATTACCCCTTAAAGTCTTCATATAATTTCCAAGATTTTCCCGTGATCGTGATTAAAGTGATGAAATATTCGGAAAAATTCGAAAAAAAATTCGGAGAAACTCGGATGTTTGCGTAAAAATAATTGTCCGCCAAACTCTGAATTCTTCTTATTTGTTCCAATTCATAGAAAAAATCGGAAAAATTTTCCGGAAAAAATCGGAGTTTTTCGGAAAAAAATTTGCACTAGGGGCGCGGGATCGTACCCCGCGCTCAGTGCTTTTTTTTCAATTATTATTACTATTAATTCTTATTTGATTGGCTATTTTTATTAGTAATCAATATTATTTTAATTAGTTATCTTTTAGTGTCGAAAAATTTATCGCGCACTCTGACCGCTTATTTTATCAGTTTGTATGTTAATTTAAATACAATAATAAATCTAAATTAAAAACTTATTTATCTTCTAAAAAATTGTTTGCGCTTTACTCACACCCGTCCCTATGCCAAATAAATTGTAATTCATAAATGTTAGCGGAAATATATTTATATTCGTATTATTATATTCATTCTCATATACTTTCATCAAGCGATAAAGCATTATCATAATGCTTTATCATAATGCATTATCATAATGCTTTATCGCTTGATGAAAGTAAATGAGAATGAATATAATAATACGAATATAAATATATTTCCGCTAACATTTATGAATTACAATTTATTTGGCATAGGGACGGGTGTGAGTAAAGCGCAAACAATTTTTTAGAAGATAAATAAGTTGTAATTTAGATTTATTATTGTATTTAAATTAATGTACAAACTAATAAAATAAGCGGTCAGAGTGCGCGATAAATTTTTCGACACTAAAAGATAACTAATTAAAATAATAATAATAACTAATAAAAATAACTAATCAAATAAGAATTAATAGTAATAATAATTTTTAAAAAAGCACCGAGCGCGGGGAACGATCCCGCGCCCTTAGTGCAAATATTTTCCGAAAAAATCCGGTTTTTTCCGAAAAAAATTTCAGATTTTTTCCGAATTTTTCCATGAATTGGAACAAATATGAAGAATTCGAAGTTTTGCGGACAATTATTTTTACGCAAACATCCGAGTTTCTGCAAATTTCTCCAAATATTTCATCATTTTAACTACGATCACGGGAAAATCTCGGAAATTATATGGAGACTTTAAGGGGTAACACCACTGTAACGACCTTACAAGAAGCGGATTTTTTGAATTTTTTTTTGGCGGAAGAAAATGTGATAAACGAATAATACTTGCGGTATTTATTGATCATATATTTAAGTATATTGCTAGAAATTTTTATCCGAAAATATTACAAAATGGCGACACTGCAGCAATTCTTCCGAAGCATGTCGAACCTCTGCGGCACGCAGTATAACTGTGCCAATTTTAATCTAAAAAAAAGAATTTTGCTTTATTAAGTCTAAATGAACATTTTTAGTCAAATACTCGGCAATTATTCAAAAATCAATATTTCTAAAATCCCCTACGTGGTTCACTAGCTACACTCATCTAGATTTAATTAAACAAAATTATTTTGTCCAGGTTAAAATTGGCACAAGCTATACTACGCGCCGCAGAGCACCTTAAGTTCAACATGCTTCGGAAGAATTTTGTGCAGTGTCGCCATTTTGTAATATTTTCCCATAACATTTTTTCGCAATATACTTCAATATATGCTCAATAATTACCTCAAGCATTATTTGTCTAAAACGCTTCGTGGCAGGCCGTTACAGTGGTTTACCCCTTAAGGAAAAGAATGTTTTGCAAACATTTTGGAAATTCATTATTTCTCAGAATTATGAGGCATAAAAAAATGTAATAAGTTTTTTTTACGAAAATCTCATTTTTTTCATCTATAACTTTTCTCCGAATATCTCCGCAGCCGTTCACTCAGGTCATACGAAAAAGAGAAATTTCCGGGAAAAAAATGAGAAATTATGAATTTTCAATAAAAAAAATGTGTTTTTGGGAAATACACCAGTACTTGAATCTGTTTTAAATAATTTTTTCTCCGAAAATCTCAAATATGACTAAAATATGAGAAATTAGGAAAAATTTGGAGAAAAAATTGCACTAGGGGCCCCTGCGGACCGAAGCTAGGAACGCTACCAACGGAACCATCTCACCGTTGTAGAATATGTGCACTTTCTGGTACTTACGATTCGCGGCCGGATGGATGATTGGTTTGTTTTTGGGGATAATGCTTTATCGCTTGATGAAAGTATGAGAATTAATATAATAATACGAATATAAATATATTTCCGCTTACTTTTATGAATTATAATTTATTTGGCATGAGGACGGGTGTGAGTAAAGCGTAAACAATTTTATTTAAGATAAATAAGTTGTGATTTAGATTTATTATTATATTTAAATTAACGTATAACCTAAAAAAATAAGCGATCAGAGTGCGTGATACATTTTTTTGTATACATTAATAACGCAGAGAATCAAGAGCTAAATAAGCATTGTAATCACCTAAAAGCCTCGCGCGTGCCGTCGGGTGACGTCACGCGCGAGTCGTGCTCAGATTGCTTTTTCCCTCGAAGCCTTCGTTTCGGCTTGGCCGCACATGAACGTGCTCAGCGTCCATGCCTAGGTTAGGGTTGCCAGATTTTTCCAACCTCAAAGCGCCACCAGAGGTCACCCAAACCGCCAAAAAGCGCCAACTACAGGAATGTCGGAATCGTCGAAAAACGCCAACGGAAACACGTATTCGCGGTCTTTTCAAAATAGCCTCACGCTCAAATTAAAGTTAAAATATATTATTCAAATGGACACTTACTTTAATGTCACGTTGAATTTGGAAACAATTTTTTTTTGTAATTATTACGATTTTATTGTTTTATTTTTTGGTCGCAATTATCACTGTGTTACACGAATTGCACATTTCTTCCAATTCGACAGTTAACAAACGAAATTCATCACAGAGAGTACAAAATAATGAACCTATGAATATAAATAATATATTACAATAAATAATAATAGAGATACTTTTGTCCTATTAGTAAAAGAACGGTTCGCGAGAAAGAAAAAAAACATCAGCAACTTGATTACGTCGATTTTTTGACGTAGCCTTTCTTTTGCTCGAGCATTCTTATGCCAGATCTGCAATGATGTCGAGCATTTCAGACAAACCGTCTGCCTCGTTTTCGTCACCCTCATTTTTCACACCATTTGCAGTACCAGCAGCTGAAGGATACATGGAACTCGATTTAAAACGCTCGAGCATTCCCGATGATGGTTTGAATGTTTTACAACATTCTTCGTGGCATTGAAAGTGCAGCCGTATCCGTAAGAGGGCCTGGAGCATCGACGTTTTGAGCTTGTTTCGAACTCGAGTTTTAATTAAGGTTAGTGCCGAGAAAGCTCGTTCAACGGCGGCGTTGCTTGTGGGTATTGTTAACATTTTTAACACCACTTCCGCGAATTCGCGAAACACAAACCGGCCACAAGCATCTGTATATTTATAAACGTCTGGCCAGAACATTACAATATTCATGGGAATGTCTCCGCGATAATGCTCTTTCCAGTCAACGAAACTCAGCTTTTCCCACTGGCTTTTATATACTGAGACGTCGACTTTGGGATCGAAAAAATCTTGAAGGGACAGATCTTCAAATTTGACGCGCACGTGGGAAATCCAGCTGCTCGGACTGAAAAGTTTGATTTTTTTGAAGACCTCGAAATTCGATGGCAGTCGCTGCGTCATTTCAAACAGAAGCTTTTTCAGAAAATTAAAGCATCTCTGTTTTATTTGAAGTTTGCTCTCTGCTGAGATGTGAGAACGGTCGTTTTCCTTCGAAAATTTGATTCCAAAATCGACTTCAGCGATGGGTAAGAACGCTAACTCGTTGCTCACGGCGTTGGCAACCTGTTCGACGAGGGACTCGTTCTTCTCAACCCGCAAAAAAACTGGCTTCAGAATGCATTTAGCGAACAATAAGAAGACGGAATACATTTCTTCGTAGAGACTACCGACGTCGACTTTTTCACTTTGAAACGAAATGTTTAAGTGCTGTATTTCTGCCAAAATCGGCTTTGAAAACAGCAAATACAGTCGATTACTGTCATCGTCCAACATATCGCGGAGTGTCCGTGCAGTGTAGCATCTCTCGGCGTCGCACGCGATACGGAAATGTATTTTTAGTTCCATCCATTGTTCCAGAAGACGTTTGACGACATCGTAAAAGGCAAGCCATCTCGTTCGCGAGAGCTGTATCATTTGACGGAATTTCTGAGCATCCTGACCCGAATTAATCATATCGAACGTCTTTTTGTACGTAATCCTACGCAACGGACTGACGCTGAACCAGTTATAAAATTCCCGTGCGAGGAAATCTAACGAACTCGGTAGCTCCTCGCTCGCTTTTGACGCACATAAATGTAGGGAATGGCAGGTACATTTCATGAGCTGTAACGTTGGCACGTCTTTTTTGAGCATCGTGTACACCGAGTGATTTCGCCCGCATAAGTTGCTCGCTCCGTCAGTGCCTATGGCCGTGAGGTTTTTCAACGACATCTTAATGTGCTGGAAGTAATGCTCGATGCTCGTGTACAAGTCAACGGCCGCTGCTCGCTCTACTTCCAGGATGCCGAGAAAATCGATGATGAGTCGATTTTCGGTCGTATCAAAATATTTTATGCACGTGCACAAATGCTTGGTCACCGACACATCAGTGCTTTCATCAATGATAATTGAGAAGCCCTTATCGCCTACAGCCCTGACCACATCGTCTAGAAACGTTGGTGCTATTACGTTTTTTATGACGGTCGAGCACTTGGTCCTGTGCAAACGTAGCTTCTCCAAATCGCTTCCTTTTCCTAAGGTCGACAGAAGGTCACCCAGGTGGTCAATCGAGCGAATGGAAGTAGATGTACTAGGCCGGTTCTAACCCAAGGGGAGGTGGTGTGTCAAAAGTGGTGAAGCCAAGGTGGCGCCACCGTTGTGGGGAGGTCGCCGGGCGCGTGTGACGTCACAGAGAGGCCTATGTGGGGGGGGGGGGGGTCATGTGGGCCGTGCAGCGACTGGGGGGGGGGGGGTCGATGAGTGTTTTGTGTGTATGTGCGTGCGTGCATGCGTGCGTGCGTGCATGCGTGTAGAAAAGCCAAGGTGGCGCTGCGGTCGTGGGGAGGTCGGCGTGTGTGCGTGCGTGCGTGTGCGTAGGGAAGCCAAGGTGGCGCTACGGTCGTGGGGAGGTCGGCGTGTGTGCGTGCGTGCGTGCGTGTAGGGAAGCCAAGGTGGCGCTACGGTCGTGGGGAGGTCGGCGTGTGTACGTGCGTGCGTGTAGGGAAGCCAAGGTGGCGCTACGGTCGTGGGGAGGTCGGCGTGTGTGCGTGCGTGCGTGTAGGGAAGCCAAGGTGGCGCTACGGTCGTGGGGAGGTCGGCGTGCGTGCGTGCGTGCGTGTGTGTGTGTGTGTGTGTGTGTGTGTGTGTGTAACGTTGTCTCTTAAGAAGTCACGTAGAGGGCTAAGAAAAGGTGCATGAATTTATCCAGATGTTCTTTTTTTCAACTATCTCGACGGAGGCTCATGTCCGAGACGCTGTTATACACGGCAACGTTTCAACCACCTCGTCCGAAAGTCTCAAATTTTACGACTCTTTTTTTTCTTACGTCGAGCGCCAGGGACCGTCATACGCTATCGCTTCGCATGTGCAAATTGAGCCTCATCATTCCATAGGTCCACACTTGAAAACCCATAAAATTTTACGACAGCATGTGACGAAGACAGTGATCCGGGGAAAAAATGCATTTCCATTGTACAGGGCTTTAGTTTTTCATCTCTGAATGATAATATATACAAGGAGTGCAACGTCAAGCCTTGATGCCGACACTTGAGATCATGCAAGTCTGGACAAATTAGCCCCATGGTTAAACTCATCATCGTCATCATCGCCGATATCAATAACGTCTTCGTCTACCCCAACTTCCACTTCGTCGTCATGGGCGATATTCACGACAACCTCCATCTCATCATCGACGAGATTGATCACTTCAATTTGGTTTGACATTTTTCTTAACTGATTTTCCGTTTTCCGCCTCTTCCACAAGGACACCTCGGAGGTTGAAGACTGGAATGGCGAAAACTGCTGTTCCGATCTTTCTTCGGATTTCGATTTTTGGATCCTCATAGGCTTATAGTAGGGTGGAGGCTTATTGTAGAAAAAAACCTTGCAAGATAGTGCATCCTGGCCAGGGGATAAACGAAAAGTTTTTTTTCTTTAACTATCCCTGTAGGGGTAGGCATCTGCTGTCCAGAAAAGTGTGCACTCATAGAGGTGAAAGCTGGCCAGGCTCGCCAATCATTGACTTTCGCGATCTCTACAGAACCGCGTCTAGGTCATGGAGACTGAACTGGCGTATTATAAAGAGCATCTTAGAGTTTTTAATATATATTGCCACGTGTTCCAGTATGTATGAAGTCCAGCCTGTCACGAATTATAGCGCTCTTCGCAGAGCAACATCAAACCTATTCAAGTGACACTTGAGGCTATACAGTTTTTACCAAATCAGCCATATTCTAAAGACAATTTTTTTTGGTCGTCGACGTTCAATGCCAGCCTCCGAGCATAGGGAACATTTTGAAAAAATAACATTCCGCTCAAGTAATGTCTTGGCTATCCAAAACACATACGAAAACGAGGTATTTATTACAAAACGATCAACTTTGTGGATCCATGGCCGGAGAATTTTTTTTTTTTTTAGGCTTCGACCATTGATCCCACTGCATGCACCATTTGAGCATAGATGCACTCGCGGTCTGGAATACTCACAAAAATACTTTTATTTTTTGCTCCCGTTGAACCCCGATCGGCTCGTTCTGCGTGTGTATTTATTTTTCATGCTTTCCACGTTAAAATATATCAGCGTGATATTGAAAAACTCTGGTGGAGGTGATTCTATTACATTTTCCGAGCTAGAAGGGAACGACAAAAATATTTTCTGATGGGAGACCATTTTTAATCGTCGGCAGCGCTCAAAAGTGGCCACACTTTGAATGAAGCAGTGAGTTCACATATCTCTCTGGCAAGACTTTTCAACTCGTTAATATGGAGAACAACAATGAACCATCAGAAGAAATCTTGCACAACCAAGCCACGCTCTTAAGTTCGATCGACGACTTTGCTGTGTGGGAGATACAGATCGTCCAGTTCATCGAAGTACTGAAATCGCGAAGCCGAATTAAGCGCCAACGATTATCAACTAAACATCAATAGTCATTGATAGGCCAAATACCGAATCTGGAAGGATTGAAGTATTTCATGTACAGGCATTCTATATGCATGGGTGCAGGACACAGCGGTGATGGGTTAATGTGGCGAGAACTCGACTTGAACGCCTGATGGTCTATACTTTAAGTTCTGCTCGATGAATTTCAACAACGTGGAAGTGGTTGAGCTTTACAAAAGATACGTAATCTTACAATAAATGTAAATAAGTCTAAATCAATACGCGTAAAATGTTATATCTCATTGCCACGGGAAATAATGATTATGAGGGCTGCGATTAATGTGCAATCAAGAGATAATGCACGTTTCGCATGGGTGACAGTTACGGCTTTATACCCAGCTGAACGAAACAGTGACCACGGATCTTCTTACATGCATTATTCAACGGTATTGAATCTATCGAATATTGAATTCCCAATAACTATAGGTCAAATTAAAAAAAAAATTGTGCTTCAAAACAATTTATCCATTAATGTGTGTACCACCGAAGAAGACATTGCTCCGATACGCATGGCTCAACATAAAAAGAAAAAAAGCATGTCAATTTGCTGTACATACAAGATACCGAAGATAACAATGTATGACATATCACATAGATAAAGAACCTGTCAAGCCTCGTGAGCGCAGAACAGAGACAACCATTAAAAAATATATGTATGCCATCGGTGTATGAAGTTAACACAATTACTATATCGTCATATGTGCTAGACGAATTAAACAACAATCTATTATTTCGCCGGTGTCGGCATTACTTTAGATCAACGGATAAACTGCAATCACATGAGATCGATTATGGAGCAATAAAGCACTGCGCCATCCAACTATCAAATGATACTAATAAGTGGCTTCAAATCATCAACTCCAATTGGAAAGCAACACATCCATTCACTGTAAATGCCTACTTGGAGTGTTTTTTTAACTAATTATAGAGAGAAGATGAGAGTGTGCAAAGACTGATGCGAAGAACGTAGCAGAGGATATGTATCAATATCATGAAGTATTTACTATTGATTACCACATGTGTTTTTCGTATGATGAATCACTATCATAGTATCGATCACATCACAGCGCCGATTTCATATCATAGTTTGTGACAGAACTGGAAAAACTAGTGCTGTACATAAATATATTTTCTACGAAAATTAATGCTCGTCATGAGTTAATTCTAATACCTTCACGCTATGGCAATAATTGTGCATTCAGTCATCATCAACTACTAGAGGTAGAAGTTGAATTACTCAAGATACAATGGCGTATGCCCCACATAATATTAGATGAGATCAATAAATTATCATTACATCGACCATTGGAAAGTGGGCGATACTTGAATGTGGGTTTTCGCTCTTGGGATCTATACGACTGTCCATCGCTTCAAAGCACACCGATACATTCATGGACCGTAAAAGCTGCCTCCCAACTAGAGAAACCAAAATATGTAATTGGTGCGGCGCAGACTGGTAAAAAAGATAATGTATGGCAAAGGACATTATATTATTCACCGACTGCAAACTCACAAGTGCTAAACTTTATCTCAATTCAGGATTCTTTTCTCAAGATGACTCGAATATGGACTTCAAAAAAGTTTCGACATTTTGTTCAATAGGTACTCTCGATTTTATAAATACCATTATGACTGCAATAGTGATCGTTCTTTACTAACCATCGCTGAGTCTTAATGTAACGACCCTCTCACGGTTAATGATTGATCGCATCAGAAATATGTAATTGGTGGCTGAATCATAAAGATTCATGCAAATAAAATAAATGTAACATTATGTACTTTTTATTCTCCTCACCCCGTACTTAGTTATGTCAGCATCACCAGCTATCGGATTGTGCAACTGAAAACAATATTACTTTCGAATGTGAAACTCATTTTTTTTTAATGGAATTTGATTGAAAATAAATTAATATAATCGCCCAATGATAATCGAAGACATTCATCGGTATACGTTCGTTAGACGTTCGTGAGCCGTTTGTTGGAAGTTTGCGAGGCATTCGAAGATTTTCGATAGTCGTTCATGAAACGTTCCAGAGACTTCCGAAGACATTCATACGATGTTCGAAGCCATTTAAGAGACGTTCGAAAACATTCATAAGGCGTTTGAAGACACGCATGAGGGATTCAAAAAGTTTCAAGAGCCTTTCTACGACGTTCATGAGACGTTTGAAGATGTTCGTGAGACATTCAAGAGACTTTCGAAAACGTTCATAAGACGTTTGAAGACATTCATGAGAGGTGCGAAGACCTTCGGAGACTTTCGAAGACGTTCAAGAGATCTGTGACGATATTTATAATACGTTTAAAGACATTGGTGAGGGGTTCGAAGTCGTTTAAGAGACTTTAAAAGACATTTACAAGGGGTTTGAAGACGTTCAAGAAACTTTCGAATGCGTTCAAGAGACTTTCGACGACATTCATAATACGTTTGAAGACATTCATGAGACTTTCGACGACATTCATAAGACGTTTGAAGAGGTGCATGAGGCCTTCAAAGAGTTTCAAGAGACTTTCTACGACGATCATGAGACGTTTGAAGATGTTCGTGAGTTATTCAAAAAACTTTCGAAAACGATCATAAGAAGTTTGAAGACATTCATGAGAGGTGCGAAGACGTTTAAGAGACTTTCGACGGCGTACATAATATGTTTGAAGACATTCATGTGAGGTTCGAAGATGCTTAAGAGACTTTCAAAGACATTCACGAGAGGTGCGAAGACATTCATAAACTTTCGAAGACATTCAAGAGTTCTTTGACAATATTCATAATACGTTTGAAGACATCGATGAGAGGATCGACGATGTTTTAGAGACTTTCAAAGACATTCACGGAGGGTTTGAAGACGGTTAAGAAACTTTCGAATACGTTCAAGAGACTTTCAACGACATTCATAATACGTTTGATTGCATTCATGAGGGATTCGAAGACGCTTGAGAGACTTTCAAAGACGTTCACGCGAGTTTCGAAGACGCTTAAGAGACTTCTGAAGACATTCACGAGAGGTGCGAAGACATTCAGAAACTTTCGAAGACATTCAAGAGTTCTTTGACAATATTCATAATACGTTTGAAGACATCGATGAGAGGATCAACGATGTTTTAGAGACTTTCAAAGACATTCACGAAGGGTTTGAAGGCGTTCGAGAAACTTTCGAATACGTTCGAGAGACTTTCGGCCACATTCATAATACGTTTGCAGACATTCATGAGGGGTTCGAAGACGCTTGAGAGACTTTCAAAGACCTTCACGAGAGGTTCGAAGACGTTCAAGAGACTTTCGACGACATTCATGATACGTTTGAAGACATTCATGCGGGGTTCGAAGACGCTTAAGAGACTTTCAAATACATTCACGGGAGGTTTGAAGACGTTCAAGAGGCTTTCGAAGAAATCTTCGACGACATGCATAATACGATCTTCGACGACATCCATAATCCGAAGACATTCATGACGTTTGAGTTTGTAATGTATGACAGTGAATTGTTGTGAATGTATGACAGCGAAACTCAAACGTCATGAATGTCTTCGGTTTATGGATGTCGTCGAAGATCGTATTATGCATGTCGTCGAAGATTTCTTCGAAAGCCTCTTGAACGTCTTCAAACCTCCCGTGAATGTATTTGAAAGTCTCTTAAGCGTCTTCGAACCCCGCATGAATGTCTTCAAACGTATCATGAATGTCGTCGAAAGTCTCTTGAACGTCTTCGAACCTCTCGTGAAGGTCTTTGAAAGTCTCTCAAGCGTCTTCGAACCCCTCATGAATGTCTGCAAACGTATTATGAATGTGGCCGAAAGTCTCTCGAACGTATTCGAAAGTTTCTCGAACGCCTTCAAACCCTTCGTGAATGTCTTTGAAAGTCTCTAAAACATCGTTGATCCTCTCATCGATGTCTTCAAACGTATTATGAATATTGTCAAAGAACTCTTGAATGTCTTCGAAAGTTTCTGAATGTCTTCGCACCTCTCGTGAATGTCTTCAGAAGTCTCTTAAGCGTCTTCGAAACTCGCGTGAACGTCTTTGAAAGTCTCTCAAGCGTCTTCGAATCCCTCATGAATGCAATCAAACGTATTATGAATGTCGTTGAAAGTCTCTTGAACGTATTCGAAAGTTTCTTAACCGTCTTCAAACCCTCCGTGAATGTCTTTGAAAGTCTCTAAAACATCGTCGATCCTCTCATCGATGTCTTCAAACGTATTATGAATATTGTCAAAGAACTCTTGAATGTCTTCGAAAGTTTATGAATGTCTTCGCACCTCTCGTGAATGTCTTTGAAAGTCTCTTAAGCATCTTCGAACCTCACATGAATGTCTTCAAACATATTATGTACGCCGTCGAAAGTCTCTTAAACGTCTTCGCACCTCTCATGAATGTCTTCAAACTTCTTATGATCGTTTTCGAAAGTTTTTTGAATAACTCACGAACATCTTCAAACGTCTCATGATCGTCGTAGAAAGTCTCTTGAAACTCTTTGAAGGCCTCATGCACCTCTTCAAACGTCTTATGAATGTCGTCGAAAGTCTCATGAATGTCTTCAAACGTATTATGAATGTCGTCGAAAGTCTCTTGAACGCATTCGAAAGTTTCTTGAACGTCTTCAAACCCCTTGTAAATGTCTTTTAAAGTCTCTTAAACGACTTCGAACCCCTCACCAATGTCTTTAAACGTATTATAAATATCGTCACAGATCTCTTGAACGTCTTCGAAAGTCTCCGAAGGTCTTCGCACCTCTCATGAATGTCTTCAAACGTCTTATGAACGTTTTCGAAAGTCTCTTGAATGTCTCACGAACATCTTCAAACGTCTCATGAACGTCGTAGAAAGGCTCTTGAAACTTTTTGAATCCCTCATGCGTGTCTTCAAACGCCTTATGAATGTTTTCGAACGTCTCTTAAATGGCTTCGAACATCGTATGAATGTCTTCGGAAGTCTCTGGAACGTTTCATGAACGACTATCGAAAATCTTCGAATGCCTCGCAAACTTCCAACAAACGGCTCACGAACGTCTAACGAACGTATACCGATGAATGTCTTCGATTATCATTGGGCGATTATATTAATTTATTTTCAATCAAATTCCATTAAAAAAAAATGAGTTTCACATTCGAAAGTAATATTGTTTTCAGTTGCACAATCCGATAGCTGGTGATGCTGACATAACTAAGTACGGGGTGAGGAGAATAAAAAGTACATAATGTTACATTTATTTTATTTGCATGAATCTTTATGATTCAGCCACCAATTACATATTTCTGATGCGATCAATCATTAACCGTGAGAGGGTCGTTACATTAAGACTCAGCGATGGTTAGTAAAGAACGATCACTATTGCAGTCATAATGGTATTTATAAAATCGAGAGTACCTATTGAACAAAATGTCGAAACTTTTTTGAAGTCCATATTCGAGTCATCTTGAGAAAAGAATCCTGAATTGAGATAAAGTTTAGCACTTGTGAGTTTGCAGTCGGTGAATAATATAATGTCCTTTGCCATACATTATCTTTTTTACCAGTCTGCGCCGCACCAATTACATATTTTGGTTTCTCTAGTTGGGAGGCAGCTTTTACGGTCCATGAATGTATCGGTGTGCTTTGAAGCGATGGACAGTCGTATAGATCCCAAGAGCGAAAACCCACATTCAAGTATCGCCCACTTTCCAATGGTCGATGTAATGATAATTTATTGATCTCATCTAATATTATGTGGGGCATACGCCATTGTATCTTGAGTAATTCAACTTCTACCTCTAGTAGTTGATGATGACTGAATGCACAATTATTGCCATAGCGTGAAGGTATTAGAATTAACTCATGACGAGCATTAATTTTCGTAGAAAATATATTTATGTACAGCACTAGTTTTTCCAGTTCTGTCACAAACTATGATATGAAATCGGCGCTGTGATGTGATCGATACTATGATAGTGATTCATCATACGAAAAACACATGTGGTAATCAATAGTAAATACTTCATGATATTGATACATATCCTCTGCTACGTTCTTCGCATCAGTCTTTGCACACTCTCATCTTCTCTCTATAATTAGTTAAAAAAACACTCCAAGTAGGCATTTACAGTGAATGGATGTGTTGCTTTCCAATTGGAGTTGATGATTTGAAGCCACTTATTAGTATCATTTGATAGTTGGATGGCGCAGTGCTTTATTGCTCCATAATCGATCTCATGTGATTGCAGTTTATCCGTTGATCTAAAGTAATGCCGACACCGGCGAAATAATAGATTGTTGTTTAATTCGTCTAGCACATATGACGATATAGTAATTGTGTTAACTTCATACACCGATGGCATACATATATTTTTTAATGGTTGTCTCTGTTCTGCGCTCACGAGGCTTGACAGGTTCTTTATCTATGTGATATGTCATACATTGTTATCTTCGGTATCTTGTATGTACAGCAAATTGACATGCTTTTTTTCTTTTTATGTTGAGCCATGCGTATCGGAGCAATGTCTTCTTCGGTGGTACACACATTAATGGATAAATTGTTTTGAAGCACAATTTTTTTTTAAATTTGACCTATAGTTATTGGGAATTCAATATTCGATAGATTCAATACCGTTGAATAATGCATGTAAGAAGATCCGTGGTCACTGTTTCGTTCAGCTGGGTATAAAGCCGTAACTGTCACCCATGCGAAACGTGCATTATCTCTTGATTGCACATTAATCGCAGCCCTCATAATCATTATTTCCCGTGGCAATGAGATATAACATTTTACGCGTATTGATTTAGACTTATTTACATTTATTGTAAGATTACGTATCTTTTGTAAAGCTCAACCACTTCCACGTTGTTGAAATTCATCGAGCAGAACTTAAAGTATAGACCATCAGGCGTTCAAGTCGAGTTCTCGCCACATTAACCCATCACCGCTGTGTCCTGCACCCATGCATATAGAATGCCTGTACATGAAATACTTCAATCCTTCCAGATTCGGTATTTGGCCTATCAATGACTATTGATGTTTAGTTGATAATCGTTGGCGCTTAATTCGGCTTCGCGATTTCAGTACTTCGATGAACTGGACGATCTGTATCTCCCACACAGCAAAGTCGTCGATCGAACTTAAGAGCGTGGCTTGGTTGTGCAAGATTTCTTCTGATGGTTCATTGTTGTTCTCCATATTAACGAGTTGAAAAGTCTTGCCAGAGAGATATGTGAACTCACTGCTTCATTCAAAGTGTGGCCACTTTTGAGCGCTGCCGACGATTAAAAATGGTCTCCCATCAGAAAATATTTTTGTCGTTCCCTTCTAGCTCGGAAAATGTAATAGAATCACCTCCACCAGAGTTTTTCAATATCACGCTGATATATTTTAACGTGGAAAGCATGAAAAATAAATACACACGCAGAACGAGCCGATCGGGGTTCAACGGGAGCAAAAAATAAAAGTATTTTTGTGAGTATTCCAGACCGCGAGTGCATCTATGCTCAAATGGTGCATGCAGTGGGATCAATGGTCGAAGCCTAAAAAAAAAAAAATTCTCCGGCCATGGATCCACAAAGTTGATCGTTTTGTAATAAATACCTCGTTTTCGTATGTGTTTTGGATAGCCAAGACATTACTTGAGCGGAATGTTATTTTTTCAAAATGTTCCCTATGCTCGGAGGCTGGCATTGAACGTCGACGACCAAAAAAAATTGTCTTTAGAATATGGCTGATTTGGTAAAAACTGTATAGCCTCAAGTGTCACTTGAATAGGTTTGATGTTGCTCTGCGAAGAGCGCTATAATTCGTGACAGGCTGGACTTCATACATACTGGAACACGTGGCAATATATATTAAAAACTCTAAGATGCTCTTTATAATACGCCAGTTCAGTCTCCATGACCTAGACGCGGTTCTGTAGAGATCGCGAAAGTCAATGATTGGCGAGCCTGGCCAGCTTTCACCTCTATGAGTGCACACTTTTCTGGACAGCAGATGCCTACCCCTACAGGGATAGTTAAAGAAAAAAAACTTTTCGTTTATCCCCTGGCCAGGATGCACTATCTTGCAAGGTTTTTTTCTACAATAAGCCTCCACCCTACTATAAGCCTATGAGGATCCAAAAATCGAAATCCGAAGAAGGATCGGAACAGCAGTTTTCGCCATTCCAGTCTTCAACCTCCGAGGTGTCCTTGTGGAAGAGTCGGAAAACGGAAAATCAGTTAAGAAAAATGTCAAACCAAATTGAAGTGATCAATCTCGTCGATGATGAGATGGAGGTTGTCGTGAATATCGCCCATGACGACGAAGTGGAAGTTGGGGTAGACGAAGACGTTATTGATATCGGCGATGATGACGATGATGAGTTTAACCATGGGGCTAATTTGTCCAGACTTGCATGATCTCAAGTGTCGGCATCAAGGCTTGACGTTGCACTCCTTGTATATATTATCATTCAGAGATGAAAAACTAAAGCCCTGTACAATGGAAATGCATTTTTTCCCCGGATCACTGTCTTCGTCACATGCTGTCGTAAAATTTTATGGGTTTTCAAGTGTGGACCTATGGAATGATGAGGCTCAATTTGCACATGCGAAGCGATAGCGTATGACGGTCCCTGGCGCTCGACGTAAGAAAAAAAAGAGTCGTAAAATTTGAGACTTTCGGACGAGGTGGTTGAAACGTTGCCGTGTATAACAGCGTCTCGGACATGAGCCTCCGTCGAGATAGTTGAAAAAAAGAACATCTGGATAAATTCATGCACCTTTTCTTAGCCCTCTACGTGACTTCTTAAGAGACAACGTTACACACACACACACACACACACACACACACACACACGCACGCACGCACGCACGCCGACCTCCCCACGACCGTAGCGCCACCTTGGCTTCCCTACACGCACGCACGCACACACGCCGACCTCCCCACGACCGTAGCGCCACCTTGGCTTCCCTACACGCACGCACGTACACACGCCGACCTCCCCACGACCGTAGCGCCACCTTGGCTTCCCTACACGCACGCACGCACGCACACACGCCGACCTCCCCACGACCGTAGCGCCACCTTGGCTTCCCTACGCGCACGCACGCACGCACACACGCCGACCTCCCCACGACCGCAGCGCCACCTTGGCTTTTCTACACGCATGCACGCACGCACGCATGCACGCACGCACATACACACAAAACACTCATCGACCCCCCCCCCCCCCCAGTCGCTGCACGGCCCACATGACCCCACATAGGCCTCTCTGTGACGTCACACGCGCCCGGCGACCTCCCCACGACGGTGGCGCCACCTTGGCTTCACCACTTTTGACACACCACCTCCCCTTGGGTTAGAACCGGCCTAGTACATCTACTAATGGATGAATGCATGACGATGTACAGCGCCAGTTTTATATCGATGATCTTCTTTTCGTCAGACACTGGGGCCTGATACCCTTCAAATGATAAAACGAATTAGACGGTCGAAATATGAAAGCTTTCACTTTCTTGGACTCCCTTATAGAATGAGCTTTCTGACCGCGAATAAATAAGAAGGAAAATGGGTCAATCAGTTTTGGACAATTTTAACCACTTGTTCAAATTTAATCAAATTTCGAATATTAAAAAAGAGAGAATTAAAAAATAGAGCATAGCTCGCAATATAGCATGAGAATAATAAACAGAACAAAAGATTCAAATAGCATGAAATTTTATATTTTTAAAAAATATTTGTTTAGAGTATAAACAATTTCCGAGATATTGTGCTAATATTTTTTTACATGTTTTACATAGGGTATCACTAGACTACTACAGTGCATTTTACACTACATCACTAGACTAGACACTACAGTGCATTACAGACAGAAAACACAGCAGCAATGTATGAAAAGAAAACCTGTTCTCATGGGAAAGCTTTGTGTGAACATCAATACATCTTGAGGAGGCAATGTACGAGTTTCAATTCACATAACTTTTTACGTATGAAGGTGTGTCTAGGACAAAGAAACATTCTACAATTAATTGAATTTTTTAAAAAGTTTTATACAATCTATACGGAGAGAAGAGTATGACAATATTTGGCACACTCAGTATAGTAATTTTTGATATATTTCGTGAGTCTAAAATCATTACTATATTTTTTACGGAACTATTCCGAAATATTTCTCTCTGTGTGAAAAAAATTCGATTGTAAGGATAATCAAATTGCGTTCCTACCATGGCTCACTAAAGACGTGTATCGGGTCTTATCGAGTATTGCAGAGCGATCCTGATGCTTTTTTGATTTCGCATGTCTCTGAAGATCTGCGAGGTGACTTCTCAATGATGTTTCACAGATTTTGCAGTGAGCTTCGTTCGGGTTATTTGGGCTCTTATGCTTAGCCATGTCGATATGCTGCAGCCATCCTGTTATAGTTGCACAACAATAGTGTAGGACATCGAAAAAAGGTGTTGCATAGTAAAACAGAAAATTCGAGTGTGTATGGCAAATTTGTGAACAAACTAACCTTTGCCCCAATTAGTGGTTTCCCACTCCTTACGATACTTACGTTTGTCTTTTGCATACTTGCCCATATTTAATTTGGAGACCATATGAGCAACGAAACAAACGAAACACGATTCAAGAACAAAACACGATTCAAGAACGAAACACGATTCAAGAACGAAACGCGGAAAAACGGAATCAGTGCTGACACCTGAAATGTTAATATTCCTCTAACGTGCGTTCTGAAACGCTTTCTTAGTTTCTTCTTCCAACAGATGGCTCTGAATGTACGCTCTTCATGCGACGTAGGCCGATAATCCGACGTTTTGAAACGCACCGGATTATGGACGGGGATACATTCTAGGGGCTAGCCCACGGTCTTACATACAGGTCTGGAAACTCCGGCGTTTTTGCATGGTAGAAAGTGTCATCGTAAGTGAGGCAAAAATTCCTCATTTATCCACTAAAAGTGCTGGCAAGTAGAAGTATTCTTGTAGATATCGATATACAACAATGGAAAAATAACCTGCTGACAGCCAGCATATGTGTTCACAACGTTTCTAGAAATCTAAACTACCTGAAACGATCCGGTAGAACAGCATAGTGTGGACCAAGCCTTATCCTTCGCTATATTTTATTATATTCGAATGAGGATACGCCAGTTCGCCTATCAACAAAACAAAAAACGGCAAACATAATTTTTTATCACAAAACAAACTCGCCGAACTAACAAATCAATAACAACGGTGCCTTTTAAACATACATAATGCGTTTATTTCTTTTTTTAAATTCCTCTTCCATTATATTTATTTTGAGGTTCTTATTAACATTGTTAAAAAAGCAGAAATAAAAATGAAAGTTGTAAAATCAAATAAGGCATTCAATCGACTATATATAAACATCAATTGTAAGGGAAAAAAATTCGGGTATACAAATTTGTTCATACCCCATCTACTCAAATCGCGAAAGACCAAATAAAAATATTACCGAAGTTCGAACATACGAGAAATACACCGCCGTATAGTTAGCAGACAAAATTCATGAATCTTCATTTTTTTTCACCAATCATTTGGGAATGCTTTGGGCAAATTTAGGAAATAATTATTAAAGTTTAGGAATCAATCATTTATTCGCAATAAACAAATTAAATTTGACGTATAGTTAGCAGATGACATGCTCCAATGAAGGTTTATCGTACACCATTCGATTGCAAATAGTTTGGGCAAGACGGCTGTAACGATTTCCTGGTTTGGGAAATTAATTTTCATAATAAAAATCGATAATTACCTATCAACGATCTGCCTTATCGCGTAAGCGCACGCACCCGTCAGATCTACCTTACCTATATATATATTCACGGAAATAATGCGAACGAATAATTGGATCCCACATCTTTCTATGCCAACAATTTGGGAATGGTTTGGGACAGTTTAGGAAATAATTATTAAAGTTTAGGAACCAATCATTTATTCGTAACAAACAAATTGAATTTGACGTATAGTTAGCAGATGACATGCTCGAATGAAGGTTTATCGTACACAATTCGATTGCAAATAGTTTGGGCAAGACTGCTGTAACGATTTTCCGGTTTGGGAAATTAATCTTCATAATAAAAATCGATAATTACCTATCAACGTTCTGCCTTATCGCGTAAGCGCACGCACACGTCAGATTTACCTTACCTTTATATATATTCACGGAAATAATGCGAACAAATGATTGGATCCCACATCTTTCTATGCCAACAATTTGGGAATGGTTTGGGCAAGTTTAGGAAATAATTATTAAAGTTTAGGAATCAATCATTTATTCGCAATAAACAAATTAAATTTGACGTATAGTTAGCAGATGACATGCTCGAATGAAGGTTTATCGTACACCATTCGATTGCAAATAGTTTGGGCAAGACTGCTGTAGCGATTTTCTAGTTTGGGAAATTAATTTTCATAATAAAAATCGATAATTACCTATCGACGACTTGCCTTATCGCGTAAGCGCACGCAACCGTCAGATCTACCTTACCTATACACATTCACGGAAATAATGCGAACAAATGATTAGATCCCACATCTTTCTAGCCCAACAATTTGGAAATGCTTTGGGCGAGTTTAGGAAATAATTATAAAAGTTTGGGAATCAATAATTTATTCGTAATAAACAAATTAAATTTAACGTTTAGTTAGCAGATGACACGATCGAATGAAGGTTTATCGCATACCATTCGATAGTAAATAGTTTGGGCAAGACTGCTGCAACGATTTGCTAGTTTGGGAAATTAATTTTCATAATAAAAATAGATCATTACCTATCGACGATCTGCCTTATCGCGTAAACGCACGCATCCGGCAGATCTACCTTACCTGTGTATATATTCATGGAAATAATGCGACAAAATGATTGGATCTCACATCTTTCTATGTCACCATTTTGGAAATGGTTTGGGCAAGTTTAGGAAATAATTAATAACGTTTAGGAATCAATAATTTATTCGCAATAAACAAATTCAATTTAACGTATAATTAGCAGATGACATGATCGAACGAAGGTACATCATTCGATTGCAAAAAGTTTGGGCAAGACTGACGTAAAGATTTCCTAGTTTAGAAAGTTAATTTTCATGATTAAAATCGATAATTATCTTTCGACAATCTGCCTTATCGCGTAAACGGACGCACCCATCAGATCTACCTTACCTGTATATATATATATATATATATATATATATTCACGGAAGTAATGCGAAAAAAATAATTGTATCCCACATCTTTCTATGCCGACAATTTGGGAATGGTTTGGGCAACTTTCGAAAATAATTATTGAAGTTTAGGAATCAATCATTTATTCGCAATAAACAAATTAAATTTAATGGATAGTTAGCAGATGACATGATAGAAAGAAGGTTTTTCGTACACCATTCGATTGCAAATAGTTTGGGCAAGACTGCTGTAACGATTTTCTAGTTTGGAAAATTTATTTTCATAATTAATATCGATAATTACCTTTCGACGATCTGCCTTATCGCGTAAACGGACGCACCCGTCAGATCTACCTTACCTGTATATATAATCACGGAAATAATGCGAAAAAATTATTGGATCCCACATCTTTCTATGCCAACAATTTGGGAATGGTGTGGGCAACTTTAGGAAGTAATTATTAAAGTTTAGGGATCAATAATTTATTCGCAATAAACAAATTAAATTTAACGTATATTTAGCAGATGCCATGACGGAAAAGTTTTTCGTATACCATTCGATTGAAAATAGTATGGGCAAGACTGCTGTAACGATTTCCTAGTTTGGGAAATTAATTTTCATAATTAAAATCAATAATTACCTTTCGACGATCTGCCTTATCGCGTAAACGGACGCACCCGTCAGATCTACCTTACCTGTATATTGTGACGTGATTTTTTGAGCCACGTCACAAAAATGCTACCGATGATCAAGATATGCTCTCGATGCCCGGGTTGCGACCCATCCGTTAGTGTTAAGGGTTTTTTCTCTAGAATGTTTGTCTTGTTACGTTTGAGGTTTTGGGTTGTTTTCGTCTTGATTAGGTTGGCGTGCGGAACTCGGTCGAGCGGCGTGTGGCTCAACGTACTGAGCAATCCCGACCGAGGGATGCACCCAGTGAGGCCTCTCGGAGAATCGGTGCACGCCCGGCTGAAACGCCGGCGCCCCACCGTAGTGGTGCATCGTGCTGGAGAGCGGGCCGTTTAGGTTACGGGCGGAGGCTGGAGATCTCCGCGCCGCGCTTCTGGACAGAAGCTTTGCCCGCTTTCGCACGGTGGCCCGGGGATGCGATCTCCGAGAGCCTCCATGTTACCGACGAGAAAAGTTGCCGATTTGTTACCGTTCCGTTTTCGTGGTAACTCAGGCAGAAATTATAGATTCCGAAAGGAATATTCTATCAGAATATTCCAGCTCCCGAAATAATATTTCAGCTCTCGATATTATCCGAGATAAAGTTCTCGCTTGAACCGGCGATTTCGCATGGTCGGATGCCGCGAGCGTGTTGACATTTTTTCTCTTAACGCGATTTGTCTCGCTCTCGCATAATCCCTCGCACGCCGGCCTTGGTCGCGCGAGGTACAGAGTTGCTAACGAATCTTCGCGTGAGACGGTCGTCTCCCAAATCGCGATCGCTCCCGATTTTAGAGATATCGTGAGAGAGTTGTCGATCAGACGCCGCGATGGAGAGACGTGTCGTGTCTCTCTCGCGCTCTCGTTCTCGCGTTAGAGGTACGTCGTCGTGCTCTCTCGTTCCCGTTCGTGTACCGTTTCGCGTGCAGTTCGTGTTCGCGATGAAATTTCGTTTACGTGAAAAGTTCTCGGGTGGATAATCCACCGGCTCCCGCACTATAAAATAAAACCATTGTTTTATTTTATTAGTGACGCTTCCGGTGTCGCGAAAGCGACAGATCCCGTGATCGTTCACGCTACTCCCCAGTGAATTCCGACCCCTCTACCACAACCCACAGCCTGAGCGGCCGTGCTGTACCGCAACCGTTCTTTCCCGTGTAAGTGCATCCTGTTTAGTCCGGTTAAACGATTCCGGCGATTAAAAATCGAGGAGGTCTCCAGATTCCGAACCCGGTTAAGATTTCGGGGAAAACCAAAAATCCAGGAGGGCTCCAGCCTCCGCCTGGCGGGTCGGGTCTGATCACCCCGACCCCAATTTAGTCCGGTTGAGAAATCCGGTGATACAAAATTCTCTGGCGCCCCGGGTACTGCGGATGCACGCGCACGGGAGGAACGGCCGAAGGTGACGGTTTCTTGCACATAGTTCTCGTGTTTAAGTTCTCGTTTCGTGTAGAGAAAATATCGCCCGTCACAATATATATTTACGGAAATAATGCGAAAAAATGATTGGATCCCACATCTTTCTATGCCAACAATTTGGGAATGTCTTGGGCAACTTTACGAAATAATTATTAAAGTTTAGGACTCAATAGTTTATTCGCAATAAACAAATTCAATTTAACCTATAGTTAGCAGATGACATGACCGACCGAAAGTACACCATTCGATTGCAAATAGTTTGGGCAAGACTGACGTAACGATTTCCTGGTTTGGGAAATTAATTTTCATAATTAAAATCGATAATCTTTCAACGATCTGCCTTATCGTGTAAATGCACGCAACCGTCAGATTCACCTTACCTGTATATATATACACGGAAATAATGCGAAATAATAATTGGACCCCACATCTTTCTTTGCCTACAATTTAGGAATGGTTTAGGAACGTTTCGGAAATTATGAAAGTTTGGGAATCAATTTATTCCCTGCTGTAGCTTGGGCAAGACTGATCAAACGAATCCCAAGTTTGAAAAATAAATTTCTATAATCAAAATCGATAATTACCTTCCGACAATCCGCCTTATCACCGAAACGAACGCAACTATGCTATCTACCTTACCGAGATATATATTCACGGAAATAATGTGAAAAATTGGTTTGATCTTATATCTTTCTATATCAACAGTTTGAGCAAGTTCAGGGAATAATAATCAAAGTTTGGAAATCAACACTTTGTTTACAATTAGTAAATTCAATTGAGAGTATAGATTGAGACAGGCTTTCTTTTTTCCTTTTCTTTTAAGCCATGATCTGGCGCGGCCCGGGTCCGTGGCTGCCAGGGCTCTAATTAACAATATTATTTTAACGTCGAGCGCCAACTTGTCTTAAGAGAACAAGTAAACTCTTCAATTAATTGCTTATTGGGCGCGGCTAGCCAGGATAGACCATGGTTCCGGTTAAAGTGACCCTTTTGATAATAATAATTGCATTTGAACCCACAAAACCACACTTGGCCTTTGGAAGACTCCAGAGACAGAAGTAAGGGCAGTACTCACGGGAACAATTCAATCCTTTATTCCTTCCAACTCCAACGACATCCTCACTTTGTTATTCGCAGTTACAAATTTTCTTACTATTTATTTAATATTAATTTTAGGCTACGTTAGCGCGACTCCTTAGCGGTAGACCTTGCCCCGTCACTTTACAATCGTCTCGCTCGAGATCCGGGGCAGGAGTCCTTTTTCTCCTAGATCTGATGACCCGCTCAACCCGACACCTTTCGTCCCATTTTTTTTTTGGTCAGAGCGTCGAATCGGCGTGTACAACTCTAATTCTGTACCGCCTATTTGCGCTTAAGGAACCGGCTTACATGTGGACTTCGAGGCGGATTGAACTACATAATAATTTTGATGTCACACTCTCCTCCCTCTAGCCTTGAAGTCAGCAGCAAAAATTTCAACTAACAAATACATTTCCTATTTCGGATTATTAGTTTGGTTCAATAAATTTTGCGTACATTACCCGTCAACCCGTAGTTCCGCTCTGGAGAGCTTTTCTTGTTAATGAACCTGTTAAACAAATGACACAAATGGTTGAAACTCTTGTGGGTTTCGACGTCTTGTGGGTTCAAACGTATATACGTAATAATGAGAGTCGTATGTTAGGAGTTTCATCACGCCTGCGGATGATAAAAACGCTCACAATTATTTAACTTAAGGTACAATTAGTAGAGCGATATAATTATGTTTATAGGTTATTCCTTGACGGTTCTCCTTTTCAGCGCCATCACAACCAAATTCTCATCCGCAAGTGAATACATTTTTTCCATTCAGTTGTTATGGTGGAGAGGAAGACCACGTACTGGGTTGAAGTTTTCTTGTGGTTTTCAGAGTAGCGTTGTCGTTGTTGGTGTTGAATTCCTAGTCGCTCATTGTATGCTCCGTTAACGTCGTCATCTCGTCCTGGGCCATCTCGCTGTTGGCTGCTGATGGCCAGTTTCTCGCGGTTCCCAGGGCCGCGAATGTCGAGAGGTGATTATAGAAACCCTCGTTATGATAAGCCAGATCAAGAACGGGGTTGGCACCTGGTGCACGCGGATACTTTTCCGCCGTGGGTATGACGTCACTCATGCTCGGAGAATAGCGAGGATACTGCGCTTCGTACGCGTCGTACACCCGGTTGTCCATCGAGTCTATGCTATCGCCGCCGTCCATCATTTTCTCGTAGGCGAGGGGACGAGAGTTGAGCGTGCCCCTCGATTGCTTCGTCGTAATGGGATTCCTTTTGTAACTCAATTCCGTGAATCCCGACATTGGACCGCCCGATCTTAGGGAATGCAGAGGCCGAGCTTATTGAGTTTTGTCTCTCGAGCCTCTCCGATTTACGTTTCTTCGACCTCTTCGATTTGGTCTCTTCGAAATCGCGGCAGCCAAAAGAGCGAGAGCCGCTCCAACTGCTCCTAGAACGCCCACAACGACCATGTCCTTCCTCCACGACAACGGGTCGATGCGGATCCTCAGATCTATTTTGCAAGTGAAGGGACTCGGCTGACCGCGATAATCGATCCCGATAGTTTGATACGTGAAGATGGTCCACTGATCGACACGTTCCAATTGTTGTACCCACACTCCGGCTGAGTAAGCGGAACGGTCCTGCTGTTTCCTCAATAATTTCCTCAATTCCCCATACGTTTCGCCGACAGATCAAGTCAGACTTGAGTTGTTTTTGCGGCGACACTAGATCGATGTGAAGCCATGGATCCATTTGCCAGCCGAATGGTGAATGCACTGGTCATTCTTTGTAGTTCGGCGTGCGGATATGGTGCCCTCGTCGAACCATTCCAGCGTTTGAGCCGCTTTCCCGGAAAATAATTGAAGCGACCTTGCTGCTTCTTCCCGGATTTTCACCGCTCGTCGTGTTTGATCCATCGAGAAATCGTCTTTCCCGTTCAGCACCTCAACACCGGGGTATTCAGCGTGAATTCTCATTGTTGTTCGCTTCTTTATGGACTCCCCAGGACCGAGATCTTCCAATGTCTCCTTCGGCACGATGAGCGATTTTCCGATTGGACTCAGCATTACGCGAGAATCAGTTGGTTCGAAGGCTTCGCCGGGGTATTTTTAAATCAGTAAAGTAATATTTTCCAACAAACTTTTTATCTTTGTCGATCAATCCTACGATCATTGGCCCATACGTTTTGCTCACAATCGCTGGACCCAGGTAACGGTGACCTAACTTCGCTGAATAGCCTTCAGATTTTTTACTCAATTTTTTGTTCGGGTAATAAACTTCGGTACCTAACTTAATTTCAATTGATTTGAGTTTTTCGGAGTTGACCCTGGCAAGGCGCTTACTTGAATAATTTTCTAACCGTTTCTCTACTTGGTGGCCTAACTCGGTTATTCTGTCGATACGTTTGATCCAATCGGTGACTATTTCATCGTGCATTAGTGGGCCGTTATCGTTAGAGCACTGTGAGATATTCTTAATAATGGCCTCCCTGCCATGATTTAGGAAGAATGGAGATATTCTACTACCAGAGTGCGGTACTGTATTGTATGCCAATTGGATCTTTGACAGGTTTTCATCCCACTCTTGGTGTTTGTCATTGATGTAGGCAGCTATCATCGGTTTCAGTGTTCTGTTAACCCGCTCGACTGGGTTAGCTTGGGGATGTGCGAGTGGTGTCGTAATATGCGTAACGTTTCTCGCGGAAAGGAAACTTTTGACGTCCTTGTTAACATACTCAGTCCCATTATCTGTAATTATTGACTTCGGAGTTCCCCATCTATCGAACACCTGGTCCAGGCTTTTGACGACTAATTTACCCGTTTGATTCCTAACTGGGAATATTTCGACAAATTTTGTATACAGATCCTGGATTACTATTGCGTAGGAATTGCCCTTTTTTGAACGGGTAAAGGGCCTATCGTATCGACTGATAACTGGGCCCAGGGGCATTGGAGTGGTCGACTTGACAATTTTCCCTTCAGTGGCCGCTGATTATACTTGACCCTCCTGCAAATATCGCAATCTTCAACAAAAGATTTCACATCCTGTGACATACCAGACCAGTAGTAGTTTTGCCTTATGCGATCGTAAGTCTTATCCCGACCTAAATGTCCTGCTTCTGGAGATTCGTGATTTTCGATTATTATTTTAGTAACTTCATCGGGTTTTACTACTTTTTTCCAAGGCTTTTCGTCATCAATCAATGCTTTTGCGTAGTCCGGCCTATAGTAGAATAATTCGTCATTCTCTATTTTCCATTCTTCGAATCGATTGGGATTTTTGCGCACGAGTTCGTATTTTGTGTTGTACCAATCTGAGTCACAAATGGAATTTAACTGAATTCGACTTTGGATCGCTTCCTCCACTGTTTCTTCCCACCCTAGTGGGTCGATGTCTATATTATACATTCTAGAAAGTGCGTCAGGTGCTTCGTTCGTCGTTCCCCGCCTATGTTCGACAGTCAGATCATGTTGCAGTAAATAGATAGCCCACCTTGCGAGCCGGCCCACCGGGCTTTTCAGCGCATACAACCACCGCAACGCTTGGTGGTCCGTGATAACTGTAAATGCCATGCCCTCTAAATAGCAGCGCAGTTTTTCGACCGACCAAACAACTGCAAGGCACTCCTCCTCTGTTGTGGTGTAATATAACTCTGCACCTCTTAAGGGGCGGCTCAAAGCTTCTATTAGGTGTTCTCTGTCTGAGTTCGGATCTTTCTGAACCAAGATTGCTCCCAACTCGAAGTCGCTTGCATCTGTGTACAGGATGAATGGTTGTCCTAGCATTGGCGTGTATAGCCGCGGGGCTTTAGCTAACGTGGCTTTCACATTTTCGAACGCTTCTTGCTCGGTTTCTGTCCATTGCCATGGGACTTTTACACTTGTCAACCTATTTAAAGGGCCCTGCACTCGCGCAACGTTTTTTAAATGACGGTGATACCAGTTCACTAGACCATTGAACTGTCGTAGCTGTGTCCTGTCCTTTGGAACCGGAAAATCGAGGATTGGCTGCACCTTTTCAGGATTTGGTCTCATTCCCTTCTCATCTATAATGTAACCAAGGAATTTAACTTCTCTGCACGCGAAATTACTCTTTTCACGGTTGACAATTAATTTCGCCTCACGGAGCACCTCGAATAACAACGATAAGATAGAAAGATGCTCATCGAGATTTTGGCTTACGACTATCCAGTCGTCTAGATAGGCAAAAACTTGATCAATCCACTTATTAGGTAAACTCCTTTCCATAATCAGTTCGTTTATTCTGCGCTTTAGGGCATCCATGAGTCGCTGAAAAGTGGATGGTGCTCCCGTTAACCCGTAGGGCATTCTAAGCCACTCTAATAATCCTTTGCCCTCTACCACAAATGCGGTATATTTCTGACTACTCTGCTCCATCGGAATCTGATAAAAGGCTTCGCTCATATCTAATGTCGATATGATCTTAGCTTGATGGAGCTGGGATAGAATCGAGCCCATTTGTGGAAGTGGATACGCGGGTTTCTTTGTTTTCTTATTGAGTACCCGATAATCGATACAAAATCGGAGTCCTCCATTAGCCTTAGGGGCCACCACAGGCGAGCTTGCCCACTCACTGTTACTCCAGGTTATATATTTTCTTTCCAGTAAACGGTCCACTTCCTCATTAATAAATCTACGAACCGCTTCGCTGCGCCTGTATGGCTTTTGACGGTGAGGGACCGGATCGCTAAGTTCGATTTGATTCGTCACAACTGAGGTGTCCCTGTTCGACCTGGAAAATTCGTCGTCCAAGAATCTTTGCAATTTTTCCGATTGGTCTATCGATAGGGCCTTCAATTCGGATAGGGGTACAAGTCTTTGCGAACACGAGTATGATTCCTTGCTATCGGCCAGGTGCCATGTTCTGGTAAGGGGATCGGACCTTTACCTGGAAGGACAGTCAAAAGTCCATTCCCAATATCATGTCCCCCGATAAGCCTGGGAATATACTAAACCATTGAGGACCGTAGACCTCACCGATATCAATAATAAAGCATGTGCCACCCAAGCTTTTCGCAACTGATCTATCTCCCAACCGTACACCGTTTCTAGACGAGGAATCGGGTCGTAATTCAATTACCTGGAAATTTCTTACGCGTTCATAAGCTGAATCACTCAGGTACGATCTTTCGCTTCCACTATCAATTATTCCTTGAATTTTTTGACCAAAGATGGAAATTTCAATTGGTATTCTGGTGACGTGGGTTGGTTCTTTAGCTCCGTTGCCGGGACGATACGTGCGTCGTTGAGTCAGTCGATGTACGAGATTCGGGGAAATGAGAGTCGGTTTCCAGTTCCTCAGCGTTTGACTATCTAGCTCTGCTTGTTTAGTTTCGTTATCGTCATTGGGTACGTTTCCTGTAATGACGGTTAGGTTGCTAATCTGTCGTTCTAAAGCTGGAGTTTGTTCGTAGGTGTCTACTTCTATGTCCGACATTTCTGTTTCCTCCTCAGTCTCATCGATTAAGTCTAATTTAAGGGCAGAACTAGCCGAGTTACTGTCGGTACCGCTATCTGGTTCAAGGTGAGGCATAGTATGCTTACTAGTAGATGGTTTGCCTAACTCAGCCACTTGTGCCGTGCTACTCTGTGGTTTTTCGCCCGGTGGCGGGCCATTCGGGTTGGTTTTGAAATCCTTACCTTCCTCGCCCTTTGTAGCAGTAACCTGAGGCGGAATTACTGCGGGCTTTGGTCGTTTCCCGACCGATTTGGGCACTTTTCATTTACATGGCCTTTTTGGAAGCAGAGATGACATGCATCCTGCCGCGGAGCAATACAGGAGCGTGAGCTGTGTCCCCTCTCTCCGCAATTGAAACAGAAGTAATTGCTCCAGTCTCGTATTTGGGAACTGTTATTATCTGGACTCTCCTTTTTCCCGTACTTCGCGAGATTCTGTTCTAGCCGCTGCTTTACAAGTGTTTTAGGATTAATTGGTTTCTTTGGTTCTCTTTTTTCAAATCGAGTATTTTTATTTTGTAACACGTCTAATTTTGACGTTTTTCTATCCTCAATCGCGCTTTCCCTTTCTTCTTCCTCGTCAGTGGAAGGTGTTAACTCGTTTTCCAGAAAATTTAAATTCATACCTTTTGATTTGTTACGTGTGTCCTTCTGGGCTTCGGATGTTCTACGATACAGATAGCTTCTTTCATTCATGTAGTGGAGGAAGTCATCATAGTTTTCAATCCCCAGGTTTAAAACCTCACATGTTAAACGTGGATTGAACTTAACTAAGATTTGTCTTAGTTGTTCTCTGAAAGTGGGAGGGTACGACATTCTCTCAAAGATAAGTCGAGCTCGGCAAGTGAATTCCGTTAAGGTCTCATTTTTTTCAAGCTTTAAATCCCGAGCCTCGACAAAGAGATCCCCGTCGCTCTTGCGAACTCCCCATTGGAACCGAAAATCTTTTGTGAAATCTCTCCACGTTCGCCAACGTTCTTTATTTAGCAAGTACCATGCCTTGTATGGTCCCTCGAAAATTACGGACAAATATGGAACGAATCGATTTTGATCAATTCCACACGTAGTTAGCTTATCCTCCAAAATTAACAGAAATTGGTCAGGATCTTTTTCCGATTTCGGGAAGTTGATTTTCCATGTGTTGACGATTCTACCTATATTCATCCCGGGATTTATGTACAAATTGCTATCGTTTCTATCGAACTCACTTCTATTCCGACGGCGGGGGTCGCGATTGCTATTTCTATTTCGTTCGTATATTTCATCGTCACTCGAGGTGCTACCTTGCCTCGATAATGCTCCTCGCCTCGGAATATCTGGTCTTACCTTGCACCGTTCCCTATAACCTTGTCGACTATACTGACCAAAGTTTGGATTTATTTCGGTTCGAGCACTGCGTACATTTTCCGCTCCGCTATTATGTCGATTCGATTCGTGCCGCGCGTAGCTTGCACGGTCCTCTAGTTCACCATCGTGACCGGTTATTAACCTATACAAATCGTGTGGGATGTTTTTATCCTCGGTTATTATTCTACCGTCTGGTAGACGATGAGTTATCGTTAGATTACTTAATCGACCTGGTAGGTTATTTATTTGTGGTTCTAATGAATTGAATTGCGGATTTGTATTGTAATTTTTTTCGGATTGATGATATCGATTTCGATTAGAAGACGGGTTTCGCCGAGCCGTGTCATCGGTGTTTACGTTTCCTCCGACGAAATTGACCCTACGTACCTCTATTTCTACCGAGCCTTCTCTATGTAACGGATGTCCCCCCGTTTCGTTGCATTGGTGAATACGCCGTGTTACCCGATTTCTTGTCACATTCGATTGCGTGTTTTCATCCCCTCCCTGTTCCGTTAAAAGGTCATTAGGACCAACCTGGGGCCCGTGATGGACCCTTCTCAATAACCGCTCCATTTCAACATCAGTCGGTGTGGTCGAATTAAATAAGTGGATTTGACTCATCGGGTCTGCTTGTCCGCCCACCGCAACAGCATTGTTTGAAAATCGATAGCCTACGACTTCAGACGGCCTAATTGGTTGTGGTATGTGTATTATTTCCCGGTTGTCTTCTCGACGATGTGGGACAAACCCCTTCGAGGTATTTTTCTGCTCTCTGGGTTCCCCCGTTTGAGCCACTGTAAGGTGACACGAGCTTTTCTTTTTAGTACCCGAACCATTTGATAGTCCAGCTTCTATTTCATTGAAATCCGCATTTTCAATAGCAAAACCATCGCCATGCCCCGCCAGGACCCCCCCCCCCCCCCCCCCCCCCCCCCCTCTGACACCGAGTAAGCCCGTGGCGCGACAGTACTCTGCCTATGCTGAATATTTGCCATTGAGGGGTAATTTTCAGTACTTTCTAATAATTGTTTAACTGCCCCTTCGAGGGTTTCGACTCTGGCCAATCGCGTACTGATATTTCCTAAAATATTGGTTATCTGATCAATCTTTTCTTCAAGATTGTTCGATCTCGTACTTCCACCGACAGTGGATGTCGGCGTTCCTCGCATTCCCCGTCCCCTTCCTATAGGTGTCCCTGCTCGAACAGATGCGCCTGAGGCACCCGGAAGGAGCATCGATTGACTATTAGTACCAATGTTCGGATTTTGGGCGTCAACCGTCATTTCCGCCGCTCGCACATCCCTCTCATCAATTATGGGTTGCTCTGAATCCGATTCAAGTGTCTCTTTTTCTATTGGACAATCGGCCCCTTTTTTGGGCAGTGTTTTTGTAACGTTTAAAGACATAGTTGACCCACCAATACCAGACGAATTAGTCGTTTGTGATTTATTTTTACCAACGCTTCTGGTTGCCATTTTCTTTGGTGGCGAAAAAAACATAGAAGTCATAGTGGGGTATACCGTGCTAACTAGCTATAATCGTTCATTGCTCGATGTTTCGGATTCACCTTACATTGCTTTTTCTTTTTTTTTTTTTATTATTCTTATTATTATTCTTATTATTATTTTTCGTTAATAGCGTTAACTTCCGTGATTCAATATCTTCAAACTTGTGACCAAGATGTCCGGAGAAAAGTGTTTATTTTAATGGTATTAATTTTTAATTAGTAACCGGTCGGACACGCACCGGTTCAAAAATATGTGAAACGATACATCGAATAAGCCAGTTCATTAAATAGTTAAAGAGGTAAATAAATGAATATATAAATAGACAGATCAACAAATAATTACGCATAAAAATAAATAACTAAATATATAAATAAATAATTAGGTATATAAATAGATAAATAGATATAATCATTTATTGACGGACGATTTTGATTCGAGAGAAACAGAGATTATATCCCGATGTGGCGTGTTTAATTTTTATTCTCTTGGGAACCTTCGATCAATCACAAATATTGTGTGCGAGAGCGTACATTATAATGGATCTTGATCGAGCTTGTTTACATCAAGCCTTTTCAGCCGTGGCCGTGTCGATTAAACGCTGTAAACTTAACATACAACTCCTCGCTCACGATAATATCTGTTTCGTCCTCGATATTCTCGACGCCCTTATTATTTAATTTTACAATTTTTAATATAACAAGGCCTTTAACGGCCCCACGTTGGGCGCCAAATGAGACAGGCTTTCTTTTTTCCTTTTCTTTTAAGCCATCACCTGGCGCGGCCCGAGTCCGTGGCTGCCAGGGCTCTAATTAACAATATTATTTTAACGTCGAGCGCCAACTTGTTTTAAGAGAACAAGTAAACTCTTCAATCAATTGCTTATTGGGCGCGGCTAGCCAGGATAGACCATGGTTCCGGTTAAAGTGACCCTTTTGATAATAATAATTGCATTTGAACCCACAAAACCACACTCGGCCTTTGGAAGACTCCAGAGACAGAAGTAAGGGCAGTACTCACGGGAACAATTCAATCCTTTATTCCTTCCAACTCCAACGACATCCTCACTTTGTTATTCGCAGTTACAAATTTTCTTACTATTTATTTAATATTAATTTTAGGCTACGTTAGCGCGACTCCTTAGCGGTAGACCTTGCCCCGTCACTTTACAATCGTCTCGCTCGAGATCCGGGGCAGGAGTCCTTTTTCTCCTAGATCTGATGACCCGCTCAACCCGACACCTTTCGTCCCATTTTTTTTTGGTCAGAGCGTCGAATCGGCGTGTACAACTCTAATTCTGTACCGCCTATTTGCGCTTAAGGAACCGGCTTACATGTGGACTTCGAGGCGGATTGAACTACATAATAATTTTGCTGTCACAAGATATTAGGTGAAATGTTCGAAACAAGGTTTTCTTTTACACTATTCTATTGAAAATCGTTCTGGACATGACTGAAAGCGCAATTCTGTAGCTTGAGAAATAATTTTTCATATTTACAATCGATAAGTACCTTTTGACAATCTGCCTTATGGCGTAAACGTACGCAACTATGAGATCCACCTAACTTGTATATAAATTCACGGAAATAATGTGAAAAATTAATTGGATCTCACATCTTTCTATGCCAACAATTAGGGAATAGTTTGCGCAAATTATAGATGTTTATGCATACCAACGATTGGTGTAATAATTTGTTAAGTACATATTTCAACTTTATCATGTTACTCCATTCTCCAATTCTTATAGCGGTCGGTGCTTATAAAACGCTGATAACTTGTTGACAAGGAGCTACGTGGAAAATGGTTTATTATATTTCAGTCTTTATACAGTCTTACACTTCAGTTTTATAACCATTATATCTTGTGGCGATAACGATTAGACTTTCAGTCTTTAATTTCATGTATTAGCATTACTATCATAAGTTTTTTATACTTTTCTTACATATAATATATCTTTATAATATTAAACATTCAAATTAACGTCTCATGGATGTACGGTAGACATTATTCCAGCAACAATGAATCGATTTCAATTTTTTAAAAACCACTGTGAATTTTTCACTGTTTCAATATTTTGAATTTGTTTCAATTTCGCAAAAACTTGAGTAGAACACTTTTATTGTTATAATTGAAAATTATTGTTCGAAGTATCTTATACAGGTTGTCCCAGAAGGGTATGTAATTCTTGCAATGATAAATCGGAGATGATATATGCAATGATAATTCTGAGTCGATCGAGCCGAAAACCACCCACCATACGAGCGTACCCGCGGTAAGCCCGCGTTATCGGTCTGAGGCTACACAACTTACCGTGCGTGTGCTCGCGGTGGAGGGCTAGTCCCTCGCGACACCACTTCCCGCGTGCGTTGCTCACGGACGTGGCGCGCGTATGTGATTGGTCAATTTAAAATATTAGAAATGAATCAGTGATCCATTGGAGACCCATACACGCATATACCAATCGACTCAGATTACATCCCCGATCTACCATTGCAAGGATGACATACCCTTCTGGGACACCCTGTATAAGATACTTAGTACAGTAATTTTCAATTATAACAATATTATAAAATAACAGACTAAAAAAAATATGAAAATATTCGAAAAATTTATTTTCCTTTCAAATTAATTTGATTCGTGAATTATTTGTTTTGAATTTGAATTGAGCTTTTCCAAAAATAAGTTTTCTACTCAAGTTTTTCCGAAATGAAAGAAAATTCAAAACACTGAAACATCGATAAATTTACAGTGGTTTTAAAAAATAAAAGAATTGATCTGACACGGAAGAAAAAAACTTCTTTGAACATTTTCATAATTTTTCTCCATTCAACAATGAATTAGTAACCTTTTAACGTTGTTATTATTCGAAATTACTGGGCTCAGTATCTTACATGTAATTGATTTTTTCACGTTGATATAGCATTAGTACTACTTAAAATTTTCATGCTATTTATATTGCAGGACTAATTTCTGCAATACATCCTGGGTTAATGTATTTGTTTTTGTGTATATAATTATGTATATAATATAATTTATGTTTATCATGAATATTTTCATTGCAGTGTTTTTGTAATTTTAGTTTTCAGGCTTTTGTGGCCGTTGACGATATTATTTAAATGGAAGTTTACTATTTAATGTTTTTTTTATCATTTGATTTATTTTCAACTTTGAATAAAACCTACCGAATGCACTAATTGCGAAATTTTTGTAATGTAATTTCTGCATAGAAAGAAAAGCTTTGAGAATGAAAAAATTCAGTGAAAACATACGTCTGCTGTTTTTTGTTCAACTCTTTCCTTTCAATTGTTGAAGCAGACAAAAATTCTTCAAAAATGAAGAAAAAAAAATAACGACACACGTGTGCGTCTGTGAACAACTTTCATGTTGTTCATCAGCAGGTCGATTCTGGATGGGAAATTTAACCCATTAACGCCGAACAGAACACTTTTTTGGTTGATGTTGAAGTTCTTAATGCAATAAGAAAATTGAAGTGGATTTACAAGGCAGCCATGTACTTTACTGTTTTCGGGTGTGCTCTTTCGATTTTCGGCGTAAAAATCTCATTTTGATGGCTCCAAAACACAATATGGCGGATTTTATGAGAAAAAGTACCGAAAAATCGAATTTAAATTTGAATTCCCACTATGATCATTGGTGATCTGAATAGTTTAAATTGAAGGAAAATATATTTTTTCAAACTTCAAGTCACTTTAACTTTTCCCAAATCGCGGAAATAACCTGAAATTTTGTAGAACTCGGATTTTCTTGTATATTTTTTTGAAATTAATGTTTTCCCGAGCATCTTTTCGTTCAAATGTAATTTTATGTTGAATAGAACATTACTTTATACGTTTTAGTTAATTTTACGTTTTCGATTCAACATAGCAGTAAAAAAATGGGAAATATATCACTTTTTTCGCAATCATAAGTACCAGAATTTGTCGTCTTGTGAGTTCCAAAGGATTTTTCTTATTTTGGTAGCTTTTGAATCCAAATGTGGTAACAAATTTCAAAAATTCAAGATGACGGATGCAAATTTAAAAAATCGTAATTTCCAAATGCAGAAAATACTTTCGTTATCTGCATAACATTTGTAAGCGAAAGTACTCTTGACAAGTGTGATGCTGGATGTTGTTTTTTCAGAAAAAAACTCATGAAATCACGAAATCCTGTGGGTTACAATATTATCATGATACATTTTTTTCTCAAAAACAACACATCCAGCATCAAATTTCAGTTACTCTACCGAAATTTCCGTAAAAGAATCGAAATTCCTATAACTGGTATCGATAAATAGGTTTTTGAATTTTTTTTGTTTTAATTGAGCAGAAAAATAAAACGATCATTTTATACAGCAATATATATAGCAGCAATTGGTGCTATTATGGTACAGTCAGCGCATCCTTGTATGTTTGGTTGCATATGATCGCACTTCAACCAACGGTCTGATGGTTTCCGACAATACGCCACGGAGTGGCCCGGAAGATGTTGAATGACCCCTATCAATCTGTAATTAGAAAACAGTATACATGTTTTGAATTATCATAATTTATTGGATATATTCCTGTCTTCAAAAATCCGTGTGAACAATATCGATCAATCGATATATTTATTGTTATCGAATTGTTCGTTTTGTGATTGGCTGTTGAATGAGCCGAAGCGACGGCTGTCAAATGAGCAAAATGACAAGTCGTATGAATATGTCAAACTGTACTCTGCCATAACCAACGCATATAGTTGCCCATTTAAAAAAGTTTTGTTGGTATTTTTGTTATAAAAAGGAGTGTTAAATATATTGATTTTAAAATTGGAGAAACGCTGAAATTAGCACGACTGACCAAGAATAAAATGTAGAAAGTTTTGTTGATAGAAGTGGGTGAAGTTAAAATACAAACGTTGTTATGCCCGGAATGTTAATGAGAGGGCTGAGATTAATTTTCCTGAACGACTTAAAAATATTCAGTCTTCTAATCTATCTCGAAAGATTTTTGTCGGGTTAGCTATTAAAGCGCTAGGCGCACCTATCCAGTGGGTTAAAATAAAGGAATTGGGAGGATAAAATAAAGATAAAGAGTATCCTCCTGATGGATATGAGTAGTAGAATACATATATGTATTGCTATAATAAATCTGAGAAATTGACAATGACGATTACAATTTTGATACAATTTGGTTATTATCGCAGTTTTCTTCCGTAAATTAATTCGATTGATGACTCGATACAATTTAATACGATTACATAAAATACGGGCAGATCGGACTTACGGTTGATGAACTTGTAATTTGATACCGTGCTGACGCTAGACGTTCGGGTCTCCTCGAAGACAGTGCAATCGTATGGCACTCACGTACGCAAATTACACGTTGAATTTTTGGTAGTTTGGAGTTTGGTTGAACGAATAATTGTTTCTACGCACTACTAATGAGTTCTTATCGGCCTGCGGAGCGTAATGAGACGCTGCACCTCAGTGCCTCACTTTACCCTCGGGCAGTGATGCTTGATCGCGAAGAATCGAAGACGCGTACTCGGAACTAACTTGCAAGGGCACGGAAAAAGACTCAGAGGACAGAGTGCCTTGGCCTCTGTCGAGCTCCACTCAGTCCTAAGATTCGCGAGAGACTGCCTAATTTGGCTGTAACTCGATGGTGGGTTGCTTCTTGATTTTTAAGTAAGTCAGCGATTTTAATTATCGCTGAGCAACAATTTTCGAAATGGGTATAGGTCTGAACGATGGAGGCTTCTTCCGTGTCCTCGTTGAGAGTCATTCGCATCGCAAGTTGCAAGACTCAGCATTGTGAAGAAATCGAAGTTGAAATTGCCAGAATGAATGTTGGTTTTGCAATGGAGGTTTCGCATGCTGGAAAGAATGTGTCATTTCGCAACGTAGGGTTCAAACGAGTTCGCGTTGGAGTGAAAAAGGAAATAGTTTGGTATAAAATATATATAATTAAGACAAGAACTTAGAAAATGAGATACGGATATAACACCCCCCTTGTTAGATTGAAGCGCGGGGATGGAGTTCGCGAGATTCAAGTGGCTCGTCCCCGAGTCACAACCAGGGGTGAGTTGGTCTTCTATGTTACTAGCGTAACCGCTGGTTTCGGGCTTGTCGGCGAGTTCGTGGAAGTCGGTTGGTACACCACCATTGGTGGAATGCGCTGCTCCAGATTGTTACCCAGCGGTTGGAGGGGCTCCGTGCGACGAGATTTGAAGGACTTCCGGTAGCATCCCATGAGTATTGTCGGGACGCTGTTACGCAGGGCATAGACGACTAATCTGCTCTCCTGTTTCTTGGACAGCTCCTTGAGATGTTTTTCCGCAGCATCGAGGTGATATTGAGTGCAGTAGGCGGTCGGTAAACGTTGTCAATCGATGATGAGATTGAGTCTGACGGCGGTAAGGTGACATGTACCGAGAAGCCAGTGCAACCAGGGTCTAATTGGAGTATGCCGGTTCCTCGAAGGGTGATGGAGACAGTGGTTCCTTGACGGCATCGGATTTGTACGGTTTCCGGATTTCTTGCAACCTGTAGCCTCTGTCAGCGATACTAGTACTAAGCGCGACCAGGATTACCGTAGCGCTAAGGTACTTCTCCATCTTGCCCTCAGGTGAACCTGAAACAGATACTCGCTCGAGCGCTTTTTAGATGGCCAACTTGAACTTATTGGGATGTTTCAATTCGGGCTTGCCACGACTATTAGTGTACACTATGTTTCCTTTTTCTGTGATGTCAGTAATTTCGTAAGGCCCGTGGTAGTGAGGGCTAAGCTTTCCTTTACGAGGTTCTTGGATTACGTACACATCGTCGCCTACATTGAAGGAAACGGCGTGCGCTTCGCGGTCGTAATTGTGTTTGGAATGCCGTTTTGCTGAATAAAGATTTCTTGCCGCGACATGTCGAATTTCGTCGAGTCGAGTGATAAAGTCGGTCATGTATTCCGTGTATGTGTCGATTTTCTCTACAGACGGGAACGCAGAAATCGGCCGCGAATTCCTCCCGTACATGAGTTCATATGGGGTGAAATTTGTCCCCGTATGCACGGATGTATTATATGCGTGCATGGCGAAAGGTAGGAGTTCGTCCCAGTCGTCAAAACGATCGTGGAAGGCTCTTAGGTATTCCGCTAGAACAGCATGACTGCGTTCAAGCGACCCGTTTGACTGGGGACGGTACGCCGTGGTCGTTATCCTTTTTACCTTGAAGATTTCGGCTAGTTGTTCGAAAAGGTTGCTTGTGAATGCGGTACCACGATCAGTGAGGATGGTCTTCGGAGGGCCGTACAAGGCAATCCACTGTTTTGATAATGCTAAGGCCAATGTTTCTGCCTTGATGTTTGGTACTGGCACAGCTGCGCAGAATTTTGAAAAGTTATCCTGGGTGGTGAGGATATGTCGGTTTCCCCTGGGTGTAATATTAAGAGGGCCGACAGTGTCGAGAGCAATTTTTTCAAAGATTTCTGCGGGTGTGTCGGTGATTAGCATTGGTTCTCGCGTTTTTACTCGGACAAGTTTTTGTTTTTGGCAAGTCTTGCATTGTCGGATAAAGGTTTCCGTTTCTTCTTTCATTCCTTTCCACTGATATCGTTCCCGAAGACGTCGGTATGTTTTTACCATGCCCTTGTGTCCTCCAATGAGGCTTTCGTGCGCCTCCCGTATTATTTCATTCCGATGCTGAGGGGTCGGATCGGTTTGGACAAACCCATTGCAAATAGTGATTGTAACAGGCACCCCGTGGAAAGTGCATTCTAACATCTCCTTGAGGGTGTCATAAGGGAGATCCTCGAGGTCGTCTCCACGCTTGGACATTCGTAGAGATCGCAGTCGGTAACGCACTACGGCCGTGCGCAGATTTTGTAGGCATTCGGCAATATCGTGGAACCTGGATTTGTCGAAGTGATGCTGCTTATTGACAATGCTTAGAGTTTTGAATTTTCCTTTTGTTGTTACAACTATGCGTCCCTTGGAAAGACTGCATTTTTGGAGGTTCTGTACGTCGATCTTTCCAAGATCCGAAAGCAATTGACTAATATTATTCAAAGGCATGCCGTCAGCGTTGAGGAAGTGTGCTATATTGTCTTTGTCGTAGGTCAACGCCTCTCGACTCAGTTTAATAACACAATTTCCATCGGTGTCCGAATTGACGGGTTGTTGATCAGTGTCAGATTGCACCATGTCGGAATCGCTTGAGTCAGCATCGACGTCTGCAGCCGATGTACCATTTACATGTGCGGTATCTTGTGCTACCGTTTCGCACAGTGTCGAAGGCGGTTGCGTTGATTGGGGCAAAGTCAAAACTTGCGGGTCTGTCGTGATTTTCCTTGGTATGCAATCTCGCTGGTTCTTGGATGGTAATATCCCGATCGTTGCCGATGTCCCTGGAAACGGGCTAGATTTAGCCACAGGTTTACAGGATGGGATTGGTGTCGGGATGGTTGATTTCCGATTGATAGGAACAACGTGTGAAGTTTCCAGATGTGGTCTCGAGATCTCAGACTCTGATCTATCGGACTCTCGTTCCTTGAGGGCGTTGCTGAGGTCATGGATGCATTGATACCCTTTTTCTATTAAGGAACCCAGGTCTTCTGGAGATGATGGGTAATCCTCGACTATTGGTTCTTCGTCAGGTACCTCGCGTAACTGCATGGAATTATCAAAGCGTAAGATTGATTTTTGAAGCTCGAGGAATCCTAAGGATGGTTTGCCATGTTTCGTCAGGATGGCCTCCGGTGTCGGTTTCTCTGGAGTTAGAGTTCTGTCCGTGATGCTTTCGGCCTCACTTTCGCTGGAAGGTGGGGGAGCGACCTCGATAATGATGTTGGTATCGGGGGCTCTATGGTCGGTTCGGCCTCGGGCAAGAAAACATCGTCGCAAAAATTCTCAGCGTTCAAGGGGTCGACGGGCTTTTCTTGATTATCGATGATTCCTTCTTCGCTGGGTAGCATGCTGCGATGAGCAGTGCGAATCGGTGGTACGAGGTCTGTCGAAGATTCGTCACTCATGAGGTCAGAATCTGGCTCTTTGTAAGTCACGCGCTTTGCGAGCGGTCGAATTTCTTCTCGACGTTTCACTCTAGCGCCGATTGAGCCGATTTCTCGTTTGGATTCTGCTCCGGCTAAAGGTTTGGTTAGACCCTTGCTTGCAGGCGGACGATCACGGGAACGCTGCAGGATAGAGGTTGCCGGTGGGGGACCACTTTTCGTGCGCGATTTTACGCCTGATACGCCTGGTTTTTTTATCGGAAAAGCGGTGACGGTGGCGACAGGGTTACGCGACAGCGCGTCGGCATTCTGATTGAGTTTTCCCGGCTTATATTTTGCGATGAAGTGATATTCCCCAACCTTTACCCTCCAACGTGCACGTCGGTTGGATTGGTCGGTCATATTGTGTAACCAGGCAACAACTTGGTTGTCGGTAACAAGTGTGAAGGGGCGTCCGTATAGATAGGGCCGGAAGTATCCTATCGCCCAGGTGGCTGCTAAACACTCCTTATCGTTGCTGTGATAATTCTTTTCAGCTTCGTTCAGGGTTCGTGATGCGTATGCGATAGGTCGTTCTTTATCATCAATTATTTGGCTCAGTACTGCACCAAGGCCTGCATCGGAAGCATCCGTGGCGAGAATGAACGGTTGGTTAAAGTCCGGGTATTGTAAGACGGGCTTTCTACAGAGAGCATCACGAATTTCGTCGAAACTCTTCTGTTCTTTCTCGGTCCATACGAATTTTCTTTCTTTCCGCAATAAGTCGCTTAGTGGTCTGGCCTTGATAGCGAAGTCCTTGATGAAGCGCCGATAATAATTGGCAAATCCATGAAATTGTCGTACCTCTTTGGTATTCGTAGGAGCAGGATAATTTTTCACCGCTTCTACCTTCAAAGGGTCAGGTCGAACTCCATCTCGGGAAATAATATGCCCCAAGTAGGTCACGTCCGTTCGAAGGAACTGACATTTCTCCGTTTGTAGGGTTAGATTAACCTGCCGAAGACGCGTGAAAAGATTCCGCACTCTTCGGCCGTGCTCTTCCAAAGATGGGGAATAGATGATGATGTCATCGAGATAGACGAACAGCTCGATGCCGTTGAGTCCCGTAAGTGCCACGTTCATATGCCGTTGGAAAACAGGAGGACCGTTACGCAATCCGAAAGGGAGCACGGCAAACTCGTAGTGTCCTTCGGGAGTAGAGAATGCCGTTTTAGGCCGATCCTTCGGGTCTATTTCAATTTGATGGAACCCACTGGCCAGATCGAAAATGCTGAAATATTTGGCGCCACCCAGTTGGTCCAAAATATCAGTGATATTTGGTAGGGGATAAGCATCCGGTAAGGTTTTTTCATTCAATGCGCGATAATCGATGACAACGCGCCATTTTCGATTCCCGTTGGCATCCGGTTTTTTGAGAACAATCCACAACGGAGAATTGTATGGAGAGGCGCTGGGCTGAATTTTTCCTTCATTCAGGAGCTTCTCCATTTGTTTCTTAATTTCTTCTTTGTGAATTACCGGGTAACGATATTGACGAGTATTCACTGGCAACTCATCCGTGGTCGGTATCGTACATTTCATTAGCCTTGATCGGCCCAATTTATCGCCTGGTAAGTGGAAACGGTCAGGGAACGCGGCTACAAGTGAACGTACGTGTTCCGCTTCTTCATCGTTGAGATAGTCCACTTTGAGCAAATCCAGAATTCCAGTAACGCGATCTTTGCCAAGGATAGAATTTTCATCGGGTGAGTCCGAATCAGAAATTTCTTCGGGAGGTCCTCGATATTTAAATGGAATTAAGTATTGGGGTGGAATAGTGACCTCCACGTTTTGCTCGGTCGTGTTGATTGCCATTACGTAACAACTACCATTGAGGTTGGTCACGGCGGCTTCGCCCATGAAAACACCTTCATCAGCTGTTAGACGCGGAAGATATCCCTCTTGCAATGTTGTGTTCTTGAGTTTTATTTGTATCGGCTGTCGGGTGCGAGCGCGGATAGTAACGCGAGTAGCAAATTCGCTGAGATTCTCTGAGTCAGCAGAGTCGGGTAACATCGGGATCACGCGCTGTTCGGTGTTTACCGAAAAACTGCATACATTTGTATTTTTGTATTCGGACACAAACCTAATTGGTTTTGTAGGGCGACTAGCAATTATTAAGGCACGATGATGGTATGATATTTCAGCGAGTTCCTGCTCCAGATATTCCTCGCCTAATATGCCCACGCCTGGCGAGGGGAGGTTTGCTTTGAAAACGTAAAATTTGACTGGTTGATCGAATACGTTTACTATCGCTGTACCGATTGCCGTTAGCATTTCGTTATCGCAAATTCCGAGTACTCCGACTTGATCATCCTCATTGATCATAACGGTTCCGTGGAGGGCGTTAACTTCAATCATATTGATAACCGCACCGCTATCTGCCAAAAATCTCGCCTTATTATTCTTTAATTCGGGCGCCGGGACTTCCACGACAGCTTTTGGTTGTTTGGCGCTGTTTTGTAAGTTAACAGTTACGATTGGAAGTTCACAGCGGGAGTTTGGCGCGATTTTTGTTGAGCAGCCGTCGACGCGTCGTTCGGACGACTGGGAATCTCGTTTAAAGTCGGATCTCGTTTTAAATCAACGGTCCTTGCCGGGGGAGTGTTGTTTCTACGGCTAGAGGAATTTCGGGAAGATTCCGGCGTACGTCTGTCATTCGATGGACTTCTATTGTGCACGCGTTCGCGACTGTAAGTATCTCGGTTCCGCGAGCGGTACTCTCGTTTCAATATCCCTCTAGGAGGACTGTTACTTCTGTCTCGTGACGTGGGGTCATAATTGTGACGTGCGCGGGATTGGCAGGGACAGTTTCTGCAATCCTTGCACATCAATTCTTCAATATAGGTCGCGTACGCACGTCGATACGGTGAGAAATCTCGACTCTCGCGGGACAGCGATCTACCATTCTCGTCAGAGGAACTGTCCCGACGGTAGTAACTGCGCCGCGGTTCTATGTGATCTCTACGTGAACTTATTCGTTTTCGGGATCGTCGGATCCTCTTTTCGTCTTTGCACGCGAGTTCGTACGCGGATTGGAGGGTCGCGGGGTCACGGCTGTGCACATACGTTCTTATATTGTCAGGCAAGCCGTCAATGTAAACATCGAGAGCGCGATCCTCGAGTCTACTTTTTGCCGATCTTGCAACTTCGTTGCCATCGGTTTCTTCGACTTCGCTCACGGCTTTCCGAACATAGCGTTGAAGGCGTGAGCAGAAATCTGACACGTCTTCATCGCTTCTCATTCGTGCATCAAGAAGACGACTGCGATAATACTCGTAATCCTGATCAGGTGAAAACTTTTCTTTAAGGCTTTTCAAAATTTGATTGGCGGAAGTGAAAGCTTTTCCTTCAACATGTGTGCGGGCTCTACCTCGGAGTTTGGCCAAAATTCCATTTAGAAGTCTGGTTTCCGCTCCTTCAGGTAAGCCCTGTTGAAGTGCTTTTATTTCAGTTTCGTAATCCGAAAATTTCCAATTTCGACCGTCATATTTCGGAATTTTGTCTATAGCATCTTTAACGGTGAGGTAATCTAAGTAGGCAGAATTGTCGAGTATAGTCTGATTTTGCGTGGTAGTATCATTGTTAATTTCAGGCATGGTTAATGTTCAGGAATTTTTAGTTGGTCTAATTTTGATTTGACTCTTTTTTCATTTTATTAAATAAGCATAGAATATTAACCGTAGATAGTGATAGCTATCCCACCGCTGCCACCAATTTGTTATGCCCGGAATGTTAATGAGAGGGCTGAGATTAATTTTCCTGAACGACTTAAAAATATTCAGTCTTCTAATCTATCTCGAAAGATTTTTGTCGGGTTAGCTATTAAAGCGCTAGGCGCACCTATCCAGTGGGTTAAAATAAAGGAATTGGGAGGATAAAATAAAGGTAAAGAGTATCCTCCTGATGGATATGAGTAGTAGAATACATATATGTATTGCTATAATAAATCTGAGAAATTGACAATGACGATTACAATTTTGATACAATTTGGTTATTATCGCAGTTTTCTTCCGTAAATTAATTCGATTGATGACTCGATACAATTTAATACGATTACATAAAATACGGGCAGATCGGACTTACGGTTGATGAACTTGTAATTTGATACCGTGCTGACGCTAGACGTTCGGGTCTCCTCGAAGACAGTGCAATCGTATGGCACTCACGTACGCAAATTACACGTTGAATTTTTGGTAGTTTGGAGTTTGGTTGAACGAATAATTGTTTCTACGCACTACTAATGAGTTCTTATCGGCCTGCGGAGCGTAATGAGACGCTGCACCTCAGTGCCTCACTTTACCCTCGGGCAGTGATGCTTGATCGCGAAGAATCGAAGACGCGTACTCGGAACTAACTTGCAAGGGCACGGAAAAAGACTCAGAGGACAGAGTGCCTTGGCCTCTGTCGAGCTCCGCTCAGTCCTAAGATTCGCGAGAGACTGCCTAATTTGGCTGTAACTCGATGGTGGGTTGCTTCTTGATTTTTAAGTAAGTCAGCGATTTTAATTATCGCTGAGCAACAATTTTCGAAATGGGTATAGGACTGAACGATCGAGGCTTCTTCCGTGTCCTCGTTGAGAGTCATTCGCATCGCAAGTTGCAAGACTCAGCATTGTGAAGAAATCGAAGTTGAAATTGCCAGAATGAATGTTGGTTTTGCAATGGAGGTTTCGCATGCTGGAAAGAATGTGTCATTTCGCAACGTAGGGTTCAAACGAGTTCGCGTTGGAGTGAAAAAGGAAATAGTTTGGTATAAAATATATATAATTAAGACAAGAACTTAGAAAATGAGATACGGATATAACAACGTCAAAGAAATTCCACCGCGCGAGGAACGTATCAGTAAGAAAAGAAATTCGTATTAAATTTTTGTTCCACTCTGACTAAAAATGATCTTATCACTTCGTTTCAGATTTTTAATTATACTATGAGTACTGCAATGACATTTATAGTAAGTAAAAAGTTTTAAGTACATTAATTGAGTTGATTTTTATTGATGATTTACGAATGGAAAACAAGGTGGAGCGCGCGTCTGAGCTAGTAATACAAATATCTTTTATGTTCACAATAACTCACCGATCTTGTTTTCCTAAATCCAGTGAAAATGGTACATCGGCTAATCGGCATCGAAGATGCTGTGTTTTTCGCAAGTGGGTTCTCGTATCCAAGTCAATCATCATATGAAAATGGGGCCGAACAGTTTGTGTGACTAAACCGGGACAGTCTTTTTGGCGACATTTCACGTTAAAGTAATTTTTATGAAATTTAATTGCATCTTGCAAAGATCCGATGCCTTTGCTGTTAATAGTTGTACCATTCACATCCAAGTACGCAACGTCGGTTGGTAATGACGAGATGCAGTGCGGGTTATCGCACGTAAAATCAATCGTTGCACTTGGCTCGGTTGGCTTGTTATAGAGTCTTCAGCAATTAGTTTATGAGGTTTAATCGTCGGAGTGTTAAAGTCTTTTACAAGCGGATAAAACTCGTTAAGAAGAAGGATGCGCTCTCGGAGTACTTCCGCTGATGGACCGACATTAATGAGTTTGCAGATGAATTTCAAAGTGCGATTGCTCGACGATTGTAGAAATGTTAGGTATTTTGCATCGTAAATAGCACAATATGAATTGTACAATATGAACGATCGCATGGAATCCACAAGTTTGTTGAAGATCGACAGAAATGTTATTTATTTTCATGATTCCTGTTTTCGAGCCGTTTTTTTAGAAGAAAACCCTTTTTTCCTCGATTTTCGAGCCTCTCGTTGACGAATTTAATTTGCGGATATGGCTGGAAATAAAATCCTTCTTTGGAAGTTTTGTTTTTTATTTTTGGGTCCAATTTTTTTTACTCTCAGTAGGCATATCTTCCTCTATTGATTTAGAATAATTATGGTCGCTGATTAACGGCGAGCCCAAGAAAATAGGTTTTGCTAAATTGATGTCAGACGGTTCAGTATCCGTGTTGGAATCAACGCTTTCGCTCAAGATGTTCTGATCAATCTTTGTAATCAATACGTGGTCAACATTGTGATCTTCGAGATACGTTTCATTTGCGTTGGTGAATGAGGTTTTTTCGTTAATCAATCCTTTCCAGGCTTCGCCACTTGCTAAGTCGGAATCGTTTAGTGTTCGAGGTCTATCAATTAAGCGGCCAATTAATTCGGAATTAACATCGAAATCGCGTGGTTCAAATACGGTGTTTGCTGATCCACGTGCTGAATGCCGGCCAGGAGCGAGTTCCGAACGTGGCTCGATAAACGTAGATACTGGAGTTGATGTATTTTGTTTTGAAATAAATTTCGGCTTTTCCGAGAGAATGGCTCGAGAAGTCGGAGCGAATCGTGAATGAAATTTTCATGATGCTGAGATTTCTTGATATTTTGCTTCAAAATAAATGTTGGCTTTTCAGTCAGAATAGTTCGAGTAGTGGGAGTCGAAGCGTGAGCGAAGTTTTCTTGATGGTGGGTAGAATCGGAATTGCCATCGGTTTTGGAGGAAGACAATATCGACATTCTATGATTGTGATTGAAGTGTTTTAATTTTGTCGCGACCTCGTTGGTTCCCGAATGAAGATCGTCAATATGCTCTTTCAAAAATCGATTGGCAGAACATGGTAAATTAATTCCTTCGAAAATCCTATTCCTCATTTCCGCGAAATATCCCTCTTGCGAAGCTGTTGTTGCATGCGATTGTATACCAGGGAGCGCTGCAGCTGTCCATATAGGGAATTCTTTAATGATTCGTTCCAACGATTGAATAAAGTCTGGAAAATAAAAACTGTTTACAGCGTCGCCGCCCACAGTTGATTGATCAAGAGGTGTGCACGATCTAATTATGCTATTGATCCATTGATGCGTCGAAGTTAAATTTTTTTCTGATTTATCTTCGGGTAAATTTAAAGCGCTCGTAGCTTCCTTTTGATGTTCTATGTTGCTTATAGATGTCTCAAGCTTCTCGATGATTGTGCGGCGGTCAGCAATGGATTCTTCTAAGAGGCGCCTGGCTTCAAAAACGGAAACGGCTTTTTCTGATGCCATGCTTTGTTGATTCTGATCGAGATGGAGAGCAACGATACAAGTTAGACGGAAAATATTCTCGAACTCTCTGATCGTTTGGCAGTCAATCATCAACGCGACTGTACGAAGATAAAATCCCTTGACGATGGGATGACGCAAATTTTGAATGCATTTCCATCTGGCAACCGCGGCCATCTGCTCTTATCACCGTGTTAAACGGACGTGGCAGTTTGTGGCCTTCATTGATTGCCCAACTAAAAAGAACGTCTACGTATTCTTTCAGAGTCATACGATTGAATGCCTCGCACATCGCTAACAGCAGAGCACGACCCAGATCTGCCATAGCTTCGTCTGGAATTGTTGCTCCACACTCTCGAATCCATTCACGGAGCCAAAACGATATAAAAGAAGCATCGTGCTTCTCAGATAGCATTTGATAAACCGGTAAAGTTTTGCCTCCGAAATTAATCGTAACTGTGTAGAGAAAAATGTGACCGGTTTGGTGCCCTGGAAAAATTTCGAATTTTTTGACTACTTTGCCCGTAGCGTCAAGACATATTTTCGAAGAACCCTTTTTTATGCTACAGTATTCTTTTTCGATAAAAACTTGTTCCGGACTGCAGTAAAACACGACAAACTTCTTTGCACCGATTTCACGAATGCTGTGTGCATATCGAAAATTTTGCATCATGTTCTGGATGTTTGAAATCATATCCATCTTCTTTATCGATGTTATTCCGAGATCTTTGTTTTGTTCCACTTTGGCTTGTCTGAGTACGTTACTTTTGCTGGTCGATGGTGGTTCGATCTCACCAAATTCCATATTTTTCGAGAGAACATTTTGTCGATAACCCGCCACTCTTCGCCGTTTCAATTCTCTTGCTAGTGATTTGCGTTTTGGTCCATTCAATGGTCGTTTCACTTCTTCGTGGTAATCCATACGAGTGTCCCGTGTTTTAATCAGCAATTTCAGTTTACCGTCGACGGGTTTTTCGATTGCGGTACCAACCATAACATTTGAACATTTTTTACTTTTACATACACCTTTAAATTTCAAAAAATATCCAGATATAAGATCGATGCAGTTATCATTATCATCGGTTTCTTCTGAACGTATGTGGGACCATTTTCCGATAAACGCACAAGAAAATTTGTATTTATTCCAAAATGCTTTCGTGATAACGTTTGGCCAAATTCGCGATTTCAATTTTTTTTCTTTTGATTCGATGCAGCCTCAGGTTTTATTAACGCCCACTCGACAGATGACAGAGTCAAAGGGAAGACATCAGTTTCTGGATCTTCATTCTCGTCATCGCGGTACGACGACTCGGAAGATTCCGAATAATTGGATGACTGATCGACGAAATCCTCATCAAGGACGGCATAAGTTTTTAGGGGTGATTGAACAGCGATACCCGAGTTACGACGAGCTGCGTCAAGATGACCGTTTTTGTTCTCTCTCACGTGTGGGTACACCGAATGTGGTTTCCAACGGCCATCAAGTTCATTACTCATGTCTTTCCAATATTGTGAGTTGCTCGGTGGAAAATAATTTGTTTTGAAGTTGTGGATGTATTTTTGAATCAGTTGAACAGCTTCGGTATCAGAAACGCTGCGTGGTCTGCCCATCTAGAAACACAAAAAAAAATACAATCTGCTTTTGGAAGTTATGAAAAACTTTATTCATATTAACATCATTAGCGGTCAGATTTCACGGAAGGATTTCGATTTTTTTCACTCCAAATTTTAAGATCCTTGATTTTTACAGGTACTTATTAATTGGTTTAGGCATACAAAAGAGACTTCCGAAAATTGACGATAATTTTTTTAACCCTAACTTCGGCTGTGGTGGGAACCACTTTCACGATCTTCCTTCCACTAAAAATGACAGTACAAAAATGAGGCCGAAATCGTTGGCTCCGTGTGTTCTCAAGACTGATAAATTTCAGATTCAATTAGTGGCTTGAATTTCACAAAAAATGCCGAATTCTCAATTCGGATTGAGGAGACCGAGGTCATGCTTAGACAATTAGCTCTATTGTACCCTGGTGTATTGAACGAGTTCGACTATCCACTAGGCTTGCCTGTATTTAGATATAATTTGGTGTCCGCAAGGGAACTAACAGTTACATTTGTAAACTTAGAAAAAACGCTTTGAAGCTTTCGAGGACTACCACATCGAAGCGTGTTGAGCCCTGTTTTGTACACAATATATAGGACAAAATTAGAGTTAAATGTTGTTGACCGATGCAAAATTGCTCCATTTGCCGATGACGTTATTGTTGACAGGGAAAAACACAGTATACCCGCGGCTATTACGTTGATTGAAAGATCTGTTACTCGCTTCAATAGCTTCCTCGAAAACAGCGGACTTCAGATGGCACTGGAAAATGTAGCAACCCCGTTGTCTCTGAAGACGATTAGTTCAACTATTTTTTATTTGCTGTGTGTCTGAAGTATTTATTCGTTAGTAAAAGGAATTCATGAGTTCCCTCTAAATTCTTTAATTATTTATTTAGTACTAAACAGTATTATTCATGAATTGAATTTCAATTGAATCTTAGGTACATACTAAGATTCAACATTAGAAAATGTAATTGAATAAAAATAAATAAATGTGGCAACAATGTAAAAGAATTGCGGCGATTCCTCGATAAACTTGTATTACTTATATTAAATATTGGATCGAATTTTCTGCCAAAGTGCGTATGCTAGATAAAAACTTGATAACATTGTACCAATGTAATTTTATTTTTTCGTAACGTGTAACATGGGCGATTTCAAGAAAAAGTGATGGCGCAAGATTGTCATTTAAGAAAATACGTAAGTACAATTATAAACGTTTGAGTACAATGATAATTGGATAAAGAACAACGTCACCAGTAACTTTGGGGGAGACAAATATTACAAGTACCACTTGTTATTTTGAACAGAAGTAATGATGTCTTGAAACGTGAGGAAGATTTAAACTAAGAAATACTGCGATGTACCGAATTAAAATAATATTACCGATTACTGATTTCACTTTAATGTTCTCGTTGCCTTGATACTATATTGCAAAATAATAAAACGTACGCTTGCACAATGTCCGCTCATACGTTAATCTTCATTCGTATTTTTTACACTGTTGAAAATGCAGCTTTTGGATCTCTTTCAATTTTATATGCCAAAGTTGCATATCGCTGACGTTGGGTCTTTTTTTTCAAATTCCTTTTTCGAATTTCATCTCCATTTTTATCGATTGACAGAAAAAAATTTATTTCATTTTTATATATTTTGAACTCTGATTCTTTTGTATATTCAATCCAATCTAGCGAATGAGTTTAATGAGATAGTTGAGAAAAAGAAAAAAAAGAGTAAGGAGAATCGAAAAGGTCGGTAGGGAATGTGATGGTTACTCAATGTTTTGGTTATGAATAGAAATTAAGAAACTGTCGCAATTGCTGAAAGTTGATCTTGCCATTTTTTATTGTACATACTTTTATCAACATTTTTTCTTCGTCGATCGCATTAGTTAATGGTCACGTATTGGAACGTACTAAATGTGTAAGAAAAGAGAAATAGTTTACATCTGTACAAAGTTTAAGGTTTTCATTTATCAACAACGGAAAAAGACTACTGATTTAGAATTGTGCACGACTAATCGTATCATTTAAGACCTTAGGCCACTCTAGAAACCGAAAAATAGGCTTTTTGGGGATTTTTTTTCCAGAAAAACTACAAAATAAATCGAGATTACAAAAAAGGATGAGTAGATACATACATACATAGGGAGACGGCGCCAGTGACGTCACAGGCGTTGTGTAGTGGGTATGGTATCACACCTACTTGAAAAATAAATGAAGAAGAAATGTGAAATAAAGTCCTCACCCATAGAACTTATTTTATGCAGCGGTAGTAACAAAGAGGCGCGCTCTTCCAAAATGTCACTACATCCGGGTTTTGTTTTCATTTCCACAGGTAACACCGAGGTATGATATATGCAAAGTATGCGAGATATATGCAAAGTACTCAATAATGCGTGGATGCCGCCGCACGAATTTTTGTGTAAAAACCCCCGATCTTTCACGCTTATACTCCCTTTTAACTGGTTCATTTCGTTTCCATGCCTTCGCACTATTCTTATAGTATTACAATATAAGAACACTATAGTGTGGAACTATAGTGCACTCCTAAGATAGAGAAAAAATATGGGAAAAAGATTCCCGAATGCAAAGTACATCTACCACCGCAGGCTTCACACTACGAATCGAGCAGTCAGTTTTGCCGACATCACCTCTTGGAACTTCCGTTGTCAACTCACGTGAAAATGGCTGAGAAAATTCCACAATTTGAATAAAATCTGCGCGATCAAGCCGCACTTATAAATTCCGTGGAAGAGTATATAGTATGGGAGCAACAATGTGATCAGTGTATGGAGTCGTTGGAAACGAAAAGCCGAATTAATCGACCACGATTATCACTCGGAAATCCGAAATCGTTAGTAGCAGAAATCGCTCTCTTAGAAGGTTTGAAGAATATTCTACGCAGACGATTTTACATGCGGGTGCGAGAACAGTGGTCGTGGTTTGATCTGGCGAGAGATTGATACGGCGTTCGAAAATCGTGCCCTGACTGGCTGCGTCGTCAATAACAACCATATTGAACCTCGTCATATTCTCGAAGACGCATGTGATATGATGCTTTCACATGTGCAAGACATTACCAGCAAACAATTAAGTGTAAAAGTGAATACAGTTTTCAATGGTGAGTTTGAGGCAGGTGACAAACGCGCAAATAAAAGTATCAACACGAAAAACTTTGAACTTTTTACCACATCCAATTTACGTGAGTGGTATACACAACGAGTTGCTGAGCCGACTCTAGCATCCCTCGAAGATTTTCAAAAACGTGATAGCGGATGGACATTGTCGCGGATACTGAACTTAACTGTAAATATCAACAAATACAATCCAATGCGTGCCGGATGTCAAACTGTTTTGTCGCGGGAAATAATCCCGAAGAAAGCGGTGGTGAATGTAAAGTCAAAGGATAACGCATGTTTCGCGTGGGCAGTGGTCGCTGCTCTTTATCCAGTGGAAACAAACGTGCATCGAGAAACTTCATATCCACACTATTCAACTGCACTGCAGCTTCAGGGAATTGCTTTTCCAATGACTCTCAATCAAATAACGAAATTTGAATCGCAAAATAATGTTTAATGTATTTACAATGAAAAAGAAAGGCATCGTCCCAATTCGAATATGCGCCCAAAAACTGGTTAATCACTTCAATTTATTGTACGTGGAGGATTCGTCGGACCACAGCGTGGGACACTTTGTATGGATAAAACATTTATCCCGGCTCGGACAACGGCGGAAACGGACAAATGGCTAGCGTACGAAAACTTTCAACGAAAAGAGCGACTTCCATTTGCGATTTATGCGGATCTCGAGTGCGTTTTGGCAAATGTTGACAACAAAAATATACAGCAACAGCACGAAGTGTTTAACGTAGCGTATAACGTGCATTGCTCGTATGACCATTCGTTATCGGGATTCTACTCGCTGCGCGATGCCAATCGCATCCCATGGTTTGTTGAGAACCTCAAAAATTTAGCTTTGCGCATCAACGATATCCTATCGGATACTGTTCCCGTGGTACTTCCAACTCCGGATGAGCGGGCAAAATTTCGAAGCGCTGCTCAGTGCCATATATGTCAAAAACCATTTGCCGAAGACGACATACGAGTTCGTGATCATTGCCTTTTGACCGGACGTTATAGAGGTCCCGCCCATTCTAACTGCAATTTCAATTACCAGCGGTATTTTCTCATTCCCGTATTTTTTCATAATTTGTCCGGCTATGGTGCACAGCTCATCATCGAGGAACTAGCCACAGCATTTGAGGGGAAAACCACTATGCTACCCATAACCAAAGAGGAATACATTTCGTTTACAAAAACATTTCGAACGGCAGACAAGTCACATTCGATTCAATTACGCTTCGTCGATGCATACAAATTTCTCAATGTAAGTCTGGATGAAGTGGCCTCATTTTTGACAATGGACAAACTAAAAATTTTACGTTCGCAATTTCGTGACATAACGAGCGATAGTTTCATCCTATTAACTTGAAAGGGCATCTTCCCCAATTAATATATCGATAGTGTAAACAGATTGAAAGACTATCACCTACCACCACGAGACGCATTCTACAGTACTTTGACTGGTGACATTGTAAGTGAGAACGAATACGCTCACGCCAAGAATGTCTGGGAACGGTTTTCTATTCAAACGTTAGGTGAATATAATGACTTGTATTTGGAGACCGAAGTTTTGTTGCTGGCTGACGTTTTTGGGAACTTTCGCAATAGCTGTATGGAGAGTTACAGGCTCGACCTCGCTTATTACTATACTCTCCCCGGCTATACATGGGATGCAATGTTGAAACATACATGCGTTAATTTCGAATTGCTCACCGACATTGACGAGGTATTATTTGTTAAATGGGGTATACGCCGTGGCCTGAGTCGGTGCTGAAAACAGGTATGCGCGCGCCAATAACAAGTAGATGGAATCATTCGATCCATCATGGTCCTCATCATACTTGATGTATTTCGATGGGAATAATTAGTATGGATGGGCAATGTGTCAGCCATTGCCCTATGCTGATTTTCGATGGGTCGATGAGTTGTCGACATTCGATTTATTATCTATCGCGCTAGATTCACAGACCGGTTACATTTTTGACGTTGACTTAGAGTACCCGGAATGTCTACACGATGCACACACGGACTTACCGTTTTGTTCAACACATGGTAAACTACCTGGTGGACAATACGAAAAACTCCTTGCAACCGTGCACAACAAGGAACGGTATGTTATTTATTATCGCAATCTGCAGCAGTGTGTACGGCACGGTCTCAAAATCACAAAAATTCATAGAATACTCCAATTCTCCCAATCACCCTGGCTACGAACATATATCGAGCTGAACGCGCAGTTCCAAACACAAGCAAAGAATAATTTTGAAAAAAAATCTCTATAAATTGATGATCAATGCGGTGTTTGGGAAATCAATAGAAAATGTGCGCAGTCACGTAGACGTCAAGATTTTAACACGGTGGGAGGGCGGGTACGGTGCAGAGGCAATGATTGCAAAACCAAATTTTCATAGCCGGAGTGTTTTTTCAGAAAACCTTATTGCTGTCGAATTACGCAAACTCGAGGTGAAATTCAATAATATGTGGGTGTGCGCATACTCTACATATCGAAGACATGCTTATATGACTTTCATCATGAGTACATGGTGCCTCTGTATAAAGAAAAATGTACAGTATTGTACACCGATACGGATAGTCTAATATACAACATTGAATGTGAGGATGTGTATGACTACACGAAGGGTAATATCCATCGTTTCGATACGAGCGAGTACCGGGCGAGCAATGGGTATGACACACCGCTTGTCAACAAAAATGCTCCCGGACTTATGAAAGACGAAAATAATGGTCGGATAATGACGGAATTTGTCGGGCTTAGAGCAAAAATGTATGCAGCGCTAGTCGATGGTAAAGACGTTACGAAGAAAGTGAAACGCGATAAGAGTAACATCGGGTCGAGAAAGATTTCCTTCGAGGATTACACAAATGCTTATATGACCAGATCGAAATGACTGGTCAGCAAGCATGCATGCGATCGATGTTGCATGAAGTGTACACCACCAACGAGACAAAAATCACCTCACCACGACACCCTGCACACGTACCCGGTATCACAACGGTACATGAGCGCCCAGGCACAAGCTCCTCGAGAGACAGGAGAACACACTGCTTCGCGTCTATGTAAAAGTTCTCGGGGATGCCCCGAAAAGCCATAAGGGTATCGCACTTGCCCGTTGTGCGTATGAGTACACCGGTCGTTGATAAGTCACTAATTACGCGGCACACGAAAACCGTTTCGATCACGTCTATATGTACGGGATACATAATACTTTTTTAGAGAGAGAGAGAGAGAGAGAGAGAGAGAGAGAGAGAGAGAGAGAGAGAGAGAGAGAGGGAGAGAGAGAGAGAGAGAGAAAGAGAGAGAGAGAGAGAGAGAGAGAGAGAGAGGAGAGAGAGAGAGAGAGAGAGAGAGAGAGAGAGAGAGAGAGAGAGAGAAAGAGAGAGAGAGAGAAGGACGGGCTCTGTTTCAAAGATGATGACGAACTGCAGATCGTACGCGGTGCAAAGAAGAAGAAAAACATCACAGAAGCGCAATAAACCTTGGAATGAACGATCGAACGAGCGCAACGGACGAACGAACGATCGAGCGAACGGGCGCAACGGGTTACCGAACGAAAGATCGAGCGAACGAACGAGCGAACGCATCTAACGAACGAACGTGCGATCGCATTGAACGATCGAACGAACCAACGAACGCAAGGTTCTTTTCCATGTCAAACAGCAGGGAGTGCGCAAAGAAATTTTGTTTTTCGATATATGGTTTCTTTAACGAACATAGAGAGTTTTGTCGTGAAAATCAACACCACTACTTTGGACTGAGGTGTTCGTTCGTTCGTAACAAACGAAAGATCAAACGAGGGTAATGAACGATGAAACGAACGATCGAACGAGCGCAACGAACGAACGATCGAACGATCGAGTGAACGGAACGAACGAATGACCCAAAGAGAACACCGATTTTGATTTCGATTCCTTTAAGGTCGATTTTGATATTTTTTTTTACGATATTTTATTACGATAGCCGTTTTTTATTTCGTTTTTCATTTTTCAACTTTTCATTTCAACTTTTATTTTCGAAACGGATATAGCTTGAGAACATTCATTTGAATTTTCATTTCAATGACGATTTCGATTATTGAATTTTTATTTCGATGTCAATTTCTATATCTAGTTTTTTAATTCTATTTTGAATACGTTTCATAAAAATGAACGAAGGAACGCACCGAAGGATAGAACGATCGCAACGAACGAATAAACGAACGAGTAAATGAACACAAGCTTCTTTTGCATATGAAAATGCAGTGATTGAACGAAGGAATTAGACAACGAAAGATCGAACAAGCGTAATAAACGTTGGAACGAACGATCGAATGAGCGCTACGAACGAACGATCGAGCGAACGCAACGAACGCACGAGCGATTAAACGAACGATCGAGCGCACGAACGAACGATCGAACGGACGCGACGGGTTAACGAACGAAAGATCGAGCGAACGCATCGAACGAACGAACGTGTGAACGCATTGAACGATCGAACGAACCAACGAACACAAGGTTCTTTTACATATCAAACAGCGGTGATTACGCGAAGAATTTTATTTTCCATTGTTCGAGCACCGAGATAATGTATTCTCTGCGATGATGGTGAGGAAAGCAGTGACTGCGACTGTATGATGAGTCGGTTCTCCAGTGAAGCGATTAACATTCGACTCGTCAAGCGCGAATGAACGATCAAACGAGCGCAACGAACGAACGACCGATCGAGCGAACGGGCGCAACGGGTTAACGAACGAAAGATCGAGCGAACGTGTGAATGCATTGAACGATCGAACGAACCAACGAACACAAGGTTCTTTTACATATCAAACAGCAGAGATTACGCGAAGAATTTTATTTTCCATTGTTCGAGCACCGCGATAATTTATTCTCTGCGATGATGGTGAGGAAAGCAGTGACTGCGACTGTATGATGAGTCGGTTTTCCAGTGAAGCGATTAACATTCGACTCATCAAGCGCGAATGAACGATCAAACGAGCGCAACGAACGAACGAACGATCGAGCGAACGGGCGCAACGGGTTAACGAACGAAAGATCGAGCGAACGCCTCGAACGAATGAACGTGCGAACGCATTGAACGATCAAACGAACCAACGACCGCAAGGTTCTTTTTCATGTCAAATAGCAGGGATTGCGCAAAGAAATTTTGTTTTTCGATATATGGTTTTTTCAACAAACATAGAGAGTTTTGTCCCGAAAATCAACACCACTACTTTGGACTGAGGTGTTCGTTCGTTCGTAACAAACGAAAGATCAAACGAGGGTAATGGACGATGAAACGAGCGATCTAACGAGCGCAACGAACGAACGATCGAGTGAACGGAACGAACGATCGAACGGACGCAACGGGTTAACGAAAGATCGAGCGAACGCATCAAACGAACGAACGTGTGAACGCATTAAACGATCGAACGAACCAACGAACACAAGGTTCTTTTACATATCAAACAGCAGGGATTACGCGCAGAATTTTTTTTTCGATGCATGGTTTTTCAACGAACATGTGTATCCCTGACAATCGATACCACTACTTAGGACTGCGGTGTTCGTTGAACAACCATGCATCGAAAAAAAAAATTCTTTGCGTAATCCCTGCTGTTTGATATGTAAAAGAACCTTGTGTTCGTTGGTTCGTTCGATCGTTCAATGCGTTCACACGTTTGTTCGTTTGATGCGTTCGCTCGATCATTCGTTAACCCGTTGCGTCCGTTCGATCGTTCGTTCCGTTCACTCGATCGTTCGTTCGTTGCGCTCGTTAGATCGCTCGTTTCATCGTTTGATCTTTCGTTTGTTACGAACGAACGAACACCTCAGTCCAAGGTAGTGGTGTTGATTTTCGGGACAAAGCTCTCTATGTTCGTTGAAAAAACCATATATCGAAAAACAAAATTTCCTTGCGCAATCCCTGCTCTTTGACATGAAAAAGAACCTTGCGGTCGTTGGTTCGTTTGATCGTTCGCACGTTCATTCGTTCGATGCGTTCGCTCGATCTTTCGTTCGTTAACCCGTTGCGCCCGTTCGCTCGATCGTTCGTTCGTTGCGTTCGCTCGATCGTTCGTTCGTTCGTTGCGCTCGTTTGATCGTTCATTCGCGCTTGATGAGTCGAATGTTAATCGCTTCACTGGAGAACCGAATCATCATACAGTCGCAGTCACTGCTTTCCTCACCATCATCGCAGAGAATAAATTATCGCGGTGCTCGAACAATGGAAAATAAAATTCTTCGCGTAATCTCTGCTGTTGGATATGTAAAAGAACCTTGTGTTCGTTGGATCGTTCGATCGTTCAATGCGTTCACACGTTCGTTCGTTCGATGCGTTCGCTCGATCTTTCGTTCGTTAACCCGTCGCGTCCGTACGATCGTTCGTTCGTGCGCTCGATCGTTCGTTGCGTTCGCTCGATCGTTCGTTCGTAGCGCTCATTCGATCGTTCGTTCCAACGTTTATTACGCTTGTTCGATCTTTCGTTGTCTAATTCCTTCGTTCAATCACTGCATTATCATATGCAAAAGAAGCTTGTGTTCATTTACTCGTTCGTTTATTCGTTCGTTGCGATCGTTCTATCCTTCGGTGCGTTCGTTCGTTCATTTTTATGAAACGTATTCAAAATAGAATTAAAAAACTAGATATAGAAATTGACATCGAAATAAAAATTCAAAAATCGAAATCGTCATTGAAATGAAAATTCAAATGAATGTTCTCAAGCTATATCCGTTTCGAAAATAAAAGTTGAAATGAAAAGTTGAAAAATGAAAAACGAAATAAAAAACGGCTATCGTAATAAAATATCGTAAAAAAAAATATCAAAATCGACCTTAAACGAATCGAAATCAAAATCGGTGTTCTCTTTGGGTCATTCGTTCGTTCCGTTCACTCGACCGTTCGATCGTTCGATCGTTCGTTCGTTGCGCTCGTTCGATCGTTCGTTTCATCGTTCATTACCCTCGTTTGATCTTTCGTTTGTTACGAACGAACGAACACCTCAGTCCAAAGTAGTGGTGTTGATTTTCGGGACAAAACGCTCTATGTTCGTTAAAGAAACCATATATCGAAAAACAAAATTTCTTTGCGCACTCCCTGCTGTTTGACATGGAAAAGAACCTTGCGTTCGTTCGTTCGTTCGATCGTTCAATGCGATCGCACGTTCGTTCCTTAGATGCGTTCGCTCGTTCGTTCGCTCGATCTTTCGTTCGGTAACCCGTTGCGCCCGTTCGCTCGATCGTTCGTTCGTTCGTTGCGCTCGTTCGATCGTTCATTCCAAGGTTTATTGCGCTTCTGTGATGTTTTTCTTCTTCTTTGCACCGCGTACGATCTGCAGTTCGTCATCATCTTTGAAACAGAGCCCGTCCTTCTCTCTCTCTCTCTCTCTCTCTCTCTTTCTCTCTCTCTCTCTAAAAAAGTATTATGTATCCCGTACATATAGACGTGATCGAAACGGTTTTCGTGTGCCGCGTAATTAGTGACTTATCAACGACCGGTGTACTCATACGCACAACGGGCAAGTGCGATACCCTTATGGCTTTTCGGGGCATCCCCGAGAACTTTTACATAGACGCGAAGCAGTGTGTTCTCCTGTCTCTCGAGGAGCTTGTGCCTGGGCGCTCATGTACCGTTGTGATACCGGTACGTGTGCAGGGTGTCGTGGTGAGGTGATTTTTGTCTCGTTGGTGGTGTACACTTCATGCAACATCGATCGCATGCATGCTTGCTGACCAGTCATTTCGATCTGGTCATATAAGCATCTGTGTAATCCTCGAAGGAGATCTTTCTCGACCCGATGTTACTCTTATCACGCTTCACTTTCTTCGTAACGTCTTTACCATCGACTCGCGCTGCATACATTTTTGCTCTAAGCCCGACAAATTCCGTCATTATCCGACCATTATTTTCGTCTTTCATAAGTCCGGGAGCATTTTTGTTGACAAGCGGTATATCATACCCATTGCTCGCCCGGTACTCGCTCGTATCGAAACGATGGATATTACCCTTCGTGTAGTCATACACATCCTCACACTCAATGTTGTATATTAGACTATCCGTATCGGTGTACAATACTGTACATTTTTCTTTATACAGAGGCACCATGTACTCATGATGAAAGTCATATAAGCATGTCTTCGATATGTAGAGTATGCGCACATCCACATATTATTGAATTTCACCTCGAGTTTGCGTAATTCGACAGCAATAAGGTTTTCTGAAAAAACACTCCGGCTATGAAAATTTGGTTTTGCAATCATTGCCTCTGCACCGTACCTGCCCTCCCACCGTGTTAAAATCTTGACGTCTACGTGACTGCGCACATTTTCTATTGATTTCCCAAACACCGCATTGATCATCAATTTATAGAGATTTTTTTCAAAATTATTCTTTGCTTGTGTTTGGAACTGCGCGTTCAGCTTGATATATGTTCGTAGCCAGGGTGATTGGGAGAATTGAAGTATTCTATGAATTTTTGTGATTTTGAGACCGTGCCGTACACACTGCTGCAGATTGCGATAATAAATAACATACCGTTCCTTGTTGTGCACGGTTGCAAGGAGTTTTTCGTATTGTCCATCAGGTAGTTTACCATGTGTTGAACAAAACGGTAAGTCCGTGTGTGCATCGTGTAGAAATTCCGGGTACTCTAAGTCAACGTCAAAAATGTATGAAAATCAGCATAGGGCAATGGCTGACACATTGCCCATCCATACTAATTATTCACATCGAAATATATCAAGTATGATGAGGACCATGATGGATCGAATGATTCCATCTACTTGTTATTGGCGCGCGCATACCTGTTTTCAGCACCGACTCAGGCCACCGCGTATACCCCGTTCAACAAATAATACCTCGTCAATGTCGGTGAACAATTCGAAATTAACGCATGTATGTTTCAACATTGCATCCCATGTATAGCCGGGGAGAGTATAGTAATAAGCGGGGTCGAGCCTGTAACTCTCCATACAGCTATTGCGAAAGTTCTCAAAAACGTCAGCCAGCAACAAAACTTCGGTCTCCAAATACAAGTCATTATATTCACCTAACGGTTGAATAGAAAACCGTTCCCATACATTCTTGGCGTGAGCGTATTCGTTCTCACTTACAATGTCACCAGTCAAAGTACTGTAGAATGCGTCTCGTGGTGGTAGGTGATAGTCTTTCAATCTGTTTACACTATCGATATATTAATTGGGGAAGACGCCCTTTCAAGTTAATAGGATGAAACTATCGCTCGTTATGTCACGAAATTGCGAACGTAAAATTTTTAGTTTGTCCATTGTCAAAAATGAGGCCACTTCATCCAGACTTGCATTGAGAAATTTGTATGCATCGACGAAGCGTAATTGAATCGAATGTGACTTGTCTGCCCTTCGAAATGTTTTTGTAAAAGAAATGTATTCCTCTTTGGTTATGGGTAGCATAGTGGTTTTCCCCTCGAATGCTGTGGCTAGTTCCTCGATGATGAGCTGTGCACCATAGCCGGACAAATTATGAAAAAATACGGGAATGAAAAAATACCGCTGGTAATTGAAATTGCAGTTAGAATGGGCGGGACCTCCATAACGTCCGGTCAAAAGGCAATGATCACGAACTCGTATGTCGTCTTCGGCAAATGGTTTTTGACATATATGGCACTGAGCAGCGCTTCGAAATTTTGCCCGCTCATCCGGAGTTGGAAGTACCACGGGAACAGTATCCGATAGGATATCGTTGATGCGCAAAGCTAAATTTTTAAGGTTCTCAACAAACCAGGGGATGCGATTGGCATCGCGCAGCGAGTAGAATCCCGATAACGAATGGTCATACGAGCAATGCACGTTATACGCTACGCTAAACAGTGCAGCCAGATCGCGCGTAAAAGTTACCCCCTCTCTAGTCTCTTACGCGCCCATCACACAATCATAATAGCGCGTGTCCGTGAGCGAGCGACGCTCGGAGATTTTCGGCAAGAGCCGAGCGGGTTCGAAGTTTCCCGACCGCGCCTTCGGCAGCTACACCAACACATGGACGCTGAGCATGTTCATGTGCGGCCAAGCCGAAACTAAGGCTTCGAGGGAAAAAGCAATCTGAGCACGACTCGCGTGTGACGTCACTGGACGGCACGCTTTTAGATTTCAATGCTTGTTTAGCGCTTGATTCTGGGCGTTATTAATGTGTACAAAAAAATGTATCGCGCATTCTGATCGCTTATTTTTTTAGTTTATACGTTGATTTGAAAATAATAATGAATCTAAATTCCAACTTATTTATCTTCTAAAAAATCGTTTACGCTTTACTCACACCCGTCCTCACGCCAAATAAATTATAATTCATAAAAGTAAGCGGAAATATATTTATATTCGTGTTATATTAATTCTCATACTTTTATCTAGCGATAAAGCATTATCCCCAAAAACAAGCCAATCATCCATCCGGCCGTGAATCGTAAGTACCAGAAAGTGCACATATTCTACAAGCGATGAGATGGTCCCGTTGGTAGCGTCCCTGGCTTCCGTCCGCAAGGGCCCCACTGCAAATTTTTCTCCAAATTTTTCATAATTTCTCATATATTAGTCATATTTGAGATTTTCGGAGGAAAAATGATTTAAAACAGATTCAAGTACTGGTCTATTTCTCAAAGAACACATTTTTTTTACTGAAAATTCATGATTTCTCATTTTTTTTCCCCGGAAATTTATCGTTTTCCTATGACTTGCGGCTGCGGAGATATTCGGAGAAAAGTTAAAGATGAAAAGAAATGAGATTTTCGTAAAAAAAACATTATTATTATTATTATTATTATTATTATTATTATTATTATTATTATTTTCTGGAAATTTCCCTTTTTCCTATTACCTAGTGTGCCAGTGAACCAGAGGCTGCGGAGATATTCGGAGAAAATTTGAAGATGAAAAAAAATTAGATTTTCTTAAAAAAAACTTGTCATTATTTTTTTCCAGAACTTTTTCTTTTTCCTATTGAGTGAACGGCTGCGGAGATATTCGGAGAAAAGTTATAGATGAAAAAAAATGAGATTTTCGTAAAAAAAAACTTATTACATTTTTATCCCTCATAATTCTAAGAAATAATGAATTTCCGAAATTTTTGCAAACATTATTTTCCTTAAGGGGTAATACCACTGTAACGGCCTGCTACGACGCGTTTAGACAAATAATACTTAGGTAATTATTAACCATATATTGAAGTATATTGCAAAAAAAAATTATGGGAAAATATTACAAGATGGCGAAACTGCGGCAAATTCTTCCGAGGCATGTTGAACTTAAGGTGCTCTGCGGCACGCAGTATAACTTGTGCCAATTTTAATCTGGACAAAACAATTTTCTTTAAATTAAGTCTAGATGAGTGTAGCTAGTGAACCACGTAGGGGATTTTAGAAATATTGATTTTTGAGTAATTGCCGAGTATTCGACTAAAAATGTTCATTTTTTTTAAGACAGTTATTTGTTAATAAATATTGTTTAAATTAACTTATCGGAAATCCCCTACGTGGTTCAGTAGCTACACTCATGTAGACTTGATAAAACAAAATTATTTTTTTTTAGATTAAAATTCGCACAGTTATACTGCGTGCCGCAGGGGTTCGACATGCTTCGGAAGAATTGCTACAGTGTCGCCATTTTGTAATATTTTCGGATAAAAATTTATATCAATATACTTAAATGTATTCTCAATAAATACCGCAAGTATTATTTGTTTATCACATTTTCTTCCGCCAAAAAAAATATCAAAAAATAGGCTTCCTGTAAGGCCGTTACAGTGGTGTTACCCCTTAAAGTCTTCATTTAATTTCCGAAATTTTCCCGTGATCATAATTAAAACGATGCCATATTCGGAAAAATTCGAAAAAATTTGTAGAAATTCGGAGAAACTCGGATGTTTGCGTTAAAATAATTGTCCGCAAAACTCCGAATCCTTCATATTTGTTCAAATTCATAGAAAAATTCGGAAAAATTTTCCGAAAAAAATCGGAGTTTTTCAGAAAAAAATGCACTAGGGGCGCGGGGTCGTTCCCCGCGCTGAGTGCTTTTTTTAAAATTGTTATTACTATTAATTCTTATTTGATTAGTTATTTTCATTAGTTATCATTGTTATTTTAATTAGTTATCTTTTAGTGTCGAAAAATTTATCGCGCACTCTGACCGCTTATTTTATTAGTGTGTACGTTAATTTAAATATAATAATAAATCTAAATTACAACTTATTTATCTTCTAAAAAATTGTTTGCGCTTTACTCACACCCGTCCCTATGCCAAATAAATTGTAATTCATAAAAGTAAGTGGAAATATATTTATATTCGTATTATTATATTCATTCTCATATACTTTCATCAAGCGACAAAAGCATTATCATAATGCTTTTTCACTTGATGAAAGTATATGAGCGGAAATATATTAGGCATCGATAAGGGATGTGGATTGGAGAAAATGGTGGGAAATGTAAAAAGGGGAAATCCCTGTACATGGACGCTACAATTAGCGAAGCGTTCGCCGTAGCAGATACAATAAAAAATAATAATAATGATAACTAATAAAAATAACTAATCAAATAAGAATTAATAGTCATAATAATTTAAAAAAAAGCACAGAGCGCGCTGAACGATGCCGCGCCTCTACGGACCGAAGCCAGGAACGCTACCAATGGGACCATCTCCTTTAATTGGTCATTTAATTGGTTATCATAAACGATAACCAATTAAAATAATAATGATAACTAATAAAAATAACTAATCAAATAAGAATTAATAGTAATAATAATTAAAAAAAAAGCACTCAGCGCAGGGAACGATCGCGCGCCCCTAGTGCAGTTTTTTTCTGAAAAACTTCGATTTTTTCTGGAAAATTTTCCTGAATTTTTCTATGAATTGGAACAAATATTTTTACGCAAACATCCCAGTTTCTCCGAATTTCTCCGAATTTTTCCGAATATTTTATCATTTTAATTATGATCACGGTAAAATCTCGGAAATTAAATGAAGACTTTAAGGGGTAACACCACTGTAACAGCCTTACAGGAAGCGTATTTTTTGATATTTTTTTTGCGAAAGAAAATGTAATAAACAAATAATACTTGCGGTATTTATTGAGCATATATTTAAGTATATTGCTATAAATTTTTATTCGAAAATATTACACAATGGCGGCACTGCAGCAATTCTTCCGAAGCATGTCGAACCTCTGCGGCACGCAGTATAACGTGACAATTTTAATCTAAAAAAAAGAATTTCGTTTTATTAAGTCTACATGAGTGTAGCTACTGAACCACGTAGGGGATTTTCGATAAGTTAATTTAAACAATATTTATTAACAAATAACTGTCTTAAAAAAAATATTAAACATTTTTAGTCACATACTCGGCAATTACTCAAAAATCAATATTTCTAAAATCCGCTACGTGGTTCACTAGCTACACTCGTCTAGATTTAATTAAAAAAAAATTATTTTGTCCAGATTAAAATTGGCACAAGTTATACTGCTGCCGCAGAGCACCTCAAGTTCAACATGCCTCGGAAGAATTTGTCGCAATGTCGCCATTTTGTAATATTTTCTCATAAAATTTGTTTGCAATATACTTCAATATATGCTTAATAATTACCCCAAATATTATTTGTCTGAAACGCTTCGTGGCAGGCCGTTACAGTGGTGTTACCCCTTAAGGAAAATATTGTTAGCAAAAATATCGGAAATTCATTATTTCTCAGAATTATGAGGGATCAAAAAATGTAAAAAATTTTTTTTTGTACGAAAATCTCATTTTTTTCATTTAAAAATTTCTCCGATATCTCCGCAGCCGTTCAGTCAGGTAATAGGAAAAAGGGAAATTTCCGGAAAAAATTATAATAATAAGTTTTTTTTACGAAAATGTCATTTCTTTTCATCTTTAACTTTTCTCCGAATATCTCCGCAGCCTCAGATTATAGGAAAAAGAGAAATTTCCGGGGAAAAAAATAATAAATCATGAATTTTCAGTTAAAAAAATGTGTTTTTGGGAAATTTTTTTCTCCGGAAATCTCAAATATGACTAAAATATGAGAAATCATGAAAAATTTGGAGAAAAATTTGCACTAGGGGCCCCCGCGGACCGAAGTCAGGAACGCTACCAACGGGTCCATCTCACAGCTTGTAGAATATGTGCACTTTCTGGTACTTACGATTCGCGGCCGGATGGATGATTGGCTTGTTTTTGGGGATAATGCTTTATCGCTTGATGAAAGTATAAGAATTACTATAATACTACGAATATAAATATATTTCCGCTTACTTTTATGAATTATAAGGTATTGAGCATAAGGACGGGTGTGAGTAAAGCGTAAATGATTTTTTAGAAGATAAATAAGTTGTAATTTAGATTTACAGTAAAACCTCGATTATCCGAACCAATTCGGACCGAGACTAGTTCGGATAATCGAAACGTGGGTTTTTTGGAAGGAGATCATAAACAACACCTTTTTACATAGAAACAGTACATACATATATATTAAAATTTGACATACATATTAGCGTTGAAATATATATGTGTGTGTGTGTGTGTGTGTGTGTGTGTGTGTGCGCGTGTGTGTGTGTGTATTTTAAATACTTGAAAAAAGTCGAATGCCTTTTTCATATTAAAAAAAAAATCTACCATTTTTAATTGACGAACGGCTGTAACGCGTTTTTGAGCGGCTAAGTCTCGCAGCCGTTTGAGAAGGAGAAGTTGCGTTGGGTTGCTCATTGTTACTCACGGCGGTGGCAGTGAGCAACACTGTATTTTTCCCGCCAACGTTCGGATAAACTAAGTCATCGTTCGGATAATTGAGGGTTCAGATGATCGAGGTTCGGATAATCGAGGTTCTACTGTATTATTATATTTAAATTAAGGTATAAACTAAAAAAATAAGCGATCAGAGTGCGCGATACATTTTTTTGTATACATCAATAACGCAGAGAATCAAGCGCTAAATAAGCATTGATATCATCTAAAAGCCTCGCGCGTTCCGTCGGGTGACGTCACGCGCGAGTCGTGCTCAGATTGCTTTTTCCCTCGAAGCCTTCGTTTCGGCCTGGCCGCACATGAACGTGCGCAGCGTCCATGTGTTGGTGTAGCTGCCGAAGGCGCGGTCGGGAATCTTCGACCCCGCTCGGCTCTTGCCGAAGATGTCCGAACGTCGCTCGCTCACGGACACGCGCTACTATGATTGTGTGACGGGCGCGTAAGAGACTAGAGAGGGGGTAACTTTTACGCGCGATCTGGCTGCACTGACGCTAAACACTTCGTGCTGTTGCTGTATATTTTAGTTGTCAACATTTGCCAAAACGCACTCGAGATCCGCATAAATCACAAATGGAAGTCGCTCTTTTCGTTGAAAGTTTTCGTACGCTAGCCATTTGTCCGTTTCCGCCGTTGTCCGAGCCGGGATAAATGTTTTATCCATACAAAGTGTCCCACGCTGTGGTCCGACGAATCCTCCACGTACAATAAATTGAAGTGATTAACCAGTTTTTGGGCGCATATTCGAATTGGGACGATGCCTTTCTTTTTCATTGTAAATACATTAAACATTATTTTGCGATTCAAATTTCGTCATTTGATTGAGAGTCATTGGAAAAGCAATTCCCTGAAGCTGCAGTGCAGTTGAATAGTGTGGATATGAAGTTACTCGATGCACGTTTGTTTCCACTGGATAAAGAGCAGCGACCACTGCCCACGCGAAACATGCGTTATCCTTTGACTTTACATTCACCACCGCTTTCTTCAGGATTATTTCCCGCGACAAAACAGTTTGACATCCGGCACGCATCGGATTGTATTTGTTGATATTTAAAGTTAAGTTCAGTATCCGCGACAATGTCCATCCGCTATCACGTTTTTGAAAATCTTCGAGGGATGCTAGAGTCGGCTCAACAACTCGTTGTGTATACCACTCACGTAAATTGGATGTGGTAAAAAGTTCAAAGTTTTTCGTGTTGATACTTTTATTTGCGCGTTTGTCACCTGCCTCAAACTTACCATTGAAAACTGTATTCACTTTTACACTTAATTGTTTGCTGGTAATGTCTTGCACATGTGAAAGCATCATATCACATGCGTCTTCGAGAATATGACGAGGTTCAATATGGTTGTTATTGACGACGCAGCCAGTCAGGGCACGTTTTTCGAACGCCGTATCAATCTCTCGCCAGATCAAACCACGACCACTGTTCCCGCACCCGCATGTAAAATCGTCTGCGTAGAATATTCTTCAAACCTTCTAAGAGAGCGATTTCTGCTACCAACGATTGCGGATTTCCGAGTGATAATCATGGTCGATTAATTCGGCTTTTCGTTTCCAACGACTCCATACACTGATCACATTGTTGCTCCCATACTATATACTCTTCCACGGAATTTACAAGTGCGGCTTGATCGCGCAGATTTTATTCAAATTGTGGAATTTTCTCAGCCATTTTCACGTAAGTTGACAACGGAAGTTCCAAGAGGTGATGTCGGCAAAACTGACTGCTCGATTCGTAGTGTGAAGCCTGCGGTGGTAGATGTACTTTGCATTCGGGAATCTTTTTCCCATATTTTTTCTCTATCTTAGGACTGCACTATAGTTCCACACTATAGTGTTCTTATATTGTAATACTATAAGAATAGTGGGAAGGCATGGAAACAAAATGAACCAGTTAAAAGGGAGTATAAGCGTGAAAGATCGGGGGTTTTTACACAAAACATCGTGCGGCGGCATCCGCGCATTATTGAGTACTTTGCATATATCTCGCATATTTTGCATATATCATACCTCGGTGTTACCTGTGGAAATGAAAACAAAACCCGGATGTAGTGACATTTTGGAAGAGCGCGCCTCTTTGTTACTACAGCTGCATAAAATAAGTTCTATGGGTGAGGACTTTATTTCACATTTCTTCTTCATTTATTTTTCAAGTAGGTGTGATAGACGCCGACTTTCACATCTGCATGTGCACACACACACACACACACACACACACACACACACACACACACACACACACACACACACACACACACACACACACACACCCACACACACACACACACACACACACACACACACACACACACACACACACACACACACACACACACACACACACACCCACACACACACACACACACACAGTATGTATGAACGGACAAAATGTTGAATAAAAACTTCGATACATGTATTCACATAAATCATCGCTTTTTTTCTTTACCCGAAGCTCCCTATCCCCACGGTGTAAGACCTTCCTCCCCCATACGATCCGCGCGGCGGAGCCCCCCACCCGCTTGCTCTAGCGGTAAACAGGTCCTCGATATATGCAGAAGACTCCACCACTCCGTCTATTCGGAAAAGCAGCACGAAACCACCCCCACTTAATCACGAGCTCCCGAAAAAGGGCCCAATCCCCCCCCCCCCCCCACCATCCGACACCGCTGACTCCCCACACCACTATTTCCCCATACGTGCCACAGGGCAGGGTGTCAACTCTGCACCGTGCAAGTCGCCCCTGTGTCAACTCGCCCCGTTCAACTTGCCGTCTGTTCAACTTGCCCCGCGGGCAACTCGCCACCGACCCAAGTGGACACCGTAGCAGCCTGCCATTTCCCCGACGCTCGCGTATCCCCACTCTTCAAATTCGGGCCGGGCATTTTTTGCTACCGTTTGAACTCGCACGGTGTCTCAACTCGCCACGCGTAGTGTGCTCAACTTACATTTCCTAGCGGCTGTACTCTTTTTGAATCACCCATACCCGGGAACGAGAAATATACAAGCAAAATGTTTTCACATGTACCGACTACCCGCTCTGTCAGTTCTCTAGTTTATCGACTGATTTTGAATGGAAATTTCACGAGCGGCATTTTCTTATAGCTTTATTCTTTAATAATGCCACGAACATATATGTAGTCTCCTAAAATTTTAATTCTTCCATAAATCGCGGAAAAAAAGCGTCATTTTTGAGTACTTGAGAATAACGATAAGCAATACTAAGAGAACTGAAAACTCATATAATAATCGTGTGAAAGAAAAACTGGTGGCCTCGTACAGTTGGACAGATTTTCGTTGCCGTTGAAGAGGATGTTTAATTTTGTTCTGAATTTCATTTCTTGTGGCTCTTGATTTATTCTTAAAAATCATTGTGCACAGTCTACATTTTATAATCAACTTTTTAATCATCAAAAATATCGATGAAAAAATCACATGCATTTACAAGAAATTAATATCATGAAAAGATTCCTTCCATTACAGATTGAAACGTCCACATTGTTATTAACCATGTTGTTCATATACTTAATTACAAAGAACAGTGCATGTCGGATATATTTATTATTCATTAATGTGTAACATATCGTCTACTATGTATGAAAAAATTGAATCATCGTATAACATGAATACGCTGTGTTGAAAAGCGCAGAATCATTAGGGGGGGGGGGGGGGGGGGGGGGTAAGGATAATTTGCTATAAAAAAGCATATTTTCGATATTTTTTTGTTGACGACACTGTTTATATATATTTATTTATATAATTAGTATGAAATAAAAGGACATTTGAAGAGTATTCTGTCAAATTTTCGTTAATAATTGTGCAGAAATGAGCCAGTGACAGCAAATCTTCTCAGACGTTAAGAGTTTTTTTACTTTTATTTTTTTTTGTTTTCAATTTTTAGTCACACCTAGACTATAAAATAGCGAATTGAAATTATGAAAACAAAAACTCGACAGCGTTACCTCAAGAAACTTATTAACTAACACAATCTTCTTGGATTTTTTTTCTCGGATGATCCAATGATGAGTTATGCAGTTCACTGCAATTTTTTGGAGGTGTCTGCAAAGATGTGCTGTTAATGGCTCATTTCCGCATAATTGTTAATGACAATATTACAGAATATTCTTCAAATGTCCTTTTATTATATGCTTCTTACACAAATAAATATATATCAACTGTGTCGTAAAAAAAAATTATCGTAAATATGCTTTTTTATGCTTTTTTTCGTAGCGAAATAACCTTACCCCCCCCCCCCCCCCCCGCCCCCTTAACACGTCGGGCCACCCTGGCCACTCGAAAAATGGGTATTATTTTTGAAAAGTCATAAACTCAACAGTATAAAACAATATATGTTAATTTTTTAACCTAAGCTAAGAAACAGCTTTGAAAACGCCTCAAATAAATTTTATTTTGAAGTATTATAAGACGAATATTATTAAAAGATGAATTTTCGTTCCAGGCAAACAACGATAAAGCATCATCGTTGACAGAATCATGAAAAAAAAAGTTTTTTTTTCATGTTGCCAAGTACCGAAGTAACTTGGCTCGGATCAGTACAGTAAATACTGGTGCGAAAGAACGGATTTATAAATAAAAGGATCATTGTCGAATTTTTGTCAATACTTGTGGTTTTATTTATTTAACTCTTTAAAATAATGCGCAGCCGTTTCAGATTTTTTTTATGCTACGATTCACATCCTACATATAGGATAAAATAAATATATAGAACTAAATAAAATTATAGAACATCTTGCAAAAGATTAAGGTTTAAAAAAAATGTTCCTTGTTTTATTTTTTTTTACTATTATCCACTTGGGGTACAATAACGAATTTGTTTTCATATAATCTTTGGGCATCTTATTAGATTATATAATTTTTTCAAAATGATCGGTTTGGTACTCCAGAGTGAAAAAAAAGAAGCACACTTTATTGATATATTTTCGTTATATATCTATATAACTAAAATATATCAATAAAGTGTGTTTCTTTTTTGTTCACTGTGGCGTACCAAACCGATCATTGAGTCACATATCAGACTTTATTGATATATTTAATTATATATCTATATAACTAAAATATATCAAGAAAGTGTGTTTCTTTTTTTTCACTGTGGTGTACGAAACTGATCATTTTGAAAAAATTATATAATTGTGCCCAAAGATTATATGAAAACGAATTCGTTATTCTACCTCAAGTGGGGAAAAATTTCGTTATTGTACCCCAAGTGGATAATAGTAAAAAAAAATAAAACAAGGAACATTTTTTTTAAACCTTAATCTTTCGCAAGATGTTCTATAATTTTATTTAGTTCTATATATTTATTTTATCCTATATGTAGGATGTGAATCGTAGCATAAAAAAAATCTGAAACGGCTGCGCATTATTTTAAAGAGTTAAATAAATAAAACCACAAGTATTGACAAAAATTCGACAATGATCCTTTTATTTATAAATCCGTTCTTTCGCACCAGTATTTACTGTACTGATCCGAGCCAAGTTACTTCGGTACTTGGCAACATGAAAAAAAACTTTTTTTTTCATGATTCTGTCAACGATGATGCTTTATCGTTGTTTGCCTGGAACGGAAATTCATCTTTTAATAATATTCGTCTTATAATACTTCAAAATAAAATTTATTTAAGGCGTTTTCAAAGCTGTTTCTTAGCTTAGGTTAAAAAATTAACATATATTGTTTTATACTGTTGAGTTTATGACTTTTCAAAAATAATACCCATTTTTCGAGTGGCCAGGGTGGCCCGACGTGTTAAGGGGGCGGGGGGGTAAGGTTATTTCGCTACGAAAAAAAGCATAAAAAAGCATATTTACGATAATTTTTTTTTACGACACAGTTGTGTAAGAAGCATATAATAAAAGGACATTTGAAGAATATTCTGTAATATTGTCATTAACAATTATGCGGAAATGAGCCATTAACAGCACATCTTTGCAGACACCTCCAAAAAATTGCAGTGAACTGCATAACTCATCATTGGATCATCCGAGAAAAAAAATCCAAGAAGATTGTGTTAGTTAATAAGTTTCTTGAGGTAACGCTGTCGAGTTTTTGTTTTCATAATTTCAATTCGCTATTTTATAGTCTAGGTGTGACTAAAAATTGAAAACAAAAAAAAATAAAAGTAAAAAAACTCTTAACGTCTGAGAAGATTTGCTGTCACTGGCTCATTTCTGCACAATTATTAACGAAAATTTGACAGAATACTCTTCAAATGTCCTTTTATTTCATACTAATTATATAAATAAATATATATAAACAGTGTCGTCAACAAAAAAATATGCTTTTTTATAGCAAATTATCCTTACCCTACCCCCCCCCCCCCCCCCTAATGATTCTGCGCTTTTCAACACAGCGTATTCATGTTATACGATGATTCAATTTTTTCATACATAGTAGACGATATGTTACACATTAATGAATAATAAATATATCCGACATGCACTGTTCTTTGGCATTAAGTATATGAACAACATGGTTAATAACAATGTGGACGTTTCAATCTGTAATGAAAGGAATCTTTTCATGATATTAATTTCTTGTAAATGCATGTGATTTTTTCATCGATATTTTTGATGATTAAAAAGTTGATTATAAAATGTAGACTGTGCACAATGATTTTTAAGAATAAATCAAGAGCCACAAGAAATGAAATTCAGAACAAAATTAAACATCCTCTTCAACGGCAACGAAAATCTGTCCAACTGTACGAGGCCACCAGTTTTTCTCTCACACGATTATTATATGAGTTTTCAGTTCTCTTAGTATTGCTTATCGTTATTCTCAAGTACTCAAAAATGACGCTTTTTTTCCGCGATTTATGGAAGAATTAAAATTTTAGGAGACTACATATATGTTCGTGGCATTATTAAAGAATAAAGCTATAAGAAAATGCCGCTCGTGAAATTTCCATTCAAAATCAGTCGATAAACTAGAGAACTGACAGAGCGGGTAGTCGGTACATGTGAAAACATTTTGCTTGTATATTTCTCGTTCCCGGGTATGGGTGATTCAAAAAGAGTACAGCCGCTAGGAAATGTAAGTTGAGCACACTACGCGTGGCGAGTTGAGACACCGTGCGAGTTCAAACGGTAGCAAAAAATGCCCGGCCCGAATCTGAAGAGTGGGGATACGCGAGCGTCGGGGAAATGGCAGGCTGCTACGGTGTCCACTTGGGTCGGTGGCGAGTTGCCCGCGGGGCAAGTTGAACAGACGGCAAGTTGAACGGGGCGAGTTGACACAGGGGCGACTTGCACGGTGCAGAGTTGACACCCTGCCTGCCACAGCGACGCAACCGCGACCGCCAGACACCCCCACCACGCGCCACCGCGGGATACCCACTACACAACACCTGTGACGACACTGGCGCCGTCTCTCTATGTATGTATGTATCTACTAGGATGTCTATCATACTGTCAGTGACTGTATACAATAATTTATTTGAAGCGATTGATTTCAAAATAGTGGCTGTGCAGCGTTTATCCCAAAACTGCATTTTTTAAGTTGGCCGGGAACACTCAGACAATTTTTAGTCGATTCACTTGAAATGTTAAATATATCTTGATAAATACATTGTTTATCGCAGGACGTAGGATTTTTTTTATTTTGCATAGTTCATCTGTTATTAACAATTATCTGACGGTTTTTAGTCACATTTTTGGAAAGTGAAAAATTTGCCTGAAAAATCGCCAGATGATTGTTAATAACAAAAAAAACTATATAATATAAAAAAAATCTTACGTACTTCCATAGACAATGTATTTTTCAAGATATATTCAACATTTCAAGTAAATCGGTTGAAAATTGTCTGAGTTATGTTTCCGGCCAACTAAAAAAATACAGTTTTGAGATAAACGCTGCACAGCCGCCATTTTGAAATTAATCGCTTCAAAAAAATTATTGTATACAGTCACCGATATGTATGATCAACACCCTTTTTTATAATCTTGATTGATTTTGTAGTTTTTGTGAAAAAAAATCCCCAAAAAGCCTATTTTTTTCGCCCTCTAGAGTGTCCTAACCCCTTGGTAGTCCTATCGCCAGGCTTCAATCCATAGGATTTTCATTTCTTTTTTTTTTGAGCTCCACTAAATATCTTAATAATCGTCTTTGTAAAACTTTAGGGTCGATTGCAGAGAAAAAAAATATTAAAATTGCGTATTTTTGCGAAGGAATTTCTAGACGACATTCAAAAATCCAATTTCCCGTCGCTACAAAATTGTATATAACAGTGGGAATCCGTCAGATTCTCATAAATAATTAGATTTACATACCGAACACTTGAAGTAATCCAATGCTCTGAGAAAAAATGACGCGTATTGATCTAATTTTTATGTAATATCAAGTTTAATTCGAACTTTCGGTATTGGATTTATACCACTTGCTACGATATAGAGACGTGACAGCAAAGCAACAGCTGACTGTAGCCCTAACCTCATTTCACTCATTCGAATTTCTACACATATATCATTTTCAACCGACATATTTCGCCGACACAATGTTTCCGCGCTTTCCAGTAGTAGTGGCCCGATTCCCGAGTCGAAATTTTCGAGCCGCGTTCAACCCACAAAATGAAGGCGAGCAGAAATCGGCGTGAGCGGATTATTGGGTATCTAAAGGAGGGTACAATGTTTGAAAGTACCATGCGTTAGAGCCTCCGATGAACCTCCGGCATGGCAGAAAGTAGACTTTTTGACTCAAAGGAGGTCAGCGAGGATCACAATTGAACCTACGGAACCTCATGTGGGCCTACTTCGAACGCTCCCGCAGAACCTACTGCCCCCCTTTCGGCCTACTATACACTGCTAAACAAAAAAATTAATTTATATAGAATCTATTTAAATAAAATAGGTTTTTTCCTTGTCTCACAGCCTACTACGATCATATTTCATTCAAAGATATTTATATATGTTAATAAAGATGAGATTCAAATTAATCTTTATTTGCTTACAATGTACACTGTAAAGCTAAGTGTACTATATGCATAAAATATTTCATAAATCGAAAATAAAATGAACTCCTTAATTGAGAGGTTTACCACAAGGATTTTTCATCGTAATTCATCATTCTCTGGCGTTTAGAAATGATTTTTTTCGAAGAAAATATTTGCCCTATATGCGAATTGAACCTAGTCCCACCTACTCATAGCTACGCTCCGCTGCCCCTATGCTACCGAGTGCTTATAACATTTTGGTCGCTGATATGGCATAAGAGATCAAATGAATACCTCTAACTATTTGTTGTATCACATAAGCTATATCAATTAGTTAATATGATTGTGATAATTAGAGAGTTTCATCGAATAACATGCTATAGATTTTTCGAACAAACAAACAAACAAACAAACAACCACATACACACACACACACACACACACACACACACACACACACACACACACACACACACACACACACACACAAAATTCCTCGCTCTCCACCTTCTCTACCCCCGCCTCTTTGATATGAGTGTTGCAATAAAAATGGACCATTAGTTCAATCGAATAGAAAAATGGTTAACTCTACGAAAATTCTATTTAAGGTAAATTAAAAAAAATAACTAGATCCATTCAGTGAACTTGACTAAATTGTTTTTTTGAACAGATGAAAATGTTGAACTGATGAAACCGAATCACAGATTTATTAGGATCAAATAAAATATGTAGTTATTGGACGATATTAAATAGATTGATTTTCGATAAATAAACATTTTTTAAATCAATAATTTTAATAATAGAATGCAATAGGAAAAATTTGGTTCTATGAAAAATCTACTTAATTCAAATAAAAAATAATCAAATAGACGCGGTTAGTTAATATCATAATATTTAGCGGAAAAAAAATAAAAATATGCTTCATACATACACGTGGAAATATTTCATAAATTTTCGACATGCTAAAAATAAAAACAATGAAAAATCAAACATTTTATTTGTAATCGACGGTAATCGGCCGTCGCCATTTATCAACTCATTATTGAATAAACAAGAAAAACAAAACGAACAAAAAAAAAGAATAAAGAAAAAATCGAATGAGGTTGAATTCTAAACCGACAAATTCAATCCTTTAGAACATGAAATAGACTATAATTAACACCCTAACGTACCATATGGAAATCAAAATTATATGTTATTTAGATCTACACTGCCAGCCAAAACTTTTCGGACACTCCACATAATCGCAAAACTTTTTAGCGCTGGATAATTGCCAAATAATGTTAGAGTAATATTATTCATTTCATTTATTATTTCACGCAGATACTATAAATATCTATATGATTAAGTAATTTTACAGAGCTTTATATTATCTTCGTAAAATAATTATTATTTTACCATAAGTTTGCAGTGATCCAAAGTGATATTAAGTTTTGCAGTTATCTGAAGTGTCCGAATACTTTTGACTGGTAGTGTATATTCGAATATACACTACCAGTCAAAAGTATTCGGAATATATATATATATATATATATGTATATAGTATTATATATATAGTATTATATAATATATACCGTCGCTCAAAAGTTTGGATACACCAGTCGATTTTTATTGCTGCACTAAAAGTCACGTAGCTTCGTAAAAAAAAGATAACCAAAGTTACCGAACGGCGTTTTGACGAGAATAAATTCAGCTTTATATTGCTTTTCTGAAATATTTTTTTATAATTTTCTTTTCGACCCGGTACGCACTTTCATACGTGACTGATTTTCGGCTTTTTTTCGACCATTGAGAATTGGGCGCATGACTTATGCAAAAAAACATTTCTTACGTTTATCCATGATGAACTTAAATTGCAGGGTAGCAGGAACTTCATTTGCGTTTTTTATAAAGTTTCGTACGATTTTTTTCGCAATGTTATTTAATTTTTTTTGCTAAAAAAGACTAATTCCAGATAATGCAATGTAACTCAAGAACTAGAGGGTTTAAGAAGAAATGTCAAGGACGAAAAACGTCGCGTAAGCTTATACTGGATAGACTGGCATTTTTTAAAGAATTTTCCTGTGAGATTTTTTCTCAAAGGAAAACGCCCATTAATCCGATAGAATTGGGGTAAGACTGTATATACAAGCATTATTTTATGAATTGCCTATAAAATAGTAATAAATCGATATTGAGCAAATTTGATTGTTTTCGCATATTAATAGTGCACTAATAATTTGATAAGGGGACGATGTATTTTTATTAATTTCGTATTATTTTCGTCATCGAACGGGTTACCGATCAGGCCACAATGGAATGACGATGGAGGAGATATCGAATTTGGGCCGACAGCAGGTTAGGTGGGGTTGAGGCAACAGTTTGAGATTGAAAGCAGGTTAAGGAAGCCTGTGCTCTGCACGTTTCACTGAAACTGAAGGTCGAGAAAAGGTTTGGGAGGTCTAGCAGAGGCTACCCTGGACCGAGAGGAGGTCTCTTCATGGCACTGAACTCGACAAATGACGTTTCGTCAGTTCAACGGAGGCTGGCGGCTTATGTATTACAAAAGAAATGGGTCCTGCGAGGGTTCAGAGGAGGCTAGAAATTTTGACTGGGGTTGACAATGCTTTATATTTCTCAAAACTGGCATTGTTTTGGCAGATCGACGTTGAAAAGCATGGAGGTTAAACTCGCCTGGTTGAGTAAAAAGGGACGGAGATAAAACGAATGATGCTAAATATCTAACCTAGAAATACTGCGCGAATTGTTGGAATAACTATTTTATCATTTTTCTAATTAAATGTGAACTTACATTAAACAGTTCAGACATGCAAAATTTTAGTTATTACAATTGTTTTGCCTATGCTAAAAATATAAATTATACAAATCTCAAGTATGATCAGTGGTATGACTAATGTGAAGCGATAGGACTACCTTAACTAAACCTCAGAAAAAATTAAATAAAAAACATTTGCGTACAATTCGTTGTTGTATGTCAACCTATTAATTCCGAGAAATACACAATTCTTACTTGATTCTCGAGCTTCATTCGCAACGGAGAAAAAAAGATATCAATTTTAAAACCACCTATTCCATCATTTTCGAGGGTACCCTTTCAATTAGTGAGGTCAAAATTGCATTATAATGGCTTTAAAATCCAATATGGCGCATTTAAAATTAAGAATTTCTAAATTCTAATAAATTCATATTTAAAATGCGCCATATTGGTATGATAGAGTCATCACAATACAATTCTGACTTCACCCATCAGAAGTACACCCTCGAACTTGTGGACTAGGGAATAGGTTTTGGAACTAATTTTTTTGCCTGTTAAGTACGAACCTTGAAAATCAAATAAGAATTGTGCAATTTTCGGACCTCATGTATTAACGAAAAATTGGTACGACAATGAAAACAACTATTAGGTCGAGGCACAAATAACTTCCGATGCAGCTAGTAAAATTGATTGAAAAAAACGGAAGTTATTTATGATTCGACCTAATAAAAACCGAATACTGACTGAGAATGTCCGATGTTACTTATACTTACAATATGATACTTATAAACAATATCTAACGTTTGTTGGAAAGCACCCAGGGATATATCCTTATTAAGAGTGAATGATAAATATGCTATATTCTTCATTTGTTTAGATTTACATTAGCCTTGAACGAGGTGTGTTTCACATTATTAAATGGTATTATGATGGATCCAGAATACAAATAATCATTTTGAATTTACTCACCTCGTAATTGTTACTCGTTACAGTGTAGAAGCCGTCAGCGGCCGAATCCTGTAAACAAAAATGAGATATCAAAGTTTTATTATTTCGGAGAGATGGCGTGGAGATCTCGATTCGAAATGTAATATACATTTAAGGTGTTTGTATTAGCTATATACGCTATATATAGCTTGTGTGCAGGGTTTGAAAACTAAATGTTCACTTCAACTACAAAAAAATAGAATATACTGCATCAAATCTTGGAATTTCAATTCTATAAATGATGAGAGAGTAGTAAATGTTTAATACTCACCAGTCCAGCTACATTTGTCGGTGAATCGAATGGTTGCGTTACGCTCAACGGGAGGTATGAAGCGATGAGAGATAAATCGTAATGTCCCGTCGCGTGTTTTTGCAGAAAAGTTTGAAAATCAGTTATGTGACAAATTATGCATATCCTGCAAACATTGAGAGCAAGTCGGAGCCGACCTTCATCTGCAATGTTTGTGTCGCTTCCATTAAACGTCAAACCTTAAAAAAATCAATAAATAATCATTTCTGAGAGAAGGATTTGTAAAATGTATTAGACTTTTGTTCAGAAATATATTTAAATGCAGATTGCAAATGATACTCAATATTTGTCGGTCTTTTCTAAATTTTATCTGATCTATAGTTTCATGTTACAATGAATCACGATTTAGTCTGGTCTGTGGTAAACATTGGAAATGAGAATGTTAATTATTATATTACACTTACAGATTTAGTAAAAGAGGACCGATACTCCTAAAAAATGTTTTCAAATGAAATTTCTCGATTGATTTGACGTTGGAGGCGAACTATATTTTGTCCGTTTGTTATTATACGTATACAATACTTACTTGCGCTGAAGGCCGGAATGTTCAACCATTGAAATATTTGTTTGGTCCGACCGCAAGAAACATGACAGCAGAAACAGTATCGTAACCACGAACACATGGCGAAAAAACGTCATTGGTACCCTTGTATGCGTATCTATGTGGACTGCAGGATAACGAATAGCTATAAAAAGCAAAAGGAGACAGAATTACTAAATAGTGAGTTGTTTGACGTATAAAAATGATACTCAGTGGAACGTATAAATATATGAAAGTAATGAGGCCTTAATAATTATCGCGAGAATGTGCGCATCAGGAGTATTGAAAGATTTTCGCCACCGTATTGTTACGTTACGTTACGTGTACTAGAGACTCATATACAGGAACATCCAATAAAACAGAGAATTTTTTTCTTTCTTTCCTGTCAATTAATACGCGCAGAAAGGAGAGACGCATCGAAAGGGTGTGAAAAAAATACGAGGGCCCAGTTTTAGCATTTAGAAAAGCGTATCATAAAGGTCGAACAATTTCACGTGCCGAGTTTAAAAACGGATGAAAAAAAAACTAATAATCGGAGGTTACAATTTGTACTCGTATCAAAATTCGGAAATACGTCGATTTTTTTCCTGCGGAGAGTAAATGTACTACCACAAATAATGGGATCAATAGTTCCAAGTGAGGAAGAGGTTAGGTACAGCAGGGACTTTATATCTCTAACATGAGGTGAGCGCAAATTCACTTTTTTCCTTGGATTCTATCGTAATTGTAGCTATACATATATCGAAAGATTGCGCACATTTAAATTGCGCAAACAAGATCGAAAAAAATTACCTGCCCTACACTGGGTACACAAGTTTACTCAGTACTCACGTGTAACGAGAACTGGCGAGCAACGAAACTAATGGCGACTAGTTGCAAATGACCCAAAGAGTGAAGAAACGTTGGCATTTGGTTCAGCAATAGACCGAAGTTGGCGACATCAGATCAAAGGTACGACAAAAAAATGGTCGACATCTGTTGGTTTCTGGAAATAGGCAAAGACACGTCATAATCTTTCTTCGCTTAAATTGGAAAACGTACGCAACAAAACGAGAAATAAATTTTCTTCTTTTAATTTCGAATGAAATACTTTAATTACGGCCACTGATGATCAATCACACTTTTTTTATTCGTTCACCGTCAACCAATACACGCGGAAAAGTTTTGCTTTCAAACGAAAACGAACGAAAATGGATGCGGGGTCTTTGTCTTTCGAGACGCGAAATCACGAAGACAAAAAATGTTTGCAAACAAATCAAGAAACACACGCAAAATACAATCGGACAATTATTATTATTTTTTTTAAATAAAATATTTCAACCACGCGCACTGAAAATCATGAACACTTTTTTATTCGTTTACCACCAATCGATATACGCGGAGAGGAGACACGCGATCGAACGAGGGTGATCAAATATGGATTTCGCGTCTTTCGAGACGCGAAATCACCAAGTCAAACAAATTTTGCGACCGAATCAAGAAACGCACGCAAAATAAAATCGAACAGGTCTTTTTTCGAATAAAATATTTCGACCACGCGCACTGAAAATTACTAACCCTTTTTTATTCCTTCACCGTCAATCGATATACGCGGACAGGAGACCCGTGATCGAACGAGACCGAACGAAAATGCATGGCCGGCTTTGTCTTTCAAGAAGTGTAAAGAAACACGTCAAAAAATTCGCTCAGTTGAATCGAGAAACACACGCAAAAAACCAATATTAAATGGAGAAAACTTTTAGCTGAATAGACATGTTTCGTTCTCTCGAGAAATTATCAGGCATTTTTTTCTTGAATTTTATGTTAATTGTAACTATAAATATATCGAAAGATTGCGAGCATTTGAACATGATTTAAAAATAATTAGCTGCCCTGCTGCCCTGAGTATGTATCATCCTCAAGTTATATAGATACTTACGTGCAATGAGAACCGCGAAGACTTCCCGAGTCGAAATTTTCGAGCGGCGTTCAACTCACAAAATGAAGGCGAGCAGAAATCGGCGTGAGCGGATTATTGGGTATCTAAAGGAGGGTACAATGTTTGAAAGTATCATGCGTTATAGGGCGTTTCCGGAATACCTGCGCTTCCATTGGATATCGCTCATCGCTTATCGCGCGCAGTGTGCATAGAAAAAAAAGTCTATTAATTTGGTCGGACAGCTTTGACTTTTTCAATTTTTTACGAATCTTCCGTTGGTGATTATCCGATTAATTGCATCGCTTGTGAGATTATATTTTTTTGAAAAACAAGAAACAATTTTGTATCAAGCAAGCCAGATAAATGTTAATTCCTTATCGATTTGACTTGAAAACCTGGAACCGATAGAAAATCGCTTATTGGACACGAATTGTAGAATATAAAATTGAAAACAATCAAGACGTCCGGCCAACTTGTCAGACCTAAAATAACTTGACTGAACAGTGCTTGTGCTTCGAAAGGCTCGCATACGCAACATGAAACGCAGATAAAACAGATTTCATGGTTGTACGCATTTAGACGATTATGTAGATAGTCCAAATGTGATTTATTTTTCATCGTTTAAATTAATTTTCTAAATTAGGAAATCGCTATTCCAGTGTAAACTAAACTCATCGTGATATATTACTGTAAATAAAATTTCAAGTCACGACAACTGCTGGATACGCCAAAGATTTGTTCCGAGAAAATTGTTATTATCCGAACTCTCAGAGCAATTTCCGTAATTTGCCCAAATGATTCGCACCGGAGGATAAGGGGAACAGCTATTTTCTCACAACCTTCCGAAATTCAGACACAATTTAGGTTGGGTACGCGGGGTGCAGATGATCATGGAGAAATTTCCGAAATGTTATTATTTTTATTTATCGAAATTATTTTCATAAACCAAGAAAACGTTTTATGTCTTGCCTAAACTTTTTGCATTCAAATAGCGTACGAAAAATCGCCTTTCGATCATGCCATCTGCTAACTATGTATGCTAATAAAAAATAGAAAATCTGCTAATAGAAAATTTGAAAATTTGTGTAAAAAATACCTTGTTTCGACCATTTCACCTACCGTCTATAGTTGAAAATAAATTTGTTTATTGCACGTAAATTATTGACTTAAAAATTTGTTACATTGTTTTCTAAACTTGCTCATACCATTTCCTAATTGTTGGCAGAAAAACATATAGATCCCAATTGATTTTTACATTATTTCCGTTAATTTATATACAGGTAAGATCGTTGCGTATGTTTACGTAATTAGGGAGATTGTCGAAAGGTAATTCCCGATTTTGATCATGAAAATTAATTTCTCAAACTAGGAAATCGTCAGGTGAGTCTTGCTTGAACTATTTGCAATCGAAAGGTGTACGACAAAAGCTTCTTTTGATCATATCATCTGCTAACTATACGTTAAATTTGATTTATTTATTGCGAATAAATTATTGGTTCCTAAACTTTAATAATTATTTCCTAAACTTGCCCAAACCATTCCCAAATTGTTGGCATAGAAATATGTGGGATCCAATCATTTCTTCGCATTATTTCCGTGAATATATATATACAGGTAAGGTAGATCTGACGGTTGCGTGCGTTTACGGGATAAGGCCGATCGTCGATAGGTTATTATCGATTTTTATTATGAAAATTAATTTCCCAAACTAGCAAATCGTTTCAGCAGTCTTGCCCACACTATTTGCTATCGAATGGTCTGCGACAAACCTTCATTCGATCGTGTCATCTGCTAACTATACGTTAAATTTAATTTGTTTATTGCGAATAAATTGTTGATTCCCAAACTTGAATAATTATTTCCTAAACTTGCACAAACCCTTCCCAAATTGGTGGCAGAGAAAGATGTGGGATCCAATAATTTTTTCGCATTATTTCCGTGAATATATATACAGGTAAGGTAGATCTGACGGTTTCCTGCGCTTACGCGATAAGGCAGATCGTCGATAGGTAATCATCTATTCTTATTATGAAAATTAATTTCCCAAACTAGGAAATCGGTACAGCAGTCTTGCCCCAACTATTTACAATCGAATGGTGTACGATAAACCTTCATTCGAGCATGTCATCTGCTAACTATACGTCAAATTGAATTTTTTTATTGCGAATAAATGATTGATTCCTAAACATTAATAATTATTTCCTAAACTTGCCCAAACCATTCCCAAATGATTGGTGAAAAAAAAATTAAGATTCATGAATTTTGTCTGCTAACTATTCGGCGGTCTGACAACGGCAGTAGTGGGGGTAGGCACCTCGTCAAAGTTAGCCCCCCCACTTTGACTAATCGAACTTTTTTTTTACGAATCGTTTGGTCGTCGTTCGGTAGCGTTTGGTAAACCATTCAATACGTTTGGTAGTCCTCCGTTTTTCGAAAAATCGATAATCAAAGGTTGGGCAGTAAGTTGGTCGATCGATGTCTGATCGGATGCGGCCCTCATGAAGAAGTGAGTCAGCCTTGCGCATCGGCTGATCGTGCCACCTCGCGCCGTGTCACTTCCGCCCTCTACTTCCGCGGGAGGCGGGCGGGTATCGTCGAGATAATACGCGAAATTTGAAATACCGATGCCCGGGCACCAGGGTTGCAAATAATGCATTACTTTTTGTAATGCATTACCGTTCTCATTACCCATTACTTTACATTTTGTAATGTAAAAAATTTCCATTACCCATTACATTGGATTTTGTAATGTAAAAAATTCCATTACCCATTACTTTATATTTTGTAATGTAAAAAATTTCCATTACCCATTACATTGGATTTTGTAATGTAAAAAATTTCCATTACCCATTACTTTACATTTTGTAATGTAAAAAAATTCCATTACTCATTACATTGGATTTTGTAATGTAAAAAATTTCCATTACTCAATACATTGGATATTGTAATGTAAAAAATTCCATTACCCATTACTTTATATTTTGTAATGTAAAAAATTTTCATTACCCGTTACATTCGATTTTGTAATGTAAAAAATTCCATTACCCATTACATTGTGGGCAATGGAATTTTTCGCGTTGACAGGGAGGGAGGGGGGAGAGAGAGAGAGAGAGAGAGAGAGAGAGAGAGAGAGAGAGAGAGAGAGAGAGACGTTATTAAACGAAACGCAAAGGAACAAGAACCAAGCATAAGAAAACTAACTGAAAATCCTTGAGAGGGACAGAAAGAAATGAAAACAAGGGGCAACGAAACGCTTGAACTAGTTCATAAATAAAATCACTAACCCGAAAGTTTATACCAACCAACAGTTGCATCTGGTATACTTATGCTTGTTTTATCATTGAAATTTCTAACTTACATGGACTTGAGCAATTTTTAACAATAACTGATTTGTTCGTGTCGAGTTTTACCGGATGCGATATGATATTTCCGCTTTTCCTGTAACGAGGATGGTCATGCCAGTTTTAACAAATCATCCTGAGAATTTACCCATACATATCTGAACCTACACGCTCTTGCCTTCTTCCTCGTGAGACGAAGGAGATTGTACGTGGCACTCGGCAGCATTTCATTCACGTGAATTTGTCGATTTTCTAAAGCTTCGATACACTCCATGTTAATCTCCTTCCATGTGAGACGGCTCTTTTCTCGTTTTTTTATCAGAATAGACTCGCGAACAGAAGACGTTGTGAGACGGACTACGTACGAAGCGCTTATGTGTGAGCGAGATCCATCCGACGAAACCAAATCTCTCCTTAAAAGCTTACGAGCCGAGAGAATATGAGCGGTAAGCTCAGATACCCCAAGGACCTCGAGAATCCTCTTGCCGATCAGGATCGGTGGAAGTCCTGTATCGGTCGGTCCGTCCGTCCGTCCGTCCGTCCGTCCGTCCGTCCGTCCGTCCGTCCGTCCGTCCGTCCGTCCGTCCGTCCGTCCGTCCGTCCATCCATCCATCCGTCCGTCCGTCCATCCATCCATCCATCCATCCATCCATCCATCCATCCATCCATCCATCCATCCATCCATCCATCCATCCATCCATCCATCCATCCATCCATCCATCCATCCATCCATCCATCCATCCATCCATCCATCCATCCATCCATCCATCCATCCATCCATCCATCCATCCATCCATCCATCCATCCATCCATCCATCCATCCATCCATCCATCCATCCATCCATCCATCCATCCATCCATCCATCCATCAATCAATCCATTCATCTGTCCATCCAAATTTCCATTACTCATCACATTACACTTTGTAATGTAAACAATTTCCGGTATTCATTACATTGGATTTTGTAATTTAAACAAATTCCATTACTCATTACATTATATTTTGTATTGTAAAAAAAATCCATTACTCATTACATTGGACTTTGTAATGTTAAAAATGTCCATTGCCCATTACAAGGTAATGTGTAATGAATTTTTTTGTCATTACATATTACATTGCATTTTGTAATGAAAATATTTCACATTACAAAATGTAATGTAATGAGTAATGGACATTTTTTACATTACCAATTCAAATGTAATGAGTAATGGAATTTTTTTAAATACAAAATATAATGTAATGAGTAATGGAAATTTTTTACATTACAAAATCAAATGTAATGAGTAACGGAAATTTTTTACATTACAAAATATAATGTAATGGGTAATGGAATTTTGTTACATTACTTAATGAAATGTAATGGGTAGTGACATATTTTTTCATTACTTTTTAAAAAAGTAATGAGTAATGCATTACTTTTTCATTACAAATTTCGCAACCCTGCCGGGCACTCGGGCCCTTACAGCATAAGTGCGAATTTTTTTTGGCAGTGTTTGCGAAAAAATGCGAAAAGGCTAAGGGTTGCGCGGTCCGCAATTGTAAAACGGGTCCAAAAATTGTAAGCAGAAGTGCTCCGTGTTTCGCGTGCCCAGAAACGTCGAACGATACAAAAAATGGCTCGATGCTATTCCGGGACTGAAAGAGTCTCAGTACGTGTGCAAAAAACATTTCGAAGAACGATGTATTGTGAGACATTTGAGAAAAACGGATGTATATGGTCGTAATATGTGCTGGTATGAATTAATGTATTCAAAAAGTTTTCAGTTTTTAAAAATGAAATTAGTCATCTTTTTTTTAATCAACACATTTTTTATTGGTTTCGTATATTATGCAGTTTATACGACAGTAAGGTAAATTACCCAGTAAGAAATTTGGCGACAACACATTGCCAACACCACTCCAAGCGAGACCAAGCTGTGACGGAAAAATGGCATCCTTTGCCGCCGCATTGAGCTGTGTTCTAGCAGCACAGCATTGCGCATCCTCGCGTGAATGCTGGTGTTAATATTGCAGTACGAAAATGCAGAATATTGGCGGTACATTTGAAGCACGTTCATTGCTGGGTTATTGCAGCATTGCGACAGAAAAATTGGAATGCGTTATTTCAGCAAGCTGAGGGCACATTGGAGGTACGCTGTGACGCTCCATTGCTGGTAGAAACGAGGCACGTTATCGCGGCATTGAGACGGAAAATTTTGAATACATTATTCGGCAAGGTGAGGGCACATTGGCGGCATGCTGTGACGTTCCATTGCTGGCATACTTAGAACACGCCGTAACGCTCGTTCGTCGGCATAAAAGAGGCTCGCTATTGCGGCGTTGTGACCAGCTAAATGGGGTTCAGCATTACCGAGCGCTGGGCAGGTGGGAATAAAAACAGGGCAAAATAAATAATTTAATTGAATACAATCGCACATTCGTACCGATTCGTGTGTGATACGCCCGCGTATGACTGAGGGCCAGCGTCATGCCCGTAATTATTTTTTTCCGAAAGTACGAGGCTGGGATTCGAACCCGCAACTTCACGATGGGCTGGTTTACAAAGCAAGCACGCTAACCACTCGACCATCCAACTGGTTCAACTTATATAACTAATTTTAGGATCATGACATTTGTCGTAGCGAATCTGCCTATGGTTATAACCACATACCTTGTTATTGCCGGCAATGGAACGTCACAGCGTGCCATAACCTTGCCGGAATAACGTATTCCAAATTTTCCGTCTCAATGCCGCGATAACTTGCTTCGTTTTCACCGGTAACGGAGCGATACGGCATGGTGCATTTATGGTTGAAACGCGATATAAAGATGACATCACTCCAAATCTGGCGCTTGCTGCATCAGTACCGTTGTTGCAGCAGGTAATTGTTGCGTACCCTAGCAGATTAGGTGCCTATCAATTTACCATAAGAATGCCCAAGGCACTTTGGTAGGCATATTAGTTCAAAAAGTGCCGGTAAATGCCGATGAATGACGAACGTTAAATTTTATGAGCGCACAGAGAATGCCTTTCGAGTGCCTGTTAAAATGTCTATGGAAATACTGATGCGAATGCCGTTCAGAATGTCTATGGAAATACTGGTGCGAGTGGCTGTTGAGTCTCGGCGACAATGTTTTGCACTTACATTCCTAACCAAAATACATTTCGGTAAGATTTTCAAGTACTTCGTGTGGAGAAACAAGTCTGGAAAAAACCAATCATATTCAAGATTATCATGATATCAATTTGTTTGATTTTTTTCAAACAATTTTATTTCGTGACGAAGGCCTTAAGTTGTAACTGGAACTCAATTTTGGTTGGGATGGAACGAGCATACATCTTGGATACTACAACCAGTATATTACCATATGAAGCGCTCCTTCTTAGTTGGCTGGTTATTTATTCGTACTTTCGGCTTTGGGTATACCGCAGCTGTCAGAAGAAATTGTGATGCCGGTGAATAACGAAAAATGCGGGTGAATGCCTAAAAAAATGTAATGCCGGTGAGTGCCTAACAAAGCCGGTGAATGACCAAAAAAATGCCGGTACTTCGGATACAAAATTCTGGTTTGGTCACACTTCAGCACTTACCGTCACTATTTGAACCGGAATGCCTGCCAAAGTAACTACAAATGCCTACAATAGGCACGGCATTCAGCCAGTCACTTCAATAGGCATATCAAACGGCTTTCTTTGGCATTTATCAAGGCACCCAATCTGCTAGGGTATATTCGCTGCAAACTTACCGTCTTGGCGTCACACATTTATTTCGCCAAACCACGCACTGTGGCGCAAATTTGCAGCTTAATGCGGAAGTAAAAGACAGCATATTGGTGTCACTATGTGCCGCCGTATGCTGTCCTCTTGCCGCTATACTGCTGACATGTGAATTTTCACAGCACGTTTGTCTATCGGGGTAAGTTAGGGCAAACGGCGCATGCGTTGCGTTCAGCAGGGAAAAGTACAGAAGAGCTATTTCTCTCTTCGTCGCACCACTACTTCCCCTTGCCGTCATGCACCAAGTGGCAGAAATCGGAATAAAAAACAGAACCGCTAAGGGAGCCTACCCTACCTCGTCAAAGTTAGCTGCGCCACTTTGACTAATCGAACTTTTTTTTTACGAATCATTTGATGGTCGTTTGGTAGCGTTTGGTAAACCATTCAAATCGTTTGGTAGTCCTCCGCTTTTGGAAAAATCGATAATCAAACTTAGGCAGTAAGTTGCCCCCCCCCCCCCACTTTGACTAATCGAACTTTTTTTTTACGAATCGTTTGGTGGTCGTTTGGTAGCGTTTGGTAAACCACTCGAATCGTTTGGTAGTTCTCCGTTTTTCGGAAAATCGATAATCAAAAATTGGGCAGTAAGTTGGCCCCCCCACTTTGACTAATCGAACTTTTTTTTTACGAATCGTTTGGTGGTCGTTCGGTAGCGTTTGGTAAACCATTCGAACCGTTTGGTACTATCCCGTTCTTTCGGAAAATCAAAAAAAAAATTTCGACCCATAAGATAGGACCATGAGCAGCGGAAAAAGACTCGACAACCAACGCCATCTATCGCAAAAACGTCGTATATTATCGCGACCAATCGCAGCCTTCCGTTTCGGATACGCGTAATTTCTTTTGGTTCGGTCGGAGTTTATTAGCAAATCTAATTATGAAAATGGCACATTGTTCGGCCCCTGTGGCTTCTGGCGACCAATCACGGCTCTCTATGCTTGATACGCACGTATTTTGTGCTATCCTATTTGGATGATCGACTACCAAACGTCCCGAATAGAATACGAAACGCTACCGGATGTTTTTCTATCGATCGCGACCCATTAGAACGTAATCGGACAAGAAATAATGAAGGAATCTACGCTAATAAATAATTCTGCCAGTGCGGCTTCTGGCGACCAATCCCAGCGCTTTATTCTCGATTCGCTGTATTTTGCGTTGGCGTTATTGATTGATCGACTACCAAACGACCTGAACAGAATCCCAAACGCTATGTTTTATTTTTCGATCGATTAAGTCTCATCACAATGAATTAGCGACAAAATAATGGGTGAATTTTTGTTAGAAATTCTTTTTCCGCTGCGGCTTCTGGCGACTAATCACAGCTCGCCGTTCACGATACACGTATTTCTCGTTGGCGCAATCTAGTGATCGACTACCAATCGTTCTAAATTGAATGCCAAACGCTTCCGGGAGTTTTTCTATAAATCAAGACTCATTGAAGGGAAATCAGACAAGAGATAGCGAGTGCATCCGTGTTTTACAATTTTGCTCTGTGGTTGGACCTTCAGTGACCAATCGCAGTCCTCTAATTAAGGCGCCGGATATCCGTTCTTGGTTTGGTTATGGCTTTGAATCCTGATCTGTCATAGCCGGGGCGTAAAATTTTGTTCATTCGTGACCTCATTTGGAAATAATTATTTAATTGAAGTGTGCGAAAACTTTTTACTAATAAAGGATCAAATCGAAGGAACTCAACAGGAAGTCACATAAGAGAGATGACCCAACGATGGCCCGCCCGGATACCACCATAGACTTAGCGGAACAACTTTAACTTCTCAAGGTTTTTTCACTCTTAATCTTTTGGAGGTCGTTTGGTGGTGATTGGTAGCCTAATGAGAATGTTTGGTGGTCGGCCGTTTCGTTATAATTAAATGAGACTTTTTCCGTAAAGATGGACCTTTTTTTATTTATCACGCAATCCATAAAATGCCAGGCCAAATCGATGCGGATCGTTTGGTGGTCACAAATATGTAAATCCCAGCGTTTGGTAGTTAATTCATTAGTTATCCCGGTCGAAAAACAATCTACGTCTAGGCGCGTACGCTGGAGGGCCGTACTTGGTGATTTATAGATCCAACGGAATACGGCGCAGTGATATTTCAATTTATTCATGTTTTTCTTCGCTGATCTCGCTCCAATAAGTCACAAACAGAAGATAATCGTTTGGTAGTGATTTGTAGCTTAATTGAAACATTTGGTAGTCAATTCCTTAATTACGCTAAACGAAAAACTATTTACGGTTAGATGTAGGCGATAGAGGGCTGTAGTTGGCTGCTGATGGATCCAACAGAATACGGAGCAGTGATATATCAAGGTCTTTATGTTTTTTCACCGACATCGTTCCAATAAGTCTTATACGGAAGATAATCGTTTGGTAGTGATTGGTAGCTTAATTAAATCGTTTGGTAGTTAATTCCGTCATTATGCCGATCGGAAAAGCATCGACGCTTGGACGCAGGTGATAGACGGCTGTAGTTGGCTGCTGATGGATCCAACGGAATACGAAGGAGTGATATTCAGATTTCTTTGTCTTTTTTCACCCATCTCGTTCCAATAAGTCCAATAAGTTAGCTAGCGACAAGACTATAAGAGGCTCTCTTTCTTCCGTGATCGTGCATGCAATTGGCTGTCGCTAGCTAACGATAACGAAAACAGTCGCTACGGAGTTACGGAATCGCGCTGCTGGAGCATGAGGGAATGCGATTACACTCTCCGCCGCTGCTGTAAACGTTCAGTACGCGAGAAGAATGAGAAAGTGAACGTAACGGCAAAGAGGGCGGAAGGAACCGGGTTTCTTCCCCCTTCCAACCTTTCACCGTAATTAATATTTTTGCTTAGCACGCAACTCCCGATTATAGTTTAAACTCTAGATGCGGTTTGACTTATTTGGCTGTTTGATTTACACTAGGTAAAAGAATTAAAGGATATTGAAAATGTCCGCCAATTTTATGGTCATTTTCAAATAGCAGTAACTCCTCGAAAAATGGTCGTACAGCAAAATAAAAAAACAGCAAATTGAAGGTGTGAATCTCTAGGTTTGGGATCTTGAGCTCAAACATTTTTCGCGTCAGCCAATTTTTAGTAGCCATAAACAAACAGAGTAGAAAATTTTTAAAAGTTTTGCTCATCTTTCACCGTCTGCACGGACATTAATAAATTTTTTGAATGATCGGATTATAAGGATCGTCTAGCTGGATTCTTCCTCTTTAATTTGAGTGGTGAGAGAGCTCTGTACGATTTTTTCTCGCTGAGTTATCGATGTTCAAAGCAAAAATGACCCTTTTGACTTTGATGACTGATTACTCGGAGACTAATGGTCGCACAGAATAAAACCAGAGGGTTTTAGAAACTTTGAAGTATTCTCTATAAGATGCTTTTATAATTTTTTTATCAAGATTTTTTTTTATGCGGGAAAATGGCTTTAAAAAAACGTGAAAAATGCCATATTTACGAATATTCTTTTAGCTAAGGATTATTTTGCCAATATCGAATAGATTTAAAAAAAATCGGTTTTTTATGACCTCAAAGTATCCTAAAAAAGCCCTCAAAAGTTAAAACCCCTGCGATTTTTTTTTCATTATGTTCCGAATGATCGAAATTGTAGTTTTTGCCAAAAATCGATTAAAGGCTAAATCTACCACCTTTTATTCGTCTTTTGAGAATCACAATTTTTTTGGCACTGATCCGAATTTCCGGTGCTAAAAAATGTTGATTGTTGAACAACGAGAACAAATTTTTGTTTGATGAAAGAAAAAAAAATTAATAAAAAAAATGTATTGAGAAAAAAAAAATTAATTAAAAAAAATCGAAAACAAATGGTTAGTTTTTTTTTATAGCCCTGAACGTTTTTCATGATACGACGAGTGATTGGAGTCGGTGGAATTCACAGTTCTTTGAATGTGTGCGTGTGTACAATTTACATCCCTACGATACGATACGACAACCTACGCACACGTCCCACGATCATTAGATCAAGAATTTTTTTATGAACATTTTATTCACCACCAGCATTAGCGTAACCTAATGCGTACCACGTAGAGGTTGCTCGGTTGGATTTACGCTTCTTTGTGTGTGTGTTCTACAGACACAAATTCAAAGAACTGTGAATTCCAACGACTCCAATCGCTCGTCGTATCATGAAAAACGTTTAGCGCTATAAAGAAAAATCTAACAATTTTTTTCCGATTTTTTTCAATTAATTTGTTTTTGTCAAAAAAAAAATTTCAATTAATTTGTTTTTGTCAAAAAAAAAAATTTGAATTATTTTTTTTTTTCAGTAAACAAAAATTTGTTCCCGTTGTTCAACAATCAACATTTTATAGCACCGGAAATTCGGATCAGTGCCAAAAAAATTGAGATTCTCAAAAGACGAATAAAAGGTGGTAGATTTAGCCCTTAATCGATTTTTGGCAAAAACCACAATTTCGATCATTCGGAACACAATGAAAAAAAAAATCGCAGGGGTATAAACTTTTGAGGGCTTTTTTAGGATACTTTGAGGTCATAAAAAACCGATTTTTTTTTTTCTATTCGATATGAACTACCGGTTGAACACGAGTAACAATCGCACGCGTTGTGAAATCGGACGTGAATAATCAGATAGTTTGGGTGAAAGGAGAAGAGACAAAAGTCATTAAAGTAGTGGAGGAGTGAAGGAGGAATCAGTGGAAATTGAGGTGAGAATGGGCTCAGTGGAAAATAGTAAAATGGGAGAGTTAGGGGAAAATAAAGTCGGGGATTGTGAAGAAGAGGTTAGGCCAGAGAACGGCGGCGGGGAGAGAGGGAACGATGAGAGCGGAAACGTGGCAGGAGAAAGGGAGCAGAAGCGCCGTGAGAGTGGAAGGAACTACGAAGAGACGGCAGTCGGTAAAGAAGGAATCGCTGCAACAACGGAGGGGGAGAAAAGAAAGCGTGGACGATCAAAGAAGAAGGAGACGACTCGCGATGTCAGGGAGTTTTTTTTTTACGACGACACGAGTGGCGGGGGCAGGGGGTGATGTGGCGTCACCGCCGCTGAAAAAGCATAAGAACAGTGGCAACGGAGAAGACAGCGGGGAGGAGGCAGAAGAGATCGGTGGAAAAGAGGAAATGGAGGATAACGGAAGAGAGAAGAAAGAAGGGGAAGAAGACGAAGGGGATGAGGAGGAAGGGGACAATGAAACATGGTGCGAGGGTGAAAAGGAGTTTGACAACAACGATTGTGTGTACACGTGGATGAAGGGAATAAGGGAGGCCGAGATACGGATGAAACACACGATGAGAAACAGCGTGGCGGAATCGGAGAGAAGGATGAAGCAGTGGTGGAAGGAGGAGTTACAAAGAATAAAGGAAGAGTGCGAGGCAGATGGAGAGGATCAATGTGAGGAATGTGCGGAAAGGCGTCGGGAGATTGATACATATAAAAAAGAGGTCGAAATGCTGAAGAGAAAAGCAGAGCAGGACAGGATGCGGTAGGGGGAGGAGCGAAAAAGCTTAATGAACGTGATAAATAAGCTCGAAGGAAAGGAAAAGGAAGAACCGGTGAAGGAGGGTTTCGAAAACGAGGCATATGACGGAAGAAGAGCAAAAGTGGCAGCCAAAAGAGTGAGAGAGGAAATCGTAAGGACGGAAACAATGTCTGGAAATGGAGGACACGGAGAGAGGTGGAGGAGGCAGGAGGAGGATGAATGTGAAAGAGGGGTATCGGAAGAAGGTTGGAGAGTAGTAAGAAATGGGAGGAGAGGAAGAAAAAGGTCGGAGGAAAATAATAACGTTACAAAGGAGGATGAGAGAGAAAAGCGGGAGAACATCTTGCGGAGGAAGCCCGTGGCGATTAGTGACCGGGAGTGGAGAGAGGAAAGAATGAAGAGGGAAAACAGAAGAAACAACATAAATGTTTCTTTCTACGCGGAGGCGGGATATGAGAAAGATAAGGTGTTGGCGAAGGTTGACGAAAGATGCAACACGAATATAAGGAGAAAGACAACGACGAAGTTTGCTGGAAATGGATCGGTGGTAGTGAAGTATAAAAACTGGACCGACAAGATAGAAATACTCAGAAAAAGCAAGGAGCTGAGGGGAACTGATATATGGATCAACAACGACCTGACCAAGAGGGAGAAAGAAGTACAGAAATGGATGCGAGATGTAGCGAAACACGAGAGGAAATACGGAAAACAAGCTGAGGTGAAGTACATGAAAATCTGGCTGGAAGGAGCATGGTGGAGATGGAACGAGCGGAAGGGAGACATCGAAAGGATGGGAGGCGATGATGGTTGGCGGCAGACATTTCGGAACGAGCGGGGAGGACGATATTGAAGGATGCGGACTGGCAGAAAATGGAAGAAAGAAGAGAGAAGACCAGCAAAGAGAGAAAAAAGAAGTAGAGGGAGGGGGCGAGTTTAAGATAATACTATGGAATATAGCCGGGATATTTAAAATTGGAGAAGCGTGGGGATTTTTAGAAAAAGCGGGTTTGGTAATTTTACAAGAAACGTGGGTTGAAAAGAAGGATGAGGAGAACGTGAGGTTGAAAATGAGTGACAAATTTAAATGGGCGTTCAAAGCGGCCCACAAGGAAGTAGGGATAAAAAAGGGAAGAGCAAAAGGAGGACAGGCGGTTGGGATAAAAAAGCAATGGGCAGAGGACTGGGAAATAAGGGAATGGGAATTTGATTTAATAATGAACAATCATATAATGAAGGAAAAAACCTCAATAATTTCGGTATATAATAACATCGGCGTGCAAAAGTTAGAAAAAAAGCTGAGAGAGGCAATAATTGAAGAGGCAAAGGAAAAGGAGCGAGTAATGATTGTGGGCGACATGAACGCAAGGATAGGAGGGATGCAAGCAATAAATGAGTGGGGTGCGGAAGGGGATGGAGGTGAAACAAGGAAATCTCAGGACAAAATACTGAATACGGAGGGAAGAAGAATGTTAAAATTATGCGAGGATGTAAGTTTAAAGGTGATGAATGGAAGAGTGAAAGGTGATAGGGAGGGTAAAGTAACATTCGTAGGGGGGGAAAAAGAATGTTGTGGATCGGTCATAGACTACATAATGATATTAGACAGGGGAGAAAGAGATGAATTCAAATGGATGGAAGTAGTGGAAAGAATAGAATCGGATCACTTGCCAATATGTGTGGCATGGGAGGAGAATAAGGGAAAGGATGAAGAGGGGGAAGAGAAGGGGACACAGGATAGCGAAAGACTATGGTGGGTTGAAGAAAAAGCAGAGAGGTTCATGGAAGAAATGCAAAAAGAGACGAAAATGGAAAAAGGGAGGGAGAGTTGGGAGGGGTTGAAAGAAAAAATCGTGAGGGTGGCAGAAAAGGCGGGGCTAAGAAGGAAGGGCAAAAAAACAAGGAGGGAAAAAATGCTCCCGAAGTGGTGCAATAACGAATGTAAGAAGCAACGGAAGGCAGTGTGGGAAAAATTAAAGGCGTTCACAAAACAACGAAGCGTGGACAAAAAACAAGAGTTTGTGGACGAAAGAAAGAAAGTGAAAAAGGTATATAGAGGGGCAAAAGAGGAATGGCGGAGCAAAATTCGGGAGGAGGTTGGAAAGGCGAAGGACCTATCGAAATGGTGGAAAGCGATTAATAAATTCAGGAATAATGGGATCGAAGGAGCGAATGGGAGCAAAGTAACTAAGAAAGAATGGAAGGAGCACTTTGAAAGATTGCTCAATGGAAAAAACGATCTAGAAAAGAAAAATGAGGAGGGGCTATGGGAGAGAGAAGAGACAGAAATATGTGACGAGCAAAGAAAAGAAAAAAGGAATTTTATGAGCCGATCAGGTTGCAGGAAATGGAAGGGGTACTGAAAAAAATAAAAAGCGGTAAGGCGGCGGGGGAGGACGGAATTAGCGTCGAATTTTTAAAGGCTTTACCAAGGGAAGAAAAGGAGGAGTTGAAAGAGGTCTTAAATAAAATGTGGCTAGAAGGAACGATGGAAAAGGGGTGGGAAATCGCGAGGATAGTCCTAATATATAAAGATGGAGAGAGGGATAAGGCAGAAAATTATCGGGGGGTCTCACTATTAGATGTAGGTTACAAATTATTGACAAAAATGATGACAGAGAGGCTGAACAAATGGATAGAGAGAAACAAAAAATTAAAGGAGAGTCAGGCTGGGTTCAGGAGAGGTAGAGGAACGAGGGATCAAATATTCACGTTAAACGCGGTAATAAACAATCAACTAAAAGTGAAGGGCGGTAAACTATATGTGGCGTTTATAGATTTTAAGGCAGCATTTGATCGGGTGAGCAGGGAAAGAATGATTAAAAAATTAAGAGGGAAAGGAATAGAGGGAAGAATGCTAGACATGATAAAGGTAATTTACAAGGACACAAGGCCAGAAGTGCAAGCGAATGGAATAATCACGGAGAGTTTTAGGACGGGGAAGGGAGTAAGGCAGGGGTGTGCACTAAGTGCGGTCTTATTTGATATATACGTTGACGATTTGGAGGATATGTGGGTGAGGAGAAATGAGGGAGGAGCAGTAGTGGGGAAGGAAAAAATTTTTGCCATAAAATATGCTGATGACGTGGCGGCAATAGCGGATACAGGGGAAGGTTTAAGCAGCATACTGAGGGACTTAGAAAAATGGGCGGAAAGTAACAAAATGGAAATAAATGCTAGGAAAACTAAAATAATGATATTTGGGAATGGGGGAAGAGGTAAAAAGAATGAAGAATGGGGGATTAAAGGGGAAAAGATTCAAATAGTGAATGAGTTTAAAAATTTAGGATACTGGTTCACGGCGAAAAACTCAAGTTGGACACATGGCAGAAAAACGGCGGGGAAAGCGCAAAAAGCCATGAATAGGGTATGGGGAATATGGAAGAGAGCGGGAAGGGATATCATGGAGGAGCGGATCTACTTGATGGAAACGATCGTAAAAGCAGGAGTGATGTATGGGGTAGAGATTTGGGGAGTAGGGGAAATAGAAGTGATCAAAAAAATACAGAGAAGGTACTGTAAAATGACGTTGGGGGTAAACAGAGAGACCCCAAATTATATATGGAGGAGGGAGCTGGGTGTGCCCACTATAGAATATGTAATCAGAGAACGCGTACTGAGGTACATCAAGGAGGTGCTAAAGATGGAGGACGAGAGATGGCCAAAAATATGTGTAAGAGAGGAGATGAGGGCGATAGCGAATGGTGCACCGTCGAAGTGGGGAAAGGATTTGAAAAAAGTATTAAGGGAAATGGGCATAGAGGAAATAATAACGATGATAAGGGAGAAGAAAGAAGAGAGAACAATAGAAAAAAAGATTGAAGAAGGATTAGAAAACCTAAAAAAGAAAATATTGGAGGAAGAAGAAGAAAAAATAAAAAAATCATCGTACAATAGCATTTATAAATATTTGGTGGAGAACGAGGAAAGCCCGTGGAAGTATTGGAAGGAGAAAGGGGTGAAGGGTAGGGACAAAGAATTGTGGGCAAGATTAAGGTGTGGAAACGTCTGGAGAGCGGGAAAAAAGGGGGTGAAGGACTGGAGATGCAGGATATGTGAGGAACAAAATGAGACCGTGGAACACCTCATAGTGTGCAGAAAAGCATGGGCTTTAATGCCAAAGGAAACAAGAAAAGAAGCTGAGGAGTGGATGAGATCGCGATAAAAGGAGAAATCATTAATATGTTAGGCGGAAAAATAAATGTTGGAATCTGCCGGTATTTTAGAGAAATAGAGGTATTGTGCGCAAAAAAGAGTAAGGAGGAGGACGGAGGCGTGAGTGATAAGTAGTAGAGGTAAAAAGAAAGAGAAGTGCAGGTGAAGGATAGAATTGTAGGCTTAAGTTAGAAATAAGGAACAATATGTAAGGAAATAGTTTGTAAAAAACTTGTATTCCAAGTTATGCAAATAAAACTCTATATATATATATATATATATATATATATATATATATATATATATATATATATATATATATATATATATCTATTCGATATTAGCAAAATAATCCTTAATTAAAAGAATATTCGTAAATATGCCATTTTTCACATTTTTTTAAATCCATTTTCCCGGATAAAAAAAAATCTTGATAACAAAATTATAAAAGCATCTTATAGAGAATACTTCAGATTCCAAGACCCTCTGGTTTTTTCTGTGCGACCATTAGTCTCCGAGTAATCAGTCATCAAAGTCAAAAGTGTCATTTTTGCTTTGAACATCGATAACTCAGCGAGAAAAAATCGTACAGAGCTCTCCTACCGCTCAAATGAAAAAAGAAGAATCCAGCTAGACGATCCTTTTAATCCGATCATTAAAAAAAATTATTAAAGTCCGTGCAGACTGCGAAAGATGAGCAAAAATTTTGAATTTTTTTTACTTTTTTTTTTATGGCTACTGAAAATTGGCTGATACGAAAAATGTTTGAGCTCAAGATCTCAAAACTAGAGATTCACACCTTCAATTTGCTTTTTTTATTTTGCTGTACGACCATTTTTCGAGGAGTTACAGCTATATGAAAATGACCCTACAATTGGCGGACTTTTTCAATATCCTTTAATTCTTTTGCCTAGTGTATATATATTTTTTTATTGGCTTTTTCCAGCCGTACAGAGACTTCCCCTTTTTACGAGCCCCACAATCCGCCTCAAGGTCGTTTTACCTTCGATTCATCATCGCTCCTCTGCCAACCATTCCACTACCCCTATGTCCCCTCCGCAACTGCCCCCTAGCTCCATTCCGCCCCCCCCCGCCCCGCCAGCCACACCTTCCGGCCGCAGCCGACTTCCCCCTCTATACCGTATTCACCGTGACATATACGCCATGGGCATAGGGAAACTGCGGAAAAGCTAAACCGATACAGCCCGTTCCAAGTTCACCTCGCAGTCACGGAACTAGTCGTCTTTCGCCGAGAAATGTCAAAGAAAAACATTTCACGACGAAAGTTACGCGACTGGGATTCAAACCCGGGTCCTTCCGATCCGCTGGCCAGCACGCTAACCACTAGATCTACGCACCAAGTTCTGTTTGATTTATATAATATCACGGAAACAACGTTGTTATCGTACTACGCCGTTCTGCGGCGTTGCGATGCATCTTTATCGCATGTGCTACCCGCAAGATGATATTCAGATTGCAACTTCTGAAAAGAAAATTGATGAATCAATCATTTAAAACAAATCGAAATATTGTCAGTTGCGTCGCGCGTGCGGAATAATGAAATTGGTGAATAGAACATAAAAAACCGGAATGGCACTGTTCTGAATTCCGTGGGATCCATCACCGACCAATATGCCTATCAAAAACCACCAAACGATTATCTTCCGTATGAGACTTATTGAAACGAGATCGGTGACGAAAAACATAATGAAATTTAAATACCACTGCACCGTTTTCCGCTAGATCCTTCAGCGGCCAATTACAGCCTTCTATGGCCTGCGTCTTAGGATAGATGATTTTTTGATCGGCGTTATTGAGGAATTAACTACCAAACGTTTTAATTAAGCTACCAATTACTACCAAACGATTGTTTTCCGTTTGAGACTTATTAGAACGAGATCGGTGAAGAAAAACATAAAGAAATTGAAATATCACCGCTCCGTATTCCGTTTGATCCTACAGCCGCCAATTACAGCCAATTACAAAATATAGCCTGCGTTTCAAGGTAGATGATTTTTCGATGGGCGTAATGGCGGAATTATCTACCAAACGTTTTAATCAAGCTACTAATCACTACCAAGCGATTATCTTCCGTATGAGACTTAGTATAACGAGATCGGTGAAGAAAAATATAAAGAAATTAAAATATCACTGCTCCGTATTCCGTTAGCACCTTCAGCAGCCAATTACAGCCCTATATCGTCTGTGTGTACGGGTTGATGATTTTTCGATCGGCGTAATTGAGGAATTATCTACCAAAGGTTTTAATTAAGCTACCAATCCCTACCACACTATTATCTGCCATATGAGACTTAATGGGACGAGATTGGTGAAGACAAACGTGAAGAAATTGAAATATCACTGCCCCGTATTCCGTTGGATCCATCAGTAGCCAGCTACAGCCCTCTATCCCTTCGTCCAAACATAGATGATTTTTTGATCGTTGTAATCGAGGCATTAACTACCCAATGTTTTAATTAAGCTACCAATCACTACCAAACGATTATCTTCCGTATGAGACTTATTGGAACGAGATCGGCGAAAATACATAAAGACCTTGATATATTACTGCTCCGTATTCTGTTGGATCCATCAGCAGCCAACTACAGCCCTCTATCGCCTGCATCTAACCGTAGATGGTTTTTCGATCGGCGTAAATGAGGAATTAATTATCAAACTTTTTAATTAAGCTACCAATCACTACCAAACGATTATCTTCCGTATGAAACTTATTGAAACGAGATCGGTGAGAAAAACATAAAAAAATTCTTATATCACTTCTCCGTATTCCGTTGGATCCGTCAACAGTCAACTACAGTTCTCTGTCCCATCATCTGAACATAGATGGTTTTTCGTTTGACGTTTTTAAGGAATTAACTACCAAACGTTTCAATTAAGGTACCAATCACTACCAAAAGATTATCTTCCGTTTGAGACTTATTGGAAGAAGATCGGCGAAGAAAAACATAAATAAATTGAAATATCACTGCGCCGTATTCCGTTGGATCTATAAATCACCAATTACGGCCCTCCATCGTATGCGCTTAGACGTAGATTGTTTTTCGACCGGGATAACTATTGAATTAACTACCAAACGCTGGGATTTGCATTATTGTGACCACCAAACGATTCTGTATCGATTTGGCGTGGCAATTTTCGAATTGCGTGATAAATCCAAAAAATATCCGGCCGACTTTACGGAAAAAAAGTCCCATTAATTACAATGAAACAGTCGACCACCAAACCTTCTCATTAGGCTACCGATCACCACCAAATGACCACCAAACGATTAGGAATAAAAAAACCTTGAGAAGTTAAAGTTGTTCGGCTAAGTTTATGGTGCTATCCGGGCGGCCCATCGTTGGGTCATCTCTCTTCTGTGACTTCCTGTTGAGTTCCTTCAATTTGATTCTTCATTAGTAATAAGTTTTCGCACACTTCAATTAAATAACTGTTTTCAAATGCAGTCACGGATGAAAAAAATTTTACGCCTCGGCTATGACAGATCAGAATCCGAAATCATAACCGAACTAAGAGCAGATATCCGGCGTCTTGACTAGAGGACTGCGATTGGTCACTGAAGGTCCAACCACAGAGCAAAATTGTAAATCAGGGATGCACTCGCTATCTCTTGTCGGATTTCCCTTCAATGAGTCTTGATTTATAGAAAAACTCCCGGAAGCGTTTGGTATTAAATTTAGGACGATTGGTAGTCGATCACTAGATTGCGCCAACGAGAAATACGTGTGTATCGTAAACGGCGAGCTGTGATTGGTTGCCAGAAGCCGCAGCGGAAAAAGGAATTTCTAACAGAAATTCACCCATTATTTTGTCGCTAATTCATTGTGATCAGACTTAATCGATAGAAAAATAAATCATAGAGTTTGTCATTCTATTCAGGTCGTTTGGTAGTCGATCAATCAATACCGCCAACGCAAAATACAGCGAATCGGGAATAAAGCGCTGGGATTGGTCGCCAGAAGCCGCACTGGCAGAATTATTTATGAGCGTAGATTCACTCGTTATTTCTTGTCCGATTACGGTCTAATGTGTCGCGATCGATAGAAAAACATCCGGTAGCGTTTGGTATTCTATTCGGGACGTTTGGTAGTCGATCATCCAAATACGATAGTACAAAATACGTTCGTATCAGGCATAGAGAGCTGTGATTGGTCGCCAGATGCCGCAGGGGCAGAACGATGTGTCATTTTCATAATTAGATTTGCTAATAATCTCCGACCGAGCCGAAAGAAATTACGCGTATCCGAAACGGAAAGCTGCAATTGGTCACGATAATATACGACGTTTTTACGATAGATGGCGTTGGTTGTCGAGTCTTTTTCCGTTGTTCATCGTCCTATCTCATGCATCGAAATTTTCTTTTCGATTTTCCGAAAGAACGGGAAACCAATTTTTGATTATCGATTTTTCGAAAAACGGAGAACTACCATCCGATTCGAATGGTTTAACAAACTCTACCAAACGACCACCAAACGATTCGTACAAAAAAAGTTCGATTAGTCAAAGTGGGGAGGCTAACTTACTGCCCAATTTTTGTATTTCGATTTTTCTAAAAACGGAGAACTACCAAACGATTTGAATGGTTTACCAAACGCTACCAAACAATCACCAAACGATTCGTAAAAAAAAAGTTCGATTAGTCAATGTGGGGGGGGGGCCAACTTACTGCCCAATTCTTGATTATCGATTTTTCGAAAAACGGAGGACTACCAAACGATTTGAATGGTTTACCAAACGCTACCAAACGACCGTCAAACGATTCATAAAAACAATAGTTCGATTAGTCAAAGTGGTGGGGCTAACTTTGACGAGGTGGGGTAGGCACCCTTAACGGTTCTGTTTTTTATTCCGATTTCTGCCATTTGGTGCATGACGGCAAGGGGAAGTAGTGGTGCGACGAAGAGAGAAATAGCTCTTCTGTACTTTTCCCTGCTGAACGCAACGCATGCGCCGTTTGCCCTAACTTAATTTACCTTAATGTCGTGTAAACTGCATAATATACGAATCCAATAAAAAATAATGTGTTGATTAAAAAGAAGATGACTAATTTCCTTTTTTTAAACTGAAAGCTTTTTGAATACATTAATTCATACCAGCACATATTACGATCATTTACATCCTTTTTTCTCCAATGTCTCACAACACATCGTTTTTCGAAAAGTTTTTTGCACACGTACTGAGACTCTTTCATTTCCGGAATAGCATCGAGCCATTTTTTGTATCGTTCGACGTTCCTGGGCACGCAAAACACGGAGCACTTCTGCTCAAATTTTTGTACCCCGTTTTACAATTGCGGACCGTGCAACCCTTAGCCATTTCGTATTTTTTCGCAAACACTACCAAAAAAAATTCACACTTATGCCGTAAGAGCCCGAGTGCTCGGGCATCGGTATTTCAAATTTCGCGCATTATCTCGACGATACCCGCCCGACTCCCGCGGAAGTAGAGGGCGGAAGTGACACGGCGAGAGATGGCAGGATCAGCCGATGCGCAAGGCTGACTCACTTCTTCGCGAGGGTCGGATCCGATCAGCCATCGAGCGACGCGAGAGATCCGGCCAAGAAACAAGAAAGCTCTCCACTAGTCTAATCATTTGCAACGTAATCAAAATCGTGCATTCGAGCGATCATCGATGAGTCCCTCGGTGAGAGTTCGTCGCCGCAACGTCCATAAGGTACGCAGTCGCCGAAGAAACATCGAAACGAGTCCTTTGGCGCGAATCGACCCTCGAGAGCGTTCGGTCTGCGTGCCACCACTTTTGGCACGAATCGACTCGTCCGATCGCCGGAATCATCTTTACGAATCCAGTGGAGCGAATCGACTCTCCCGGGCGTTCGATCTGCGTGCCACCACTTTTGGCACGAATCGACTCGTCCGATCGCCGGAATCATCTTTACGAATCCAGTGGAGCAAATCGACCCGTCCGAGCACTCGATCTGCGTGCCCCCACTTTTGGCACAGATCGACTCGTCCGATCACCGGAATCGTCATACCAGGCCACCTAGGGCGACCCGCCCGAGTGGTCAACCAGCGTGTCCCCACTTTTGGCACAGATCGACTCGTCCGATCGTCAGGATCGTCGCACCGCTCCGCTTATACAAGAACCGAATAGCGTTACCAAGTGAATGAAAAACAAATCATTTCATCGAGAAAAGTGTAAGTACTATTGGGATCTGACCTCGGGGCGGGGCCTAATTCAAAAAATCAAACATGGCGCAGACACCGATGCAAATTCTACGGGAATACAAGTGATATGTTGTGACTTTTGGGCAGTTATCAGTATTATGTCTGTAAATCGTGAAAGTATTTGTCTTTGGGCGGGTGAAAATCCTGCTCAAATAAATTTTATTGAGGGCGAAAGAGTATTACACGCGGGACACATCGTGAATTGTGGAGTAAACGATTAAATCGGGCGCCAGCCGAATACGTTATACTTCTTGGCATTGCGCTTACAAACATCACAAGTCAGAGGAAGTATGCACGAAATCGAAGGCGAAATAAAAAATGGATTGATAACATTTATCAAATGTTCGTGCAAGTCTGGCTTGGGTCAATAATGCAAACACGCATTAGCAACGCTTTTGCATTTGAAGCGGTAAGTTTCTAACCTCAAAATTGTGCTGTAAACAACTTACAGAATAAAATTTTAATAACGCATCGAGATATAAATATTATGTAGGGTTAAGGAGCAAGATTTGCCAACCGTGACCAGTACAGATCGTAAATGTGGATGGAAGAAGCTGCACCAAAGCGCTCTTGAACAATATGCTCCAGCACCGCTGAAAAATCATCCATGCTTTCGATCCTCCGATAAAAAAAATGAAACCGCACAGTGACATTTTGGAAAGCATGACTGAGTGGCTGCAAGCAAGAAATATAGGTGCTCTGGGGACACACGTGTAAGTCTAATTGCATTCGTTTTTGTTAAATGATATTAATTTTGTTACTATTAATTCAACTTCATATTGTTATTTACGAATTGCAGCCAAGGCCGGCACAATCCAGTAACTTTTAAAGCGAGTCAAGCACCTACACTCACAGAGATAGAGGCGAAAACCATCAATGCAATATTTGCGAGACAAGAGTCCAGTTCATTGATGCAGGAAATTGAAAAATTCCAAGTGAAGAAAATAGAGGGTTGTTGTCGGAAAACACTGAGCGAATTTAACACGGATTTTCGAGCTCCATGCAAGGAGGCGAAGATATGCTATGCAACGTGGTCTGATGAAAGAAAGTACCGTATCACAGGCACTACTTGCTATGGTTTTTTCACTTACGCTCGCAATAAAAAACCAAATTGGCCCGCCAAATGTGAGGCTTACTTCACTCCCAAAGATTTTCGCACGGGATATACAGGGTATGGAAAAAAGACTGAGAAAGAGGCACGCGATACGTACACGCAAAGTACGAAGAAGACTGTGATAGAGGTAGGACTAGTTGTTTCACAACGGAATCCATGGCTGGCTGTGTCCCCTGATGGTATTATTATCAACGAAGACAACGGATCGTTCGAGTTGTTAGAAATCAAATGTCCTTTCAAAGGAAAAACAATGACTGTGAGAGACGCGATCAGAGACAGTTTCGGAAAATGTTTAAACATGAAAAATGAGCCAATAAGTCTGAAGAAGAAACATAAATATTATGGTCAAGTTCAGCGAGGAATGGCCATTTTAAATATTAAAGAAACGTCGTTCGTTATTTACGCCACATGCGACAAGAGTTTGATTGATGTCAAAGTGATTTTTGACGAAAATTTTGTAACGGAAATGTTGCTTCAGTTAAAGAAAGTATACTGCAATGTGATGTTGCCCCAGATATGTTTAAGGAAAAACGATGGAGATCATAGTGTTGATGAAAATCACAACTCTGTGAATGTTTTGTGATAATTGATATCCCAACAAAATATTTTACTTGCGCTCTAGGTATATAAAAATGCAGGTAGAATATTGCTTAAAGAGGTTCAGTAAAAAAGAACAGTGTTATTTATATATCTTCGAATTTTATTGATATTTTAATTTGATACAAAAAAAGTTAATAAATACATAATGATCCAAGAATTATTCTAATTATTTTTTCAATTCAACTTATTCTATCAGAGCCTTCCGAGTTCTTACGTCCTTCTCCAATCTAATTCCTTCCATTCCTGTGTACAATTTTCAATTCGATTTCTTATGCGTCCATAAATTTATTGTCGGCTAAAATGGGTGCGCTCAAATTAATTGTGCCGCAGATAACCGTAAAAATATCTCCCACGATGTGTACTAAATTTACAGGCAAAGTATCACCGACTATTTTAAATGTTTTAATCCTCTGATTCGATCGTTCCACGTGCACCCGTGCTTTTGCAATTCTTGAAGTCATAATCGCTTCTGCTTTCGTAAATTGTTTTTTTTGTTCTTAAAAATGGGGGTTTGATACATTTCCAACGATTTTTTTCGCAAGTTTCATCAATAGAAAAGCCTTTGTTAACCATCACTGCATCTCCTGGTTCTAGTAAATTTTTTATCTCACACTGCTTGAATATTTCTGAATCAGATGCTCTGCCGCTATAAGGCTGACTTAAAAAAGAAATATTTCCTTCCGGCTTGACAGCGGTCATAAATTTTACGGTGCCACTGCCTTTATACTGCGAGTAAGTGATCATCTGGCAGAAAAGATGTTTCGGCTGCTGAATAAATATTTCTGTGCAATCAATTACTGCTCTGACGTCCTCAAAACCCTCAAAACATTTTGGCATATTCTTAGATATTTCATCTTTTGAAGGCCCAGGAATGGCGGATTTTAAACACTGCCCCAACAAAAGTCCGATTGGTCCAAATCTTTTTGTGATTGACTATGGCAACCATTTACCCACCAATATCTCCTGGCACTTGTTTTTTTTTCTTGGGGAGAACCTTGCACCCTCCATAACGTTTTTATTTACTTCAAATAAATAAAGATTCACGCTCACTCACGAGTGTTGTGTATATTTCAAACGGACGTGAGAAAAACTTGCATCGGTGGACTACTTATAAAAACTGTTTATAAAATCTCATTATCAATCTCATTATCAAATCTCTTATCAATACTCATTATAAAATCGGAGGCCATGAGAGGCCAGAGCCCTCCGGGGTTTTTCTGTTACTTCGCGATGAAGGAAGGCCACCCCGTTTGATTAGATTTAAGGTAATATTTCAATGCGTAGTCGGCAAGGGAGCCGTCATTTGCCCATGTCGTTTTAGAATTTAGGTAAATATTTAAATGCATCGTAGGCACGCGAGCCGTAATTCGCCCATGTCGCGTGATAATTCTCTGTGATAAAAAAAATATAGTCGGCAAGCGAGCCATAAGTCGCCCAAACCTGTTAATGTTGTCGGAAGCGATCCGTAAATCGCACCGGAATTTTGTCTAGAAAATAATAAGTGTTAGGAATGTGTAGTGCGCCCGCGGGCTGTCGTTGACCAAAGGAAAGAAAAAAATTGAATAAAAGATTGTATCCAAAAAGAATCCACTACAATGCGTAAAAACACGATAAAAATGTATCACGGTAAATCGCGTAGAACCTTCTGGTATATGGTCGCAAATAAAGGTTATTTCGGCAATCACGCCACAACAACATACGTAAACACCTTGGGCCCATTCGCCGGTAAGAGGTAAGGGAGAAAGTACTTCCCCTTGCAAGTAGCGACGCGTAGCGGCGCCTAGTGAATCGAAAAGTGGAGCCGATAAGCGTGCCTACGTCCACCACGAAAATTTAGCTTCGTTGCAAGACCTGTATGTAAGACCGTGGGCACGCCTCTCGCAGTTGTATCTCTCTAGCGTATGCCCATCAGGGTATAGTGCTGTCCCGCGTGTATCAACAGCCAACTGACCGACCAAGCATTGAGCGGTTTGGTAGGAAGCCTTGCATAATTTTAACTCACGTTGAGATATTCCTTTAAGCATTCGGTCGCAGCTACGAAATTTTATCTTTAATATTTTCTTTAAGCATTCGGTTTTTATTGTCGTTACGGAATCTTAAGATTTTTTTCGACGCATGAGTAATTTATATCAGGCATCTAGAGTTTGTGTATAAATTATTAGATAGAAATTGGCCATCGTGTAATCTCCATAAAGCGCCGTATAAATAAGACGATTTTTAGAGTTGCAATTTTTCGTAAAAAGTTCGGTAACTTGGCTTGAAATTTTCCTAGCATACTGGGATGTCCTTTCACTTATTTATAGACGAAAATCAGTTAACTGTTAAATATTCAGGTTCGTTAAATGAATACCTTAATAATACCTTTAAAAAAAGCAATACGGTTTTTTAAAAATGTTGTGCGACCAAAATTGGCCGTGTTATTTACTAGGAAAGTCCAATGGTGAGTAAACAATGCCACAGTAGTTTCGGCGTCTAAGTGAGCACGCGACGTTTCGAATCCACATTCGGGCATTTAGATTTGAATTTTCAATTTGTTATTTTGAAATTTGAGTTTTGAACGTTTTCCGGTCGCCCAAATAAATTATGAAGTATTAAATAAACATGTTAAACATTGTTATCCATTGTTTACTTGGACGATGGAGTAAACAATTGTTTTTTGTATTTCGTTATTATTCTTTATCTTTACAGCGTATTATAAGTGTGATAATTTGTAAAACTTGTCTGGATTCAAAATTCTTATGAATTTTCTTATTTCTATAAATAAATATTATTTGAAACTGCTGCCGCAAAAAAAATATTGACTTAATTTCTGTATTTCATTATTATTCTCCAAAAAGTCTATACCTTATAAGAATTCGATCTACCTATATAGGAATTTCCTTCACCAACTGGTTTTTCAATTAATGTGATCAAATTATCGCTTATATGAAGTAGCAAAGGGTGCTTTCTGAACATTGTGCGGCATTCGTTTGTTGCTGACTTTACTTCGGTTCGCTAGGAGAGCAGCGCCGCCCTCTCTTCCTTACTTTTGCGGACGTTCCGACTAGCATTCGTACTCCTTACCTCTAGTCTCCATCTGTTCGTGGCTGAATGCAGCCGCTCCGCGTTCCCCGTACGCAGTTAGCGTTGGTAGCGTTACAGCCGCTTGCAACGTAGATCGTAGGGCTTGTGTGGCTTTCTAAAATGGCCACGAACGACTCCAAAGCTCCGGTGCGGATGGTCAAAAGGGTGCAATTTGGCATCCTCTCGCCCGATGAAATTGTGAGTAAATAATGATTTCTCTGTATCGCCATATAGATACTTTTTTCAGTGCTGTAATCCACATTTTTTTCTTCATCTCCCTCGAAAGTGTCAACCCAATGAAACAGTGACGAACTGTTGCAACGATCGTGAGAGAATCTCAATTTGGGCGGTTGTTTGTCCTGTGCGTTTGTGTATGGCAATTAATTTTGTTTCCCTCAAAAAGACGATGATTTTTTTAACAATTCCAAAAAAGCATTCCATAGCTCAAGGAAAACTCGTTTTTTTCTGTTTTGTCAGACATGTTTTAATGAGTCAAAAAAATGTTAAGATAAAAGTTTTGCGATTGGCTCCAAACATTTGGCTTTCTACTAGCACGACACTCGTGATGAGGGTTATGTTATCAAAGGGATTATCGTCTAATCTTGCAATTTGAGTACACATTTGAATCTGCGAGTTTCCGCTAAAGTTCGTTTGCCCCCTCAGCGAACAATATCGAACTGCTTTAACGGTTTTTAGGAGAGGGCACAAACCACAGAGTTTTCGATTTCCAGATCCTTAAAAGTCTTTTCTAGTGAGAAAAATCATGCTGATGAACATAAGTAGGCAGACACAGCATTTGAAAGTTGGCAAACAATGCCTGTGTATTTCTCTAGCATGGCAGAAATATACAGGAGTCAGAACTGAGAAGACGGTAAAAAAAAGGGTACCCGATATGTGAAAAATACATCAATATAGTAATATATCTGTGGACGAGGTGAAAGTGATCGAACTTGGCTCGGACACTTGGACCGAGGATGAGAGCATGCTGCATACATTAGCTTCATTTGTTATACTTGTAATTTCCTAAATTACATCCTATATGCAAATTATTGTATAAAAATAGAGGAAAATATACCATTCACTAAATATTAGATGGTTGCATAGAATAGCGCCCATTTTCGAGCGGCAGATAAGGTAGTGCTTTAGTAACAAATCAACAAACTGGTTTATTCAAAGTATTGCCCATTGGAACAGACAACCTTGGCTCATCTTCCTGCTAACAATCGAATTTCACATATGAAGACTCTGGGTTCGTTTGAGGCAATCCAGTCAACTAGCCATACCTCAACTCCTTTGTACAAGGCAAAGTTCTGCGCCATAAGCACTGACTGCATTAACCGGAACCAATCTTAATCGGAGGGAGCTATGTCTGAGGAATATTGTGGATGGGATAGGATTGCCCAGTTCAATCCTTCTAAGCACTTTTTCATCGGTTGAGCAACACGCAGCCTAGCATTGTTGTACTGCAAAATTTATGATAAGTATGCAGTTTAAGGACTTTTCTGAAGATGACAGCAATTTTTTTTCGCCATGATGTTGTTTATCCTATTTTAGTGAGTGATATTCGGTCAGGGGAGGCTGATATTTTTCATTAATTCCATACGTTATAGGTTTTGAAGTTGGCGGAAACAAGGGGCAAAACAGCGGAAACGAGTCACAAAATAGTGCAAATAAGAACATTTCAACACCTATATTGGGAGTGGGGAGTGGAGGGATTTGTAAAAAAACCTTCATGGATACAATGCCGAAGAGATATCGGAGTGGACACTTCCCCTCCGCCCTCCCCCGTTGAAAGTTTGTCAAAATACACTATTTCAGAGACAATCAGTGTCGGTGGAAATTGTACGTGTGTGGATTTTTTGACGTTGTTGGGTGTGTGTGTGTTTGTTTGTGTTTGTTTGGGTCTTTAGGGAAGCCTTTTTCAAGACTTCCATCGGCCCTTATAAAGGCCGCAAAAATTATCAACGTAGTACTATTGTTCACACACGTGCACACACGGCCAAACAAATCGACACACACACCCAGCCAGTTTTCACCGATTTTCAGTATCGTCTTTGGAATCGTGTCAATCGTTTGTCATGTATTTTGACAAAATTTCAACAGGGGGGGGGGGGGTGACCGCTCCGATATCTCTTCGGCATTGTATTCAAGAAGGTTTTTTCTGCAAATCCTCCACCACCGACTCCCAATATAGGCGTTAAAATGTCCGTAAACTTCAAAACCCCATAACTTATGGAATTAATGGGAAATGCCAGCCTTCCCCGATGAAATATTAGTCGTGACCAATTAAAGCAGTTCATGGAAAAAAAAAATTCCGTCATTTTTGGAAAAGTCCTCAAACTGCATAATTACCAAATCAACTTGTCAAGGCAATACTTTTATACAGCCTCTTCCAGTACAGGGCTTGCTGTAAACGCAACAGTAGCTATCGATAATGATCCCTGATGATGGTTTCCAGTAGTCTCAGCAGCTTGTAGTTCTCAAGAACCATCTTTTGAGTGATTTTTTGCAGTTTTTTATTCTCCAAAGAGCAATCATAATTCTGGAAACCACGAAATTACTCTTTACACGTTGTACTAGATGGAGCATATTCAACATACATTTTCTTTAGCAAACAATGGGTTTCCAGTGTCATTTTCTTTGCCAAGGAATAATGGAGCATAACTTCCCCCAAATATGACTTATGTAGAACAAAACTTACCATTTGACAAAAACACAATTACCATAGGTGATGTTGACAGGTCGCACACATGTCACCTATGGCGTTGTTGTGGCACTTTTTGGACCTATCATGTATATTGCTAACTTTTAATTAAAAGAATCGTGTCCATAATTAATTGTTTCTAAAATTGATTATGCAGAAATTCATTCATATGTGCAGCCCTAAATTTTAACAATGCATATTCTTTTTTCTACTCCAATGAATAACGTGCGACAAAAAAAAAACAATTTTTTATTTAAAACTATTATGAATATCCTGCAGAGACTGAAAAAATTATATCGCTCAATCGATACTGTATTTGTACAAATAATCGCATACCCCCATTGTTAATTTCATCATAATACTGTACCTCAGACATGAGTTGAGGTTACCCAAGTAAGCTCTTAACTCTCCAACAATAGGACAGAAAATGATATATTCACACATAATATATATTGCATATTCGATTCCATAGACAGCACCATCGTCCGTAGTTTACACAACTTCAGGAACTCTTTCCCTCTAGGCTCCATGAATTCTAGCGTTCAATCGTTATATTAATGCTAGGGTTTTTCTTCGTTTTTGCTAAGATGGTGTTATCATTATTTAAAAAGTAAACGTGATTATTAAGGCGCTTTATGACAGTTTGGTCGATAAATATCCTGTGGCAAAGTTTTCCCTTAGATGAATCACATTTTGAGTAAACAACATAATCTCGACGTGCCACAAGAAAGAGCAGATGTCTTTTTTTATAGGCTCCGAGAATCAGTCGAACGTCCGGTAAAATTTATTTTCCAAGTTCTGCAACGCAAATTTACAAAACAATATTTCGGGTGATAACAAAATTGAAAAAAAAAAAACGAATTTCCGTCGTATTCCAACGATGCAAACTTGGAAACCACTAGAAATTCTTATTGCAATGGTAATACAGGGTGTCTACCGACCTGAAAAGTCATGAAAAATCTTAAATGTCATGAAATTACACTCGACCCTGAAAAAGTCATGAAATTACACTCGACCCTGAAAAAGTCATGAAATGTCTTTAAAAATTACCAGTCTACCTGAATTATTATACCCTACTAAATTATCGTTGAGTCTATATTCAATATGAACTAACTTTGTGGTACTTGTCGATAGAGAAGCAAATATCGCATCGGTAGAAAATAGTATAGAAGAAAGTAAAAGAAGATGATGCGTTATCTCAACATATTAGTTTTTCTTTGTTATTCGTGTAAAGCGACTAGATGATATTACTCAAAGTTCCTAAATGTATGTAATATTTTTCTAGATGTTCCCAAAATATATTTCTTTACAGCAATCTTGAAATTATGTTTGTCTCACATTTTTTACTACATATGGAATTGTACAGTTTGGTGACTTTTCGTTTATTCCGTATACTTTTTATTGGCAAACAACTACACATCTGTTTGAAAGAGCAAAACAAAAATACAAAAATTTCGAAAACCGGTCGCACTGTAGAATCATTAAGTATACTTCTATGCCAGAAAGTCATACTAAGAGTCATAAAAAAATCCCTATTCCTTGCCTTAAAAATCCTTAAATGTCATGCAATTTCAGTTTTGGTCAAAATTAGACACCGTGTAATAATTTTGGAAATTATCACCGCGTTACAATGATAACAATTTCCAATAATCTTCACGTTTGAATCATTGAATCATGGAACGCAACGAAATTTGGTTTTCCCTTTTAATTTTCGTTATCACCTCTCCATTTTTTAATCGAACTTTCTCAAGTAACTTTTCCCTTGCACAACGCAAAGTGACAGAATATCGATTAAAATTAAACTGTTAACGCATGAGACAGAAGGCTTTCCAAAAACAACACAGAATAAGAATATCGTTTCTACTTCAAAAGGGGAACACAAGGTATACAATCTATTACAACAAAGGTATGCTGTTGCAAGTGTGCTGAATTTGAAAGTAAAGTGTATTCTCTGGTGTAAATGTTTGACCCGTTTCTCAGGCAAACGTGTCAAGTCGGATAATTATCGTGTCCTCTTAAAATACCGCTTGAATACTGTTGAAGTTTGCATCGTGGCAACGCAACGAAAATTTTCTTTGCATATTTTCATTTGCGTAGTCTTATCCAAAATGTGTTTGTTGACATTTGAAATGTCGTTTTGCAAGCGCGTCCTCCATTAATCGATCAGATAGACGTTATTGAGCGCAAGTTTGGGGATACAACACAAACTACAATCTTATCCGCTGCAATGAGAATGCGACAACCTAAAAATCTATGTATACTCGGAATTGAAAACTTGAGCGTAAGTCAGGAAAAAATATAGGGAGAAAAGTGAATAACGTTGACGTCCGTTTGCAGCGTCGTATGTCAGTCACAGATGGCGGCATACGGTTCCCAGAGACGATGGAGGGTGGAAGACCAAAGTTGGGCGGCCTGATGGACCCGAGGCAGGGTGTGATCGACAGAAATTCGCGATGTCAGACGTGCGCCGGCAACATGACCGAGTGCCCAGGACACTTTGGCCACATCGATCTCGCAAAGCCCGTCTTCCACGTCGGTTTCATGACGAAGACTATAAAGATAATGCGCTGCGTGTGTTACTACTGTTCGAAGCTTTTGGTAACTCCGTCGAATCCCAAAATCAAAGAGATAGTGATGAAGACGAAGGGGCAGCCTCGCAAGAGGCTAACCTTCGTTTACGATTTGTGCAAGAGCAAGAACATCTGCGAGGGCGGCGACGAGATGGACATAGCGAAGGACGGGCAGGAAATACCAGCGACCGATCGTAAGCCGGGCCACGGCGGTTGCGGGCGTTATCAGCCAAACTTTCGAAGATCCGGATTGGACGTGACCGCCGAGTGGAAGCATATAAACGAGGACTCGCAGGAGAGAAAGATCGTCCTGACGGCGGAACGGGCGTGGGAAATTTTGAAACACATAACCGATGAAGATTCCTTCATTCTCGGTATGGACCCGAAATTTGCCCGTCCCGATTGGATGATAGTGACGGTATTGCCGGTTCCGCCATTGTCCGTTCGCCCGGCGGTAATAATGTACGGCTCGGCCAAGAATCAGGACGATCTGACGCACAAACTCGCGGACATCATAAAAACGAATAACGAGTTGTTGAGGAACGAGCAAGCGGGTGGCGCGGCTCACGTTATAATGGAGAACGTGAAATTGCTGCAGTTTCACGTGGCTACGTTGGTCGATAATGACATGCCGGGTATGCCAAGGGCCATGCAAAAATCCGGTAAACCCCTCAAAGCCATAAAGGCGCGTCTCAAGGGTAAGGAAGGCCGTATACGCGGTAATTTAATGGGGAAACGGGTTGACTTTTCCGCGCGCACGGTAATCACTCCGGATCCGAACCTGCGTATCGATCAGGTCGGCGTCCCTCGCAGTATAGCTCAAAACTTGACGTTTCCGGAGATAGTAACCCCCTTCAACATCGATAAGATGCAGGAACTCGTGCGACGCGGAAATTCCCAGTATCCCGGCGCCAAGTACATCGTCAGGGATAATGGGGAGCGGATCGATCTGAGATTCCATCCGAAGCCCTCCGATCTTCATTTACAGTGCGGCTATCGCGTGGAGAGACACATACGAGACGGCGATCTCGTTATTTTCAATCGGCAGCCCACCCTCCACAAGATGAGTATGATGGGGCACAGGGTGAAGGTCTTGCCTTGGAGCACGTTTCGCATGAATCTCAGCTGCACTTCACCGTACAACGCGGATTTCGACGGTGACGAGATGAATCTGCATGTGCCACAATCGATGGAGACGCGGGCCGAGGTCGAGAACATTCACGTAACGCCCCGTCAAATTATCACACCTCAGGCGAACAAACCGGTAATGGGTATCGTGCAGGATACACTGACAGCCGTGCGAAAAATGACCAAGAGAGACGTCTTCATCGAGAAGGAGCAGATGATGAATATACTCATGTTCTTGCCAAACTGGGACGGGAAAATGCCGCAGCCGAGTATACTGAAGCCAAAACCATTGTGGACGGGAAAACAAATATTCTCGTTGATAATACCGGGTAACGTGAATATGATAAGAACGCACAGTACGCATCCGGACGAGGAGGACGACGGCCCCTACAAATGGATATCGCCAGGCGACACGAAGGTCATGGTCGAACACGGTGAGCTCGTAATGGGCATACTCTGCAAAAAGACTCTCGGCACCTCGGCCGGCTCTCTCCTTCACATATGTATGCTGGAACTTGGCCACGAAGTGTGCGGAAGATTTTACGGCAACATACAGACGGTCATCAATCATTGGCTTTTGCTCGAGGGCCATTCGATCGGTATCGGTGACACGATTGCCGATCCCGATACGTACAAGGAGATTCAGAAAGCTATTAAGAAAGCCAAAGAGGACGTGATAGAAGTTATACAGAAAGCTCACAATATGGAGCTCGAGCCGACGCCCGGTAACACGTTGAGGCAAACTTTCGAGAACCAGGTCAATCGTATATTGAACGACGCTCGTGACAAGACCGGAGGATCGGCCAAGAAATCACTCACGGAGTACAACAATCTAAAGGCTATGGTGGTCTCGGGTTCGAAAGGTTCCAACATCAATATCTCCCAGGTAATCGCCTGCGTGGGCCAACAAAACGTCGAAGGTAAGCGCATACCTTTCGGCTTTCGAAAGAGGACCCTGCCGCATTTCATCAAAGACGATTACGGTCCCGAGTCCCGTGGCTTTGTCGAGAACTCGTATCTCGCTGGCCTGACACCCTCAGAATTTTATTTTCACGCTATGGGCGGACGCGAGGGTCTCATCGATACAGCTGTCAAGACCGCCGAGACTGGCTACATTCAGAGACGTTTGATAAAGGCTATGGAGTCCGTGATGGTCCATTACGACGGCACCGTCAGGAACTCCGTTGGACAATTGATTCAATTGCGTTACGGAGAGGACGGACTTTGCGGCGAGACCGTCGAGTTTCAAAACTTACCGACAATCAAGCTCAGCAACAAAGCTTTCGAGAAAAAATTCAAATTCGACCCGACGAACGAGCGCTACCTCAGGCGCATATTCAGCGAGGATATTGTCAGAGAGATGATGGGCTCGGGCGAGGTTATTTCCGAGCTCGAACGTGAGTGGGAACAACTGAATCGCGATCGAGCTGCGCTCCGCGAGATCTTCCCGAGCGGCGAGTCGAAGGTCGTTCAACCTTGCAACTTGCAAAGAATGATTTGGAACGTCCAAAAGATTTTCCATATAAACAAGAGAGTACCCACGGATTTGAGCCCGATGAGGGTCATTCAGGGAGTGAAAGATTTATTGGAGAAATGCATAATAGTGGCGGGTGAAGATCGCCTGAGCAAGCAGGCGAACGAGAATGCTACGCTCCTGTTCCGTTGCCTCATACGATCCACTCTGTGCACCAAATGCGTTTCGGAGGAGTTCCGATTGTCCAGTGAGGCCTTCGAGTGGTTGATCGGTGAGATCGAGACGAGATTCCAACAGGCCCAAGTATCACCGGGTGAAATGGTCGGCGCACTGGCCGCTCAATCCCTCGGCGAACCCGCCACTCAGATGACGCTCAATACATTCCATTTTGCCGGTGTATCGTCTAAGAACGTAACTTTGGGTGTACCGAGGTTGAAGGAAATTATCAACATCAGTAAAAAACCGAAAGCTCCATCGTTGACGGTTTTCCTGACCGGTGCCGCTGCGAGGGACGCCGAGAAAGCCAAAAACGTACTTTGCCGACTGGAACACACGACACTGCGAAAAGTCACTGCCAACACAGCCATTTATTACGATCCCGATCCACAAAATACCGTCATCGCCGAGGACCAGGAATTCGTGAACGTTTATTACGAAATGCCGGACTTCGATCCCACCAAAATTTCACCGTGGCTCCTGCGTATCGAGTTGGATCGCAAGAGAATGACCGATAAAAAATTGACCATGGAACAAATTGCCGAAAAGATCAATGCTGGCTTTGGTGACGACTTGAATTGTATCTTCAACGATGACAACGCCGAAAAGTTGGTCCTGCGGATAAGAATAATGAACAGCGATGACAGCAAATTTCAAGATACCGAGGAAGAGACCGTCGACAAGATGGAGGACGATATGTTCCTGCGATGTATCGAAGCCAATATGCTTAGTGACATGACTTTGCAGGTATAAATTTTGTTCTCTTTATTTCGAAGAATAAACATGCAATACAATTTTTACAAGTCGATTCGGTCGGGCCCAATATACTCGAAACGAACTGCCCTAATCCACTCAATTAATATCCGTCGACAATCAAATTACACAATATAGATAATAAAACTGTAAGGGATGCATTGTGCGTACATTTTAATTTTCACAACATTTCATTACGGATCTTTTATTTTAACTAAACCAAGTTGAAAGATCGTATTTTGAGAAAAAACATTGTCGGTTCTTTGGCGCGTTTGTAACTCGAGAACTACTGAATTGATTTCGATGAATTTTTCACAGAAACGCAGATTAGAGTGTATAATGATTTAGGCAATTGAGCATTACCCTACGTATTTAACTACAATCACAATAAACAAGCATACACACACAAACATAACGATCATATCTTTTTTAATGGCAACAACGTACGAATACAAACAAATAATCGTGGGAATCAATAAATTAACAAAAAATATATAAAGCTACGGAATAATTAGCGATGGTGTGAAACTTGAGCATTTTCATAAATTGTCGTCACAAAGCATTATTTTCATTAAGTCAAGTATTAGTAAAAACAAAGCACAACACAGCAATCGTAAAAAACCAAATGAACAACTAAACAAAAATGTACAATGAGGCGTGTTGAATAGTTAAGTGTGGGGGGGGGGGGGGAGATTTTAGTGCGTACGAAACCCTCAAAGTGAAGTAACGCGAACCCTTCTCAGTATCTCATTAAACCATTCCTGCGACCCGTGAATAAAATAGAGAAAGAATATAAAAATGACGCGTAGATTTTTCATCGATATGGTTTCAACGCGGGCGATACTGAGAGCGTAGCTGGTTGTATATGTTCTTCACAATACGTTTATTTTGTAGGGTATCGAAGCAATTGGAAAAGTGTACATGCACTTGCCTCAAACCGATGCGAAGAAACGTATAATAATCACCGACACGGGTGAATTTAAAGCAATAGCTGAGTGGTTACTCGAGACTGACGGGACCAGTTTAATGAAAGTTCTCAGCGAGCGCGACGTTGATCCCGTGCGAACTTTCAGCAACGATATTTGCGAGATATTCCAAGTGCTTGGCATAGAGGCCGTGCGAAAATCCGTGGAGAAAGAGATGAATGCGGTGTTACAATTTTACGGGCTGTACGTAAATTATCGGCACCTCGCGCTTCTTTGCGACGTTATGACGGCGAAGGGTCATCTTATGGCTATCACTCGTCACGGTATCAATAGGCAGGATACAGGAGCTCTCATGAGGTGAGTCTAGCTGAACTTGAATTAGGAGGGACAATATTTTCTTTTCCTCGTATTTCCATTTGTGAATCGAATTAAATCGCCTAAATTTTTAGATGCTCGTTCGAGGAAACTGTAGACGTTCTTCTCGATGCCGCTTCCCATGCTGAGGTCGATCCTATGCGTGGGGTTTCTGAGAACATCATCATGGGACAATTGCCGAGAATTGGCACAGGTGAGAAAACTCATTGAAATTAGAATACAACAGGATTAACGTCCGTGTGTTGAGTTCAATAGTCGTTTATCAGTGTATGCGGTTGACGGGCTTGCGTAAGCCTGGGCCCAAAACACAGGTCGATTTACAATTTTTTTCCGGATAAGAGTAATGGGGTGACGAGGTAGGAATTTTACACACAATTAATCCATAGTCGTGTCAAATATGAGTTTTTTTTAAATTAATAGATCGATAAACAATAAAGGTTTTATTGTTTACACAAAGTACGACCGTTGCTGCAGGGCTAATCGGTGTAGGTGGTTCTGACAACTAGGCTCATCTGAAATGACAAATAAAAAGTGTACTTCCAGCATAATACGAAAATTTTTGTATGATGGGATACTTTTTGGAATTTCAAAAAATTACAAAAACTGCAAGCTCTAGAAAAAAAAACAATTGTCGGTTATAAAAATAACCTTATTCATTCGTTATTAACATATTCATAAACATCGAAAAATCATCCGGTCACGTGATAGAAAATGTTATAAAGTCTTCCCTCCAAATTTGAAGTGAATCGGACGAATACATTTGGGGGCATCCATTAATTACGTGAGGTGATTTTGGCGATTTTTCGGCCCCCCCTCTCCCCCTGGTGAGATGTGAGATTTTGCTCGACCCCCTCCCCCCGCCCCTAATCTCACGTGAGATTTTTCAAAATGCATACGTTCACGGAAAATAAACTGTAGTAGAAGTAACTGCGGTTGTAGTACCATTTACTTCACCATGTAAAGTGGTGGGGAGACTCTCCCTACGTGATAAAAATTACGGGATTACTAAAATTACTAAAATTACGTGATATTTGCCGAAGCCCCCCTCTCCCCCACGTGAGATTGGGTGAGATTTCGCTCGACCCCCTCCCCCCCTAAACGCCTCACGTAATTGATGGACGCCCCCTTTCGAGATACGACTTACACCATTTTATAAAACAGTTTTGAGAAAAACGCAAAAGAAAAAGGGCGAATTGCAGCGGGGTGCCTCACCGTAGCGCAGTAGGCGATCTGACTACAGAAATCGTCACAACTCGGTCGATTTCTGGAATATTTACAATCGTATTTTTGGAATTTCGAGCTTATGCAGACCCCTTAAAATAATTGAAGCGTACAATGAAAGATTCTATATGTAAAGCTTAGGATGAATCTGTTACTGTTGGAGTTTCGAATAGATGATATGAAATATAAAAAACATGTACCGTTCTCATGGACCGAGTGACAAGGATACGAAAGAAAACGCGTGGATTGTTTCGCAGGTTGTTTCGATCTGCTGCTGGATGCCGAAAAGTGCAAAGCGGGTATAGAAATACCAATGGCAGTAGGAGCAGGAGTAATGGGAGGGGCGGGCATGTTCTTCGGTAGCGCGGCAACGCCGAGCATGAGCCCACAAATGACGCCGTGGAATCAGATGGGATCGACACCGGGTTACGGGGCCTCAAGTATGTCACCGACTTTAGGAAGCGGAATGACGCCCGGTGGCGCCTGTTTCTCGCCATCGGGAGCATCGGACGCGTCGGGTCTGTCACCGGCATACTCGGCATATTCGCCGCAGCCAGGAAGCCCTGGAAGTCCCGGACCGAGCATGAGTCCGTATCCGATGTCACCGGCGGGCGGCGCCTCACCGAGTTATTCGCCAACTTCGCCGGCGTATTTGCCGACCTCCCCGAGCATGACGCCGTCCAGTCCCAATTACTCGCCGACGAGTCCAACGTACTCGCCGACCAGTCCGAATTACTCACCGACGAGTCCGAGCTATTCGCCAACGAGTCCCGGCTACTCGCCGGCAAGCCCGAGCTACTCGCCTACGTCGCCGAGTTACTCGCCGACGTCCCCAAATTACTCGCCGACGAGTCCAAGTTACTCTCCGACGAGCCCGAGTTACTCGCCAACGAGTCCGAGCTATTCGCCAACGAGCCACAGTTACTCGCCGACTAGTCCGAGCTACTCACCGACCAGTCCGAGTTACTCGCCAACCAGTCCGGGTTACTCGCCAACGAGTCCCAGCTACTCGCCCACCAGTCCGGGCTATTCTCCAACGAGTCCGAGCTACTCGCCAACGAGTCCGAGTTACTCGCCATCTTCACCAAACTATACTCCAGGCTCGCCCTCGTACTCTCCCACCAGTCCGTCTTACTCGCCCAGCTCGCCGCAGTATTCGCCGGCGAGTCCGAGCTACTCACCCAGCAGCCCCAAATATTCGCCTACGAGTCCGAATTACTCGCCAACGTCGCCCTCCTTCCCGGGCACTTCACCTCAGTACACACCGACCAGCCCTACTTACTCACCCACCAGCCCGACCTACTCACCGACCAGTCCGAGCTACTCACCAAGTTCGCCTCAGCACACCGCAGTCGGAAGTACGAGATACTCACCGAGCAGCACGAATTATTCGCCAACGAGCCCCACTTATTCGCCTTCGAGTCCACAGTATTCACCTTCAAGTACGAAGTATTCACCGACCAGCCCAACCTACACACCAACCAGTCCGAGCTATTCGCCCACCAGCCCGACCTACTCGCCCCCTGTCCCCGGTTATTCCCCCACGAGCCCGACTTACTCTCCAGCTTCGCCGGCTTACGAGACCGACGATTAAAGTCCACAAAATTCGATGAAAAAAGAATCTGACACGCGTGTCAACATTATCAACAGATTTCCAGGGAAAGCGGTATTATCGACTAATTTTCACTTGGATGTTTCTTTATATTTTGCAACTAGACTACGTTTTAATTATCGGATGAAGAACATCGTTTCACCTTGAGAGTCTTGCGCGATAGTTCGGAGGTTTCTTTCCTTTGCGATCCTTCGTATAAGTTATTGTTAGCATTTGTATAATAGCCATTATCGAGGTCAAATGCATTCTTTCGAAAATGATTATATGCAAGCTGGAAACACTACAGACAAATAAACAAGCTCATGCATATGTAGCTGTAACAAGTTTACGACTATATCTATTTTTTGTAAATAAATTTGATGATTGAACGCATTCCGACAGATTCGTTACACTTCAGCTTTCCATACTTTTTTTCCGCACTGAGGCAACGGGATGCCCGCTGCTGGTGCGCCACCGCCTTGACACCAAGTAATGGAGAAGACAATTGTAAAAACGTCGAAGTCGTCGCGTACAATATTTACAATAACATGGTTTTTACCGGTTCCTTTGCAATCTTACACTCACAAACGCGGAAACCCATGTAAAAAAAGAGTTGTGATGTGATAATAAGTATTCTGGCAATAGAGCTGACTTGCGGGGGGAAGATACTCTAGCACGGCTGAAAATATGTCAATTTTTGTTCATAAAAAAGAACGGCTTGTTTTACAATTTTGAAACACTGGCTGCTATTTATCGTAACTTTGAACTGTTACGTGTTGTCTTTTTTAAAGTAATTAAAATTAATGGAGTTATAACACTATTTTCCGGGAAGGCTGAGACGGGAGTTGTGAGACGGCGTAAGCTCCTGCTTCTGTTGTATTGATCTGAAACGAAACGGTACTGTTGTTATTAACATTTATACGGTGTGCGTGAAGTAAAAAAAGACAATGACACTCTTTTAACAAACAGATTGGATTTTACATAATTATTTTTAGTTATTCGGAAATAAAAAATACTTTTATGAAATTATTTTGCAAAACCTATAGATTCAAGTACAAAGTAGTATTGTTGAACAATGTGTGTAAAATTTTAACAAAATCGATCAGTTATTCTTTCAAATCATTGCTTACGCCGATTTCGAAAATATCGTTTTGAGAAAACCGCGATTAAAGTTTTGATCAATGAAAATTCAATGTTTTCAGTATTTTGCCGACTAGTCACGATATTCTAAAGTATTTTGTTTATTTTTCAAGAATGCGCTTCATATGTGATAAATCAATAACTTTACCGTAGTAGTAGCCTTAAAGCGTTGTTACGCTAAATTACACCAAAGAACAGACTTATGGTGCATACCGACGTCAAGCGGAAACGAATCACATCAGAAATACTTTACATTTCGTTTCACAACGTTCCTCCTATATTTTAAGATGTTCCACTAAAATTGTACAAAAAATAACATTTCTGAAGGTTTAAACGGCGAACTTTTATAATTTATAAAAAATGATACTCTAATTATTTTCTATACCCTTTTCTCTCAATTAACGCAAGACAAATTGGCAACGTCGTAAATCGTGGTATATGACAATGCCCAGGTTGGCAGAAGCGTCGCAAAGTTAAAGATAATATCTTAATATCGGCCCAAGGAGCTGTCAACAATGAATATCGGTAAAATTGAATACATTAATCATTTTCAATATGCTGAAATAAAATTGTATGAAAAAAATTGCGCTTTATTTTGTCTTTGCCTAGAATACATTTCTAGAAAATGATAATTTCTGAACATCAATATCATTGAGGTATCAAATCAATATTAAGTAATAATTACTAATTAAGGGAATAAGTACCAATAAAATTCGTTGTTAATTATCCTGACCGATTAGTTTGAGGTTCCCGGGCATAATTACCGAGTATCGATAAGATAGGTAGCATTTGTGCCGTCTACGACGTTGCCATGATTGCACAGTCTAATATTTTGTGTGCTTGATTTTCGCACAAATTCGCTATCAAAAACATTAATAATTTTATAACGGTACTGCGAGTCCTCATTTTCACGGTACCAAGGGTTAGTCGGATAATTAGTCGAACCGTACCTATTTTTTCAGCTCCGTGGTAACATTCACTTAGTAGATATTAATAACGCTTAGTAGATATTAATAATAAGCGTAATGTAATTAGCCACGAAATACGTCGAGTTTCCGAATTTTTCTCTAAAAAAGGGTACTGCGGATCGTATCTAAACTGCACAAGATGATCAGCAAAGGGATTATAAAATTCCAGAAATAATTTCAGCTCGGTGGTACCATTTCGCCCCGGTTTCATAAAAACCCTAACTTGATGTACTGCCAAAGTTGAATGTACAGGGTGTCCTTCTTATCTCTGCTACCCGAAATAACTCGGTAATTATCGACGTCACAAAAAAATGTTCCAGACAAAAGTTGTACGGTGTGAAGGGGGTTATCCAATGCGACCAATTTGTTTTATTTCGGTGCAGGCGCTGACGCACAGTGAAGGTCACCTCCACTTTTTTAAATGGAATGGTACATTTTTTTTTAAATCATCTTGTGGAGCACCTCAAGCCGCATAAAAAACATTGAGGGGTCAATGTCGTTCAAAGTCATTCAAGGTCACCTATTGACCCTTTGCGGCATAGTGTAACCCTCGTGTTACACCCAATTCAATCAGATTTTGTTCAGAATTCAATCAGATTTTGACGATTGAACAGTGTTTTGTAATTAAATGTGGCGGTTGTAAATGCGTTTCAAGGTTCCTAGAACTTCAATAACTACTAAAACATACCTATTCAGTTTTTATTTTTCACGTAGCGGGTATCATCAATAACGAAAGTGCAGAAAAAACGTGCAGGTAAAGAAAAATGTATGCTTCAAAGGGTTAAAATGAAATACAAATCCAAATATCTCGGATCACTACCAAATATTTGGTAGTGATCCGAGAAATTTAGACTTGTACCATCGATACTGACCTTGAATGAACCTGGAACGACTTTGACCCCCGAATGTTTTGTATGCGGCTTGAGGTGCTCCACAAGATGGTTGAAAAAAATGTACCATGCCATTTAAAAAAGTGGAGGTGATCTTCACCATGCGTCAGCGCGTCCACCGAAATAAAAAAATTGGTCGCATTTGATGGCCCCGTTCACCCCTTGTAACTTTAGTCTGGAACATTTTTTGTGGCGTCGATTATTGACGAGTTATTTCGGGTGGCAGAGATAAGAGGGACACCTTGTATACAGGGTGGACCATTTAACGTGACCGGCCCAAATATCTCCATGGCCTTTAGAGTGACGAAAAAATGTCGGGAGGTAATTTGATTGATTTCGAAAGGCTGATACAGTGGTGAAAAATTCATGTTTGTCAAGGCCGTAGTTTTTGCGTTCTGAAGGTCATCAATGGTTTTTCAAATGGGAACATGTTTTTTTTTAAATTAAAACGTTGTAGCTGATATTCAGACAAATCCAACGACCTATGATATGACCTCCCTGCTGCAAATTCCCGTACGGGTTTTAGTGTGGGAATGTGTGGGAAAGCATGGGACAGCCAAGGGAAGTGTGGGATCCCGTACGGTTTCCTGTACAGGATGAACATTCCTGTACAGGAACATGCATGGGAACCTGTGCGGGGCAACGTGGGAAGCTGAATTCTGTACGGGATCCTGTACGGGAGAACGCAGGAAATAAATTCCTGTACGGGAACTTGCATGGAAACCTGTGTGGGGCAACGTGGGAAGCTGAATCCTGTACAGGATCCTGTACGGGAGAACGCAGGAAATAAATTCCTGCACGGGAACCTGCAAGGAAACCTGCGTGGGCAACGTGGGAAGCTGAATCCTGTACGGGATCCTGTACGGGAAAATGTAGAAAATAAATTCCTGTTCAGGAACCTACATGGGAACCTGTGTCGGGCAATGTGGGTAGCTTAATTTTTGAGACAGCGCTTAATAAGCTAATCACGATTGAATCAAAACAAGTGTGAAACTTCTATTTTTTTTCATTTGTGTCTACACTTTCGTGAGAAAATGAATCATTAATCACTATTGTCAACGTTTTTTTTTAAATATTTTATCTCAAGTCAAAAGTATTGTTTCCAACGTGGGTCCCGGCCTTGGAAAATGGCGTGAAATATTTAATACACAGTTCTTAGTTAAACTTAATAAAACTCAATATCTTAATGCTTTTTTTAAAACTTTTTTATTATGTTATCATTTTACGGCTTACAAACATGTGTTTACAGAAAATTGCAATAATATTATATGATTAATTTACTATTCAAGTTCCGTAGCTGTGCAATATATTCATTCTCGTGTACCTTAGTGTGGAAACACACCCTAAAAATGTTGGCAGTGGGGACTGCAATTAAATTTCTCTTTATCTCAACAATTTTTCGTAACACCGAAATACGGGTTCCTATATGGGAACCCGTACGCGTTCCCTGTACGAAAATACCACGTGGGATCCCGTATAGGAACCCGTACGGGTCACCATATGGGAACCCGTAGGGGTTCCCTGTACGAAAACATCACGTGGGATCCCGCACGAGATCCCATACAGGTTATGGTGTGGAAATTTGTAGCAGGGCTTGAAATGATTTTTCACCAAAATACACGCGTAGAAACGGGAAGGCGTGAGGGTATTGAAAATAATAATATCCGAATAATGATATTCCGATTTCCGGAATAGCGCTCAATTTGCCGACTGCTTAATTGCGGATCATGAACTAATGCAGCCAGAGCGGCAATCTCTGCTTCTTCGTTTGTTTTAGTCGTGCGACGTTTCCTATTGAGTGGATTGACACTGCCTGTTTCACGGAATAGATGAATAATTCGATCGAAACATCGACAGCAAGGATGGTTTCTGTCAGGATAACGTTGTGCATAAAGTTCCTGCTTGCACAGAGTTTCTGCCGGTCTCACCATAAATCAGAATCATTATCACTTTTTCTGCTTGACTGTACAATACCATTTTCGATACGGATATTACATGTTACTTTGGATGAATACACTGGTCTAGTGATTCTAACATTGGTAGATGGTAAACATTCTTCACTCTACTACAGTTTTACTACGTTACAATGCCAGTATTTTCAAACATCAGAAACATCTCCGACTATTGACATTATTGTATTCGTTGGATAACCTGCGCCGCTATCACACCAGAAACTATTCAAAGGTCAAGAGGATCATTTATCCGACGTCTTTAAAAATGTGTCAAGGTTAATGGCCATCACTTCGAACATTTGTTACAATAAATTTTCTGCACAAAAAGTCAATTACATTATTCGAATATTCTTACTGTCACTTATATATATGCGCGCGCGCGCGCGTGTGTGTGTGTGTATGTACATATATATATATATATATATATATATATATATATATATATATATAAAGATAAATAACTTTAAAAAAATGCTCACGTTATTTTTAATGCCGCATGATATTTTTTAAATGTATCCTTTTTATAGTTATTTGTTTTATAAATTGGGAGTACAAAAAGCCTTCGCCGTTTGACAAAAGATGGCCGCACCAGGAAGTTATGGTTGAAATTGTCAGACTTCCCTGCTGCAAATTCCCACACAGGAACCTGTATAGGATCCCGTACGGGATCCCACACGGGATCCCACGTGGTGTTTTCGTACAGGGAACCCATATGGGGTCCTGTATGGGATCCTGTATGAGAACCCGTACGGGTTCCCACGTGGTGACTCATACGGGTTCCTTTATGGGATCCCGTACAGGATCCCATACAGGTATGGGCCCCCATACAGGTACAGGATCCCATATAGGTATGTATGGGATCCTGTACGGGATCGCACGTGGTGTTCCGTACGGGTTTCCATACGGAATCCCACGTGGTGTTTTCGTACAGGGAACCCGTACAGGTTACTAATGTCAAAAATGAGAAAAGGCAAAATTAAAAATTGGTTTTTGCAGTTTTATTTATCTTAATTGTGACAAAAGTAATAATTAAAAAAAATAAAAACGATAAATGAAAAAAAAGTACTCTTACATGCATCATTGGTTTGTTGTTATTGTTTAGTACCGGTGTTGTGTTACGAAAAATTGTTGAGAAAAAGAGAAAATTAATTGCACTCGCCACTGCCAACATTTTTAGGGTGTGTTTCCACACTAAGGTACACGAGGATGAATATATTGCACCGCTAACGAACTTGTATTTCTATTAATAACCATTGTAATAGTAAATTAATCATATAATATTATTGCAATTTTTTGTAAACACATTTTTGAAAGACGTAAAATGATAACATAATAAAAAAGTTCAATAAAAAAAACATTAAGATATTGCGTTTAATTAATTTTGACTAAGAACTGTGTATTAAATATTTCACGCCATTTTGCGAGGCCGGGACTCACATTGAAAAACAATACATTTGACTTCAGATAAAACATTTTCAAAAAAACGTTGACAATAGTGATCAATGATTTATTTTCTCACGAAAGTGTATATACAAATTTAAAAGATTAGAAGTTTCACATTTGTTGTGATTCGATGGTGATTAGCTTATTAAGCGCTGTCTAAAAAATTAAGCCACCCACATTGCCCCACACAGGTTCTCATGTAGGTTCCTGTACAGGAATTTATTTTTTGCGTTCTCCCGTACAGGATTCAGCTTTCCACGTTGCCCCACACAGGTTTCCATGCAGGTTCCCGTTCAGGAATTTATTTCCTGCGTTCTCCTGTACAGGATCTCGTACAGGATTCAGCTTCTCACGTTGCCCCACACAGGTTCCCGTACAGGAATTTATTTCCTGCGTTCTCCTGTACAGGATCTCGTACAGGATTCAGCTTCTCACGTTGCCCCACACAGGTTCCCATGCAGGTTCCTGTGTAGGAATTTATTTCCTGTGTTCTACTGTACAGGTTCCCGTACAGGAATTTAGTTCCTGCGTTCTCCTGTACAGGATTCAGCTTCCTAAGTTGCCGCACACAGGTTCCCATGCAGGTTCCTGTACAGAAATGTTCATCCTGTACAGGAAACCGTACGGGCTCCCACACTTTCCTTGGCTGGCCCATGCTTTCCCACACATTCCCACACTAAAACCCGCACGGGAATGTGCAGCAGGGCGGTGCAAGCTTTGTAATGCTGCTTTCAGGGGTTCGATCCCTGTGCGCTCGGCATTTTAAAAACATGTTTTAGCTTTTATAAAAAAATAGGCTTTAAGCGTTGTTTTAATTGACCGGAAAATAAGTGGCAACTATTCCAGACCGAAGTGGAATCCAGACCGAACCACTTGCAGGATGTATTTCTTGAGAATGAAACAAATACTTAAGAAACAGTGCTTCTTTTGCAATTCTTTATTTCCTCTTTGAAAAATTGTAATGCATGTCCCAAGAAACACTTTCAATAATCTCTACTTTGCAGTTTCCGAAAGGGTTTGCGATGGTAAATTTTCAAAAGCACCTCTTTTCCGACCTTTAAGCGAAGGACTCTCGAGTAGGATAAATGAAAATAATTCACTAACTTTGTTTTATGTTTTCCAGCCTGGAAAGTATTTATTGTAATGATCCCAATAATTTTTCATTTTTTTTCTGGTTCCCGGCTCCAACGCCGATGTGCCAACAGAGATTAGTAGGGAGATGTACAACGCTCCCCTTTTCGGACCTCGTCAAAGTTAGCCCCATTGACTAATCGAACTTTTTTTTTACGAATCGTTAGGTGGTGGTTGGTAGCGTTTGGTCAACCATTCAAATCGTTTGGAAGTTCTCCGTTTCTCGAAAAATCGATAATAAAAAATTGGGCAGTAAGTTGGCCCCCCCCCCCACTTTTACTAATCGAACTTTTTTTTACGAATCGTTTGGCGGTCGTTTGGTAGCGTTTGGTAAACCATTCGAATCGTTGGGTAGTTTCCCGATCTTTCGGAAACTCAAAAAGAAAATTTCGATCCATAAGATAGGAAGATAAACAGCGGAAAAAGACTCGACAACCAACGCCATCTATCGCAAAAACGTCGTATATTGTCGCGACCAATCGCCGCCTTCCGTTTCGGAAACGCGTAATTTTTTTCGGTTCGGTCGGAGTTTATTAGCAAATCTAATTATGAAGATGACACATCGTTCTGCCCCTGCGGCTTCTGGCGACCAATCACAGCTCTCTATGCCTGATAGGAACATATTTTGTACTATCGTATTTGGATGATCGACTACCAAACGTCCCGAATAGAATACCAAACGCTACCGGATGTTTTTCTATCGATCGCGACACATTAGAACGTAATCGGACAAGAAATAACGAATGAATGAACGCTAATAAATAATTCTGCCAGTGCGGGTTCTGGCGACCAATCCCAGCGCTTTATTCCCGATTTGCTGTATTTTGCGTTGGCGGTATTGATTGATCGACTACCAAACGACCTGAATAGAATGACAAACTCTATGATTTATTCTATCGATTAAGTCTGATCACAATGAATTAGCGACAAAATAATGGGTGAATTTCTGTTAGAAATTCCTTTTTCCGCTGCGGCTTCTGGCGACCAATCACAGCTCGCCGTTTACGATACACACGTATTTCTCGTTGGCGCAATCTAGTGATCGACTACCAATCGTCCTAAATTTAATACCAAACGCTTCCGGGAGTTTTTCTATAAATCAAGACTCATTGAAGGGAACTTTCAGTGACCAATCGCAGTCCTCTAATCAAGACGCCGGATATCTGCTCTTGGTTCGGTTATGACTTCGGATCCTGATCTGTCATAGCCGAGGCGTAAAAATTTTTTCATCCGTGACCGCATTTGGAAACAATTATTTAATTGAAGTGTGCTAAAACTTATTACTATTAAAGAATCAAATCGAAGGAACTCAACAGGAACTCACAGAAGAGAGATGACCCAACGATGGGCCGACCGGATACCACCATAAACTTAGCCGAACAACTTTAACTTCTCAAGGTTTTTTCATTCCAAATCGTTTGGTGGTCATTTGGTGGTGATTGGTAGCCTAATGAGAAGGTATGGTGGTCGACCGTTTCGTTATAAATAAATGAGACTTTTTTCCGTAAAGTCGGCCGGAACTTTTTTTTATTTATCACGCAATCCATAAAATGCCACGCCGAATCGATACAGAATCGTTTGGTGGTCACAATAATGCAAATCCCAGCGTTTGGTCGTTAATTCATTAGTTATCCCGGTCGAAAAACAATCTACGTCTAAGCGCATACGATGCAGGGCCGTAATTGGTGATTTATAGATCCAACGGAATATGGCGCAGTGATATTTCAATTTATTTATGTTTTTCTTCGCCGATCTCGTTCCAATAAGTGTCAAACGGAAGATACTCTCTTGGTAGTGGTTGGTAGCTTAATTGAAACGTTTGGTAGTTAATTCCTTAATTACATCAAACGGAAAAGCATCTATGTTTAGATGAAGGGATAGAGAACTGTAGTTGGCTGTTGATGGATCCAACGGAATACGGAGCAGTGATATAAGAATTTCTTTATGTTTTTCTTTCACCGATCTCGTTCCAATAAATCTCATACGGAAGATAATCGTTTGGTAGTGATTGGTAGCTTAATTAAAACGTTTGATAGTTAATTCCTTTATTACGCCGATCGAAAAACCATCTACGATTAGATGCAGGCGATAGAGGGCTGTAGTTGACTCCTGATGGATCCAACAGAATACAGAGCAGTGATATATCAAGGTCTTTATGTTTTGTCACCGACCTCGGTCCAATAAGTCTCATACGGAAGATAATCGTTTGGTAGTGATTGGTAGCTTAATTAAAACATTTGGTAGTTAATTCCTCGATTACGACGATCAAAAAATCATCTATGTTGGGACGAAGAGATAGAGGGCTGTAGCTAGCTACTGATGGAACCAACGGAATACGGAGCAGTGATATTTCAATTTCTTCACGTTTTTCTTCACCGATCTCGTTCTAATAAGTCTCAAACGGAAGATAATCGTTTGGTAGTGATTGGTAGCTTAATTACAACGTTTGTAATGGTTTTTTCCTTCGGTACACGCTTGTCGCGTTTGTTACCTATTCTTTCCCATCATTATGACCGTTCTTTCCTCTACTGTTTACTCCGTTTTTTCTCCATCTTTCTCCCTGTTCCCCCCTCTTGCGGCCATAGCCGAGTTCCCCCTTTGTATTATATTCATGATGACATTTCTGTCATGGGTATAGGGAAACTGCGGAAAGCCTATACCAATACAGCCGGTCATCGAGTTCGCCCCTCAGTCGTGGAACTAGTCTTGATTCGCCGTGAAATGATGAAGTAAAACATTTCACGACGAAATGTACGCGACTGGCATTTGAACCCGGGACCTCCCGGTCCGCTGGTTTAGTGGCGAGCACGCTACCCACTAGACCATCGCATCGGATACAACGTTTGTAGTTAATTCCTTAATTACGCCGATCGAAAAATCATCAACCCGTACACACAGGCGATAAAGGGCTGTAATTGGCTGCTGAAGGAGCTAACGGAATACCGAGCAGTGATATTATAATTACTTTATGTTCTTCTTCACCGATCTCGTTATAATAAGTGTCATACGGAAGATAATCGCTTGGTAGTGATTGGTAGCTTGATTAAAACGTTTGGTGGTTAATTCCTCAATTACGCCCATTGAAAAATCATCTACCTTGAAACGCAGGCTATATTTTGTAATTGGCTGCTGTAGGATCAATCGGAATACAGAGCGGTGATATTTCAATTTCTTTATGTTTTTCTTCACCGATCTCTTTCTAATAAGTCTCAAACGGAAAACAATCGTTTGGTAGTAATTGAAAGCTTTATTAAAACGTTTGGTAGATAATTTCTTAATTACGCCAATTGCAAAACCATCTATGTTTAGATGAAGGGATAAAGGGGTGTAGTTGGCTGTTGATGGATCCAACGGAATACGGAGCGATGATATTTAAATTTCTTTATGTTTTTTTTCGCCGATCTCGTTCCAATAAGTCTCATACGGAAGATAATCGATTGGTAGTGATATGTAGCTTGATTAAAACGTTTGGTAGATAATTCCTCAATTGATCGCTGATCGAAAAACCATCCGAGGTTAGACGCAGGCGATAGAGAACTGTAGTTGGCTGCTGAAGGATCTAACGGGATACGGAGGACTGATATTTGAATTTCTTAATGTTGTTTTTCTTCACCGATCTCGTTCTAATAAGTCTCATACGGAAGATGATCATTTGGTAGTTATTACGCCGATCAAAAAATCATCTACCCTCAGACGCAGGCGATAGAGGGCTGTAATTGGCTGCTGAAGTATGTAACGGAATACGGAGCAGTGATATTTACATTTAATTATGTTTTTCGTCACCGATCTCGTTCCAATTAGGCTCATACCGAAGATAATCGATTGGTAGTGATTGGTAGCTTGATTAAAACGTTTGGTAGATAATTCCTCAATTGATCGCTGATCGAAAAACCATCCACGGTTAGACGCAGGCAATAGAGGGCTGTAGTTGGCTGCTGCAGGATCTAACGGAATACGGAGGAGTGATATTTCAATTTCTTAATGTTGTTTATCTTCACCGATCTCGTTCTAATAAGTCTCATACGGAAGATATCGTTCGGTAGTTATTACGCCGATCAAAAAATCATCTACCGTAAGACGCAGGCCATAGAAGGCTGTAATTGGCTGCTGAATGATCTAACGGAAAACGGAGCAGTGATATTTAAATTTCATTATGTTTTTCGTCACCGATCTCGTTCCAATAAGTCTGATACGGAAGATAATCGTTTGGTTGTGATTGGTAGCTTAATTATAATTTTTGGTAGTTAATTCTTTAATTACGCCATTTGAAAAACCATCTATGTTCAGATAAAGAGATAGACGGCTGCTGATGGATCCAACGGAATACGGAGCAATGAAATATCTATTTCTTTATGTTTTTTTTCACCGATCTCGTTCCAATAAGTCTCATACGGAAGATAATCGTTTGGTAGTGATTGGTAGCATAATTAAGGAGAGATATACACCTTGATGGTCGAGGTCGAGGATTTGGAAGCTATGAACATTCCTTCGACCGTAGAAGACCTACACTATGGGCCTGGTATCGATGATTCCATGTAAGTTGACGAGTTTCATGATTTATTCATTCCCAAATTTTCAAACGCATTTTTCTGAAAACCACGTTTCTTAAATCGGTACCCAAAATGTCTCGAAAACCAATGAACTGATTCCTTGAGGTTTTTTGTGGTTGTTCTATTCACCATTATCTAGTACTTGTCATAGGATTTTTTTCCGATACTTAGGTTTTGTTTTATCGGCAAAATAATAACTAATTTTTGGCCTAAAAATCACTATTTATGTTCAAATGTCCGCCATTTTGTCATAAAGCGATATTTTTAAAATCGGCTATGACAAGTACTAGATTATAGTATCTAATTTAATAATCTTTTTGGTTTTATTTTCAGATGATTTTTAAAGAAAGGCCAGTGGGTACCGTATACGCAGATTTTTTTACGACGCTCCAAAGATCATACAATATCCCTGTATATTCTTGATATTTTTAGATAAAGAAAATTAAACATACTTTTGAATGTATATACTTTTAGATAATTAAAACCCCAATCCGAAATCTCGGATAGTTTTCCTTGAAAATATTCACAAAAATGACCTTTTGCGGGCTTCTAGGTGTATGTCTCCCCTCAAAACGTTTGGTAGATAATTTCTCAAATACGCCGATCGAGCAAACGATCTACGGTTAGACGCAGGCGATAGAGGGCTGTAGTTGGCTGTTGATGGATCCAACGAAATACGGAGCAATGAAATATCTATTTCTTTTTGTTTTTTTTTTCACCGATCTCGTCCCAATAAGTCTCATATGGCAGATAATAGTGTGGTAGGGATTGGTAGCTTAATTAAAACCTTTGGTAGATAATTCCTCAATTACGCCGATCGAGAAAACCATCTACGGTAAGACGCAGGCGATAGAGGGCTGTAGTTGGCTACTGAAGGCTCTAACGGAATACGGAGCAGTGATATTTAAATTTAATTATGTTTTTCGTCACTGATCTCGTTCCCATAAGTCTCATACCGAAGATAATCGTTTGGTAGTGATTGGTAGCTTAAATACAACGTTTGGTAGTTAAGTCCTTAATTACGCCGATCGAAAAATCATCAACCCGTAGACATAGGCAATAGAGAGCTGTAATTGGCTGCAGAAGTATCTAAGGCAAAACGGAGCAGTGATAATTAAATTTCATATTTTTTTTGTCACCGATCTCGATCCAATAAGTCTCATACCGAAGATAATCGTTTGGTAGTGATTGGTAGCTTAATTACAACGTTTGGTAGTTAATTCCTTAATTACACCGATCGAAAAATCATCAACCCGTAGACATAGGCGATAGAGAGCTGTAATTGGCCGCTGAAGTATCTAACGGAAAACAGAGCAGTGATATTTAAATTTAATTATGTTTTTCGTCACCGATCTCGTTCCAATAAGTCTCATACCGAAGATGATCGTTTGGTAGTGATTGGTAGCTTAATTAATACGTTTGGTATTTAGTTTCTTAATTACGTCGATCGAAAAACCATCTATGTTTAGATGAAGGGATAGAGGGCTGTAGTTGGCTGTTGGTGAATCTATCGGAATAGGGAGCAGTGATATAAGAATTCCTCAATGTTTTTTTACCGATCTCGTTCCAATGAGTCTCACCCGGAAGATGATCGTTTGGTAGTGATTGGTAGCTTAATTAAAAAGGTTGGTAGTTAATTTCTTAATTACGCCGATCGAAAAACCATCTACGGTTAGATGCAGGCGATAGAGGGCTATAGTTGGCTGCTGATGGATCCACCGGAGTACGGAGCAGTTATATATCAATTTCTTTATGGTTTTCTTTACCGATCTTGTTCTAATAAGTCTCAAACGAAAGATAATCGTTTGGTAGTGATTCATTACGCCGATCGAAAAATCATCAAACCTTAGACACAGGTGATAGAGGGCTGTAATTGGCGGCTGAAGAATCTAACGGAATACGGAGCCTTGATATTTTAATATCTTTACGTTTTTCTTTACTGATCTCGTTCTAATAAGTCTCATACGGAAGATAATCGTTTGGTAGTGATTGGTAGCTTAATTAAACCGTATAGTAGTTAATTTCTCAATTACGCCGATCGAAAATCCATCTACGGTTAGACTTCAATTTCTTGATTTTTTTCTTCGCCGATCTCGTTCCAATAAGTTTCAAATGGAAGATAATCGTTTGGTAGTGATTGGTAGCTTAATATAACGTTTAGTAGTTAATTCCTTAATTACGCCAATCGAAAAACCATCTATGTTTAGATGAAAGGATAGAGGGCTGTAGTTGGCTGTCGGTGGATCCAACGGAGTACGGAGCAGTGATATGAGCATTTCTTAATGTTTTTTTTACCGATCTCGTTCCAATAAGTCTCATCCGGAAGATAATCGTTTGGTAGTGATTGGTAGTTTAATTAAAACGTTTGGTAGTTAGTTCCTTAATTTCGCCGATCGAAAATCCATCTACAGTTAGATGCAGGCGATAGAGGGCTGTAGTCGGCCGCTGATGGATCCACCGGAATACGGAGCAGTTGTATGTCAATTTCTTTATGGTTTTCTTCACCGATCTCGTTCTAATAAGTCTCAAACGAAAGATAATCGTTTGGTAGTGATTAATTACGCCGATCAAAAAATCATGAAACCTAAGACAGAGGCGATAGATCTAACGGAATACGGAGCCCTGATGAGTAGTATAACAGGACTGATTCTAACTACGGGATCTCAGGGAGGAGCGGGAGGGGGAAGGCGTTGCAGAGGGGGTCTAGCACGCGATAGCCGGGAGTGACGGTATGATGTCACACGCCGAGGGCCAGGACGGTGTTTGCCAACCGGGTAGGGGGGGGGGGTGAATAGAACGAGACAACAATCATAATTAGCAAGTACTTATTCTTGTTTTATTTTTTTATTTTCTCCTATAAATTGCATACAGAATGGTTGCAATAGAACATTTTCATCAATAATGGAAGAATTTTAAATACAAATTATCAGAGTGTGTTATACATAATACCGCGTGTGTGTGTATGTGTTTGTGTGTGTGTGTGTGTATGCGCGTCCATGTTTTAAAAATGAAAAATAAAATAAAAAATCGACGTCGATGCAATCGTTCTGAAACAAACAAAACTTGCATTTTTGTCTCATTAATCTTTGTGACACATCGACATTATTCACAATGATATCAAAGTTGAATGGGAATACTTACAATTAGCTCGGTATACATTTATGCAGGTGGTACACATGTCAGGTGGAATTATTTGGTGCAGTGGATCTCGGCGGTCGTTGCAGAAAATTCCCCTCATCTCAGCATAGCGTTTGCAGTAGTGACCGCACACTCTTATTGCTTCTCCAAACGCGTCCCGTGCGTGGAAATAGCACGAAGTGCAATACTTCGCTCGACCATTTGTTGTGAAGTAAAAATAATTCACACAATATTTGACATTCTGGTCGAGAAGATGAATTTGAAGCATGTCCATTCTATTTTCCCGCACATCGTGGTTTTCACCATCAGATTCACTTTCATACGCGGAATCTACCGATTCGATATCACTTTCCAGATCGTCTACATCCATAACGTCTATTTCGTTGTCGTCGTCGTCGGCGATATCAATCACATCAACTTCGCGGATTTGATCAGCCATTATTGCACTTTTCTTTGTTTTTCTACGGCTCTTTTGTTTTAAAACGCGCCTCGGAGGTTGGAGACTGGACTGGGGAAAAATCCTGTCCCGATTCTTTCTGAGATTTTGATTTTTTGGATCTCTGTTGGGATGCAGAATGGTGGGGATGGTATTGCTCGAATTTTCCCATACTTCAACGCTAGGATATGCAAACGGTTTTTCTCTTCAGCCTGTAGGAAATAGGGGGATGGGTAGGAAAAAAAATGGCCTTCTACGATGGCGAAAGATTTTTTCTCAATGTTTTTTTTTCTTTCTTGACTGTCGGCAAGGGTGTTGATGCACTGCAAAAATGTGACCCTACATCGTGGAGGCGGAGGCTGAGCTGCTAGGACTTATCTCAAGTATTGAATTTTACGATCTCCACAAAAACCACGTTTGAAAACAACGTATGGAGACCCATAAAAGTCGTTTCTCATAGCGAACATCCCAGTATTTTGGGATTTCGGATTGCTATGCATGCACAACTTGAGCACAGACGTCCTATCGGTTTGCATATATATATATATATATATATATATATATATATATATATATATATATATATATATATATATATATATATATATATATATATAGTATGTCTCTCTCCCTCACGCCTCTGACACCATGTTGAATATTCGGTTTAGATATCGAATGGCGTTTAATGTCAGTCAGCAACACGGCCCGTCCTTAAAAACTCGTAAAATCCCTCACAGACCCTACATTGATCGCTCTATTTTTTTCTGCTATATCCCAGACTCTATACGAAGGATGGTATAATAAAAGCCTGAGAGGGGAGGCCGTTAGACTTCTGATATACGGATAGAAGGAAAATAATTTTTTCTTTAAATTGTGGAATGTTGTGATTGCTGCTGCTTGGAAGTTTTAACACTTTGAATGAAGCAGTCAACAAACCAACATCGTTCCTTACTTCAACAATTTTTTAAAACTTATAAATATGTGTAGCAACGTGTTAGAACAAAGACTACGCGAACAAGCTATACTCATAAATTCGGTGGAAGAGTACAATGTGTGGGAGTAAAAATACAGTGAATTAATTGAATCGTTGGAGAACCAAAGTCGAAATACACGTCCGCGATTGACAATTGGCAATCGCCAATCATTAATGGCTCAGATAGCGCGACTTGAAAGTTTGAAAAATTCGATACGTCAACGTTTTGTTCATGGGGGGGCTTGATGTAGTGCGCGAGGAAATGGTTTGATTTGGCGGAACATTGAGACGGCATTCGAAAGTCGCATACTGACTGGTTCAGTAATTAACTGTAACCATATTGAACCACGTCAATTTCTCGAATATGCCCGAGACATAGTGCTTTTATATGTGAAAAACATTGTTGAACAACATTTCAGTGTAAAGGTTAATACCACGTTCAATGGTGAGTTTGTGGCAGGTGATAAGCACGCAAACAAAAGTGTCAATACAAAAAACTTTGAACTTTTTCAAACATCTGATTTAGATGAGTGGTATGAACAATGCGTTGTCGATCCCACTCTAGCATCCCTTGACGAATTTCAAAAGCGTGATGATGGCTGGACCTTGTTAAAAATTCTAAATTTAACCATAAGTGTGAATAAATATAATCCAATTCGTGCCGGTTGCCACCTTAAATTGCCAAAGGAAGTAATGACAAAGCGTGCAGTAGTAAATATAAAGTCGAATGACAATGCGTGCTTTGCGTGGTCGCGGCTCTATACCCCAGCGAACGTAACCGTGATCGTGAATCTTCATATCCGCATTTTTCGACGGTTTTAAATCTGCAGGGCATTGCCTTCCCCGTGACTCTAGACAAAATAAAAAAAATCGAACGACAAAATAATTTCTCAATCAATGTGTATACCGTCGAGAAGAAGAAAACCCTTCCAATACGCATTGGTGAGCGTAAAAGGGAGAAGCATATCAATTTGCTGTACCTTCAAGATCCATCAGACACCAATGTTGAACATTTTGCGTGGATTAAAAATTTATCCAGGCTGATGAGCTCGCAACTTAGCAAACTGGGCGATCGAAAATATATCTGCGATCGGTATGTAAACCTACAATACAATCAAATATGCGACATACTTGTATATTTGAAAAAAACATCGGTCGAATAAAAACAATTAAATCTCTTTGCACATGTGCTTGCATTACTTCAGTTCGAATGTGAAACTAGAGTCACACACAACGGATTGTGGAAAGCTGAACGAATATGCCATTCAGTTGCCACGCGAAGAGGACAAGTGGCTCACTTTCAACAACTTTGATTGGAAGCAGTGTCTCCCCTTCGTTGTATACGCAGACCTCGAGTGTGTCTTGTCGAAAACCGACGATCCAAATAGGTATCAGCATCACAAAGTATTCAGTGCTGCGTATTACGTGCATTGTTCATATGACAATTCCCTATCCATATATCAGTCGGCTCGCAGTGATAATTGCATTTCCTGGTTGGTTCAAGAACTGAAAAGTTTAGCTATTCGCGTGAAAACCATTTTATGTACTAATGTCCCCATGATACATTTGACACGCGAGGAATGGGCAGAATTCCGCCGCGCTACGCACTGTCACATATGTGAGAAAACATTTACGCAAGGCGATACACGTGTTAGAGATCATTGTCATTTGACTGGGCGTTAGCGAGGCCCTGCGCATTCGAACTGCAATTTGAACTTTCAGCAATCCTTTTTCATCCCCATCGTATTTCACAATTTATCCGGATATGATGCGCATTTCATTATTAAGGAAGTGGCTACACCTTTCGAAGGGAGTGTCGAAGTACTTCCCATAACAAAAGAAAAGTATATTTCATTTACGAAAAATGTGAAACTCACGATAATACGCGAAATGACATCAAATTGCGATTTATCGATTCGTACAGATTTCTCAATACTTCTCTCGATAAATTAGCATCGTTTCTTACCAGGAATAAACTAAAAAAATTGAAATCTGCAATTCCTAACAATCAACAATTCGATTTATTGACACGCAAAGGTGTTTTCCCATATGAATATGTGGATGACGTCAGGAGGCTGCAAGAAATGTGTCTACCGCGAATTGACTCATTTTACAGTTCATTGAGTGGTGGCACTGTAAGCGAGAGCGACTACACACACGCGGAAAATGTCTGGAAGGAATTTTCTATTCAAACGTTAGGCGAATATAGCGATCTATATTTGAAAACGGAAGTCCTGTTATTAGCTGACATATTTGAAAATTTCCGTGATAGCTGTATTGAGAGCTATGGACTTGACCGGGCATATTACTATTCACTCCCCGGGTATACATGGGACGCAATGTTGAAGCATACGAGTATTACATTCGAATGGCTCACTGACATTGACATAGTCATGTTTATCGAACGTGGCATACGTGGCGGACTAAGTCAATGTTCGAACAGATATGCTGGCGCGAATAACAAATATCTAGAGTCACACGATACATCTAAAGCTTCATCGTATCTCATGTATTTCGATGTAAACAATTTGTACGGCTGGGCAATGTGTCAATGTTTGCCCCATGCAAATTTCAAATGGGTCAACGATCTGTCAAATTTTGATGTATCATCAATCTCAAACGATTCACCTACGGGCTACATTCTCGAGGTAGACTTAGATTACCCACAAAATTTACACGATGCACATAGCGATCTTCCGTTTTGTCCAACGCGTGGAAAACTACCCGGTAAGCGGCAGGACAAGTTGCTCGCAACTTTGTACAGTAAAGAGCGCTATATTGTACATTACCGGAATGTTCAACAGTGTCTACGCCATGGGCTCCGTATAACAAAAATCCATCGAATATTGCAATTCCAACAATCTCCATGGTTACGGTCTTACATCGAGCTAAACCCGGAATTCAGAACCATGGCGAAAAATGATTTTGAATGCTGATGAATAATGCGGTATTTGGCAAAACAATGGAAAACGTTCGAAATCACGTTGACGTGAAACTGTTGACAAAATGGGAGGGGAGATATGGTGCCGAGGCGATGACTGCGAAGCCCAACTTTCACAGTAGGAGCATCTTTTCCGAAAACATGATTGCCGTTGAATTGCGTAAACTTGAAGTGAAATTCTACAAACCAATATATGCCGGTATGTGCATACTCGATAAATCGAAAACGTGTTTGTACGAGTTCCACTATGATCATATGGCTCCGCTGTATCGTGAAAAATGTAAGATAATGTACACCGATACCGATAGCCTTATCTACCACATTGAGTGCGAAGATGTATATGAAGGTATGAAGCAAACTATTGTCCGGTTCGACATGAGTGATTATCCCATCGATAATGTTTTCGATATTCCATTAGTAAATAAGAAAGTGCCAGGTCTCATGAAGGATGAAAACAACGGTGCTATAATGACGAAATTTGTCGGACTTCGGTCAAAAATGTATGCGTTAAGAGTAGAAGGTAAAAAGTATACCAAAAAAGTTAAAGGTGTAAAGAGTGGCGTTGTCGCAAGAACAATAACTTTTGATGATTATATGCAGTGTCTAAATGAGGAGATTGAAGTGTGTCGGAGCCAAACGTGTATAAGATCCACACTGCACGATGTATATACTATTCGCGAAAGAAAAATTGCTCTTACCCCACACGATGATAAGCGATATATCATACCCAATAGCACAAACACATTATCATGGGGACATTACACAATACCATTTTAACACCGATATATTCTAAAACATCGCAATCTTTTTGTATATTTTTCAACTGGTAGAAAATAGAGAAGAAAAAAAAACATTACCCTTTGTAATCCATATATTCATTCAAACTATTTTCCTCCATATCGTCGTGACGCATTTTTCCAGGGGAAAAAAGATTCAAATGCGAGGAGCAAAAAAAAGAGCTACTCACGGGACACATGATGCGGTGTCGGGGAAGACGGACTCTTCATCCTTTGCAGCACGTGCGGAGATGGAGACGGCACTTGACCGCCACTTGTTGGGACTTTCTGCAGAGAGGAAGGAGTCATACATTTAAAAAAAGATTTTTTATTGTTCACTACAAATCAGATGTATTTATCCAACTATTCTGGGTATTATCGAAACCCAACCATTTTACAAACATTCGATTGCCACGTTTCTTCAGTACTTTTTCCACGAGATAGATATCGGGATATTTAACTTTTAGAAGCTCTTGCTCGTAGAAACCACCTGCAATAGGTTTATCCGTATGGTCTTTCAGGCTATACATTACAGGGCTATATATTGTAAATATTTCCGTTGTCCAGTTTGGTGTGTAACCCTTTTCAAATACACTCTTAAATTTGCTGATTCTCACGTTATCGCCAATTTTGAATTTTTGTGGCTTCTTCGTTGAAGGTTGAGTCTTGTTAAAAACTTGTTACAATATTTTCTTTTCGTTACCGACATTGACATTCCTTGGCTTCATTCTAATTGTACGGTGCATACATAGAGTCATTATACTCAAAAATTAAATTATCAAGAATATCGATCCACTTAAAATTACCACGAAGGCTAAATTGCTTCCACATTTTGTTTTTCAGTGTACGATTAAAACGCTCGCAAATGGATGCTTTCAAATTATTATACGTTGAATACATGTTAATATTGTGCTTTTCCATTAGAGACTTGAAAGTGGAATTATAAAATTCTTTTCCATGATCGACATGCAAGTTCTGCGGTGTCCGTCCTCCCGTATCGATGATCGACTTCATTGCGGCTGCTGTATCTCTGCCATTCCTACTCAACATTGGTGCGGCCCAGGCAAATTTTGAGAAAGCATCGATGACGGTAAGGAGAAATTTATGTTTGGAGTTTTCACGCGCGTATGATGATATATCGACGAGATCAGCTTGCCAGGTTTCGTCCAAACCACGGATGTCTACATGTCGATGAGGATAATTTCGTCGAGCAGGCCTATGTAGCTCCAGCACGAGAGCGCTCTTTCTCTCGTTCATTTTCTAGTCCACTCAGTCGCGCATCCAGTGCAGCAATGGTGCATGAATTACGAATCACCAAATCTTGTAGAGTTTTGACATCGGCCTCGAGTGTTTTTGCAATGTCTCTCATCGTAGCTTCAAGTCCATTAACCAACAACTGATTACTCTCATTCATTTCTTTGCGTATGTTCTTAGTGATATTTCGATATTTTTAATGTAAAGCACTTAGAGTGATGGCGTCGTCTTGTCCTTCCGGATTAGCTACGTTACACAATCGTTTCTGCCCCAAGTCATAATGGTTATCTGCAGTCGTTCTAAACCAAATCCCAGGTCGGCCCGGAGGACCTTGCTTACTGAGGAGCACACTCTTATTTAATTGGCGTCCAAACACATCGATACTCATGTTGAGAATGCGTGGATTCTCCGATGCTGAGTTAATAAATGATTTCAGCTTCGCGCAATTCCTCGATAATCGATATGATTTCATTCGAATGCGCAGAATTTCCGGCTGCTTGCGATGCCAAAAGTAAGCGAAGACGATCTACTAGCTGATTTGAATTATCCCAATAAATATAGTCCAATTTTTTCTGGCTAGCTTATACTTTGGCAAATGAGTATGCCCTTTCCCACATGATGATCGATTATATTTGCGATATAAGTGTTGAATTTATGGCAGGTATTAAGTCGTATAGCCTCATTAGGCTTGTAAAATTTGTTGTGCGCATTTGTCGAGATGACAATCTTTTCATAGTCTTTCAAATCGTCCAGTGTGAGAATTTCGACATTGGGCACTTTTTTAAACAGCAGCTCCGTTAATCCAATAGTTTTCGGATAATTCACATCACCCACACGAATATGTTGAGACTCGAAAATTATCGGAGAATTGCCAATCATTAATTTGTTTTTTGCGAGATTCCGTACACCATATAATACATCCAAGCCTGCCTTTCTATTTGTTCGTAATAACAGGAGATATTCACCGATTAATTCATCAACATTCTGCGAGTCATCATCATCCTCATATATCAATTTGAAAGAATCTTGTGTTTCACTCTTGAAGGAATCTTGTGTCTCATTCTTCAATTGATTTTTTCACACTATTTATCGCATCTCCTTCTTCAGCATTATTACTCACTTTTTCATCCTTGATTTTCTCCTTCGCTACCTCGCCGTTTTTATACGACACCAATTTCTCCAGTGGTGTCACTATTGGCTTAAAGACATCTTGCATTCTCCGCTCATCGCTAACTTATCCCATTTTCATCATTCGATGCTTTCGTCTGATTGCATTGCTCGCCTTGGCAATTTCACACAATACATCTTTTTCACGCAAAAGTTGTTCGGTCTTCATGTTGTCACTGTCAAGGTATGCATAATACTGCCTCTTCAACCACCAGCGATGAATCATTTATCAATGGTCAGAAAATAATCAAAACCTTGTCTATATCGACCCTCATTAATACCACTATCCTTGTCTATCGTGATAAATGCATACTTGTCGGAATTCCAGCATTTCATGCACATGTTTTTAAAGCACGTATAAGTCATATCTGTATTAACATGATCGTTGTAGACGTGTTTGAGACTCATATCGTCCTGCTTGAAAAGCACCACGAAATTTGCATTGTCTCTCACGAGATGTTTGGGGATACGGGTGTACGTCTGACAAAGATAAAAACTGTCAACAATCTCGTGTCTTCCCATGGAAAAGAAGGCTCTAACATTATCCTGTTTTTCACACGCTGTATCATCAAAGATGAATATAGAGTTGGATTGTGCCTCACTTGGTGCTATCACCTGTTCATGCGCGTTGAACGGATGATACGCAACTCCACTCACAGGTTCGAGCAACCGTTCGAGCAACTTATACTTTGGCTGCTTCAGCGATTTGGAATACAAGTAAATGTTCTCAAATCTCAAACCATTGGGATGGATGATAAGAGTGAGCAGAGCGTTGGTTTTCCCACAATTCGATGGACCACAAAACAGTGCACGTATGATATCCGGCAATAAATTTCCATGACGTTTTTGCCGCTTTTTCGCTCCAGCATCTTCGACTAATTCATCGAAATTTATCACGGGAAGACCGCCTCCGATAGTTTGCTTGTTGGGCGTCATCTCACACACGACTAACCGCGAAATCATATAAATAGCATTCTTATAGGGATTATCCATCAGTCGCGTATTGTCTTCAGACATGATTGTGCATGGCAAGAGTGGTAAAGGTTTCGTCAACCGCCTAATCAACAAACTCCCCGTTGAACGACATCTGCCCGGGTATCAGTATTGCGGACCAGGCACAAAGTTGACCGAGCGGCTTGCTCGTGGTGATCCGGGTATTAATCCATTGGATACGGCATGCAAACAACACGATATTGCATATTCGAAAAATCCGGATAATCTTGAAGCGAGACATTTGGCGGATAAAGTGTTGTCTGAACCGGCTTGGCAACGTGTTACTGCTAAAGACGCTAGCATCGGTGAAAAATCGAGTACTTGGGGTGTGGCAAATATTATGAGGACAAAGAGAAAATTCGGTATGGGGATGAAGGCCCGTAAGGGTGGCGTTTGTTTGAAAAAAATTATTGGCGCCGCAAAGAAGACAATGATTAAAAGTAATGATCCACAAAAGATGATTAAATCAGCTCTAAAGGGTGCTCGTGCAGCTGTAAAGACACAAGGTGGCAAAGTGTGCACACCTCGGGTTCTACCTGTACCTCATAAAATTGGTGGTTTATTGCCGTTCCTCGTGCCCATTTTCGCGGGTCTTAGCGCTGCTGGTGCTTTGTCAGGTGGTGCGGCTAGTATAGCTAAAGCTGTAAATGCTGCTCAAGCAGCTAAACGTGAATTGGATGAAAGTCAGCGCCATAATCAAACAATTGAAGCAATTGCATTGGGCAAGGGCTTACATCTGAAACCATATAAGCAGGGATTGGGTCTTCATATCAAGCCAAAAAACTAGAAGTAACGCTACCTCACCGACCCCTCACCGACATCGACCTTCTTAAATATGCGAAAATCCTCAAGATACCATATTTCCGTGGGGTTTACATGCGCGATACATTACTAGCGAGCGGACCCCTGAAATGTGAAGCAGCAATTGTAAATTTGGATGAAAATGTCGGTCCTGGAACACACTGGGTCGCTTACAAAAAGACTGGATGGAAAGTCGTGTACTTTGATAGTTTCGGCAATCTTCCACCACCATCCGAACTCATGAGATATTTTCGTGTTGGTAGCGTTAATTATAATTATAAGGGATATCAGGAATATGATACGATTGAATGTGGACATTTGTGTCTGAAGTTTCTTTCTCGATAATTGCAGCACAAAGACAAATATACACTATATATAGGTAGGAAATGACGTGGAGAATTCGGTTGTCAATTTACCAGCACCATGGATGATAGCTTAACCTTGGCCGTATCTGGCTCATCGTCCATACTCGAGGCGCAGTACTTTCCCCCCATCGAACTCTCGCCACACAAAAGTTATACCCTTGGTCTTGTTGAATTGTTAACCTTTAACGCTATTCCAAATATCGACGTTGACCATGATAAACTTTACGTGGGAGATGAGATGTTGACGATACCTACGGGTAGCTATGAAATAGAGGATATCGAGGCGTTTGTACAAGCAGAGCTCACGCGTAAAAACATCAAAATTAGTATTAAACCGAATAATAATACGCTACGCAGTGAGATCAAGTGTGATCATGATGTTAATTATGAGCCGGAAGATTCTATTGGCCATCTTCTAGGCTTCACCGCACGCAAATTGGAAGCCAATAAAAGACACGAATCTGACCTTCCTGTAGCTATTCTCAAAGTGAACGCCCTACGCGTTGAGTGCAATATTACCGCTGGAGCCTATATTAACGGACAAAAAGTAGATACAATTCACGAATTTTTTCCATCTGTGCCACCAGGCTATAAAATCATTGAAGTTCCTTCACACGTTATTTATCTGCCAATTACGAGCCGAACGATTGATACCATACAGCTTCGCATACTGGACCGGGACGGTGATTTGGTAAATTTCCGAGGTGAAGTAATCTCCATACGCCTGCATATAAAGTCGTGATGGGTATAGTTTTCAATGGATCTTCCAATAACAATAAACGGTCATCGATAAAAAAATCAGTCGTCGGTCAGTGCCCAAAGTACTAACACCTCAAAACGTGCTACTCTTGAAGAATTTGGGTCTCAAAGTGCGTGGCGAAAGCGTGTCAAAAATGATTTAGTCTGTGCTTTGTGCATCTGTTGCGTGAAATGGAAGAAGAAATTGTTAACATTCAAACGCCTGTGGTCTTTGATGAATCCATCATCCATTGTGAGATTCTTCCTGCCAAGCTAGAGTTCCCTACACAAATGTGGGAAATTATCCAAGCGTGATGGGGCGCCAACCACTGCTACAAGTCTCGTCAACAATGTCATTTGTCATTTGTTTGAGGAAGTGCGATATGAATTGAATGCCATAGAAATTGATCGTAATAAGAACGTCGGTATTACGAGTGTAATTAAGGGATATTCATCTTTCTCACCAGCCAAAAGTTCTATGCTCGAGAACACTGGATGGCTCGATGTCAAAGAAACCAAGCAGATTGTAGATGTATCAGGAAACTTTGATGTGTGTATACCGCTCAGCATGCTCCTCGGATTTGCTGAAGATTATCGGAAAATTGTCGTAAATGCCAAGCACGAGTTGATTCTCACAAGATCAAAGACCGATGACGATGACATTGTACAAACAGCGCCCGAAGACTACAAACTCGCAATGCATAAAATAGAATGGCTCGTACCATATGTCACAGTCTCAGATCAGCGAAAAATTCAACTGTTAAAGTTTTTCGCCAAAGACGCACCAATTTCCATGAGTTTTCGTACATGGGAACTGTATGAATATCCATTGCTGCCTGCCACATCCAAGCTCGTGTGGTCTGTGAAAACCTCGAATCAGCTGGAGAAGCCACGATATGTCATACTCCCGCTGCAGACGAAACGAAAAAATAAGAAACACCACAATGCGAGCCACTTTGATCATTGTAACCTGAGCAATGTCAATGTAATTGAGCAATTATACCTCAACTCGCAATGTTATGCATATGGAAATTTGAATTTGAACATTGATCAAAATCAATATGCTCTACTCCACGAGATATATGCAAACTTTCAGCCGACCTATTACAACAAAGAGGCTGAACAATGGCTGAGTAGGATGGAATTTTTAGAAAAAGCCCCCCTCGTTGTCGTTGTCGAATTGAAAAACAATATTCCACCGCAAACCTCAGCATACTGCATGATCCTCCATGATCGTATTGTCGAGTACAATCCAATTAGTGGTGGGGTGAAAAAATTTGTATAAAATCATGCCGATGATTCGCGTCCACGTCAGTCAACATGGAGCTTATCATCGATGTGCAGGGCTTTAAGAGACCCATCAATAAATTTATCCTCAAGGAGATGTCCATCGTCAAACTCCACGACAAGAATGCTGAACCGTTGATGCTCGCCTTCGACGCACCATTTGCATGGGACTCTTTACCGGCCAAGTACAAAATGACAAACAAGTGGCTGGAACGCAATTTCCATGGAATACGATGGGATCACAGCGGCATACCATACGAGGCAGCTCGAAAGACAATTCGAGAAATCTTGCATGGAGCTCCAACCATCTATGCGAAGGGTTTCGAGAAATGCTCATGGCTATCAAGATTCACGGATCCCGCAACAAAGGTCATCGACTTGGAGACTCTGGACTGTCCATCGCTCCAGAAGTTGCCGAAAATCACAAACTCCAAATGCCCGCACCATTCCTTCAACACGAAATACAACTGCGCCCATGTCAATGTAAAACCGCTGAAAACCTGGTCAAGTGTATACGAAGCGTTGTGTGAGCGAGGGATTTTTTTTTAATGAATAAAAAAACATTTCGATGAAAATATATATCATTTGTGTTCTTCATTTATTCTACGGCGAAAATAGTTTGAGTTTCTCTTTCTCATACATTTCAATAATAAAGTTTTTTTTAAATACATTTTTACATATTCAACACTAAAAACGTCGAAAGCGATGGCGAGGCGACTGTGATCCGGACGGCTGTTGCACTCAACGATACTGCCCCAACGAATTTTGTCTTTTCTACCATGCTCCGAGGCGATGGAACTTGACGCTGTTGTATTTTCCGCAACTGCATGTACAGTTGACCATGGCGCGCCAGTTACAGCACAGTCAGATGATGCGGACAGCCGTTCGACGATGGTGTTCCAACGAATTTTGTCTTTTCCACCATGGTGTGCTCACAGTCGATAGAACTCGACGCTGTTGTATTTTCCACCCATGTACCTCATGAAGAGATGATGATCGCGTGCCTCTTGCCGCATACGCTCGAACGTTTCCAAATATTCGTCGAAGCCCTTCACAAGTCGCGCTGGTAGGAAGACAGTGAACGCATTCGCGATGTCAGCGATGTAGCGTTTCCCAAATTTGGTTTGTACGGTCCTCATGTCGGAGATTGGATGCTCCGAGTGAACGATAAGTTCTGACAGCTTCGTCGTTGGAAGGAATTCCGTCATTCGGCTGACTTTGTTGATGCTCGTGAAATCCATTTTCCACACTTTTCTCTTTTCAAAAAATGTTCAAAGTTAGTTTTGCAGATGTTGATGTGGCGGTGGAATAGTGCAGTCTGACCTTGGTCCATGAAATTATAAGCTCCCTCGTTTTGTAACCCCACCACTCAAATTTTCAAACTTCTCCCCACTTTTCCAATAATGAAAAACGGGGTCAAACAGGTTCGTGGAACCCGATCCTCCTCCCACGTGGAAAGTTTCCCACCTCATGACATTTTTCATAGTCTCGACGTTGAGGTGGGGGGCCATCAATGTGATCTTTCATTTGTGGCGTATTATAATGCTCCATGCATGGGAGATATGATATCACTTCACTGTCGTTGCGATGATGTTCTGACAAACGATCTCACAGTAAACCAATATAATGACCCCAATATTTTAAGAGCAAGACCTTTGGAACTTGTTCGAGCTCGTTTTTGGTCAAGTCCAGGGGGCGTTTGGCCGGATGCACTGCATATATACTCGCACATGTGAACATCTTGACGGTATATTTCGGAATGAAACCAAAATCTCGATGGGATTAAAATTTGTTTTTTTTGGGACAATGACTCCTCCCATAGCCGCAGCTGCATATAATAAATAAGGCATTTTATGGCACTTTGAAAGGTCGCCCTTCATATGGAAACTGCAGTTTTTTATATTATCGAAAAAAATTTTAGCCACTCATAGTTGTTTCTCTCTCTCTCTCTCTCTCTCCCTCTCTCACACACACACACACTCACACACACACACACACACACACACACACACACACACACACACACACACACACACACACACACACACACACACACACACACACACACACACACACACACACACACACACACACACACACACACACACACACACACACACACACACACACACACACACACACACACACACACACACACACACACACACACACACACACACACACACACACACACACACACACACACACACACACACACACACACACACACACACACACACACACACACACACACACACACACACACACACACACACACACACACACACACACACACACACACACACACACACACACACACACACACACACACACACACACACACACACACACACACACACACACACACACACGTGCACACGCATATCTACATTGTTCTTTGTACGGACTTCCAGCGACGTAATAAAAACGCTCCCTCTGCATCGATAATATGTAAATAATTTTAATGATTATAATAAATCACACGATTTTATGAGTTTTCAACATTTACCCACCGCCCTATGGTATCAACGGCCCCGCGCCAAACCCCCCCCCTTATCGCTCAGCGTCGCGTATCATCACGCCCCCACTCTCGGCTATCTCGCGCTAGACCCCCTCTCTGCGTCGCCTTCCCCCACGGCGCCGCGTGACGTCTACCATCGGTCCCCCGCGCTGGAGCCCCCCGCCCCGCTTCCCCTGAGATCCCTGAGTTAGAATCAGTCCTGTTATACTACTCTGATATTTTAATATCTTTACGTTTTTCGTTACCGATCTCGTTCTAATAAGTCTCATACGAAAGATAATCATTTGGTAGTGATTGGTAGCTTAATTAAAACCTATGGTAGTTTATACCTCAATTACGCCGATCGAAAAACCATCTACGGTGAGACGCAGGCAATAGAGGGCTGTAGTTGACTGCTGAAGGATCTAACGGAATACCTAACAGTGATATTTCAATTTCTGTATTTTTTTCATCACCGATCTCGTTCGAATAAGTCCCAATCCGAAGATAATCGTTCTGTAGTGATTGGTACCTTCATAAAAATGTTTGGTAGTTAATTCCTCAATTAGGCTGATCCAAAAACCACCTACGGTTAGACACAGGCATTAGAGTGCTGTAGTTGTCTGCTGATGGATTCAACGGAATATGGCGCAGTTGTATTTCAATTTCGTTGTGTTTATGATAAAAAATCTCGTTCCAATAAGTCTCAAATGGAAGATAATCGTTTGGTGGTGATTGATAGGCATATTGGTCGGTGATGGATCCGACGGAATTCAGAACAGTGCCATTCCGGTTTTTTATGTTCTATTCACAAATTTCATTACTCCGCACACGCGACGCTACTGACAATATTTCGATTTGTTTAACATGATTGATTCATCAATTTTCTTTTCATAAGTCGCAATCTGAATATCATCTTGTTAGTAGTACATGCGATAAAGATGCATCACAACGCCGCAGAACGGCGTAGTACGATAGCAACGTTGTTCCCGTGATATTATATAAATCAAACAGAATCCGGTGCGTTGATCTAGTGGTTAGCGTACTGGCCAGCGCATCGGGAGGACCCGGGTTTAAAACCCAGTCGCGTCACTTTCGTCGTGAAATGTTTTTCTTCGACATTTCCAGGCGAAAGACGACTAATTCCGTGACTGCGAGGTGAACTTGGGTCCGGCTGTACCGGTTGAGCTTTTCCGCAGTTACCCTATGCCCATGGCGGATATGTCACGGTGAATACGATACAAAGGGGGAAGTCGGTTGCGGCCGGATGGCGGGGTGGGGCGGGGGATGGAGCTAGGGGGCAGTTGTGGAGGGGACACGGGGTAGTGGAATGGTTGGTAGAGGAGCGATGAGGAATCGGAGGTAGAACGACGTTGAGGCGGATTGTGGGGCTCGTAAAAAAGGGAAGTCCTATACGGCTGGAAAAAGCCCACAAAAAAATATATATAAATCCAACAGCCAAATAAGTCAAACCTGATCTAGAGTTCAAACTATGATCGGGAGTTGCGTGCTAAGCAAGAATATTAATTACGGCTAAAGGTTGGAAGGGGGAAGAAACCCGGTTCCTTCCGCTCTCTTTGCCGTTACGTTCACTTTCTCATTCTTCTCGCGTACTCAACGTTTACAGCAGTGGTGAAGAGTGTAATCACATTCCCTCACGCTCCAGCAGCGCGATTCCGTAACTCCGTAGTGACTGTTTTCGTTATCGTCAGCTAGCGACAGCCAATTGCATGCACGATCACGGAAAAAAGGGAGCCTCTTATTGTCTGTCGCTAGCTAACTTATTGGACTTTTTAGAATGAGATCAGTGAAAAAAAGACAAAGAAATCTAAATATCACTAATTCGTATTCCGTTGGATCCATCAGCAGCCAACTACAGCCCTCTATCACCTGCGTCCAAACGTCGATGCTTTTCCGATCGGCGTAATGATGGAATTAACTACCAAACGTTTTAAATAACCTTCCAATTACTACCAAACGATTATCTTCCGTATGAGACTTATTGGAACGAGATCGGTGAAAAAAACATAAGGAAATTCTTATATCACTGCTCCGTATTCCGTTGCATCCATCAACAGCCAACTACAGCCAACCACAGCCCTCTATCCCTTCATCTAAACATAGATGGTTTTTCGTTTGGCGTAATTAAGGAATTAACTACCAAACGTTTCAATTAAGCTACCAATCACTACCAAACGATTATCTTCCGTTTGAGACTTATTGGAACGAGATCAACGAAGAAAAACATAAATAAATTGAAATATCACTGCGCCGTATTCCGTTGGATCTATAAATCACCAATTACGGCCCTCCAGCGTATGCGCCTAGACGTAGATTGTTTTTCGACGGCGATAACTAATGAATTAACTACCAAACGCTGGGATTTGCATATTTTTGACCACCAAACGATCCGTATCGATTTGGCGTGGCTTTTTATGGATTGCGTGATAAATAAAAAAAGGTCCAACCTTACGGAAAAAAGTCGCATTTAATTATAACGAAACGGTCCAAACGACCGTTATCCAAACAAACGCTACCAAACGACCACCGAACGATTCGTAAAAAAAGTTCGATTAGTCAAAGTGGGGGGGTCAACTTACGGCCCAATTTTTGATTATCGATTTTTCGAAAAACGGAGGACTACCAAACGATTAGAATGGTTTACCAAACGCTACCAAACGACCACCAAACGATTCGTAAAAAAGAGTTTAATTAGTCAAAGTGGCTAATTTTAACAAATTAGGCTAACTTTGACGAGGTCCTTTTCGGCGTGCATCAGAAATGGCGATAAATCGCGGCGGCGAGTTCGTGAATATGATTTTGTGATCATCGCCTCTGTCGAGGTTGCAGTTTCGCTTGTAGCCGCGCGAGTCGTGATCACCGCTCAAGTCGGTACCGCAGTCAGCGTGAACACGAATGGGAAGCTCGGTAGGGAAAAAGTCTCTGCCCCTCGAAAATCGTGCTCACTCGACAGGCAAACGAAGCGCGGTTTTCCGTCCGATCGAGCTCGACATATATGTGTGACCGTACTGCGGATTGGAATATACAATAAATGAATTTCAAAGAGACAAACATTTATCGAGATCATTGTTTTCTCTCGGTTGCCTGTTTATGCCGAGAATGCGGGTTAAAAAAATCAACGACGAAACGCGTTGAAAAATAAAACGCCGAAACGACCGTGGAAGGTTCAAAAAGAAAGCTTAAGCGTTTGCCGCGATCGTTTCAGCGTTTTTTTTCAACAGTAAACATTATAGATAAATAATGTGTATCATAAATGTTCCTTTATCCTCATTGAGCGTCGTGGCTAAGTTGGCAGCATGACGGATTAACAATGCTTGTGGTCCCGGTTTGATTACCGGTGAATCGATTTTTTTCTTCATTTTATATTTACAAAATTTCGAACTTCCTCCCGCTGTAGCTGCTTTCGCCTGTCCAGGCATTATTTATTATATTTAATTCAAATATGTTTATTATTTTTAAAAAGGCATTGCTACCGGGGATCGAACCCGCCTCGTCTACACTGAGAGACCGCACGCTGATATCTCAACCGCGAGGGTCTCGTAACTGCAAAGCTGCCTTACATATAAACACTTATTCAACCTTTAAGGTAGTTCTGTAGGTTTGGTCAAATCTTAGGAATTGGATGAAATCTAAGTATGGAGCAGATATGACCTTCATGGACTGGTGTCCAATAATTCAACTCGATTCACCGTTTAGTTCTTGGGATAATTGCAATTGAATATGGATGTTTTTGTACGCGATCACTATACCTAACACGTAAACCAATAGCAGTGTGCTCGCATTTCTCGGCATAGGTTCTAAACGGATCTTAGGATGTCAAAATAAAAACACATGTGTCCCTGCTGCAAATTCCCACACAGGAACCTGTGTGGGATCCCACGTGGTGTTTTCATACAGGGAACCCGTACGGGTTCCCATATGGTGACTCGTACGGGTATAGGATCCCACGTGGTAACCCGTACGGGTTCCTGTATGGGAACCCGTACGGGTGTTACGTCCCAGCCTTTACTTTTTTCTCTCTCTTTTTGAAACCACGATGGTAAATACGCGCGATAGCAGCACCCTCACTCATCGATCAAAAACCTATATTTTTTTAACGCTAAGCGAGCGATAGCCGTAACGTACCACAAGACCAAAAGCGAAACCGTCGCACGTAGGTCCCCACGCATGAACATAGCCGACGACAGACGAATTTACGAGAGGAGCGTACTCGCAGCCTCGGAAGAGAAACCTTACGCCTAGAGCACTCGAACAAAATGCAGGGACCGAACTACGCCACAATCTTACTTTGTCCTAAGACCCAAACAATCCCACAAGGAAAACTCGCTTGCGTCAGAACACGTCACCCGGAACACGTCACCCATCACAGGACCCACGAAACCTCGGTCGCTGAACCCGATCCTCGGACATAGAACAATGGCCGCATTCACCATAGCGATGACCTAATAAGTAGATGAACAAAACTATTCCCACGCATGACGCCGACCTATCACGTAAGTCAGCGTACATTCTCACGATTGATTAACCAATCACCAAGAAGCTCTGATCCGAAAAAGCATTCCCCTAACAAAGCTCCTTCCCCTTCAACCAGACTTTCCTAATTTTTATATCACGAAGGAGCAGACACTCTGTATTCGAACTCCGAACTGAACAGTCGACTTACAAGGCTGAACCCTTTCGCTTTGCGTTTCCGTGAAATCATTGTTGTCAAATCTCTCTTACCAGAATCACGCACCTCAAATTCGTCTCAATCCAAATTGTTATTAAACTGTGTTCGGAACTCACGCGGAAGCCAAACAAAGACTCACTGTGCAATCTAATTCAATTCGAACTTTCGCGCTCGGGTTCCCATATGGGATCCTACGTGGTGTTTTCGTAGAGGGAACCCGTACGGGTTACTAATGTCAAAAATGAGAAAAGGCAAAATTAAAAATTGGTTTCGAACTTTTGCGCCACGGGTTCCCATACGGGATCCTACGTGGTGTTTTCGTAGAGGGAACCCGTACGGGTTACTAATGTCAAAAATGAGAAAAGGCAAAATTAAAAATTGGTTTTTGCAGTTTTATTTATCTTAATCGTGACAAAAGTAATCATTCAAAAAATAAAAAAACAAATTTAAAAAAGTACTGTTACATGTATCATTGGTTTGTTGCTATTGTTTAGTACCGGTCTGTTCTTTGACCAACACTATTGCAGTTCTTAGAATATACTTATATACGAACGTTTAAGTTGAATACTTAACGTATAATGATCAAATGAAAATAAGAAAGGAAGAGATGTGATCGATATGTATATATGTATATATACGTGTGATTAAATTTAACATACCGGTCGCACTCTAATCAACACAATTGAGGTACTTAGAATATACATACATACGAACGTTTAAGTTGAAACAATATGCTAATATACGTGCGCACCCATGTATATAATCTAAAAATCACTCAATTCCAGAAAAAGTATAATGATCGAATAAGTATAAAAATGGAAGAGTAATTAACTCATTGTAATTTCAGTGCGCGCGAAGTAGAATTTGAACCGAAATTTTGATGTCTCGAAGTTTTTTGTTGTTGAAATTATGTGCACTTCTTTAACACGCTTTCGCGGTTTTTGACCTGTTATTAACAGTCAACTCTTTATTGGTCATCTTGATTATCACCTGCCACAATGTTTTTTTTTAAACAGCCATTTCCTTTTTCGTGAACGATCCGTTTCTGTTTTTTGTTGAGGTCGTTTATTTTCTCGGATGTGGCACGACCGAACAGCGATATGGATTTTTTAACTCACGGCCTGTCAGGCCTTGCTCATTTTGCAAGCGATCGACATAGCAGCCTGAAAAAGCAAAAACAAATATATTAAACAAAGGGAAAAAATTGCAAATGGAAATTTGCAAATTGATAACACACACGCACATGTTCACCAGTGCAGAAGGCTTCACTTACGATATATCGTTGATTTCTTTTTCGGAGCCAGCGGTTTTCGTATCTGCCCAGGTACCCTTGCAGTCGCTTTCTCGTCCAGGCACCTGTTGACAAGCTCATCTCCCCACACCGCAAATACCAAATTTTTGATAAACTTTGAGTTAGAACTCCCTTGAATGTCGTCCCAAACATCTTTTCGAATTCGGATTCCTCCGCCAAGATCAATCTATATATGACAAAATATTATTTCATAGCAGGAATAAAAATTGCATACATGGAATTAAAGCGTACAGCTATACGGTACATTACCACACCATCCTTTGCGGAGTATTTTGGAGCCAATGACGCGTCCACATTTTTTCCTAATTTGACCTCTGACAATAACATAGTATGAATATTAGATATTTATAAAGAGAAATTTAATTGCAGTCCCCATTGCCAACATTTTTAGGGTGTGTTTCCACACTAAGGTACACGAGAATGAATATATTGCACCGCTGATGACATTGTATTTCTATTAATAGCCATTGTAATAGTAAATTAATCATATAATAGTATTGCAATTTTCTGTAAACACATTTTTGTAAGACGTAAAATTATAAGATAAAAAAAGTTAAACAAAAAAAACATCAAGATATTGCGTTCAATTAAGTTTGACTAAGAACTGTGTATTAAATATTTCACGCCATTTTGCGAAGCCGAGACCCACGTTGTAAAACAATACTTTTGACTTCAGATCAAACATTTTCAAAAAAACGTTGACAATAGTGATTAATGATTTATTTTCTCACGAAAGTGTAGATGCAAATGAAAAAATTAGAAGTTTCATATTTGTTTTGATTCAATCGCGATTAGCTTATTAAGCGCTGTCTCAAAAATTAAGTTACCCACATTGCACCACACAGGCTCCCATGTAGGTTCCTGTACAGGAATTTATTTTCTGCATTCTCCCGTACAGGATCCCGTACAGGATTCAGCATCCCACGTTGCCCCACACCGGTTCGCATGCAGGTTCCTGTACAGTAATTTATTTCCTGCGTTCTTCCGTACAGGATCCCGTACCGGATTCAGCTTCCCACGTTCCCCCACGCAGGTTTCCATGCAGGTTCACGTACAGGAATTTATTTCCTGCGTTCTCCCGTACAGGATTCAGCTTCCCACGTTGCCCCACACAGGTTCCCATGCAGGTTCCTGTACAGGAATGTTCATCCTGTACAGGAAACCGTACGGGATCCCGCACTTTCCTTGGCTGTCCCATACTCTCCCACACATTCCCACAGTAAAACCTGTACGGGAATTTGCAGCAGAGGTACGCAGTACTATTGTGGGATTGATTAAAAAAATGACAAACTTTCATCGTTTAGTTTCGAAAATATCGACGTATGAAAAGTGGTAATTTTATTCCACCACGAACTCGGGCCCAACCATCTGTAACAGAATGGCAACAGTGTACGTTGCAGCTAGCTAATCGGCGCGTGGTCTGGGAACTCGAAGCGTGTTTTTCCCCGAGTTCTAGTAATTTTGAGACGGATATGAAATAAATTTATTCTGCAAACAAATTTAATTTGCTCAATTTATGCATGTATTCATGCATGTATTTGTCTTTGTTACAGCGAGTACAATTTAAACTGTCGTCAAGATGTTGTAAATCCACGATCCGACGTCCTTCGACAGCGAATTTTTGTTGCTGATCGTTGAGGTTATGGTTATCCTCATCGCGTTTAGAGAGCGTACGCAAATTACGTAACGCAACATTTCCGAATGTTTGACTGGTGTTGTTGTTGTTGATGTTGTTCCGCCTCCCACGTAACGGGACCGTAATGCTTGGCCAGAACCCCCCCCCCCCCCCCCCCGCCCCCGATTCCGTTACGTAACGGGAGCTTTGTCGTCAATAATATCGATTTTTTTCATAGAGATAACTATTTATGGAAGGATCGGGTTTATACTCATTTTATGAAGTATATATTCATCTAGTTTTATACCAATTTTTATGACAAAATCTTGAAAATAAGGTTGAGATGCAGTCAGAATATTCAAAAAATGGATTTTTTTAAATTTTCTTAAAGTATGATGTTTTGAAAATATTCCCTGAAAATTTCAAGTCACTCCGATGAATAGTTTCCGGGATATCCGACAATTAGTGAACGGGCGTCCCCATGGCAGGTAGCGGCTGCCAAACGCGCAAACGATAATACCCGGGAAGGCAGAATGTTTCGAAGACTACAACAAATTGATATTTTGGAAGCTTCCACATCGGCAGAAGCCCTATTGTATGGGCCAGAAATTGATGATTCGATATAAGTAATTTTTTTATTAGTATTTCCGTACATTAATCAAGTGTACAATTGGAAAACTCTTTTAGAAATGTTCAAAAATGTATTACTTAAAAACTATGAATTTCAGCACAATTTTATAAAGAATACTTTCGATTTAAAATTGCCCAAAATGATTTAAAAAAAAATAATTCATCCCGAAAAACTTTAATTTTTTAAGAAATTGTTTTAACAATTAGCTATAAACAATTGAATGCTCGACGTTTCGGCAAAAAATTATGACATTCATATAATACCGTTTCACATCGAAAAACTTTAAACGCGTTTTTCTCGAAACTATGTTTTTCAAGTCGGTGACCACTAAAATTAAAAAACCACTCTCTGGATTTTGATGAAATTTGGTGTGCTTATTGATAGCATTAAAAACGAGTCCTTCATCGAAGGATTTTCATTTTTGTTGAAAATTTCTATTTTTTCTATTTTTTCAAGCGATTTTTTGTTTGAAAATCGAAAGTTATCTGTCGGAAGCCGCCATTTTGTTAATTAAAAAAAAGCTTCGATTAAGGACTAGATTTATTATTAAACTAATGATTTTTTCTTTATTTCAGATGATTCAGGAAAAAATTTATGATGGTCACCGCAAAGCTGTCACGTCCGGAAGGGACGTGGGCATATATTTTTTGATTCCCTCCTTTTTTGCCTACGACAAGCGCAATAGCACGGGATGAGGGTGAAAAGGGGTAGTACTTGGGATGAGTTAGAAATTAGGAAGTCATGCAGTAATTGGTATTTAGAACTAATCCGACGAATTTGTACAAACTTAACTAAAGGTTTATTACAAATAAGTGATCGGATGAATAAGGTTACTTATACAGACAAAATGACAATGAAAATAACTATGAAGTCGGGGGAACAATCGGATTAACATAAAATGAAATTTGTCGCTTACATTGGTCGCTGTTTGTGAGTATATCGGTGTGTAGGTACGCTCGCTCGCAAGGATATCTGTTGACGCTCGCAGATGAGGGCCTCGTTGACGGACGCCACGCTTAGCGTTCGGAAAGCGGTCACCAGCACCAGACTTTTGGGGTGCTGAGAGTATTTATGTATACACGCGTAGTAAACAGCACTTGAACTATTTTATGGACTCGAGACCGCGAGAGTCGACTAAAAGATTATACGATACTTCGGTCAAAACCCGAAGATGTATAAGTGAAGTTAATTTGATGGAAGATTTTGCGAGACTGAGATCTGAACGCGATGGAAATTGTTGGAAGACTTGATCTGAACGCGATGGCAATTGTTGGAAGACTTGATCTGAACGCGAAGTGAAACGAACGTGAAAATTGTTGGAAGACTGACTTCAGGGAGGAAGTCTTTCTTGATATGAAAATTAGGAGGGGATAAATTGTGGGAGAAGGAACCTGAAGGTTTAGCGTGATTGGTCGCGATATTCATGATTCGCAGAATTGATCTCGATCATTCCTTATATAGAATTTGCACGCGTGGAAGGTAGGGGACCTTTGTCCCGTGTTTCGGCGAAAAAACGCACGGGATATAGAGTTCGATATCTGAGACCTAAGTATTCGCATGGTTTGTGTTATGTCAATTTATGGCTCTGGTGACTTCTCATATCGAAAAGTTTGTATATCGGACTACTATTTAGCCGGAGTTATAAGTTCGTCGGAGCCTTCTAGTCTATGTTATGTTTAAATAATCTAGGGTCTAGGCTTCTCTTGGTGACTATGCGGATGGGCCGGCGTAGGATTTTTGGACTCTGTTGATCGAGCTGATAGTTGATTTTTCGTTCGACAGCTCTTCTTGGAATATGCGCCTGAGATCGTGTTCTTGTTGACAGCCAATGGGATAGGAAAAGTCGATGACTGTGGCGGTTCGGCTGTCGTGTAATATCGCTGTGATTTGAGTATGCTCACGGAATGTACGCAAGTTCCGTTCAATGCTGTTACGTGTCATATTCTTAGATTTATACATTTAATACGCTTATGACGGCAAATGAGGATATTGGGAATAACCAAGAGAAGGCACATTCGCTAGGATGTAACAAAGCACTACATGCCGAAGGGGGTCCGACAAAGATGGCGATATTTTTATAAATAATCAATATTTTTCTTTGAAAATTTGTACAAGTCAAGTTGGACTATAACATAAGAAGTCTGTGTAACCACTTTTGTAAAACAAACTTAATAACTATAAAAAAATAATGAGAATGCTCGTTTTTTCACGCTTCTGACGCATCTCACCCCTTAACCGAGATATAAGCCTTGATTTGACGAAGAAAAAAAAAATTCTCTTCATTGTCCCATCGATATCTTTATGAAAGGTTATCTGTAAATTAAAAGTTAACAATTTATCGATATATATGCAAATGTAGCTATCGTTATGCGAAGCCGTTTTTTTATTTTGGTTTTTTTTTACAAATTGCCGACCGTTTGGACATTTTTTTCTATTTTCAAGACCCTTTTTCTGTATTCAAGCAGTCTTCAAAAATAGCATCTTCAAATGTTAGAAACGCCGATACGCCTTAGTCACTGCGATTACAAAAATGTTTTGTAAAACATTTAAAATCGGTTGATAAGTTTTGAAGTGTTCGCTCAGACAAGGTCGAAAAAACTAGTTTCGAGAAAAAACGCATTTAAAGTTTTCATTCCGTGTTTCTTGATATAAAATTACGTTTTTTCTTCTAGAATATTGATACTTACATTGAAGTATCTAGTCGCAGGCGATATGACGGTTCTTCATCTTCATGATAGTTCACAAAATAATAAGAGCCTCTACTTTATCTATTGTAAATGATGCCACACCTGTAGGGACTGAGGGCACTAACCGGTTGCGCTACCTGTTCTCACTAAAGTGACTATAATTCCGTTAATTTTCGGATTTGTGAATAAAAATGTTGCCAACATATTTTTCAACACATGTACTTTCAAGAATTATAAAAAGAAAAAATGTCCTTCAAATTTTGCTCAGGGGATGTGGGAAAGCTACTGTGCAAGTTCTTGCACAATGATTTTCCCCCTTAACGGACATTGCGTATAGAAAGCTGTGAGCTGTCCACGGTAAAATTGCACTCGAGGTTTAAATTAAAAAAAACTTGAACATGCAGAAATTTTGCTATTTCTGGCAGTTTTAAAATCGTGACGTAATGCAAACCTTGACCCCCACGCCTGGGGGAACCCCCAAATGGGATATCAATTTTGGATAATGATATCCAAGATTTTGGACATTACTATACGCTTCGACCGAAACTTTTGGCTTATACGTGCACCTACAGAACTACCTCAAAAAAAAAATCGCTGCAGGACCAATTGCATATTGTTTTTATGACCCCAAAGTATTTTTGAAGCCAAAAGAAAACGATTTTTTAAAATTTCTAGAGTGGTGTAATCCCTTAAAGAAAAGAAATTGATTTTTGTTATCGTTGTAAATGTATATCCCTTCTCAAAGAGTTTAAAAGAATCTCGTACGTGTTAGTGAAAATCGGCAAAGAATCATGCAGCAACTCGTCCACTTCTTTGATGTTCGCTATTTCGGTGTTCGCCATTCTGGACCATCGCTCGTTTGCCTATCTAACAAGGAACATCCCTCAGGTGACACCCTTCGATTTTGTTGAAATTTGGATATGTTATAAAGCACCGAAAAGTAAGCGATATGTAATTTTTTTATCGGCGGAAAAACGGTTTTAAGGGGTGAAACCACCCCTTGAAAAAAGGCATCTCTAGGGGTAATATAGCAGTTTCACACACAAGGAGTCCACCGATTTTAATGAAACAAAAATGAAAATTATTCTAATCCGAAGCAATGAAAAATACACTATAGTGACGATGCAAAAAAAATTAAGGGGTGAACCACCCCTATATTAGCTTTTTTTCACTCCACACGGCGAAATATTGCATGGAAATCAACAAAATGCGGTTTATTTTAAAGAGGGGAAAAAATTAAAGTTTACGTATTTTTGCGCAATCGCCGATCCGCAAGCTTAAGGGGGTAAACCACCCATTACATGAATTAAATCGGCGAGGTCGTATTTTGGTTTTCAAAATATCCGCACTGATATAGAATACTCCTAAAACATGTAATTGAATATTTTCTCACGATTAAACCTTATCGCCCTTTTAAAGGTAAACTACCCCCGCGTAATTCCATTTTATTTGCGGTTTTACCAAATTTTGAACCCGTATGCTTTCAAATTGTTTCGAAAGCATTGATTCGAAAGCATTCAGAAATACACATACATTTCTATTATAACTAGTTATATATTTTATCATACAACTTTACAGAACAAATCTAACGGGGTTACGAGAGAAAACTTTTTTTCGCTCGTCTTAAAGTATCGATTTGTAAGATCATGGTTCCTTAGTTTTATCACCGAACAACTTATCCGAAAATACCGGGATAAAATTTGTACCGAATTTATCGACCCGTTTTCCACATATTTGGGGACCGGCCTTGAAAAGTATATTTCGAAAACATCGCGGTAATAATTTCGAAAAGGAAAATTGCGCTTGACGGCTCTGTTCATGTAAAGGGCCACGACGTTTACGATTTTATGGATATCGTGATAAAACTAACGAACGATGATCTTACAAATCGATACTTTGAGGCGAGAAAAAAAAATGTCTTTCGCTCGTAACCCCTTTAGATTTATTCTGTAAAGTATCATGATAAAATAAATATATAACTAGTTACAATAGAAATGTATGTGTATTTATGAATGCTTCCTAATCAGAGTCGAGGGAGTCTCAATTCGACTATATGCGTCTTATGATTAAGGGGTAGCTCCCCCCCCCACCCCTTCACCGCAGCTCACTACACTTCTTCCCAAATTCAGTCCACAATTATACATGTATACACAGTATATATGTATACTTTTTTGCTATAGATGGTATCACCAATATTAGATACTCACTTCTTTCTATTTCGGAGATATGAATGTTCTAGATTGTTTGAATCAGTATTTGTATGACTCAAACTGCAGACAATCTGAATACACGTTCTCGAATAAATGAGCTCTCGAATAAATAACCCTTTGGTGTAATAGTTATTCTATTTCGTCATCGGTCGAAGGATAAAATTTCGATTAATTTACAGTTCGTTATTTTGAGTTTATAATTCTGTCATTTCGAAATCTTTGTCGTTGTATATTTGGCCTTTCAAAGTTTTGACCCCCATCCCAATGTGAAATGTGTTGAAAAAAATGCCGAAACACACTTATCCGATGTGAAATGTGTATCACTTATCCAATGTGAAATAAAATGCCTATCGAGAAAGACTGAAAGTTCTCTTTGAGCCTTTCTCGATCTCTTCGGCACTTTTCTTCAACAATTGTTTAAATTAATTTTCTAAGGGGGCAAAGTAAAAACTCATTGACGAATTGGGAGAAACATTTATTTTTTCATCATATTTTCCAATACCATGTGCACCAAAATTTTAAACGCCCGCTCGTTTTTAGCAACTTCACCAACTTCACTGACAAGGAGACGGCACGACCGTGGGGTCGGGGATTTGGCCGAATTTTTTGTGGTGAAAGAGGATCCCTAGCACCTCACGTGGTTAAAGTAGTAGGACGCACTACTCGGAAAATTCCAAGAAAAATCGATTCAAAGTTTCTTAGGCGCCTTATGAGTTTAAAATGTCAGGCGCTTATCCAGATGCCGTAGTCTAGACGGTTAGGGTTCGGTCTTTTGCGCCGGAGGTCTCGAGTTCGATTCCTCCGTCGGATTTTTTTTTCTTTTTTTTTGTTATCCCAATAATTATTCAAAACGTTTCTCATCCCTACATGATTTTTTAACAATTGTTTTCAGTTTTTTTTTCCAATAAAACAATTCATAACGGTGGGTTTTTTAGATTTCATTGTAAAGTATATGTGGAAGAACATTGGGTTTTTAATGAGAATAACAAAGTCGATTAGGAACATTTCAATTTTTATTGATATAATAATTATATACAAAAACCGCAGTGGTAATTATCGTAAAACAAACAGAGGAATAACTTTTGCGACATCTTGCGTAACATATAAATGCGGATTTTTTACAATCGCAGGAAGCTTGCAATACATCCGTACAAAAACATGTCCCATTAACATTCATGAAAATGTTTCTAGTAACTGATAATTTTGAGGCCAGCAACTTCTTCAGTCGACATTCTTAACTTCGAATTGTAAGAGAACTTTGAAATTTAACAATAAGAAATAGGCACGTCTGTTCACGACGAAATCGAAACATGAACTGCTGTTCAATTCTCACAGACTCACGCACGTCCTATGCGCAGATGTCCGTTATAATCCTAAGAGGACCGCAGGTCAAAATTCTTTAGACCCTTACAAGGCCATAAAACTAAATAGAACAACAAGCACGAATATTTTTCAGGCAATGAAAAACTTTACGTTCTTGATCTAAGATAATTTTTTAAAGATAATGTAGGGATGAGAAACGTTTCGAATAATTGTTGGGATAACAAAAAAAAAAGAAAAAAAAATAAGATCCGAAGGAGGAATCGAACTCGAGACCTCCGGCGCAAAAAACCGAGCCCTAACCGTCTAAACTAGAAGGCGGCTCGACAAGTGTTTGACATTTTAAACTCATACGGCGCCTAAGAAACTTTGCATCGATTTTTCTCGCAATTTTCCGAGTAGTGCGTCCTACTACTTTAACCACGTGAGGTGCTAGGGGTCCTCTTTCACAACAACAAAATTCGGCCAAATCCCCGACCCCACGGTTGGGTCGGCTCCTTGTGAGTGGCCGTCGGCTGCTGCTGACGGCCACTCTTCTTTTTATTGCGGCGCCAAATTTTCTTCTTTGCAACTGTAAAATATCAATAATAAAATATGCTATCGACTGGTCAGGGGCACGAGCGAGGGGAGCGGCCGCAGCGAGGACGCCGCGGGTATCGCCAACGCGACCGAACCCACAGTCGCTCGCCCCGCCGGACGCATGGTGAAGTTGTTCAAAATGAGCGGGCGTTTAAAAATTTGGTGCACACGGTATTGGAAAATATGATGAAAAATAAACGTTTCTTCCAATACGTAAATGAGTTTTTACTTTTCCCCTTAGAATTTCAATAATTAATTTAAATTTAAATTAGTTAATTTTATTAGTTATATTAATTTAAATATAAATTAAATTAAATTAATTTAAATTAATTAATTAAAAAAATTGTTGAAGAAAAATGCCGAAACGATCGAGAAAGGCTCCAAGAGAACTGAGTCTTTCTCGATCGGCATTTTTTTCAAAACACAGTTCAGATAAGTGTGTTTCGGCATTTTTTTCCGACACATTTCACATTGGGATGGGGGTCAAAACTTCAAAAGGCCAAATATAGAACGACAAAGATTTCGAAATTACAGAATTATAAACTCAAAATAACGAACTGTAATTTATTCGAAATTTTATCCTTCGACCGGTGACGAAATTCAATAACTATTACACCAAAGGATGATTTATTCGAGAGCTCATTTATTCGAGAACGTGTATTCAGATTGTCTGCAGTTTGAGTCATACAAATACTGATTCAAACAATCTAGAACATACATATCTCCGAAATAGAAAGAAGTGAGTATCCAATATTGGTAATACCATCGACAGCAAAAAGCCATAGTGACAATTTGGGGATGGCCATCTATTATTAAATCCATTTGGTCGGCCATTTCGAATCAGTGGAGGTGCGCTTTTTAAATAGTTTTTCGAGAACTTTTCGATAAAAAATATAGGGCTCATGTAAAAAAACAAAATTGCATGGAAAAAGAGAAAAAAAATTGAAAAAATAATAAAAATGGAATTCCGCGCTGACCGAAGCGAAGTCGATTCGATTTTGAACACGGATGATCCGAATAGAAGTCGCTCGAAAAATGTTATCACTGAGAAAAACAATATCAACATTTCGAAATCGAACAATAGTTCAAACGTTGCGTTTGACTTCCGCAGTATCTCGGGAACGGCGGAACCTGCAAGCGGATTCAGCTTAGAGAGTAGGCGCTGAAGATACCGCTGCTGAGTTCGCATGGCGGCTGTCATGAAGCCGCAAATAAGCATTTGTGAGCAAATTTTTCATGTTTTTTTATGGTGACTTCGGTGCTAAGATAAAAAATGGAGCGATTGAAAAAGCTTCATTTCTTTTCGTCTTTCAACATCGTCCACGGGCTAAAAAAAATGCTCTGCCTCAATTAATGCGTTACCCCCACTTGTAGCGCAAAAAAGGCCTTTATCATGAATTTTTTAAAAGAAAACTACAAAGCTTTTTAAATCGATCAATATACCATCTTAAAGAACACATCTTGAAGAACTTTCAGTAATTTTTTTATTGAAAAATATTACATTGTTTAGTGGCAAATGGCCGTCAATGAAATAATGTTTTTATATACACGGTTTGCGGTGACCAACATTGCGGCGAAGTGGATCATCTGAAAAAAAAAATGCGGATAGATATAGTCAAATATAAGTATAAACTAGTCTTTAATCGAAGGATTTTAAAGAATATTCATTTTTCACAAAATGGCGGACAGTCAATGTTAATGGTTCGATTTTAACGAAAAAAAACGGCCGTTCTTTGGCTATAAAAGGACCATTTTTTTCGAAAAAAAAAATCGAACGGTTAAAGACTATATTTTTATGTATTAATTAAGCCTGCAAAATTTCAAGAAGATCGGTTCATTCGTGTTCGAGTAATCTTGGTCACCGACTTCAGAAATGCCATTTTGAGAAAAACGCGTTTAAAGTTTCAATTTCAGTTTACTCGAAGGAAATATTTTGTTTTGTAAACTTACATAGAGTCATCTATTCCGGGCCCATACAGAAGTTCTTCCGCCGACGATGCCGCTTGCAAAACGGAAATTTGGTGTTGCCTTCGTAACATTCTTCCTTCACGAGTGCTCTCGGCCGCACGTCTCTCTGCCAGTGCAATCCGTGCTTCGTCCATTTTATCAGCGTATTCGTGCGCGTTGTGTCCACAGCTCACTCCGATTGAGTTCAAATAAAATAATAATGATTTTGAACCTTCGTTGAATAGTCCAATGGCAATATAAGCTGCTAAATTTACAACAATTGCTCCACTCGAGACGATTTTTGGGCTGATTTTCCAAATAAGTTGGTTGAAGCTTTCGTTGTTATTTTGATTGAAGCCACGCATCTTTCGAGTAAAGTTTCCTTACTCAGATCGTTGTATATAGGTCTGATGGCATCCAATACATTTGATTGAAGTGGTTTGTAATCGTGTTGGAAAGCCGCGTTTCTCGCCTGAGCTCGTTGATACGAACACCACGATTCTTCACCGGTTGGACATCTCTCATGGTGTGGAATTGCATCGGTTGAACTGTAATGATCGAAGATCACCCATATTGCCTCATTCATATCGTGAACAGAAGCAAGTAGATGTACTAGGCCGATTCTGACACAAGGGGAGGTGGTGTGTCAAGAGTAGGGAAGCCAAGGTGGCGCTACGTTCGATGGGAGGTCGCCGGGGCGCGTATGACGTCACAGATGAGCATGTGGTCCTCCAAGCGCCTGGCGGGGGGGAGGGGGGGTCCGGCATGTGGTAGCCGAGTGCGTAGCTGCGGTGGAGGGAAATGGAAGGGGATGGTGGCCGAGAGTGGGGGAAAAGGATCCAACACGCGGAAGCTGGGGACCATCATCATTATCACTCGCATAATCCGAGTCATCCGAGATGACTTGATCGTCGTTGTCGTCATGGTTGGCGTTGTCGACATCATCATCATCTTCATGGTCAGCGTCGTCGTCGACGCCGTCCTCAATGACGATGACCTCAGGTTCTTCATCTTCAATAACGATGACCTCGGGCTCATCATCATCGTCCGGTTCGGCAACTCCATTGTTGACATCCATGCGCCGTTCACCACCGTCATTAATTTCAACGACGTCACTATCATATAGTGATATTCAGCTAAATATACATCGTCAACCACGATCATTTCTTCTTCACTATCCGAAATCACGATTTCTTCAACCATTTTTTATCTTTCTCACGCTATCTTGTCGATGTACAGTCAAAAGTGCACTCTCCGGAGGTTCGAGACTATAATGATGAAAACTGCTGCCCCAAATGCCCTTTTGGGGAAATGCATATTTTCGAATCCCTATAAATATTTTCTAGTATGGTGGGGATGCCTATCTGTTGTTCGATTTTTTTAACATAGTTTTAGTTCGAGAGATGGAAAGCGCTTTCACACTTGAACATAGGCGAAATACGACAAAAAAAAACGTTTCTTAAGAAGGTTCATAGAGGGCTAAGAAAAGGTGCATGAATTTATCCAGATGTTCTTTTTTTTCAACTATCTGGACGGAGGCTCATGTCCGAGACACTGTTATACACTGCAACGTCTCAACCACCTCGTCCGAAAGTCTCAAATTTTACGACTCTTTTTTTTTCTTACGTCGAGCGCCAGGGACCGTCATACGCTATCGCTTCGCATGTGCAACTCGAGCCTCATCATTCCATAGGTCCACACTTGAAAACCCATAAAATTTTACGACAGCATGCGACGAAGACAGTGATCCGGGGAAAAAATGCATTTCCATTTTACAGGGCTTTAGTTTTTCATCTCTGAATGATAATATATACAGAGAGTGCAACGTCAAACCTTGATGCCGACACTTGAGATCATGCAGGTCTGGACAAGTTAGCCCCATGGTTAAGGATGTTGTTCGTCATTAACACCACTCTCCAAGCTATTAGATTTTTTTTATTGCTCCGCTATTCAGAGCATATATGCTAACGCGGTGTTTATTTGAAAAAACTATAAACTTTCGGAGATCTATGGATAAAGACCTTTTTTAGGTTTCGACCGTGGACCACTTGAGCGCCGATGGAGAGCCCATGAATTTTTTTTGTCACTACACGCATCTCGACTGAGATGCTCTTTTATTTTCCCGGCAATCCAATGTGATATTAGAAAATTCTCGTGGGTTGGTGATATTTTCCGAGATGGTAGGGAAAGACCAAAAATGTCTGAAGGGGAAAACCATTTTGAATGATATGCTGCGCTTAAAAGTGTTCGCACTTTGGATCGAGCAGTCAGTTAGTGAACATCATCTCTTTTGGGAAGCCTCGTTTCATCAAATATGGAGGGCAACGCGGAGAAGTCAGAACAAATCTTGCACGACCAAGCCGCGCTCCTAAGTTCATTCGAAGATTTTGGTGTGTGGGAACAACGGTGCGTTGAGTTTATCGAAGAATTGGAAACGCAAAGCCGGATTAAGCGCCCGCGACTATCAATTGGACTTCATCAGTCATTGATAGCCCAAATAGCGCGGCTGGAAGGATTGAGAAATTGTGTGCGGCGTCGTTCCATACACACGGGCGCAGGACATGGTGATCATGAGTTAATCTGGCGTGAGATTGAAACATCCTTCGCAGTCGCATATTGTCGGTTCCATCATCAATCGCAGCCACATCGAGCCGAGACACTTCCGTTGCTGGGCTCTGCAGAAAATACTTAACCTCACTATAAATGTGAATAAGTATAACCCGATGCGTGCTTGGTGCTCCATATCATTGCCGCGGGAAATGATGTTGAAGTAGGATATGGTTAATGTGAAATCCGACGATAACGCAAGTTTCGCATGGGCAGTTGTCGCTGCTCTATACCCAGCCGAACGAGATAGTACCCGTCCATTTTCTTACCCTCATTATTTGACAGTACTGAATCTCCAGGACATCGAATTCCCGGTGACGATACATCAAATAAAAAAGTTTGAACTTCAAAACAATGTATCAATCAACGTGTATACCACCACCACCAAAAAGGACATTGTTCCAATACGCGTAACTCAATACAAGAAGGAAAAGCACATCAATTTGTTGTACATGCAAGATATCGAGGACAGCAATGTGGGACACTTCGTATGGATCAAGAACTTGTCGAGACCCGTGACGAAGCAACTGAGCAAAAAGGGACATAACAAATATATTTGTGATCGGTATGTAGTATGTATATATATATATATATATATATTGTAACGGATCGGCTGTACGGGTAAGCTACCGTCACATGGAATACGCTAGTATTACCCCGATCCCGAGATAATGGCGTAATCTGACCAACGGTTGGAGCAACCGGCCATGCCGCCGGCGGGGCAGGACGCTTACACTAGGCATCCCGTGTAGGTTTCGCCAATCGAACCGTAACGGCCAATACTTGGACCAATGTCGGCGGGGCGATAATCGATTACCCAATTGTACGCCGATGCTCGGCTGAGTATTGACTAGCCAACATTGGTTTGCCGATACGAGGCCAATGTTCGGCCAAATATAGACTCGCTAATCATTGGCTTGTCGATACGAGGCCGATGTTTGGCGAAGTATAGACTCGCCAATCATTGGTTTTCCGATACGCGGCCAATGTTCGGCCAAACATAGACTCGCTAACCATTGGCTTGTCGATACGAGGCCGATGTTTGGCGAAGTATAGACTGGCCAATCATTGGTTTGCCAATACGAGGCCAATGTTCGGCCAAGTATAGACTCGTTCATTATAGGTTTATCGATATGAGGCCGATGTTTGACGAAGTATAGACTCGCCAATCATTGGTTTGAGGATACGAGGCCAATGTTCGGCCAAATATAGGCGCTCTCTAATCATTGGCTTATCGATACGAGGTCGATGTTTGGCGAAGTATAGACTCGTCCATCATGTTTTTGCCGATACAAGCCCAATGTTCGGCGAAATATAGACTCGCTAATGATTGGCTTGTCGGTGAGAGGCCGATGTTTGGTGAAGTATAGACTCGCCAACGTTGGTTCCCCGATACGAGGCCAATGTTCGGCCGAGTAACGCATGATCGAACCGCAATTCGTATCCCATGTAGGGTGATCGGTAGTGGCCAACGATTGGCTGATGCTCGACGCCGAGCTTGCCAACATTGGCACTGGAGCTTGGCCCGATCATCGACCGAGCCTCGGATGATAAGGGCGGCCCGATATTCGCAATCAATATTGGCCCTAGAATGGCTTATGAGAATCGGCCGAGCATCGAGTAGGAGTTCATTCAAGCATTGGCCAACAATAAGTCCCCGTCAAGATTGCCATCATTGGCACTCGAGCTTGGCCCGATTATCGACTGAGTCTTGGCGGATAATTGTGACCCGATATAGATCACCAAAATTGGTCCTGCACTGCCAAAAAAAAGAATTATTTTTGTATTGTAATTCGTCATTACCTGGTCTTTCGAAACGATTAGTTCGAAGAAAATATTTCACCCATATGGGACTCGAACCTTGAACCTACCTACTCATAGCTAAGCACGCTGCCCCTATGCTACCGAGTGCTTGTAACATCTGAATCGCAGATATGGCATAATGAGACCATATGGATTCTCATCATTATTTGTATCACATAACCATATCAATTAGTTAATATCATTGTGATAATTAGAGAGTTTTATCGAATGACATGTTATAGAATTTTTAAACATAACCTATACATGTATATATATATATATATATATATATATATATAATTCCTCTCCCTCCACCCTCTTTACCCCACAACCCTTTAATATGTGTGTTGCAATTAAGACAGACCATGAGTACATTAGTTTAAGTTTAATTTGAATGAATAAATATATTTAAAGTGAATAATTCCAATAATGGAATGCAATAGGAAAAATTTGATTTCACGAAAAATCTAGTTCATTAAAATAAAAAATAAGTAAACACACGCGGTTAGTTAATATTAAAGGAATTTTTCCGTCAGTGTAGGATGGTTCATAAAAATCGGCAGAGTATCGCGTATGAGCTCGTTCGAGAATCGGCCAACAATGAGTGCATTAATTTGGTAGTATATTTATTAAGAGTAATGTCCAATGGACTCGTAAAAAGTATTTATCTCGTCTCTCAATCACTTCGACGCGAAACAATCAATCGTTAATATACGAATTGCGGTTCGATCATGCGTTACTCGGCCGAACATTGGCCTCGTATCGGCGAACCAACGTTGGCGAGTCTATACTTCACCAAACATCGGCCTCTCACCGACAAGCCAATCATTAGCGAGTCTATATTTCGCCGAACATTGGGCTTGTATCGGCAAAAACATGATTGGCGAGTCTATACTCCGCCAAACATCGACCTCGTATCGATAAGCCAATGATTAGAGAGCGCCTATATTTGGCCGAACATTGGCCTCGTATCCGCAAACCAATGATTGGCGAGTCTATACTTCGTCAAACATCGGCCTCATATCGATAAACCAATAATGAACGAGTCTATACTTGGCCGAACATTGGCCTCGTATTGGCAAACCAATGATTGGCCAGTCTATACTTCGCCAAACATCGGCCTCGTATCGACAAGCCAAAGATTAGCGAGTCTATGTTTGGCCGAACATTGGCCGCGTATCGGAAAACCAATGATTGGCGAGTCTATACTTTGCCAAACATCGGCCTCGTATCGACAAGCCAATGATTAGCGAGTCTATATTTGGCCGAACATTGGCCTCGTATCGGCAAACCAATGTTGGCTAGTCAATACTCAGCCGAGCATTGGCGTACAATTGGGTAATCGATTATCGCCCCGCCAACATTGGTCCAAGTATTGGCCGTTACGGTTCGATTGGCGAAACCTACACGGGATATTAACGATTCATTGTTTCGCGTCGAAGTGATTGAGAGACGAGATAAATACTTTTTACGAGTCCATTGGACATTACTCTTAATAAATATACTACCAAATCAATGCACTCATTGTTGGCCGATTCTCGAACGAGCTCATACGCGATACTCTGCCGATTTTTATGAACCATCCTACACTGACGGAAAAATTCCTTTAATATTAACTAACCGCGTCTGTTTACTTATTTTTTATTTTAATGAACTAGATTTTTCGTGAAATCAAATTTTTCCTATTGCATTCCATTATTGGAATTATTCACTTTAAATATATTTATTCATTCAAATTAAACTTGAACTAATGAACTCATGGTCTGTCTTCATTGCAACACACATATTAAAGGGTTGTGGGGTGAAAAGGGTGGAGAGAGAGGAATAATTATCAAACATAACCTATACATAACCTATATATATATATATATATATATATATATATATATATATATATGTATAGGTTATGTTTGATAATTCTATAACATGTCATTCGATAAAACTCTCTAATTATCACAATGATATTAACTAACTGATATGGTTATGTGATACAAATAATGATGAGAATCCATATGGTCTCATTATGCCATATCTGCGATTCAGATGTTACAAGCACTCGGTAGCATAGGGGCAGCGTGCTTAGCTATGAGTAGGTAGGTTCAAGGTTCGCGTCCCATATGGGTGAAATATTTTCTTACATGTATATATATATATATATATATATATATATATATATATATATATATACATGTATAGGTTATGTTTGATAATTCTATAACATGTCATTCGATAAAACTCTCTAATTATCACAATGATATTAACTAACTGATATGGTTATGTGATACAAATAATGATGAGAATCCATATGGTCTCATTATGCCATATCTGCGATTCAGATATTACAAGCACTCGGTAGCATAGGGGCAGCGTGCTTAGCTATGAGTAGGTAGATTCAAGGTTCGCGTCCCATATGGGTGAAATATTTTCTTCGAACTAATCGTTTCGACAGACCAGGTAATGACGAATTACAATACAAAAATAATTATTTTTTTTGGCAGTGCAGGACCAATTTTGGTGATCTATATCGGGTCACAATTATCCGCCAAGACTCGGTCGATAATCGGGCCAAGCTCGAGTGCCAATGATGGCAATCTTGACGGGGACTTATTGTTGGCCAATGCTCGAATGAACTCCTACTCGATGCTCGGCCGATTCTCATAAGCCATTCTACGGCCAATATTGATTGCGAATATCGGGCCGCCCTTATCATCCGAGGCTCGGTCGATGATCGGGCCAAGCTCCAGTGCCAATGTTGGCAAGCTCGGCGGCGAGCATCAGCCAATCGTTGGCCACTACCGATCACCCTACATGGGATACGGGGCGAGCCCGCGACACCTCGCAAGGAGCTCCGCCCATCGCGAGGAGCGGGACAACCGTCGTCTCACGGGAGTCTCTGTCCTCGGTCTAACATCTCGCGATTCTCGCGCCTTGACCACTCCTATGAGATAAGAGTGCGCCCTAAATTCATCGCGACGCCTCTTCACACCTAATGTGCGCCTAATATCGAAGAGAGGAACAGTCGGATACATTTTTCCCCTCGAAATGTCTACAGTACGCGAATGTCCTCAAAATAACCCGAACTGTCACCCCACTAACGGAGTGTCCCCCGGCGACGTGACTCCCTACCTAGTCCACCAGAATCGCAAGAGAAATGGAATTTCTCCTGACGGGCCTGGGGCTTTTTAAGGGCGTGCACGAGCCCGAGAGGCACTCTTCACAAATTCTCATCATATAACGTGAAGTCACTCGTCATCCGAAACCTCGGATCACAGGATGGAGACCTTGCTGCCGTAGCCCTGGTCCCATCCCAGAATAACCTCAGCTTCGGGTAAGACACTCTATTTCCTTGGGAAGCCCCAGCATTGCGCTGGAAGTCCGACCTCGGAAATAGAGTCAACGTGGTGATTGCTAGCTAGGGAAGTTTACATAACACCGATCCACTGTCCCTACGACAACGGATCTCGACTCCACACAACCCGCGCATACTACTCGGAGTGTGCAGCCCGAGAGGTGCCGATCGCACTTCGCTGCACGAGAGGGAATATTCTCAACCAGCTTCTCTGGTTCTTGGTCCTCCTCGCCTGGCACCGAGGAGGTCAGCCGTCCCTTCCGGACGGCCCCGCTATGCGCTCTCGAGGAGAGATTCTCGTCCTCGAGCTCGCGCATTATTACAACGCTAGGCTCACTAGCGCGTGAGCGATACGGCGTGGCACCCGTTCGCTTAGTTGCACTTTAGCAACCAGTGCCAACAGGTATTATCGCCATAAAACCGATCACATCATACCCGACAATAGACCCGGAAAAGAGAATATCAATTCCTATTCCAGAAAACCGATTCATAGGGAATTCAACGGCCATACGCGTACGCGACGACGCTCGTGGATTGTGCGAGCGCGAGCGAGACGGAGAGTGAAAGAAAAAGAGCGAACTCGCGCCCGCTGAAACGCGTGCGCGCAACACCTCGCATGTACTCCTCCGATCCTTGTCGCTCCAACAAAGACAGCGCTTCTCGCCGCCCGTTCCAAATCCCTGTAAACGTTGCCACAACTTGATTAACGATTAAACTCACCAAACTAACGTACTAACAATAATATTCGTTCACCATCCCAATAATATCTCACACGACAATCCACCACATCAAATGCCGATGATGACGGATTGAGATAGCCGTCTCTGAGACCCTCTTACCACTGAGGCATCTCCAAAAACCTTCTCAAATTCCTTACCATCACTCCTGGCACATAAATGGTACATCGCCCTTCAGGAGGGTACGGGAACCCCAATATTATCATACGGCAGAACTATTCGCCGTGTAACCTTGTTTTCCCGAGAATCCGTATAAACGGATCCCCGAAAACGAAAAGAAAGCTTTCGTAAAAACCGCGAAACGTTTCAATATATATATATATATATATATATATATATATATATATATATATATATATATATATATATATATATATATATATATATATATATATATATATGCTAGATGAATTAAACAAAACAATCTTTCTTTTTGCAGGTGTTCGCACTACTTCGGATCAGAGGAAAAATTGCAATCACATGAGGTCGATTGTGGGGCGATAAATGACTGTGTGATCCGACTACCAGATGACACCAATAAGTGGCTCCAGTTCAGCAATTTTAGCCGGAAAGGGCGACATCCCTTCATTGTGTATGCTGATTTGGAGTGTGTGCTGGCAAAGACCGATGGGGAGAACCTAGCGAAAGCTAGGTATCAACACCATGAAGTGTTCAGTATCGGATATTACGTGTGTTGTTCATATGACGATTCATTATCTTCATATCACTCGCGTCGCAGTGCTGATTGTGTATCGTGGTTTGTCGAAGAACTAAAAAATCTAGCACTGAGGATAAAAGAATTTTCTGCGACAACGTGCCAATGGTATATTTAACACTGAGTGAGTGGGCTAGTTTTCGAACCGCCACTCAATGTCACATATGTAAGAAACCATTTGCGCAAGAAGATGTACGTGTTCGAGATCATTGCCATCTGACTGGACGCTATAGGGGCCCTGCCCATTCCAACTGTAACTTAAATTACAAACAGTCATTTGTCATTCCTGCAGTTTTCCACAATTTATTCGGCTATGATGCGCATTTTATACTCAAGGAAGTAGCCACAGCGTTCGAAGGAAGAACCGATGTGCTGCCAATTACAAAGGAAAAATACATCTCCTTCACGAAACATGTTGAAATTAAAGACGATTCAAAACATAGGATCCAATTGCGCTTCATCGATTCGTACAAATTCCTCAACACCAGTCTCGACAAATTAGCCTCATTTTTGACCGAGGACAAACTCAAAATTTTACGCATGCAATTTTCAACTCTATCGACGGACAATTTCAATTTGCTGACGCGAAAAGGGGTCTTCCCTTATGAGTATATTGACAACGTGAGCAGGTTGGACCACACTTGCTTACCACCACAAGACGCATTTTATAGTTCCCTGACAGATGCTTCAGTATCCGAGAACGAGTACGCACATGCGGAGAACGTTTGGGAGCGGTTCTCCATTCGAACGCTGGATGACTATAGCGATTTGTACTTGAAGACAGATGTTTTGTTATTAGTTGATATTTTCGAAAACTTTCAGAATACGTGCATTGAGAGCTATAGCCTAGATCCCGCATATTACTACACATTGCCGGGGTATACCTGGGATGCAATGTTAAAACACTCGAATGTCAAGTTTGAATTACTAACTGACATGGTTTTATTCGTTGAGCGGGGTATACGCGGTGGTCTCAGTCAATGCTCAAACCGATATGCACACGCTAATAATAAGTACAGGGTGCGCCAGAGAAACTTACTTATTTGAAAAAATTCCCGCGCGGTGAGTTGGGCGGGTAGAGGGGCGAGAGGGGGCGCATCTGGAGGGGGAAGTTCCCAAGTTTGTTTCTCCCTCCAGTCAGTTGCCATCATGCTCTGGTCTAGAGAGCAGCGGGCCTTCGCAGTCGAGAGCTTCTTTTCTAACGGTCGCTCACTTGTTGCTACGCAACGTGCCTTCCGCGCTCGCTTTAAAATTCCTCCTCACAGACTCGTTCCTGGCCGTAATTCGATTCTGTCGTGGGTTAACTCATTTCGGGAGTGTGGAAGTGTCGCTAAACCCAGAAATGGACTTCAACGGACCATCAGAACTCCGGAAAATGTCGAAAGAGTGAGGCAGTCAGTTGTGCGTTCTCCCCGGCGTTCGGCTCGCAAACACGCAGCTGCTATGGGAATTTCTGATACCACTGTTCGACGAAGACTCGAAGAAATGAACGTTAGGAACGTGTGGTTTCAGCAAGATGGAGCCACAGCACACACAGCACGAGACTCAATGAATTTGTTGCGACAACATTTCCCCGACCGCCTCATCTCTCTCAGAGGCGATCTCCAATGGCCGGCACGCTCTCCAGATTTGACTCCATGCGATTTCTTTTTATGGGGTTATTTGAAATCTCTGGTTTATGTCGATCGACCACGGACCATAGCACACCGCAAGAACAACATTCGCGACGCCATTGCCAACATACCGATTGATATGTTGCAAAGAGTGGATACGAATTTCAAAAATCGACTTCATCAGTATATGCGCAATGGGGGTCGCCATTTATCCGATGTCATTTTCAAGACTGCATGAAAAAAAAATTGGGATATTGTATTCTCAAATTAAAAAAAAATTGAAACAATAATTGAAGTACTTTTGTTTTTATTGACCTTTCAAATAAGTAAGTTTCTCTGGCGCACCCTGTACATGGAATCGTTTGATCCATCGAAAGCAACATTATACTTGATGTATTTTGACGTCAACAATTTGTATGGATGGGCAATGTGTCAACCCTTGCCATATGCAGATTTTCGATGGGTCAACGACGTGTCCAAGTTTGATCCATTACCCATTGCGCTAGATTCACCTACAGGCTACATCCTTGGGGTCGACTTGGAATATCCTCAATCCCTACATGATGCGCACAAAGACCTACCGTTTTGCCCAATACTTGAAAAACCACCGGGTAAGCAGCAGGAAAAGCTGCTAGCAACCGACTGCGATAAAAAACGCTACATCATACACTACAGAAATTTACAACAATGTTTACGTCATGGACTTTGTCTCACGAAAATCCATAGGATATTACAATTCACACAATCCCCATGGCTACGTTCATATATCCAGTTAAATACTCAGTTTCGAACGCTGGCCAAAAACGATTTTGAAAAGAATTTATTCAAATTGATGAATAATGCGGTGTTTGGCAAAACGATGGAGCATGTGCGCAATCATGTAGATGTAAAGCTTTTGACAAAATGGGAGGGCAGGTATGGCGCGGAGGCAATGATTGCGAAGCCAAACTTCCACAGCCAAAGCGTTTTTTCCGAAAACCTCGTTGCCGTGGAATTGCGCAATCTCGAGGTGAAGTTCAACAAGCCGACATATGTGGGTATGTGCATACTCGACATATTCAAAACGTGCTGGTATGGATTTCATCACGAGTATATAGTACCATTTTATCGGAATAAATGTAAAGTGATGTATACAGATAGCCTCATATATGCCATTGACAGCGAAGATGTACACGCAGACATGAAGTGCGACATTGAAAAATTTGATACGAGCGACTATTCAGCGGACAATAGGTATGATATGCCGCTTGTCAACAAGAAGGTACCCGGTCTCATGAAAGACGAATGCAATGGTGCAATTATGACCGAGTTCATTGGACTTCGATCGAAAATGTATGCGACACGTATCGAGGGTAAGAAGGATACTAAAAAAGTTAAAGGTGTCAAGAACAGTGTTATGGCTAGGACAATCACGTTTGACGATTATGCCCGATGCTTGAAGGAAGACATTGAAATGATGCGTAGTCAAACGTGCATTCGATCGAAGTTGCACAAGGTCTACACTATTCGTGAGACGAAAATCGCTCTAAGTCCTCATGATGATAAGCGGTATATCATACCTGGGACCTCTGATACCCTACCATGGGGGCATTACAGAATACCGTCGTTAAAAGTTTTTTAATTTTTTTTTTCCACAACCTTGATGTAAAATTGTGTATATTTTCGTGAATATTGATGTATAAAACTCGTGAAAATTATGTATATATTTTGATCACTCGATGTTAAAATTATGATTGTTGTATATATTTAATTGTGCAAAAATGGATTTATTATTTTCCGTAAATAAAAAAGCGGACTTTTTATAATCACATGTGTTTATTCACTCTATCCATCTCCTCACGAGTGTCAAGAGTTATAGAACATACTTATTCTTCCATTTTCTTTATTATCGACTACAAATCGGATTTACTTATCCAACTATTGTGGCTATTGTCGAAACCTAATCACTTTACAAACATTCGATTACCGTGCTTCTCCAATACCGCTTCAATGAGATAGATATCGGGGTGCTTGAACCTGAGATGCTCTTGTTCGTAGAAACCACCGGCGATCGGTTCATCTTGATGGTCCTTCAAGTGGTACGTCACGGGATGAGTTTTTTTCACACGATAGATTGTAAATATTTCCGTTGTCCAGTTTGGGGTGTAACCCTTTTCGAAAACAGTCTTGAATTTGCTGATTCGCACTTTACCACCAACGGTGAATTTCGGCGATCTTTTCATTGGAGGCTTATTGAAAATCTGCTGCAATTGCTTCTCATTTTCCGCGTTGACATTTCTCGGCTTCATCTTAATGGTGCGGTGTACAAAATCGTTGTACTCGGCAATTAGATTATTGAGAATATCGATCCACTTGAAACGCTCGCAAATTGATGCCTGCAAGTTGCTACATGTTGAATACATGTGAATATTGTACTTTTTTTCTTTTCCCCGATCAACGTGTAAGTTCTGCGGTATGCGTCCCTTAACGAGGATCGACTTCATTGCTGCTGCTGCATCTTAGTCATTCTTACTCAGCATTAGCACGGCCCAGGCCAATTTCGAGAAGGTATCGATGACGGTGAGGAGAAATTTGTGGTTGGAGTGTTGACGAGCGTATGATGACATATCGACGAGGTCGGCTTACCAGGTTTCGTCCAAGCCACGGATGTCCACATGTCGGCGCGGATAGTTTCGTCGAGGAGGCTTATGTAGCTCCAGCACGAGAGCGCCCCTTTTTTCGTTCATTTTCCAGTCCACTCTTTCGTGCATCCAATTCAGCAATGACGTTTGAATTACGAATCACCAAATCTTGTAGAGTTTTGACATCGGCCTCGAGTGTCCTCGCAATGTCCCATATCGTAGCTGTAAGTCCATGAACCAAGAACTGACTACTCTCATTCATTTCTTTGCGTATGTTCTTAATGATAGTTCGGGATCTCGTTTGTAACGCACTTAGAGTGATGGCGTCATCTTCTCCTTCCGGATTTGCAATGTTACACAATCGTTTGTGCCCCAAGTCATGATAACTATCTGCGGTCATTCTAAAGCCAATTCCGGGTCGACCTGGAGGACCTTGCTTACTGTGGAGTACACTACTACTTGATTGACGTCCAAACACATCGACACTCATGATAAGAATGCGTAAATTCTCCGATGTCGAGTTAATAAATGATTTCAGCTTCGCGCAATTCCTCAATAATCGATATCATTTCATTCGCATGTGATGAATTTCCGGCTGCTTGGGATGCCAGAACTAAGCGAAGACGATCCACTAGCTCGTTTGGATTATCCCAATAAATATAGTCCAATTGGGTGTTTTTTCTAGCTAGCTTATACTTTGGCATACCCTGTCCCACATGATGATCGACTATATTTGCGATATATGTGTTAAATTTGTGGATGATGATACGTCGTATAGCCTCACTAGGCTTATACAATTTTTTGTGCGCATTCGTCGAGATTACAATCTTTTCGTAGTTTTTCAAATCGTCCGGTGTGAGAGTTTCGACATTAGGCACTTTTTTAAACAACATCTCCGTAAATCCAACCGTTTTCGCATAACTCGCATCTCCCACACGAATATGTTCAGAGTCGAAAATTATCGGAGAATTGCCAATCACTAATTTTTTGTAAGCGAGATTCCGTACACCATATAATACATCCAAGCTTGCCTTTCTATTTGTTTGTAATAGCAGGAGATATTCGCTGATCAGCTCATCGATATTTTGCGAGTCATCATCATCCTCATATATCAATTTAAACGAATCTTGTGTTTCACTCTTCAAGGAATCATGTGCCTCATTTTGGTGTTTCACACTATTTAACGCATCTTCTTTATCTTCTTCAACATTATCTCCCACTTTTTCATCCTTAATTTCCTCCTTCACCGCCACCACCTCACCGTTTTTATACGACACCAATTTTTCCAATGGCCCAACTAGAGGATTAAAGACATCCTCTGCTGATCGTTATCTTTCCCAATTTTCATCATTCGATGCTTTCGTCTGATTGCATCGCTCGCCTTGGCAATTTCACGCAACACATCCTTTTCACGCAACAATTATTCGCTCTTCATGTTGTCACTACCACGGCATGCGTAATACTGTCTCTTCAACTACCAGCGATGAGTCATTTATCAATAGTGAGACAATAATCAAAACCTTGTCTATATCGACCATCATTAATATCGCTATCCTTGTCAATCGTGATAAATGCATACTTGTCAGAATTCCAGCATTTCACGCACATGTCTTTAAAGCACGTATAAGTCATATCCGTATTAACATGGTCATTGTACACGTGTTTCAGATTCATATCATCCGGCTTGAAAAGCACCACGAAATTTGCATTATCCCTCACGAGATGTTTGGGAATACGAGTGTACGTCTGACAAAGATAAAAACTGTCAACAATCTCGTGTCGTCCCATGAAAAAAAAAGGCCCGAACATTATCCAGCTTTTCGCATGCTATGTCATCAAAGATGAATATAGAGTTGGATCGTGCATCACTTGGTGCTATCGCGTGTTCATGCGCCTTGAATGGATGATATTCAACTCCACTCACAGGTTCGAGTAGGTGTTCGAGCAACTTATACTTTGGCTGCTTGAGCGATTTGGAATACAAGTAAATGTTTTCAAATGTCAAACCACTTGGATGGATGATGAGAGTGAGCAAAGCGTTGGTTTTCCCACAATTCGATGGACCGCCGAACAGTGCACGTATGCTATCCGGCAATAAATTCCCATGGCGTTTATGTTTCTTTTTCCCTCCACGGTCTTCGACAAACTCGTCGAAATTTATCACGGCAAGTCCGCCTCCGATAGTTTGCTTCCTGGACGTCATCTCACACACGACTAACGGCGAAATCAAATAAATAGGCTTCTTATAGGGATTATCCGTCAGTCACGTATTGTCTTTAGACATGATTGTGCATGGGAAGAGTGGTAAAGGTTTGGTCAACCGCCTAATCAACAAACTCCCCGTTGAACCACATTTGCCTGGACATCAGTATTGTGGACCAGGCACAAAGTTGGCCAAGCGCCTTGCTCGTGGTGATCCGGGCATTAACCCATTGGATATGGCTTGCAAACAACACGATATTGCGTATTCGAAAAATCCAGATATTCTTGACGCGAGACATTTGGCGGATAAAGTGTTGGCTGAACAGGCTAGGCAACGTGTTACCGCGAGAGACGCTAGTATCGGTGAAAAAGCCAGTGCTTGGGGTGTGGCAAATATTATGAAGACAAAGAGAAAATTTGGCATGGGAATGAAGGCCCGCAAGGGTGGCGTTTGTTTGAAAAAGATAATTGGCGCTGCAAAGAAGACAATGATTCAAAGTAATGATCCGCATGAGATTATCAAATCAGCTCTAAAGGGTGCTCGTGCAGCGGTAAAGTTGCAAGATGGTAAAGTGCGCACACCTCGCGTTCTACCTGTACCCCATAAAATTGGTGGTTTATTACCCTTCCTCGTACCCATTTTTGCGGGTCTTAGCGCTGCGGGTGCTTTGTCGGGTGGTGCGGCTAGTATAGTTAAAGCTGTAAATGCTGCTCAAGCAGCTAAGCGTGAATTGGATGAAAGTAAGCGTCATAATCGAACAATTGAAGCAATTGCATTAGGTCAGGGTCTACATCTGAAACCATATAAGCAGGGATTGGGCCTTTATATTGAGCCAAAAAACTAGAAGTAACGCTACCACACCAACCCCTCACCGACCGTGACCTACTCAAATATGCGAAAATTCTAAAGATTCCACATTTTCGTGGAGTTTACATGCGCGATACATTGCCAGAGAGCGGACCTCTCAAATGTGAAGCTTCCTGGAACCCTCTGGGTCGCTTTGCAAAAAGACCGGATCGAAAGTCATGTACTTTGATAGTTTCGGCAATCTTCCACCACCATCCGAGCTCATGAGATATTTCCGTGTCGGTAGCGTTCATTATAATTATACTAGATATCAGGAATATGATACGATTGAATGTGGACATTTATGTCTCAAGTTTCTTTGTCGGCAGCTGCAGCACAAGGACAAATACACACTTTATATAGGAGGGAAATGACGTGGATAATTCAGTTGTTAATTTACCAGCATCATGGACGAAAAAAAAATTAACATTGACCATATCTGGCTCATCGTCCATACTCGAGGCGCAATACTTTCCCCCCATCGAACTCTCGCCACACAAAAATTATACTCTCGGTCTCGTGGAATTGTTAACCATCAACTCTATTCCCAATATCGACGTTGACCACGATAACCTTTACGTGGGAGATGAGGTGTTGACGATACCCACGGGCAGTTATGAAATAGAGGATATTGAGACGTTCGTACAAGCAGAGCTCTCACGTAAAAACATCAAAATCAGCATTAAACCCAATAATAATACGCTACGCAATGAGATCGAGTGTGATCGTGATGTCAATTTTGAGCCAAAAGATTCTATTGGTCATCTTCTAGGCTTCACTGCACGCAAATTGGAAGCCAATAAAAGACACGAATCCGATCTTCCAGTAGCCATTCTCAAAGTGAACGCCTTACGCGTTGAGTGCAATATTACCGCTGGCGCCTATACTAATGGACAAAAAGTACGCACAATTCACGAATTTTTTCCATCTGTGCCACCGGGCTATAAGATCATTGAAGTTCCCTCCCACGTAATTTATCTGCCAATCACGAGCCGAACGATTGACACGATACAGCTTCGCATAGTGGATCAGGACCGTGATTTGGTAAATTTCCGCGGTGAAGGGATCACCATACGCCTGCATATAAAGTCGTAATGGGTATAGTTTTCAATAGATCTTCCAATAACAATAAACGGCCATGGATAAAAACAATCAGTCGTCGATCAGCGTCCAAAGTGCTAACACCTCAAAACGTGCTACTCTTGAAGAGTTTGGGTCTCAAAGTGCGTGGCGAAAGCGTGTCAAAAATTATTTAGTCTGTGCTCTGTGCATCTGTTGCGTGAAATGGAAGAAGAAATTGTAAACATTCAAACATTTAGGCGCCCGTGGTCTTTGATGAATCCATCGTCCATTGTGAGATTCACGCTCATCAGCCTATGCATCTTCAACCTTCAATAACAGCAATGAAGTCCGTATTGCCATCCAACATCAAGACCTCTCCATCCTGCCAAGCAAGAGTTCGCTACACATATGTAGAAAATTATCCAAGCGTGATGGGGCGCCAACCACTGCTACACGTCTCGTCAACAATGCCATTTGTCATTTGTTTGAGGAAGTGCGATATGAGATGAATGCCATATAAATCGATCGTAATAAGAATGTCGGCATTTCGAGTGTAATTAAGGGATATCCATCTCTCTCACCGGCCAAAAGTTGTATGCTCGAGAACACTGGATGGCTCGATGTCGAAGAGACCAAGCAGATTGTAGATGTATCGGGAAACTTCGATGTCTGTATACCGCTCAGCATGCTCCTCGGATTTGCCGAAGATTATCGGAAAATTGTCGTAAATGCCAAGCACGAGTTGATTCTTACGAGATCAAAGACCGATGACGATGCCATTGTACAAACAGCGCCCGAAGACTACAAACTCGTATTGCATAAAATAGAATGGCTCGTGTCGTATGTGACAGTCTCGGATCAGCGAAAAATTCAGCTGTTAAAGTTTCTCGCCAAAGATGCACCAATTTCCATGAGTTTTCGAACATGGGAACTGTATGAATATCCATTGCTGCCTGCCACCTCCAAGCACGTGTGGTCTTTGAAAACTTCGAATCAGCTGGAGAAGCCACGATATGTCATACTCGCGTTGCAGACGGAACGGAAAAATAAGAAACAACCCAATGCGAGCCACTTTGATCATTGTAACCTGAGCGACGTCAAACTGTACCTCAACTCGCAATGTTATCCATATGGAAATTTGAATTTGAACATTGATCAAAATCGATATGTTCTTCTCTACGAGATGTATGCAAACTTTCAACCGACCTATTACAACAAAGAGGCTGAACCATGGCTGAGTAGGATGGATTTTTTAGAAAAAGCCCCCCTCGTTGTCATTGACTGCTCAAAACAAAACGATTCGCTCAAGTCCGGTCCTGTTGATGTGTGCCTTGAGTTTGAATTGAAAAACAATATTCCACCGCTAACTTCAGCGTACTGCATGATCCTCCATGATCGTATTGTCGAGTACAATCCAATTTGTGGTGGGGTTAAAAAATTGGTATAAAATCATGCCCATGATCCGCGCTCACTTTAGTCATCATGGAGCTTATCGTCGACGTGTAAGGGTTCAAGAGACCCGTCAACGAATTTGTCCTAAAGGAGATGTCCATCGTCAAACTCCATGAGAAGAACGCTGAACCGCTGACATTCTTCTTCGATGCTCCATTCGCCTGGGACGCTTTACCAGCCAAGTACAAAATGACAAACAAGTGGCTGGAACGCAATTATCATGGAATACGATGGGAACACAGCGGCATACCATACGAGGCAACTAGAACGACAATTCGAGGAATCTTGGAAGGAGCTCCTACGATATATGCCAAGGGGTTCCAGAAGTGCTCATGGATATCGACATTTACGGATTTAGCAACGAACGGCATCGATCTGGAGAATCTGGACCGTCCATCGCTGCAGAAGTTGCCGAAAATCGCAAACGTTAAATGTCCCCATTGTTCCTACAATACAAAATACAATTGCGCCAAAGCGAATGTAAAGTCGTTGAAAAGCTGGCTCTCTGTGCACGAAGCGTTGTGTGAGCGAGGGATTTTTTTTAAGGCATTACCCCTACTTGTAGCGCAAAAGAAGGCCTTTCTCATGAATTTTTTTAAAGAAAACTACAAAACTTTTTTAATCGATTAATATACCATCTTAAAGAACACATCTTGAAGAGCTTTCAGTAATTTTTTTATTGAAAAATATTACATTGTTCAGTGACAAATGGCCGTCAATGAAATAATGTTTTTATATACACGGTTTGCGGTGACCAACATTGCGGCGAAGTGGATCATCTGAAAAAAAATGCGGATGGATTTAGTCAAATATAAGTATAAACTAGTCTTTAATCGAAGGATTTTAAAAAACATTCATTTTTCACGAAATGGCGGACAGTCAAAGTTAATGGTTCGATTTTGACGAAAAAAATCGAACGATTAAAGACTACATTTTTATGTATTAAATAAGCCTGCAAAATTTCAAGAAGATCGGTTCATTAGTGTTCGAGTAATCTTGGTCACCGACTTCAGAAATGCCATTTTGAGAAAAACGCGTTTAAAGTTTCTCTTTCAACGCTCTTTCAACGCGAATTCTTCTCTTTCAACGCTTATATCTCAGTCAATTTTCTTCGGATCGACTTGAAATTTTCAGGACATATTCTCAGATACTTATACTTCAAAAAAATGCAATAAAAAAATCGATTTTTTCAAAATCGCAAGGTGGGGTAACCCCTGTAATGAATAAAAACATTTTGAACAAATATCGTTCTCCATTTATTTCCTATATCTACGGCGAATACAGTTTGACGACAATTTTTTTTTACATTATATTCGATGAAAAAGTTTTTTTGTACATTTTCACATCGCACCAAGCGTTCAAAACTCTACGATGATGACTGTGATGCAAACAGTCGTTGCACTCTACGATGGTGACGATGCCAGCTGTCGCTGAACTCGTTGTTTCCATTGGGCCTTCGCGAGCGTTCTTTTTCACCATACTCGGACTCGATGGAACTCGACGCTGTTGTATTTTCCACCAATATACTTCATGTGCAGTTGACCATTGCGCGCCAGTTGCAGCATACTCTCCAACTTTTTCAGATCTTGATCGAAGGCTTTTACGAGCCGCGCTGGCAAGAAGACGGCAAACTCATTTGCAACGTCCACAATGTAGCGTTTTCCAAACTTGGTCTGTACAGCTCTCATGTCCGTGATTTGAAGATCCGAATGGACGTGGAGTTCTGACAGCTTCTTCGTTGGGAGGAATTCCGCCATCAGGCTGACTTTGTTGATATTTGAGAGATCCATTTTCACTCTTTTTTAAAGTTCTTTTCGGAGAAGTTGATGGTGCGGTGGAATAGTGCAGTCTGAGCTTGGTCCATGAAATCATAAGCTCCCTCGTTACCCCTCCACTCAGATTTTAAAAACTTCTCCCCACTTATCCAATCATAGACATGTGTAACAGGTTTAAACACGTTCGAAGAACCCCGCACGTAGAGAATTTCCCCCCTCGCAACACTTTTCACAGTCCCGACGTTGGGGTGGGGGACCATCAATGTGATCCTTCATCTGTGGCGTATTATAATGCTCTATGCATGGAAGATACGATATCACTTCACTATCGTTCCGATGATGCTCCGGCAAACGATCCCACAGTAAACCAATAAAGTTACTCCAATACTTTAGGAGCAAGACCATTGAAACCTGTTCGAGCTCGTTTTTGGTCAAGTCCAGGGGGTGCTTGGCCGGATGCACTGCGTACATACTCGCACATGTGAACATCTTGACGTAATCCTGTGGAATGAAACCTCAACGGGTTGAAACTTGTTTTCGAATAACGCTGCAGCTGCATGCAATAAATAAAGCATTTTATGGGCTTTTAAGGGCCACCCTTCATATGGGAACTATCGTTATCTCACTCTCGAAAATTTTTCTAGCCATAAATGGGAGTTCCCCCCCCCCCCCCCCACACACAATACTCATCAACGCCGGATCCCCCCCCCCACCCCGCCAGGCGCTTCGCGGACCACATGCTCCTCTGTGACGTCATACGCGCCCCGGCGACCTCCCCTCGACCGTAGCGCCACCTTGGCTTCCCTACTCTTGACACACCACCTTCCCTTGCGTCAGAATCGGCGTAGTACATCTACTGAAGCAAAATGGCGTCGAATAGCAAGTCCATAGTACACAGTGAGCTTGTCAATAAATTTTCCTGTCAGCTGTCCTTTACCACCAACCTTTTTGTTTTTTTTTTACTAAATTACGAAGGCGGGATCCCATACGCTTTTGGACGTGACCGATGCATTATTTTTTTTAAACTTCTACGTCGTCATAAGGATGAGAATTTACTACCCCAGTGTACGTTTTCGAATCTCCGTCTCCAATATAGTAACGGTACATGACATTATATTTTTCTATTGAACGCTTGAAGATTTCGATAATGGAGTCCACCTCCATTTTTCCCGAGAAGCCTTCGTGATTTGCACTGCAGTTATCTTCGTGTGTTTCGTACCATTCTTCGTATTCCGCATCATTTAGCTTATGTTTCCACGATTCACACATTTTACAATACGCACTTTTTACCACAAGATGAAGTACTTTTCCACTGTAGTAGCCTATGACTGATGTGACTCCGAACAACGACGTATATCCTCGCTTCCTCCAGGATCCATCTCCGGAAACTGTTAATTGAGGAGTTAGATCGCCTTCTACATTAGGTGTATCTTCAATTTCTTCTCGTACGGCTTTTTTAAATATTACATCTGCACATGTCTTCACAGACTCATAAATACTTTTCAAAATTATTGAATATGTAGTCTCGGTAAGACACCTTGGCATGTCTACAAGTCCGCAAAATTTTTGTGCTCCAGCCAATCCTATGCCGAGAACTCGCATGGTGAATATAAATCGACAATTTATTTCATACGAATGTGCCAAAAAAGGAGAAGATGATATCAAATTATCTGCACATGAGTCACATTTCACAACGATTTTGAAGCCTAGTCCTCTTGCACTTGCCGTTTCAAATGTAATATTTCCATTACACGTTTTGCACTTCACTAAATTTGAAATAGCAGCAAACACAACCCAAAAGTTCAAAATCCGATATTCAATATTAGGACTTTGATTCACAGTCATATCAATATTATTTTTCAGTTTCTTCGCAGACGTGCTGAAACTTTCAGTTTCCGTTTCGGCCAGGTTGGGGTTAAAAACACCCTTCCTTTTTTTTGGTCGAGATTTCCGTAAATTATCACTGTTTCTTGTTTGTCGCGAACCTTTTTTTTAATCCATTTTTGAATGTAAAATGAATAAAAACTGCGCTTATAATATTATGAACGGCGGAATATACGCCTTACATAGTCGAACTTTCGAGCTACACTGACGAGTTTAGACCATAACAGACAACGAAAATACGTTTTTATAAATTCCAGTCTATTATATGAACGTTGTGAATGCCAGGTATACGACCCTTTTCATCGAACAATGCATTGAAGGTCGGAGGGAGGGTCGAGCGCGCCAGACGGCAGACTAGCCGGTCGTTTAGACAACGGATTCTTCTCTTTCAACGCTCATATCTCAGTCAATTTTGTTCGGATCGACTTGAAATTTTCAGGACATATTCTGAGATACGTATACTTCAAAAAAATGCAATAAAAAAATCGATTTTTTCAAAATCGCAAGTAGGGGTAACCCCTTAATGCTTGGGTGCTAATTGTTTGGTCTTAATTTGGTATTTTTTGCTCTTTGTACGATCACTTGTCGCTGAGACCCCGCCAATCGAACAAAAATTCAGCTCTTGCGTTGATCATCGATATCTCTTGAAGTAATGATTGTACAGCGAACGGAAGGTGGGTTTCAGGAACTCGAATAACTCCTCTATAATTTCCTTTTGGTATTTGAACGAAAACTTTTTTTTAAGCCAAATATTGATTTGAACAAATTTAAAAAAAAATACTTTTTCCGCCGTTTTGGCAAATCCACCACCAGCTTGCAAATATTGCGAAAACGATCGATATTGCCAAATATTTTTTGAAGCGAATACATGGTTAAGATGAAAAAAACAATTCGTGATTTTTCTCACAAATGTTGTGTGCATGTAATTTTGCATTAAATATTCATCAAATCTCACAAACAATAACAAATTGCAAAGTTTTGATTTTTTTATCGTTATCCATTGAAGAATCGTATGGCGATGCGTGTGAAAAGTTGTATGAAGATTTGCTTGAGCGTATCAATGCAATTTAATGCAACCAATTTTAACTCGCTAAATTATAGCATGCAAACAAAAATATCGAATCAACACTGAACAGATGATGATTTTATGAAATGTTCTATACATTGTAAAATGAAAAAAAAACTCACAATATTGTGGGGAATCTGTTATTTTTCTTACAATTTCCCATTGACTATGCAATAAATATTTTAAAAAAACGATTTTTTTATTTTTTTTTTCATTTTAAACTGTTTACAAAATTGTATGAAATGATCATCTGCGATTTCTCTGTGTGCATGCTATAATTTAGCGAGTTAAAATGAGGTGCATTGAATCAAGTTGATACCCTCAAGCGAATCTTCATACGCCTTTTGTACACGAATAGCTATACGATTTTCGATATCGATCGATAACGATTGAAGAAAAAAAAAATCAACACAGACATTTATTTTCGTTTGTGATATTTGATGAGTAGTTAATGCAGAATTACATGCAAACCAAAGTAGTGAGAAAGATAACGAATTTTTGTGTTCATCTTAACCATCGTCAGTTGACGTCTGAGGAGCAAGAAATGTGCCCCTTTAATTTTTCATAAAAGTTTGTGGATTCGAGTTGAAAAAACGGTTAAACCGATCCGTTTGCAAATTTACAGGGTCTTTAGGCATGTAATTAGCTCAAAAAGGTCCTGGAAACATTCATAAGTTTCCCAATATTTGCATAGTTGTGGTGGATTCTCCAAAACTGTGAAAAGTCATTTTTTGAATACTTTTTCGAATCCATATTGGGATCTCGGTCGGTCATCCTCGACGCGACGGCTCCGAGTTTGTCCTTGCTTTCACCTTACTTCCGGTCATGTTTCATCGAGAAATCTGACAATGCTGCCAGAACGGTGTCCGGACCACATGTTTATAAACAAAGATAAAAGCAGTGCTCGCGATGATTTTGGGGGCCTTGATCGGTCATTCCCGATACGACGGCCCCGAGTTTGTCTCTACTTTCATCATACATCCGGTTTTTTTTCGTCAAGAAGTCTGACGATGACGCGAAAACGATGACCGGAGCATTTGTTCATAAACGAAGATAAAAACTATGCTCGCGATTGTTCTTGTGGTCTCGGTCGGCGATCCACGACGCGACGGCTCCGAGTTTGTCTCTGATTTCATCTTAATTCCGGTCATTTTTCGTCAAGAATGCTGACGACGCCGCGAGAACGATAAGCGAAGTATTTGTTAGTAAACAACGATGAAAGCAGTGCTCGCCGTGGGTTTGGGGGTCTCGATCGGTCATTCCCGATACGACGGCCCCGAGTTTGTCTTTGCTTTCATTTTACGTCTGGCCATTTTTCGTCAACGAGGCTGACGATGGTGTGAGAGTGATGAACGGAGCATTTGTTAATAAACAAAGATGAAAGCAGTGCTCGCGATGGTTAGGGGTGGCTCGATCGGTCATTCCCGAGACGACGGCCCCGAGTTTGTCTCTGCTTTCATCTCACTTTCGGGAATTTTTCGTCCAGAAATCTGACGATGCCGAAAGAACTATGACCGGAGCGTTTGTTATTAAACAAAGGTAAAAGCAGCGCTCGCGATGGTTCTTGGGGTCTCGGTCGGACCAGTCCGACTCGATGGCCCCGAGTTCGTCTCTGGTTTCATCTTACGTCTGGTCATTTTTCGCCAAGCAAGCTGACGATGCCGCGAGAACGACGACCGGAGCGTTTGGTAATGAACAAAGATGAAAGCAGTGCTCGCGATGGTTTTAGGGGCCTCGATTGGTCATTCCCGATACGATGGCCCCGAATTTGCCTCTCCTTTCACCTTACGTCCGATCATTTTTCGTCGAGAAGGCTGACGATGCTGCGAGAGTGATGAACGGAGCATTTGTTAATAAACAAAGATGAAAGTAGTGCTCGCGATGGTTCGGGGTGCCTGGATCGGTCATTCCATAGACGACGGCCCCAAGTTTGTCTCTGCTTTCATCTTACTTCTGGTCATTTTTCGTCAAGAAGTACAACGATGCCACGAGGACGATGACCGGAGCATTTGTTAATAAAAAAAGATTAAAGCAGTTCTCGCGATGGTTCTTGAGGTCGCGGTCGGTCATTCTCGACGCGATGGCTCCGAGTTTGTCCTTTCTTTCACCTTACTTCCGGTCATTTTTCGTCGAGAAATCTGACGATGCCGCCAGAATGAATACCGGACCATATGTTTATAAACAAATACGAGGTCCCCAGAACCACGGCGAGCACTGCTCTCATCTTTGTTTACTAATAAATGTTTCGGTCATCGTTTTCGCGGCATCGTCAGCCTTCTTGACGAAAAATGACCGGAAGTAAGGTGAAATCAGAGACACACTCGGGGCCGTCACGTCGAGAATGACCGACCGACACCGCAAAACCATCGCGAGCACTGCTTTCATCTTTGTTTATTGACAAATGGTCCGTTCATCACTCTCGCTGTATCGTCAGTATTCTTGACGAAAAATGACCGGAAGTAAGATGAAATCAGAGACAAACTCGGAGCCGTCGCATCGAGGATGGCCGACCGAGACCACAAGAACCATCGCGAGCATTACTTTCATCTTTGTTTATGATGTTCCGCTTTATGATGCTCCGGTCATTGTTTTCGCGTCATCGTCCGACTTATTGACGAAAAAAAAACCGGAAGTATGATGAAAGCAGAGACAAACTCGGGGCCGTCGTATCGGAAATAACCGATCGAGGCCCCCAAAATCATCGCGAGCACTGCTTTTATCTTTGTTTATAAACATGTGGTCCGGTCACCGTTCTGGCGGCATTGTCAGATTTCTCGATGAAAAATGACCGGAAGTAAGGTGAAAGCAAGGACAAACTCGGAGCCGTTGCGTCGGGAATGACCGACCGAGACCCCAATATTGATTCGAAAAAGTATTCAAAAAATGACTTTTCACAGTTTTGGAGAATCCACCACAACTTTGCAAATATAGGGAAAATTATGAATGTTTCCAGGAATTTTTTGAGCTTATTACATGCCGAAAGACCTTGTAAATTTGCAAACGGATCGATTTAACCGTTTTTTCTACCCGAATTCACAAACTTTCATGAAAAATTAAAGAGGAACATTTCTTGCTCCTCAGACGTCAAATGACGATGGTTAATATGAAAACAAAAATTCGTTATCTTTCTCACTACTTTGGTTTGCATGTAATTCTGCATTAACTACTCATCAAATCTCACAAACGAAAATAAATGTCTGTGTTGAATTTTTTTTCTTCTATCGTTATCGATTGGAAAAACGTATAGCTGTTCGTGTACAAAAGGCGTATGAAGATTCGCTTGAGGGTATCAACTTAATTCAATGCACCTCATTTTAACTCGCTAAATTATATCATGCAAACAAAGAAATCGCAGATGATCATTTCATACCATTTCGTTAACAGTTTGAAATGAAAAGAAATAAAAATTTGGTTTTTTTAAAAATATTTATTGAATAGTCAATGGGAAATTGTAAGAAAAATAATAGATCTTTCCCACAATATTGTGAATTTTTTTTTCCATTTCCAAATGTGTAGAACATTTTATAAAATCATCTGTTCAGTGTTGATTCGATTTTTTTGTTTGCATGCTATAATTTAGCGAGTTAAAATTGGTTGCATTAAATTGAATTGATACCCCCAAGCGCATCTTTATATACCTTTTTACACGCATCGCCATACGATTCTTCAATGGATAACGATTTTAAAAAAATCAAAACGTTGTATTTTGTTTTTATTTGTGAGATTTGATGAGTATTTAATGCAAAATTACATGCAAACAAAAGTAGCTAGAAAAATAACGAATTGTTTTTTTTCATCTTAACCATGCATTCGGCTCGAAAAATATCTGGCAATATCGATCGTTTTCGCAATATTTGCAAGCTGGTGGTGGATTTGCCAAAATGGCGGAAAAAGTATTAAAATAAAAAATCAAATCAATATTTGGCTTAAAAAAAAAGTTTTCGTTCAAATACCAAAAGGAAGTTATAGAGAAGTTATTCGAGCTTCTGAAACCCACCTTTCGTTGGCTGTACAATCATTACTTCAAGAGATATCGATGATCAACGCAAGAGCTGAATTTCCGTTCGATCGGCGGGATCTCAGCGACAAGTGATCGTACAAAGAGCAAAAAATACCAAATTAAAGCCAAATAATTAGCACCCAAGCATTAATTGAGGCAGAGCACAAAAAAATGAAGCTTTTTTAATCGCTCCATTTTTTATCGTAGCACCGAAGTCACCATTATAAAACGTGAAAAATTTGCTCACAAATGCTCATTTGTGAGCACATTTTGGCTTCTCGAAATGTCAGCTGCGGCTTGACGTTTCTCGGTGACGTTTGCGGCCCCATGACAGCCGCGATGCGAACACAGCAGCGGAAGCTCCAGCGCCTACTCTCTCCGCTGAATCTGTTCACAGGTTCCGCCGTTCCCGAGATACTGCGGAAGTCAAACTCAACGCTTGAACTATCGTTCGATTTCGAAATTTTGATCCTGTTTTTCTCAGTGAACACATTTTTCGAGCGACTTCTATTCGGATCTTCCGTGTTCAAAATCGAATCGACTTCGCTTCGGTTGGCGCGGAATGCCATTTTTATTTGTTTTTCAAATTTTTCTCTTGTTTTTCATGAAATTTAATTTTTTTACTTGAGCCCTATATTTTTTTTCGAAAAGTTCCCGAAAAACTATTCAAAAAGCGCACCTCAACTCATTCGAAATGACCGCCCAAATGGATTTAAAAATAGGTGGCCATCCCCAAATTGTCACCCATATCGAGGATACAAACTTCGAATGTGTAGATCTTAGATAGGAAAACGAGCCATGGTCCAAAATAGCAAACACCGAAATAGCGAACATAAAAGAAGTGGACGGGTTGCTTCATAATATTCTGGCGGTTTTCGCTAACACGTACGAGATTCTTTTGAACTCTTTATGGAGGGATATACATTTACAACGATCAAAAAATCAATTTCTTTTATTTGAGGGATAACACCACTCTAGGAATTTGGAAAAATCGTTTTCTTTTGGCTTCAAAAATACTTTGGGGTCATAAAAACTATGTGCAATTGGTCCTGCATCGATTGTTTTTTTAAGGTAGTTCTGTAGGTACACGTATGAGCCAAAAGTTTCGGTCGAAGCGTATAGTAGGGTACAGTGCTTGTACCCTCTAAATGTCCCACACATTCGCACCACATGCATAAATGGGTCTCATACTCGTATAGAGAGCAGCGCTGTAATCGTGGCAACAGCGCGATTTTCCTGGAGTCACAGCGTTGAGCTTCCTACGAACAGTCGATAGCGAAATATTTTATATAAATGTAAAAAGCGTGAAAATGTCAACTCAAATGCGATACGAAGTAAAGTTTACAAAAAAAGGCGCTTGCTAAAAGACTGAAAGCTGTGGCAGCCATGTGTCAAGCAAATGCAGCTAAGGGGCCGTACGCAAATTACGTAACCGAATTGGGGCGGTTCGGTCTACGTACGTACGCAGGGGGGGTGGGGCAAAATTTGCGTTACGTCACGATTTTAAAACTGCCAGAAATAGCAAAATTTCTGCATGTTCAAGTTTTAATTTAAACCTCGAATGCAATTTTACCGTAAACAGCTTACAGCTTTCTGTGCGCAATGTCAGTTAAGGGGGAAAATCACTGTGCAAGAACTTGCACAGTAGCTTTCCTACATCCCCTAAGCAAAATTTGAAAGACATTTTTTCTTTTTATAATTCTTGAAAGTACATGTATTGAAAAATATGTTGACAACATTTTTATTCACAAGTCCGGAAATTGACGGAGTTATAGTCACTTTAGTGAGAACAGGTAGCGCAACCGGTTAGTGCCCACAGTCCCTACAGGTGTGGCATCATTTACTCTAGATAAAGTACAGGCTCTTATTATTTTGTGAACTATCATGAAGGTGAAGAACCGTCATATCGCCCGCGGCTAGATACTTCAATGTAAGTATCAATATTCTAGAAAAAAACGTAACTTCATATCAAGCAACACAGAACGAAAACTTTGAACGCGTTTTTCTCGAAACTAGTTTTTTCGACCCTGTCCGAGCGAATACTTAAAAACTTATCAACCGATCTTCAATTTTTTTACAAAACGTATTTGTAATCGCAGTGACTAAGGCTGTACGTATCGGCGATTTTAACATTTGATAATTACTATTTTTAAAGACTGCTTAAGGCGTTACCCCCACTTGTAGCGCAAAAACGGCCTTTTTCATGAATTTTTTTAAAGAAAACTACAAAACTTTTTTAATCGATCAATATACCATCTTAAAGAACACATCTTGAAGATCTTTCAGTATTTTTTTTTCTTGAAAAGGATTTTAAAAAATATTCATTTTTCACAAAATGGCGGACAGTCAAAGTTAATGATTCGATTTTAACGAAAAAAAACGGCCGTTTTTTGGCTATAAAACGGCCATTTTTTTTAGAAAAAAAAAAAATCGTACGATTTAAGACTACATTTTTATGTATTAAAGAAGCCTGCAAAATTTCAAGAAGATCGGTTCATTAGTGTTCGAGTAATCTTGGTCACCGACTTCAGAAATGGCATTTTGAGAAAAACGCGTTTAAAGTTTCTCTTTCAACGCTCTTTCAACGCGGATTCTTCTCTTTCAACGCTCATATCTCAGTCAATTTTGTTCGGATCGACTTTAAATTTTCAGGGCAAATTCTTAGATACTTATACTTCAAAAAAATGCAATAAAAAAAATCGATTTTTTCTAAATCGCAAGTAGGGGTAACCCCTTAAATACATAAAAAGGGCCTTGAAAATAGAAAAAAATGTCCAAACGGTTGGCATTCGTTCGGGACAATGAAGAGGAATTTGTTTTTTCGTCGTCAAATCAAGCCTTATATCACGGTTAAGGGGTGAGATGCAGACAGAGGCGTGAAAAAACGAGCTTTTTTAATAATTTTTTTTATAGTAATTACGTTTGGTTTACAAAAGTGGTTACACAGACTTTTTATGTTATATTTCAACTTGACTTGTACAACATTTCGAAGAAAAGAATTGATTATTTATAAAAAATATCGCCATCTTTGTCGGACCCCCTGCGGCATGTAGTGCTTTGCGGTGACCATCATAAAATGTTACTGGATCATCTGAAATAAAAAAAAACCAAAAAAATCATTAGTTTAATAATAAATCTAGTCCATAATCGAAGTTTTTTTCTAAAATTAACAAAATGGGGGCGTCCGACAGACAACTTTCGATTTTCGACTAAAAAATCGCTCGTTTTTGCTTTAATAAAATAGAAATTTTCAACAAAAATGAAAATCCTTTGATTAAGGACTAGTTTTTAATGCTATCAATGAACCAGGGTTGCATAATTTGTAATGAAAATGTAATGCATTATTCATTACTTTTTTAATGGGGAATGAAAAAATATTTCATTACCCATTACATTACATTTAGTAATGTAAAACATTTCCATTTCTCATTACATTGGATTTTGTAATGTAAAAAATGTCCACTACCGATTACTCTACATTTTGCAATCTAAAAAATTTCCATTACT